>OW026520.1:125058200-126258200 GCA_932274085.1 Protocalliphora azurea
TGTGGCTGGTATTTATATTAAGCATGGCGTTTATTTCCATGAAACATACATATCGGACTTGGTCAACAAGAGGGTATTAACTCAAAATTTTAAAATTTTCAGTAGAGGTCAAAAACTGTTTGTAGTTGCATTTTAATAAAAAATCCGAATATATCATAGTAAGCAAATTCCACTTGAAAATATATTTAAATTGTTTTTTTTTTAATTTTTTGCAATTATCGCAACAAAATCTATTTTTTGAGTTAATAGCATTTATTTGAGACTTCTCAATATTCACTGCATTATTACGAAAATGGCCTCAAAGGTGGTTTTAGAGAATAATCGAAATATGTTGAAATTTTTAATATTTAGATTGATATTAATGTTGTTAGTTGATTTCTTGCAAAATTTGAAATTTTAAAAATTTTGAGTTATATCCTCTTGTTGATCAAGTGCGATATGTATTATATTATGTTATTTTTGTTGGTTAGGGAGATTCCAGGATATAGTGTTGCCAGTTTAGCCTTTTTAAAGTAAAATCAAGCCTTTTTATTTTGCCTTTAGTCTCAAAATTTTCGTTTTAATATCTAGGTTTTTTTAAATTTTTGATTCATAAAATTGCCTTAAAAGGGATAAAATATTAGTATTTCAACAACAAAGAATATAGTTTCTTATTTAAGCATTTTTATATATTTCGCACAAAAAATGTAAATTATTTAATAAAAAATTTCGCCTGCGGCACTTCATTTTCCACACTAAAAGTGCTTTAACTAAATTTGTGGAGTTACTAATTCGATTATTATAATTATTTTTTAATACTCTTCATCAACCATATTTATGAAAATAATTTAGAAAAAACGTTATTAATGCGAAAAACCACTTTAAAATATTGGTGATTGAAATATAACCCAACTTAGTATGGGAATTTTTTGGGCGATTTTTCATTGAGTCATTTTGTTCGATGTTATTTATAAATGTATTATAATTCCTTTAAAAGATATCAAAAACTAATGAGAACGAGAAAAAATAAATTTTCAAATTTAGCAAAAATGTTAACATTTTTCTTGCTTTATTTTTTGGGGCACTTAGCATTTTTTTGGGTTAATTTAGCCTTTTTTCTCATCTCCTCACAACACTGCCCGGGTGTATGCATTATTTGAGAGCTGTGGTCAATTACGTACATTAGTACAGCTCATAAAATTTGAAACTGTGGTTTTTACTTATATATAGAACTGATTTGTGTCAAATATTAACTTAATACAGGATTTATGCCCGTTAAATTAACTTCCTGAGGACGTGTCCATAATTGACCGTATAATTATGAACAAGTCTTTATGAAATTTTTCATAAGGTCTTGTACCTACATATACCAAATTTAACTAAAATATTGCGATATTTAAGACATCTATGATCTATAATCGTTAAACCCATATTTTGGGTGAACATTTTTATGGGGACTAGATAAACTAATGAAGCGATCATAATCAATTTCAATAGGCTTAATCCTTGGATCATAAAAGTCTTATGAACCAAATATCATTGATTTATTTTCAAAATTCGACCAGTAGTTTGATTATACGCACGAATATTGTTAAATCAACTCAGAAGGTGGGACTTAGACCGATATTTTTGGGTGTTTCCAATTTTGAAATTTTGCGGGCCCGAAAAAATACAATAAACTGACCTGTGAGAAATTAAGGTACATTACATTATAAGAAGTTAATGTTACCTTTAAGACGGAATCGTTTCTTTCATGAGACCAAATGTGTTGGAATGTGTTTAAAATGTTTAAATTTTGTACAAATAAAAACGTAATATTTGAAAACAATTGTGTCCATAATAATGCTTAATTGCAATTAAAAGAAGAGTATTTTTTTTTTTTTCATTTAAATCTAAGATACCTTAAAATAAATTTTCTTACAAAATAAAAAAAAAATTATGGTCAAAAATAAAAACCTTGCAAGGTATTAATAATAAATTTAAATTAAAAGTTATTTATGTTAATTGTTCACATACAATCTCTTTGCGTTTAATAAACTTTTAAAAAAACTACCTTCATAAATTCATAAACCTTCATAAATTGTTATTCCCAACCCTATATATATATATATATATATATATATATATATATATATATATATATAAAGTAAATACATTCCCCTGTAGAAGAAAAAAATATACACAAACCGGATAAGGATACTTAATTAAACAAAGATTTGTAACAAGGCCAAGAATTTTTTTTAAGAATACTTTTTTTCAAGGGAACTAAAAACACGTACATTAATTTTTTCTCTTTGTTTTAATATCAAATACACTTTAGATATATAACAAAAATTAAAGCTCCCAAAAAAGGGGCCATAAAAGTCAAACAAACATTTTGCAATGTATGCATTTTATACAGATTTATTAAATTTTTTCTTGCTAAAATTCTTTTTTCCTCGTTTCTCCTGCGACGTTTACTTATAAATTTCAACATTCAAGGCACAAGGAAATATACTTTTGCTTACATATGTACATAAACATACGTGTTGTTGTACAAAAAACAAAACAAAAATGTTACTAACATATAGTCTATTTTAACTTAATTCGTTATAAGAAACCTACAGTTTTTGCCACCCATTTATATGGCACATTGAATATGAAAAAAAGAAGGCTGTTATGTGCTAAGCGCACTGGAATAGGCAAGAAGAATTGATGACCCCATTAAGATGCCAAATTATACTTAAAAATAAAAACAAAAACAAACAAGAATACTCGGTACCAACTCCAAATAATAAAGAGTCCCAGACTACTAGAAATGTCAGCTCTACAGTTGAATTATGTGTATGAAAAGTCAAAGGTCAAGTGAATGTAACAACAAAACATGAGCGAAAAAAAGGAATATAAAATATTGCATTCTTTTATAGCAGCTGAATTAAATTACCATTATAATAAATAATAAAAAAGATAAGTTCTTTTTTTATTTAAGTATAATAGAAATTGTTATATTAAATATAGATGGAAGATTTAGTAGGATTTATATACCCACCATCAAAAAGTTGGGTGGTATATTGGATTTGTAACTCCTTGTACGTGGTATATCGAAAAAATAATTTAAGACCTCATAAAGTATGTATATTTTGGATCCTGGTAAGATTCTGAGTCCATCTAGCTAGATCAGTCCGTCTGTGGAAAGCAGAATAGAGCTTCGGGGGGCCAAATACTAGAAGCACAAGGTGTCCGTTATAACTCCATTTCATACTTTTCCGCCGGCATCTCTTACAACGAAATTTTGTACAGATAGTTCGAGGATCGATATAAACTAGCCCACTTTACGGCCCACCTCTTATATAAGGTGAAACATCAAAAATATTTCATACAATTTGTTCAAAGGCCAAAGAACAAAAGCATGTATTACAACGAAATTTTGTAGAGACAGTTCGAGGATCGATATAAATTCGGCAGCCAAAAATGAGCGCGATCTGTCCACTTTACCGAACACCTATCGTATAAAGTGAAACATCAACGAAAGACCAATGTAAACTCGGAAACAAAAAATGGGCATGGTCCGCTCTCTTTACCACCCACTTCCCATATGAGAAGAAAAAATTGCAAATGGTGGGCATATAGATTCAAGTCCGAGCCGAATATAACATTCTTACTTGCTTATAAATGAATTTCCACTAATTGTGACCCTTTGTTTCACCTTGTTACCATAGGATTCATTATATAAATATAACAGTTCCACTACATGTGAAAAGGTTCAATAACAATGGTTTTATTTTTTTAACGTACTTTTTGGAAAATTCTTATTCTTTTTTATAATAGCACTTTTAAAATTTAAAGTATCTACCTTAAAATATTCAATCGCATTTGTTACTATTATTATACACACTACTGTGTACTATGAAAAGCAACTTACCTAGACTAAGTTCAAATTAAACGGTGCCAACTGCATTAGATTATATTAATTTTTTTCGCCAAACTGACACAAAGTTATTTAAAAAATATATTTTCTATTTAATTTTCTCAGATTTTTAATTTTTTATTTTTGGTAAAAATATTGCCAAGAAATATAAAAAAACACTTTTATCTTATTTATATTTTTATTTGCACAACACAAAGTGACGTCGAAGATAATGGCAAATGAGCCGTTAGCGTAGCAATGTAAACACAACAATAATATTTTTTTTTTGTAATATTTGCTTTCTTTAATATTTTATCATCATAATTTTTTATTTTTAAGAAAAACTGCATTTCTTATAAAATATTTAAACAAATATTTAATTTTTTAGAAAACTCCTTTTTTAGTTAAACTTTATAAATAATTATTTAATAAATAAATATTTATTTTATTAAAAAAATATTTAACACTTCAACCCCCACTTATCAACACAGTTAATCATAAAAGAATACTAAAATAAATTCTTCAATTGAATGTCAATAACATTACATTTGGCAAAAACAATAATGTTGAAAGAATAACGGTATTAATGTAAAGCATAAAGAGAAGAGAGAAAACAAGTAAACAAATATTTTTATGTTTATACGAGTTTGTATGTGTGTAGCTTAGTGGGTAAAAGTCAGTGTTGCCATTTCGTTACATTTGTAACATTTTTCGTAACTTTTTAATGCTCCAGTTAACAGGAATAATATTTTGTTTTTGACCTCATTTTCGATAGTTTTGAACCCAATTAATAAAATTAAGTACTATCTGTCAAAAATTTCATATACGTACATATATTAGAGTGCCCCGAGGAAACGCTTTTTTGGGATTTAGATGCAGGAATACGGAGAAATATTTAAAATTCATCTTTAGTTCACTATCAGCTATTGAAAACTTAAAGTCTGGTATGTTTTGGACAAAAAAAAAATAATAATAATAATAATAATAAATAACTAAAAATTTCGAGTTTTTTCACGAAACAGATCTCGAAAGATTCGTAATTTTTAGGTTGTTATGGAAAAAAAAATGTTTTAAAATTATTTCCAATGAGATATTGTTCCGCTGAAGGGCTTTTTAGTGCATTTTCGTAAAGAAATTTTTTGAAAATACTATATGATGGGTCAAACTTAGTATAATGCAACTTTTCAACATTTTACCCATAAAAGGTAGAAAAATACTAAATTTTTTTCTTATATAATTTTATCAAGCAATAGCTCATTGTATTCCTAATAAAATATAGTATTGTTAGTATGTTTCATAATAAAATGTGGGTCAAAAATAGCCGTAAAGTCCATAAAGAAAAAAAAAAAGGAATAAAAGTACATAGTTTGCTATGAATACAAATGTATATTTTTAAAATGGGTAAGGTATTTCTAATGTAGTTTAAAAAACTTAAATTGGTTAATAGGTATTTGAGATAAAGAAATTTTAAAGTCCGAAAAAACGGTTTCTTGGATTTTGGAGATATATCGAATTTCCAAAAATGGTATAATAATCTACTCACCAATACCTACAAACTACACTATGTAACATTCCAAGTGTAATCAACATTTATTATTTTGTAGCACCGTGTAATTTATATCATTCGGATTATGTTTGTTTATATTTTTATGGAATAGATAATATAAAGCGATATGAAAAGATTGTGTGTGTTTATATTTATTACATTTTCTGCAACGACCCTAGACTAAACTGAGCTATACCAGCCGAGTAGAAAAATCCTGTCGTTACAATCTTTGGAATCAAATAAATAGTATAGAAAATTGCATTATTTCAAATGAGTTAGGGATCTTAATGAGTTCCGTTACTAATTGCTAGCATTTTATATTGAAAATTCGGTCGCATATCTGTCGAAAATTTTAAGTAAATTATCTTGTTTGAAGCTGCATTTTTCACATACATATATGTTAATCGATACACGTGAAACTAGGTAAAAAATATACTCAATTTTTCTCTCTCGGTATATATATATATATATATATATATATATATAGTGAGAGAGAGGGAGAAAAAGTGAGTGTATCTTTTTTCTAGTTTCATGTGTATCGATTATAATTATTGCATTTAAATTAGTATTCAAATCTCAAACAAAAATTGACTTGGATTTTTTCTTCTTTATTTCTGCGATTTCCATCTTATTTTTCGTTTCACCTAACAAATCAATCTAATTAGATTATTCGAAAAATAATAATAAAAAACTGTAACCATTATTATAAAAGTAAGTAACAAGAGAAAAAAAAAATAAATAATAATAAGATAAAATAAATAAATAATAATAAAAAAAAATTGTGTAAACATTTATTATTCAAATTGAACTATTAAGCAAAACGAAATATGAATAAAAATTAAGTACGTGAAAATACATGTAAAATAATACAAAAGCATTTTTATTAAAAAAAAAAAAAAATAATAATATAATAATGAAATAAAACTTCCACAATAACTATTAAAATTCTAGGCACAAAAACACAGATTTTAACAATAAAAAAAATTGAGAAGAAAAACGTGTAAAAGGAAAAAATGAAAAAACGAAAAATTGTTTTTTTTTATATAAACTAAAAGTTTTTGTCTCTAAATTACTATTCAATAGTTGGCAAAATGTAGATCATAACCAATTCAACACAATTGAAATCCAGTCAAGCCAGCGAAGTCAAGCGCTGTGGAACTCTGAATATGAGAAGTATGAATTGAACTGGTGGCTAAATCCATTATGACGAGTATTAAAGTTCACGGAGTTAGTGGGTGGCTATTTGGTTGGCTAACTGCAAATACTAAAATTACATCGCTCTGAGTGAGTTTCATTTTTCTATGTATTTTCGAGTTTTTATGTTTCATTGTTTTTTTTTTTTTTTTAAATACTTTTCCTTTGTGCCACAGAATAATGTCATGGAAAAAATATTACCTTCTTTTTGGAATTTCCGCAGAATATTTGTAAGAGAAAAAGTCTGCTAGAAAAAGGCAAATGTAAAGGAACTGCGTTACGTGAAAGTAGCAAACTAAATGTCCAAAAGTCATGCAGCAATGCAATCTAATATAATTTTATTTTTTGTTTTCTTTTATTCCATTTTTTTATTTATTTTCCACGATGATATCTTGCAGTTTGAGCAAGTAAAACATCAGCGTCATAGAGACTTTGCTTTTTTTTTTAGAATAAAAAAATATTAGTTAAAACGATTATTGCTTTCATATTAAAAACTACGTGGCATGAAGATTATATGGACAATTAAGTTTTAAGAAACTTGCAATTAGGTTAACACTGATTTTTTTTATAAAGAAGCTAAAACAAACAGAATTTGTTGGTAACTAAAAAATAATAAAAACATAGTGTAGTTTGTAGGTATGGGTGAAGCCCGAAAAATCAATTTTTTGGATATACCTCCAGACTTTGGAGATATATCGAATATTCTAAAAATGGCATAATAATCTTCTCATCCACACAAACTTCATTATGTTACATTCCAAGTGTATTTTCGCTGTAGCAGCATGTTATTAGTACGCTTTTTTAAATAATCCTGTAACTTGTGAATCATTGGAATCATCTCAATAAGATTTAATCTAGCCTGAGAAGAGTTGTTTTCGAGCTAATTTGGGAGCCGGCAGATCTCCAAAATTGGTCATCTCAGGCATGCGGTATTTTTAAAAATCGCCAAAAATTCATTTATGATTAGACAGAAAAACAATTTTACACATAGATAGTCCTCAAATGTGCCGGTTATCCCTTTCACTATAAGAGGTATTTGCGTCAAAATAAATTTTTCATTTATTTTTAACCTCGCCTGGGGTAATGGCCTCCCCACAAGTCCATTCCAAACTTTCTCAATTTTGCACATTTTTTGTTAATGTATTTATGAAATTTTCAAATCGCAAAGCTAGGATCAAACAAAAATTCAGCTTATTAAATACCTCCATATATTGGGTAAGCATAAAAAAAGTGTGACAGTGTGACCATTTAAATGGAAAAAATAAATTTTTAAGCACGTTTTTTCTGGGTTTGAAATAAAAAATTAAAAAGCAACTTAGAAGGGGAAAAATATAATTTCTAGTTCGCTCAACATTCAGAAGATGACGCCAATTATAAACTTTAAAATTTTAGTTACATAAGTTCGAAGTAGTATTAAATATATATATATATATATATATATATATATATATAGTGAATTATATAATTCTTATATTCATACTTCAGAATCTGAATAAATTCTATTGCGCAATCCAATATCATTATTTTAAAAAAAATTATGTACAGTGTCACATCTTCTCCTGAACACAACATCAAAGTGCAACCACGTGGTCAAGGGAAAATTCTCCAAGCCTATCCCTAACAAATAAAGTATATTATTTACAAGAAATGTTTTTATATTTTATAAAACGAACTTCTAAAAAGTCTATATCGAACGTATTCTATAGGATCATAAAGCTAACAAAAAGTCTAAAATTATCAATTTTTTCTAAAGCTTTTAATCATTATATAACCTATTCTTAAAATAACTAAAATTTATATAAAAAAGAACTTATTTCTAGAATTGTAAAATTATGCCTTTCACTTTCTTATATAATTTCAATAATCTAATTCGGCTTACTACAGAATTTACTAAAAATTCTGCTAACTATATAAACATACATTACCTAAAACGAATATAAAAATAATCACCTAAAAGGAAAACCAAAATTTAGTATTACATTATGTAAAAGATGTTAAAATGAATATCATACTATGTACGATACTCTTATATTAATGAAAATGTTAGTTGTTGAATTCAAAATTAAAATTAAAAATACTGTAGTTTAAAACGTTCCAACTTTGAATTATTAAAACTTTTTTCGAAATTACCAACACTAACTTGTTGAATTCGATTTCGACTAGAATATAAGTTATGTATGCATATATTATATATATACATATATTAAATTTATTTTTACTTTTAATAAGTAAAATTTAAAATGTTAAAAATTAAAATGAAGAATTATTGATTTTTATTAACCCATTTTCGTACATTATTATTTCGTATAATTTGATTAATTAATTGCAGTATTTTTATTTACATAAATTTCTTAATATTATATGCATATATTATTTTTATATTATATTAATATATTGTTTTTTTTTACTAACATTATTTTCTGAGAGTACAAAAATCTAAAATAACATATTGTAGCTAAACATGATAAAAAAAAGCAAAAAGTTTTCATCGTTTGAGATATACAACAACATCACCATTTACTACAAATTAATGAAACATCAGTAATGGAACATCAAACATTGTAAATTTATGAGTAATTATGAATTATTAATAATTATGATTTTCTTATTTTTATTATTGCAATTCATTTGTCGGTCGGTCCGTTTTTCAAATTATTCCTACCCAGTAATATGTAACTTATAAAAAGAAATTACGATACTCTCATTATTATTGTTCTTGTATGATTTGCTCTCAGAGTTGTTATCTTATTCTTTTTCATACTCTGATTAATGAAAAATGTTTTTTTTTCTGTTTTGTTTACCTTATATTTATTTTTTTTTTTCTTACATTCGTTATTAATAAATTTCATTCATAATTTGTTTTTGTAAAAATGAATTTTTAAATTGTTTAATTTGTTAGGGAAGGATAGGGTAAATTAAATAATGGATTTATATAAGTAGAAGTCATGTAAATATTGTCTAGGGACATAAAATAAAGGGTAACCATTGCATTGGTGTTTCCAATTTATTGGTTGGGAGGGAAACATTCTACTCTACATGACATGTCATCTCGTCTTAGTTTAATTTATAACGGTTTGTTTTACAAATTTTGAAATATTTAAATTTTCATACACTGATATGCAGGTTATATTTATGATTAAGCGCGAATTAAACGGGTTAAGAACCAAAAATTATGAGCTAGCCAGAAACTCCTATCCTGCCCTATACCCATTTAAATTTTAGGTAAAAGAAAACAATTTACAAACGCGTAACTAGGTTTACAGGCAGATACTGGTAAAATGGTATAGTAAATTCAAATTTCATTAATACGATGTCTTCCCTCGGACTACAGTCTTATAAATTCACACCAAATAAATTTAGGACTGTTTGTTTTATTTTTCATTAGTTTCATTAGATGTTCCGCCAAGGCACTGTCATGGACTAAATTAAAAATATAAATTAGGATATATGTACTCATCAAATCTATTTTTTAATTTTCCGAATCCGTTTCAAAAATATTCGGAATTTGATGTATTAAATAGTTGTTCATAAATTTTATCATTAGATTTAGTTTTTAACAGTTTCAGTTAATTTTTTCACATGACTATACTGTAAAACAATCTCAAAATAAATAACTTCTTCGTTGGACTTAATATAAAATGGGTCAAAATATTTCAAACAACTTAGTCTCGTCATTTACCGCATAGTTTTAAAAGGTCGATATTTAGTTCCATTTTGAAAAAGGGCCAAAAAGGTGGCCAGGTGATTAAAAAAGGGACAATTGGCGACTACAGTCTCCTAACGGCAACGCTGATTCTACATATTCAATTAAGATAAAAACTTACCATCATCCTTTTATTTACAATATTTAAACGACAGGAGGCTCATGTATTTACTCATGTTTAGAATTTTCTTTGTTATGATACTTTTATTTCATTTTCTTTTAAATTAAATTTATTACATTTTAATATCCTTGTTCCAATTTTTTTCAGAACTTCGTATGTATTCACTTTGGGTCCAAAGTAATATTTGTACCAAGTTTCAATTTTCTACGAAAACTCTTTCTATTTTTATAAAACTCAAACCATTATTTTAGTTGATTTTTCTTAATTTAGGATATAAAAAAGGTAGGCGTGCCCTTGCACTGGTTTTACCAAAACTTATAACGTATGAATTAATTTTAAGCTTAAAGAAATATTCATAAAAAATTTGAATTTTGTACGACAGCTTTTTCTATTTTAGTCCCATCTTTATATGGGAACAGAGGACTGTGCGACACGTTTTAGCGACATCTAACAAAAGTTTTACATCAAAAAGAACGATCCATGGTCGAAATTCGAAGATTGGATTTTTTTTTTTTTTTTTTTGGAGAAGTCTAGTTATCATTCATATATACCTTCGGATTTAAACTTCTAAACCAAGGAATACAAAGAATGGAAAGAAGGTATCTTTTGTACAACAAGAACAACATTTCGCACTCCCCACATAGAATTTGTGCATGAATTCAACACACTTGTGAGAGAGTAAAACAACACAATAAATAAGTTTTGCCGATTTTTGCGTAATTATTAAAAAATGAGACAATTTTAAATTTCTTGGATAATTTTTGGATAATGAAATTTCTATGTAATTTTTGTGTAATTTCAATGGAACTTCAATTCATAAATTAACAAGTTAACTGTTCATAAAAAGTCAAAATTTTGTACAAAATTTCTCCAATTTAGAGTTTTAAGACTTTGCAAATGTAAAACTGAATTTTAGAAAAAGTAAGGCTCAAAAAACACAGTGGTATCCTAATACAAGATTGCCGCAAGAGCAGAAATAAGAAATGACTTACAGCAAGTGTTTCCAAAAGATAACTTTAACCGCTCTAGAGGTAAAACTCTTGGATTTTTTTTTAAGTTATTAAGAATTACTTTCAAAAAGGTGAATATTAATGTATTTGTAGCAGGGAAAAACTTAGTTTCTAAGAAAATTTAAATTTCAAAAATTTATAAGTATTTTTTTTTTTTATCATATTTTAACAAACCATTCGTTTTAAGAGAATCAGTGAATAAAATTCATAAAAAAGATAACAAAAAGTTGTTATTATTGGTAGGACAACCATGGGTTAAGAACACTGCAGTTCTTTTTTAGCACTTAGAACTTTCTGCCAATGATAATACGTTGTTGAAATCATCGCCATTACAGCTCTTCATCAGTCCTTTTTTTTGTTGCTATATTTATATTTTAGAGATCATAGAGCTTAGACAAAATAAATCAAAATTTTTTATATTTTTTTTATTAAAATTAACTTTTAAACAAATTAAATTTTTGTGTAATTTTTGAAAATTTTAAAAATTTTAAGGCTTTGATTGAGTAGCATATAGTATCGACTGCGACAACACTGCAAAATAAAAAAACTTTCCTTTGAAATTTAAGCAGAATTACACATATGACATATTTTTTTCACTAGTACATAATATTTTTATTATTTTTTCACGCAAATTTATCACATTTTAATTCCCGTAATACGAATATTTTCCACAAAACTGGTGAAAACATCTAACTGCGTTACGATAATTTTTTGTTCACGGTTGGGCTTTAAAATCTTAAAGTTAGGTTTTTTTGTCGCAAGCTTTCCATTTTTTGTGTTCTTTGTTGTAAACTTTCTACATATATTTTTTTTTTTACTACAAGCAAAAAGGCAAGCATAAACAAGTTTATGCCAAAAAAAAAAAAAAAAAAAAAAACATAAAGTTTCATATGAATAAATTTTAACTTCAGAACTAAAATGATATTTCTTTATGTTAGTTAATTATAAAAAATACTCGAAAATCACAAATTCTATAACACACACATCTTAAGAAGAATACAAAATACCTACTTATATAAAGATTAATCTAAATATTTTAATCTATTAAAACCAACATGACAAATTAAAACCTTGCTAAATAATTGAAATATTCATTATACTACAACCCCATTGTGCTGAAATAATAAATTTTTTAATGACATCACGAATGTAGTCACGTATTTAATGACTTTGAGAAATTGTTTTTGTCAACTATTTGCTCTCTACTTAAGACATTGCATCCGAATGTTAATTATATTTTCTTTTGACATTTACTTTATACTTGATCGTTTGTTTTGCATTAAAAATGCTAAAAATTGTCATGTTAATTTAAGGAGCACAAAAACAGCAAAAAAAGTTCCTTGAACTATAAAATAAATAGTTTTACAAGTTTAATAAACTTCTGATGAGCTAGTTCCCCATGATGCATGCAGACGATAGATGGTTATTTGCAGAGACGAATGGATACACCAAAATACGCTAAGGAAATCAGACAGACAGTTTTTAAACAAAACCAACTGTTTTTAGGGGAATATTATGCAGCTTGCATTAAAATACAATTTTATTTCATTTCCGGCAACAATAACAAAATATTACAGTAATTTTTTGTATTGTTGTTCTTTTCTTTTTATTTTTGCAATTAATCCTCACAGTAGGGGTAATGTAAAGAGAGATATAAAGACCAAAAATAAAACTATGGTTTCATAATTTCTTTCTATTTCTTTCCAAGCGAATAAAAACAATTTTGCTATTTTAATACAGTCTATCAGGAGGAAAAAATTTATAAAAATGTTAAATTAAAAAAGGAGATACTGAAAAGTATATACTCGTATAAACTCATCTCATTAAGCCAATTTTATTAATTGAACAAATGAAACATAACAAAATGCAAAAAAAAAAAAGAAATACAAGAAAATATTCAACATATTGTAATAAAAAAATTGCATGAGGAAATTGTAGCTAAATGAGATGAAATGTAAAAAAGAAATTAAAATGTAAATAAATAAATTATACCAAAACGTACGAGTATAAATTAAGCAAAGAAAGAAAAAAAAATAAATAAATAAATAAAAATAGCAAAAGAAAACATGAATCCAATTAAGTCCCTTTTTTGCAATTTCACCAGTAACACAGAGCTCACGAACAATGCGAAAAAACATAATAAATTAAATTAATAAGTAAATGAATTTTCTCTACTTATTTTTGCTTACACCTAATTGAATTGAAAATCTAATGCTGTTGTTTGCAAAAACGATGTACTAAAATCAAAGTTAAATAAAGTTTACTAATTTGTGTCTTTTTTGCGTCTTTAGAAATTTTAAACTTTTCTTTCTATTGGCTTTTACCATCTTTTGAAAGCACAAAAGTTAAGTTCTTTAATTAGACTATAATCAAACAATATAGATGTTCTTTTTGTTAGTTTTATTAAAATAATATTAGATACATTTATATAAAATCTCTAGCTACTACCATTTAATATGGTAAATAAATTATCACAAACTATTTTTTTCTATTTCTATATTCAAATATAGTATGAAGAACTTTAACACATTTTGTTAATTTTATAATTAAAACCATTAGGTGAGTCTTAGGGTATCCAATCGATTAACCGACATTCGATGAACTAATTAATTTAGATGGATTAAATAAGAAAGAAAGAATAAACCGAATATTTTGTATCTAATGACCGATTAACTGAAATATAGTTTTCTAAAGTTATAAATTTAGTACATCTTAAATCAACTCCATCTCTGTTATGTCTCAGAAAAAATAAATGAAATTCACTTTTTTGGGATATACTTTTTTATTACTTTCAAAGTATCAATATGTGTACGTTTTCTTGTGATTAAAAAGCAATACAAACAGTATTCGATTTTATTATTAAAATATGTAGATTCAGATGAAATGTTTTGAATAAGTGTAGCGAGTATAGTGAATACTTATATGTAGGGTATCCAATTGATTAACCGCTATTCGATTATCCGATTAATTTTTGTCGATTAATTATTCGAATAATTTAAAATTGTGAAATGGTTGTTATTTTGGCAAATACTTGTTACTAAAAAGAACTGTTTTAAACAAATAAAAAATAATGTTATGCATAATTTTTACACCTTACACCACCATAGGTAGCTAGGGTAAAGTTATCCAACACCCACCTTAAAGTATACCAATCGACTCAGAATCACTTTTTAAATCGGTCTAACGATGTCCGTCCGTCCGTCCGTCTGGACGACTGGCTGTCCATGTAAATCTTGTGTACAAAGTACAGATCGTAATTTTAGAGATAATTCAATGAAATTTGGCACGTAGGACTTTCATTACACAAGGACGATGCCTAATAAAATTGGTTATGATCGGTCTATTATTTCACTTAGCCCCCATACCAATGTCCTCCCGAAATAGAGCTTTAACGATCATAAATGCCTTAAGTATACCAATATTTTAATGAAATTCAGTACAAGGAAGTCTTTTATAAATATCAATCTTTGTGGCAAATTTCATGAAGATCTGTCGGTAATTCAGCATAGCTCCCTTATAAAACCCTCTTTCGAAAATCACTTTAACGTGCATAAATCACATACACATGTTAGTATCAGATTTATATTCGTCACAAATAAGATTTATATAAGTAGAAATCACAGTGACAAATTTTATGAGGATCGCTCCATAATTTGCCATAGCTCCCATATAAGCGCACTTTCGGAAATCACCCTACTGTGAATAATTCATATAAATGTTAGTATTAACGTATTATTCTGTATTCGTATATTTTATTTTATACTTAGTAAAAGTATCGGTACACAGTTTTCCACATATATAAAATAATAATATATCTGAAATAATAATAAAATAAGTTGTCCACATATCTAAATAAGACCCCAATGGTTTAAAGATAGTTTGCATTTAAAAGACAATAATACAAATTTATTTCTATTTACACATATTTTTATAAGAAACCTTGAAAATTAATATGAATTTTAATAAATAAATTTTAGTAGATAAGTTTACAATGGGGTCAAAGGTTTACAAGATTGTACTTACAGGTAGCCCTCAATTTACGCGATACTTCAATAACGCGATTTATTTATAATGCGATTCAATAATAGTTTCCTTTTTTTTTTAATTGTGTAATTTTATTTTACGCGAACTTGATATAATGCGTTTAAACATTAAGAAAAAAACCTTGAAATACTCAAAATACTGTATTATGTTGTAGGAAATATATCAAAATAATTAACTGTTTTAGGAAAGTGTTTTAAAAATAACTCCAAAACAAAAGAATGTACTTCATAAGCGAAATTTTTTGTATTTTCTGAAAAAAATCGACATTTGGATCGACTAAAAAGGGGGAAAAGCAACGCATGTAATAAAATTCTAAAATTTAAATGAATCTACAATAACAAAAATCCAGAAAATGTGTGCTACTAATTCGCGAAAATTGTGTGTTCTCAATACAAGACAATCTAATAGAACAAAATTAAAAATGCACTTATAATTTTAACAGAACCAGATAAGCAAAAAACTAAACTAAACGAAAATATGATTAAATAATATGGTGAAGATGAATTCTGCAAATTAAATTGCTGACTAGCAATAGTATTTTCATGTAATTTATTAATGCTAGGAGAATCTTCATCAGTTGATTTAAAAGTCTCCGAAAATTTTTAATATATAATTTTATTTAGTTTAATTTAATTTGATTTAATTTAATTTAATTTAATTTAATTTAATTTAATTTAATTTAATTTAATTAACAGAGGATGGTGGGATTCATCATCAAAAAGTACTTAGTACTGACGAAACAGGTTTGGTATGAAAACTGATACCAAGAGATCTTATGTATTAGAAAAATTATTAATATACAAAATATTTGCTACAATATGATTAATTTTTTAGTCATCAAGAAATGTTATTGGACAATCCCCACTTTGCTGTGTAAACTTTCTAGATCTAAACGGACTTTTATGGACTCAAACAACTATTTACTTGCTCCAGTATTATAGATGTTTTAAACATAATTTAGAATAGAGTATTTATGATAACTAAAATCAATCATCTAAAAAAAGTTTTTAGTAATTTTTTTCTACACGCTATATTCCTAATGTTTAATTAAAAATTAAAATAGAATAAAACTAAAATTTATTGTTGTGGGGATAAGCTAGTTTCGATGCGCATTAAACTGTTTGCTGAAGACTTTCACAAATTTTAGGAAAGCTAAAAATGTCTTACATATAAAAAATATTTAAACTCAATGAGAGTCAAACATGTTTTAATTACAAAACATCAAAGTTTTAACAAAACACAAAAACAATAAACGAAGATTTTATTTTTTCTTACATTCCTTTTTAACTAGGTCAGGTTCTTTCCGACTCTGAATTTTTTAATTTTTGTTTTTATTTTTTGTTTACCCCTTACGTTTACATTCAATTTATTACCATATTAACACATGGATTCTTTTTTGTGTTATTTTATGTTTTGCGTCAGCTTGATTTGAAACTTACACATTTTGTTGCTTCCACATTCCTGGATACCTCCGCCACAGTAGGTGGCATATTTCAAAACGTCATATACATATTTGTTTAAAAATTAAAGTTATATATTTCTTACCATTTGATTATTAATATTTCATATATATTATAGTTATGAACCCTTTAAAACGTTTTCATTTTTTATTCTCATTTTTTATCTCTTAATACTATCCTCTAGCAAACATTTCTTCATTATTCCTTTAGGTTGTTGCTTTTTTACAAAGCCACACCTGGCCAGTAATAGACATATAGTTGCAAATACCCCCTTACCTCATCTAACCCTAACACTACTACCTAAGCAATAAAAACTTTTTGGTTCTCGGTAATGGCAACTACTTATTAAAGTAATTTATTGGTAATGGCGCGTCATTATTACTTGCCTACTCTATATTACATAAATAAGTAGTCAATAGTATAATATTATAGAAATATTGCAATCACATGAATTAACAACAGAAGGTTGTTGGTTCAACCCCATTCTGATGCTGTTAGCTTTTTTATAACAAATTGTCTAAAAAGATATTTAAAGCTCAAATCTCGCTGATGATTATTGTTAAGTACATATTTTTTAGTACCCGTAGAGTCTAAAAGTAATTACATGAATTTGTAGATAACTGGATCAAAAATAACTGGTTATTCAGACAAAAAAAAGTAGTTTATTTTTATTTCCAATTATACTTGTTAACTTACCAGGAAAGCAAAGTTTTTGATGGGTAAGTACTGCAGTAAATGTTTTATCCTTATAAAATAAACAAAAAACACACTCATATGTATGTTTAATTATAAAAAAAAGAAAACAAACGTAATCCCTTTATCTTGGCTTGCAACTAGACGAGATAAAATAAGTGAAAAAAATATAGTCGTTCAAGGCTACCTATATGATACCCTACACCATTCTGTTTGTTCATAAAACTTCGGAAAGGGGTCTTATATGGAACATGGTGCCAATTTTCGGTCGATACTTGTATTAAAAGTATTATATATTTATATGAAACATTTGTATGTAAACTTTATATTATATTTTTTATGCGTTTTAGGGTGATTACCGGAAGTGGGCTTTAAATGGAACCTATGGTTAATTATAGGCCGATTATGATAAAATTCGGCACTACGATTTTTACTTATATAAAACTTATTTGTGTCAAATATTAACTTGAAACTAACATTTCTACAGAACTTGTGCAAGTAAAAGCGTTTTTCAAAGTGGGGATTATATGGAGCTATGGTCAGTTATAGACCGATCTTAATTAAATTTGACATATAGATTTTTATCTATATAAAACCTTTATGCTAAATTTCATTGAAATATTCCTATATTTAAGACATTTATGAACGTTAAACTCTTATTGAGAGGGACATTTTTATGGGGTCTATGTTAAATAATACTTCGATCATAGGCAATTTCAATAGGCTTCGTCCATGAACTACAAAAGGCACAAGTGACAAATTACGACCTGTAGTTGGATTACAAGGTTTACATGGCTGGACGTACGGATATCGTTAAATCGACTCAGAAAATGATTATAAGCCATTTGATATACATTAAGGTGCGTCATAAATCAATGTTTTTAGGTGTTATAAACATTAGCACTTACGCATAATATCCCAACCACGTAGGGTATAAAAATGAGGAAAACAACCAGAAACTCATAAATGTCAGATAAAAATTATTTTAAAATTAAATCTTGAAAAAATTAATTCCTTTGTGGTTGTAGTATTTTGGGTTTTGGTTTGTTGCAATTCATGGCAGTTTTTTTTTTGGCAAACATTTAGAAAACCCTTAAGAAAATTGTACATAATACAGCAGAAATAAAATAGTTTTAATTAAGAAACTTTTGCAGGAATTTAAAGTTAAAAAGGAGATAAAATGAATAAATAAATAAGTAAATATTAAATTGATATTATATAAAATATTTGTTATGTAGGACATAAGTCAATCAAAAATAACTTATTATCCAATTGTAGAATTAATTTTGTCCATTCTTTCCGGCAAAAAGATAAAAAATAAAAACAAGCAAATTATATTGTTTTCTCACCTGTGAAAATTTAAACATTTCACTCAACATTTCCATTACTTTGTTTCACTTCCTTTCTTTTATATTTCATGTCAAATTCCCGTCTGAAACTTTAACTGAAATCGTGTTTGCCATTATCTTTGTCATGTTCTTGTAGTAGGTAAAAGTCAAGTACTTGATAAAGAAGCATAACGACAGTAACAAAGAAATCTATTAGCATAATTCTGTGGTAAAAAGGATAAACTACATAACTGATTTTTATTACTTTTTACAAGACCGTTTTGAATGTAAATTTGAATTGATAATTTTATAATTTTGAACTATCTACCGTGTAACGTATGCGAAATAAAATTGCAGCAAAACTTTCGGCTCTGGCTAAAAACAGAGTACTTATGATAAAAATGTTTTATCACCAATTTTTGATACACATCTTCTCTCATAATACTGTGAAAAATTTATAAAAATTTGACTTCTGATTTCTTCAAAATGTTAACAAAAAACGAGCTACCTTGAATAAATATATGAAAATATGTCGATTATTTCTATACATACACCATCAAAAAATGGTTTATATTGATAGCAATGATACAAAAATTGTAGTCAAGGAAAAAAATTTAGAATCTAGAATAGAAAATTTTTTTGTACCAATTCGAAAATCTTATTTGCATTTAATGTTTTAATAACTGCGTACTTATGGTCAGCGTTACCGATATGTACATTGACTATCGAAAAATAAAGCAAAAACTTAATGGTATTGCTTTTCCTTTTTTATAAAATTAATATTCTGCTTAAATAATATCTCAAGTTATACATTTTTTCCAAAATGGAATTTTAAAATATATCGTCGCTGCTCCGAAAAAAAAAACAATTATATGTGATCTGTTAAAATTTTATTTATTCAATCATCCAAAAGAATTTTTAATCATTCATTGATCTACCAAACCACTTTCAAAAATCTTTACTAGTTTAGAAGTTATTGAGCAGTATTGCGAGTTACTTTGTATAGCTTTCACATAGAAATTAAGCTTTTTTTCTGCTCTCCTGAAAAGTCGTTAAAAACCATCTAAAAACTGTTTTTGTTGAAGCATATCTTCAATATGTTGAATTTCCAAAATACTATGAAAATAAAATTTATATCTTAGAAGACTGAAGGTATATTAAATTAAATTAAATTATAAATTTTAATATAGAAAATATGAAAAAAAGCATATGTTAATTTATACAATAATTATATTTCGAAAAAAGTAAAATCAAACGCATTATATTGTTATTCAGACCATTATGTCCTAATATATAATCAAATACAACAATTCTAAAAACTAAGAAAATTGAAAACGACATAACATAGGTTATGTAGTTTTTCCTTTTGGCCACTGAATTAATAGTTATATAAAACTGCTTCCGTTAAAATGAAACTTAATGAAACTTCTTTGTATAGTAACCTAATTTAATACTTTTGGAAGGTTAAAGCAGAGAATATTTCTGGAAAGTTTTACTTTGTCAATTTGATGTGAAAATTACAATAGGTCGTTTATGTTAAAAGATACTTGAGCTATTGTTTGTGGAAAGTTTTGTTTGTATATTTAAAAGATTAAGTTTTATTACGAAAATATTTGATGACTGAATTCACTATACAGTTGACTGAAATTCAATAAGTGATTTATATAATACATTTTAGAATTTGTATCCTTGCCGCTTAGAATCTATTGGATGACAATATCAAAAGGAAGCAACTGTACTGCACTCGGCTATGGTAAATTTTTTTAATACTATAAAAAACACACAGAAAAAACTAAATTTCGTATTCGATTTTTAAATTCATAAAACATATTATATTTTTTTTTTACTGAAATCGGATCTATTACTGAATTAGTAAAAACAAATATTCAAATTCGCAAATATTTTATTAAAAAAATTTTAATTATTTTCTTTTTAAAATATTTTTACTATTTATAAATTTGAATATTTAAAAATTCTTTAGATATTTAATAATATGGTTTATTAAAATCACAAAAATAATATTAAATTTTTTGCAGATTTTCAAACAATTTTTATTTTTTTTTTTTTTTTTCTAATATTTTTTCTTTACATTTTCTATAATATATATAATAATTTGGATCGAATGTTAGTATTGCATTTTATCATGTAAATCCATGTATGAAAATTTGTTGTAGAGAATTGAAAATTTTATATAATACTAACTATTTAATGGAGACTTTTTTAGATGAAAGATAGTTTAACGGTAATACACAGTTTATAGTATGTAGATAATGTGTACTTATGCTGGTGAAAAATAATGGTCTTATAACTAATAGTTTATGTATTCATGTGTAGTAATATATAAAATATACATATATGAATAAAAAGATATATATGAAATAAAAGAAGACACGACACTATTTTCAAATTTCATTAGCGGCCAAAACCATCTAAAACAGAAATGCAATCGTTATCAATGAATTTAACTTACATACCTTTTAACGGAGTGAAATATCTAAGATTCAATGAAACCAAAATAAATAGGATACAATAAATGCGCAAACAAGCTCTGCTTTAGTACCGCCAAAACCGTACAACCGGGCAATTTACGAAAACAGACATGTATCAGTTTATTAAGGACCACTTTCGTTAAAGACCATTTCGGCAAATACTTTTAAATGATTTGAAATATACAAATTTAAAACCATTAAATTATCTTCAAGAAGTCCAGTTACTTTAGCATATTTATATCGCGAGTTGGAGCTACATGTTCAGGCACACAATTGAAGACATAGTTTAATCGACTTGGGGATAATACAACAATATACAAAAGACCCCATCATGTATGCGATATATTGCTACATACATGCATATTTCATATGCTTTTGATTCACTTAAAAGATACAAACAAAAAAAAAAAAAAAATCGCTATACACATGTAGTAATGAAATATATACGAAAATTAAGGTAACTTAACTCTAGAATCCTGCAAATGATGAATTTTATATTTTTTTGCGTGAAAATTTTTATAATTTTATTTATTTTTATATTTTTAATTGTCAAAAACAAGGAATTGTTATTGCTTTTCGTATTAGTTTAAAATGAATTTGGAAGCAATAAAATAATATATTAAACTCAAACAAATTTTTTTATAAAATTTTATTTAAAGCTAAATAATGATTTATTTAAAAAATTCTAGTCTCAATTTTTTCTGTGCAATAAAATAGAATATTAAAACCAAATATTATTTTTAAAAAAATTTAATTTAAATCCGAAAAATTTTAGTCATAATACTTTCTGTGTACAGATTAATGATAAATGTATAATATACAGATAAATGTATTATATTATAGAGTCCCTAAAAACTGTTGTCTTTTTTTGTGATTTCGATGTTATAAAACCATTCAAATGTTTTAACAGTTTTAAAATACCAGCAATATAAAATCACGATTATAGTACATTTAGCAAAGAACACATTTTTTCGAGATTTTTCTATTTCTAATTAAATTTTAATTCTTGGCATCGTCTTCTAACTAATCTTTTTTCTGTGTAAATAAAAATCAATTCAAATAAACTAACTGCTTTTAAAAATCTTTAAAACCACACGATTTAAATATTTTCCCTTATTTAGTAAAACAATTTTATTGATACCATAAACATTCTTTTAATCAAAGTCAATTAAATAGTTTGTCATTGAGAGTATAGCACACCATATATATCAACCTTAATAGTGACAAGTAATTTACAAATGAAAAAACATACACACATACTTAAAAATTTGTAACAGCAGTAAATGTAAAGTAAATGCGACATCTACAATGAAAAATAACTGGAACTGGAAATTAACTTAAGTGAGATTACGGAGAAAGAGAAGAAGATAAAGAAAAATAAAATAAATGAAAAATAACATACATACTTATATATTTAAAGGACATGTACAGAAAATACACATTTAATTTACACTATAACTTTTCAAATGGATTTGAATGTATGAGTGACTGACTACATAACTCATATATTCACATATTTTACCCAGTGGTAAAAAAAGGGGTAGAGAGCCCTTCTAGATAGATAGAAGAGCTTGTTGCTGCATTTTTATTCGCGATCCGATGCGGCCCCTCTAAAATAGCTTTTGAATAAAAACTGCCAGCAGACCTTCTAAAGAAAAGCTGTCAGCAGGTCTTCTACACAATTTAATAAAATATTTTTCTATTTATATAAAATATTTTTTTTATTTTAAATTATTATAAAAAGTTTAGAAATTAAAAAAAAAATCGGTATTAAAAAACATATCTGAACTTTTGAAAAAACATCTTAAATCGAGATAAAACAATTTATAAAAAATTTAAATTTTCATAGAAATTTTTGATTTTTTTAAATTGTTGAACTCTTCTGAAAAAAATTTAAGTTTTTATTAATTTATTTTGTCAAAACTACACAGATAAACTATAAACAATTCAGTTTTTATTAAAAAATCTTATAATACGAACTATAAATAAAAAATAAAATTAACTTTGAAAAATACAACCTACTCAAACAAATCATTAAGTAAAACTAAATTAATTATTATTCTTTTGGAATTTGTGCTTTGAATTTTGATATTTTGTTTTTGTAGCGGTTTCTTAATGGTTTTGTTTTTTCTTAAAGCAAAATATATATATATATATATATATATATATATATATATATATATATATATATATATATATATATATATTAATATTTCTTCCCTTCTAAGAGAAGGGAATTAAGACACTGTATTAAATATATTAAAAAAATAATAATAAAACTTCTTACTCAACTTCTAAGAGAAGGGAAGCCGGTAGTTCTATCGGATGAGGTATTCTTGAAGGCCTTACTATATAAAGCTGGTTAGCATGAGCATCTTAAAGGAGATTTAAATATACCTTCTAGAAGGCCTGCACGATGGAGGCCTTGACATTTTTACCGCTGGGTATATAAATTAAATTTAATTTGACAAATGTATTTTTTGTCTTTTATTGATCACTCGAATACACATGCAGTGATAAACATCAAGTTTTATGGGTATACACATGTGTATGTATTTGTATATATATCCAGTTACATAAGTACATATGTATTGTATGTGTATAAATAAATTTTGTATATTTAATTAATGCTAATGTTATTTTCATGCTTGTATACGTGTCTATAACAACAAATTAAAGGATTTTTATTTAAAGCAATTTTACGATTTAATATACCATACAAATATAAACATATGGGCAATTATCAAAAATTTTTTAACTTGGCTGAAATTCAATTTAATCTTTAACAAGTTTTGTAATAATACAATTTTAAACGACCGGGTTACAGATCTAAACTCACAATACTTTAAACTAACAGAGTGCAAAATTTTAGCACTATAGGTTTTATTTTGTAGTCATTATTATTGTTCAAATTTAAAAAACTTAGAAAAAGGGCTAAAAATTATTTAACCTTTTTCCTACACTTTTTGTTCGAGCGTTTATACCTAATGCGATCGTTGCGGATAAATTCTGCACCTTCCTCATTGTTGTGCAGACCTTTAGCAGTTAAATATAGGGTGGTAAAATTTTGATAACAAGCTTTCTAATTCAAATTTTTTTTCTTTTTTTGGCGGAGTTTTTTGTGCGCCTCTCCACAAACCTCAAATTTTGAAATTATACGTATTTTGCACTATATCGATATGCCTGAAATTCTCAATGCAGTAGATAATTTGGAAATCAAGAGCGAAAATTTTGTAAAAAAAGGTCAGTTTTCCGGGAGACATATCCAAAGTTTCATATAGAATATTGCGTTTTTTTTTTTTTGTTATTGTGGACAAAAAAATTGAAGGAGCATTAAAAATAAATTAAATAAAAAAAAAAATTATGGACTTTTTGAAAATTACGCAAAAATTGCACTTTTTGTTTTTGTATTTTTATATAGCAAATTGTAATTTGTACAAATCTTGCATATGTAGATAGATATAGGAACGGCGATAAATATAACTGATGGGGACCATAAGTTTAAGGTAAGTATCGTTCATAGTTGAAAAGGGGATACTTTTGTCAAAACTGATTACTAATTAGTAAGGCACATCGCATGGAAATCACGAAATTGAGGGTAATTGGAAAAAAAATTTATTTGGTTTAAAAAAGGATCACAATATTAAATAGCATTTCTTTGTAGTAAGCTAATATAAATAAATAAATAAATAAATATATATATATATATATATATATATATATATATATATATGTATGTATATCTATATATTTTCGTAAAAAATATGGAGAAATAACTTTGATACGATTTGCTTTTTTTCCAAAATTTAAAAAAATCGTCTTTTTTACTACAATGAATACTTTTTTAAATTGTACTAGGAAACTCTAAAATATTTTTCACTAGTATCAAAGACTAAAAATATAATAAATTTTATTTAAATAACTCATTAGGTTTTCATTCTGGTAAGTTTTACCAAAATTATACATAAACTTTTAGCTTATGAAAATATTTATATGTTCAAATTAACACCGCTATAACTTTCGCGCCCCCTGCACGAAACGAATAAAGAGAACTGATTCTAAATGCATTGTAATCACTTTATATTTATGCAAATAGATTTTAATGTGCCTTCAAAATTTTTTTTTTTCTTTTTTCTTTTTTTTGTTTTTTTTTTTTTTTTTTTTTTTTTTGAAGGCCTAAAATCAAAAATTTTTGATAATGGCCCATATGCAATAAGAAACTATTTTAAACTGCAAAAAGTTTAAAGGTACTAAAATAATTGAAAAAATTCAAATCGTTTAACATGTGTTTGAAATAAAAAAATTTAAATGCGCGAAGTCTGAAAATCGTTTTTTTTTTTCTTTTGTTTATTAAGTAACACCCGATTTTGGTAATATATTCAAAATATGTTCTAAATAAGTTGTAATACCTAAAAAATATACTAAGCCTTGTAGTTGCATGTTATAGAATAATATAGCATAACAAATCTTAATAATTATTGATATTCATAGAGAAAATATCATTCAAACACCCACAACAAACGCAGTCAGATTCACAGATATTCATATGAACTTAATATATCTATAATATAAAACATGAAATGAGAAGAAGAATTATCAATTAAAAATTGAAAATTATAAAAGCTAATACATCGAATGTATGTAGCCTAGTTAAAATATTGTTTTTTTTTTCTTTTGTAATGATATGTACTTCTATTTAAAATCAATATAAATGGATACGTATGTACATTAAGTTGGCCCCAAAATTAAAGGTATTTGTATTCTCAACTGAAATGAAAATCTACTTCATTTTGAGTTTGGACCAAAATAAAAAAGTATGAAAGTTATATTCGTCTTGACCAAATCTGCACTTTTGGTTTCCGAATTTACGTGATACCCTGAACTAATTAAATTATATGTACAACAATTCGTTGGCGCATGAATCGGCGAAAAAGTATGAATTGCTGTTACGATGCA
Organism: Protocalliphora azurea; assembly: GCA_932274085.1. Lineage (NCBI taxonomy): Eukaryota > Metazoa > Arthropoda > Insecta > Diptera > Calliphoridae > Protocalliphora > Protocalliphora azurea. The sequence continues at coordinate 125,084,610 of OW026520.1, forward strand.
CAGCGTTACATTTGGAAGTTTTATAATGCCAAAACTTCAGTTTTAGAGATACTGAGCGGACATTTTATATTCTCTTAGTAGACAAGTCTTTAAACATTCTCACTAAAAATGAGCAGCTTTTTGCTTGAATTTTGGATATATTTTTATAAATTTTATTAAATAGGGAATAATTTAAAAGTAGTCGAGGCAGCATCTAATCTCACCTATCTTAATGTACTATTCGCATAACAAATTTTTACCCATTATCTTAAAATTTTCACAAATTTCTAATATGAGATACCGCTAGAGTTTTTCTTTTCCCGGTCTTTTTCCGCTCCCGGAAAATTGGGACTGATTTTTAAATTTTCTGAAACCCCGGTAATTCTCCCCAAAAATAAATTATTAAAAAAATTTAATATATTTATTAGATAATTCAGTTAAATTAAGGATGAAAAAATGTTAAAATAAACTAATTAAAAATAAAACAATGAACTACTTCAGTTCCTTTGGAAACATTAACATTTTGAAAATTAAATGAATTGCATTACTTTACTCATTCGAAAGTTGAATCATTTCCATATTGCCCGGTGCGTAAAGATTCCCTTTTTGATTTTACGGATGTAAGTTTGTCGCTAAGAGAGCCCCAAAGAATTTCATAGATTTCTGAAGCTACCCTATTACGGCCTTATTCATAATCAAATTTTAAATTTATTAGTCTTTAATAAAACAAATTTTTCATACAAAATTCAAACTTATCAAACTCTAATAAATTAAAAATTTGATTATGAATAAGGCTTCTAATCTATAGCTAAGGAAAACCTGAGATAAAAAATTGATTTACATCATGTTCAGTTCTTAGACCCTTTAAATTGTATGGTCTTATAAGTTAATTTTTTGTAATTTATCTCAAAATATATTCATAGTTTGGAAACTTTTCGGTCCAAGGTTTCAGCTGTGCTTTAAAAATGTATGTTGTTGTTTGAAGATTCCAGACATTTTAAGGAAACTTCTTTTATAATTTCCACATGCGTACAAATTTCACCATAAAATCGCTTAATAAATATACTTTCCAAATGTCGGAGTTTACATCTTACTAGCCTTTTTGCAATAATTTATTTTTGATCACAAGGCAGAATCAATTTTTTTCTTTTTCAAATATTCCCTTGAATAGAATTATTTTATTTAAAATCTATTATGCTGTACAGTACTATATAATAGATCAATAAGTCCGTGACTTTTCGAAGTTTCCTCGTTGTTATATGTTAATAGACTACTGTCACATTTTGAGCAATTTCTTTAGGTTTGGAAATAGGAAGTAGTCACTAGCGGCTAAATTCAGAGAATATGGCGGATGAGGTACCAATTCGTAGCCCAATTCATAGAGTTTTGCCACTGAGACTGCACACGTGTGCACCCGTGCAGTATCTTGATGAAAAAGAACTTTTTTCTTGGCCATATGGGGTCGTTTTCTTTATTGTTTTTCCCTTTTGAAGGTAATCGATGTGGCTTATCCCGCGTTTATCCTAAAAAACTTTTGCCATCACTTTATTGGCCGTCAAATTTACCTTGGCATTCTTCAGAGCAAGTTCACCCAGAGAAACTCATTGTTTAAACTGCTGCTTGGTCTCCGGAGTACAGTAATGGATCCATGTTTCATCCACAGTTACAAAACGCCACAAAAATTCATTCGGATTGTGGTTAAACAACTCCATACAATCCTTTGAAGTTGTCACACGTTTACGTTTATAGTCAATTGAGAGCAAACGCGGCGCCCATCATGCAGACAACTTTCTTAAACCCAACTGATCATTTAAAATCAAAACCACACTGCCATATGAAATGCCTATGGCATCAACAATCTCACACACTTTTACTCTTCGGTAGGCCAACACCATATCGTAGATTTTTCGATATTTTCGGGTGTACTGACCTCAATTGTCCGTCTAGAACGTTCAGCCTGCGACGACAACGAAAGTCAGTAAATCACTTTTTTACCATTGAAATCGATGGTGCAGAGGCCCCATAGTATTTATCGAGCTTTTACTCGGTTTGATTGACTCCAAATTCACTTTTTTCCACTTTTAGAAAAATACACGAGGTTGTATGTTTTGAACAGCTGTTAAACGCAAAGTAAATGACGACACTTGCTCAAAATTTGACAGTAGTCTACTAACAGGTGGTACTTGATGGGAATAGTATTGCATTTCATATAACTACGGGGGAAGTTCGAAAAGTCACGGACTTATTGATCCGTCCTTGTATGTAAAAACACATTATATTCTATAATAACATATACAATAAATACATATGTATATATACAATTTCGAAATGCTTTACCAAAATGGAATTATAGTCCAGAAATTACAAAAAGCTATTCCAAATATTGAATAATTCTTTTATATGAAATATAGCCTAAGTTTGTATTGAAATTTTTTGGGTGATTTTTTATTGAATTATTTTGCTGCCAGCCGTTTTATAGTTTCTTTATAAATTTATTACAATATCTTTAAAAACTATGAAAAACTAATGCCAACTTTTTTCTGGCCTTATTTTTGGAGCATTTAGCCTTTTTGGTCTTTTTTAAAGTTAATTTTAGGCTCCTCTTTTCTCACCTCCTGGAAACAATGATTATAATTAGTAGATTTGCGCGTCGCTAAAATTTGATATTTGTATTGTAATGTAAAGAACTCATATTTTGCAGATATGTTAATAAAACAAAAATACTAAAAACCATACTTAACGAAAAATTCATTAAAAAAATTAAATTGCATTAAAATGCATTTATTTAAATGTTATTTATTTTTGAAATTCTGGTATTAAAGCCGACATAAGCTAAATTCAAACGCCGTTTAAATCATTAAAATTCGCAAAACCTTCTCAGAGATATTGCTATTTAAAATTATATACTTTTGAAATTTTGTTGGTTTTTTACTTTCTCATTTTTGGTTTATTAACATATTTGGAAAATATGGGATCTTTACATTAAAATACAAATAAGACATTTTTGGGACGCGCAAATCTACTATGTATAGTCAGCGTTTCCAGGAGGTGAGAAAAAAGAGGATAAAATTAATTTTTGAAAAGGCCAAAAAGGCTAGAAGGCCAGAAAGAAGTTGGTATTAGTTATTGTAATAAATTTATAAATAAACCATAAAACGGCTGCCAGCAAAATAACTCAGTAAAAAATCACAAAAAAAAAAAAAATCAATACAAACTTGGGTTTTATTCATATAAAAATATTTTTCAGTATTTTGAATAGTTTTTCCTAAGTTTTGGACTATAATTCCATATTGATAAAGCATTTCTAAATTTTTGTTTGACTTTTCACATTTATAAGATTTTTTTTAATAATATTTGTAAATAGTTTCTGTGGATAATGAAGTATATTAAAATATAATTATAATAATCAATACAGTAAGTCCATAAAATAAGTTGGTGTTTTTGATTTGGAGAAGAAGCATCTCAGCAATTTTTTTTTTAATGTAAATAATCTGGATTTTTTTGTGTGAATAAATACACACAAATTATTAAATGGATGATTCCGTAAAAATAAAATTTTATTAATAAATAGGAAATTATTATTATTATTATTAAAATTTTGAAGCTTAAAGCAAAAAAAAAAAAAAAAAAATGCTAGATTTAACCTTAGAAAGGCTAAAGTGGCAACATTGTGTTTAATAAAACTATAAAAAAAATATGTTCCACATTTTTTGTAAATATAGAAATATTATTTGTTCTTATTTTTTGAAACAAATATTTAAATTTGCATAAGAGTTAAGAGAATAGAGAAAATTTGCAACTTTAAATATTCATATGTCTTTAAGTTTTTGACGGATTTGTATAATTTTAAAGGTGTATAAAAGGCGCGCATTTAAAATCGTTTTATTTACTATAAATTGCAATATTAATTTATCCAGTACATGTAGGTTTACTATTTTTAATAAATTTTTAAAAAGTAACCCAACACATTTCTAAATAAAATATGTAATCCCATTTACATTTAAAAAATAATATCAGAAAAAAAGAATTTTTATATGAAAAATGTGTATAAGTTTTATAAATTGTGTATAGTAGATATGTGCATGCAAAAAATATTGGAGATTTATTTTAATGTAAAAGATTCCCTACTTTCTAAATATGATAAAAAATAAAAAAAAAAAATCTGAAATAGCATATTCAACGGAAAATGTAATTACATTTAAATACATTTTTCAAAAATCTTTTATATCATTGAATTCCTAGAAATATTGTCATTTAAATTTATATACTTTTGAGATTTTTAGGAAGTGAAAAAAGGAAATAAAATCGCAAATTTTCGATGTAGATATTTTCGATAAAAAGGAAAAAGACATGCCTTTATTAACGATACATAAAATAAGACTAAATAAATTTGAGCTTCGTTAATCTCGTACTTAAGAATTTTTCTGTTTGTAATGAGAAAGTTAACAAGTGAGTGATACATCTTCTATTTTGCATTTAGTGAAAGGGAAATAAGAATTATTAAAGGATTTTTTTAAATTTTTTCGGAAATGTAAGAATGCATTTATAAAGGCCCGCAGCAATAAAGCACTAACATATTTTACTGCTGGAATGTATGGAGATGATCACATGCACAATAACAAAAGCAGCGTATGGGGAATATAGTTCATATGTGTATGTATTTATTATTAACAAACACATACCATTCCAGCAAACAAAATGTCAAGGCCTCCCTCATGCAGGCCTTCTAGAAGGTGTATTTACACCTTCTTTAAAATGCAGTTGCTCAGGCTAAACAGCCTTATATAGCAAGGCCTTCAAAAATGCCTCATCCTTCGGAATTCCCTTTTTCTAGAAGGGTAGTAAGAAGCTGTGTTTTTTTAATATATTTTGTATTTAGAAACAACAAATCCATATATAATAATACGCCTCTCTTGGAAGAGAAAAAAGATTATAATATATTTTTTTTTGCTTTAAGAAAAAACAAAACCATTCAAAAACCGTTATAAAAAGAATATCAAAATTCAAAGCACAAATTCCAAAAAAAAAAAAAAAAAAAAAAAATAAAAAAAAAATTATAATAAAAGTACATTTAGTTTTATTTAATGCTTTGTTTGAGTAGGTTTCGTTTTTGTAAGTTAATTTTATTTTTATTTATAGTTTTTATCATGATACAATTAATTCAGGTAGAATTATTATAGAGAGTTGTAACCTTGTAAGCTTTGTAAGCTTTGTCAAGTCAAACAATTCAAAAATTATAAAGAAAAAATACAAATACGAATAAATAAATATACAGAAAAAAGTTTGTACATAAATATAAGAACTTACATTTATTGATTTTGGTTCATAATATTTAAGAATAAGGTCTTAAATATTAACACTTTTTTACATTTTCTGAAATGAATAAAAACTCAAGAAGACTTAAAATAAATTGTTTAAATTTTCATTTATATTTCCAATTTGCAAAAAAAAAAAAAAAAAAAATGTTTGAAATTTTCTTTGGAAAATTTTAGGTTTTTAATGATTTTTAGCTACATTATAGGGACAGAAGAGAAGCGCTTTTTATCAAAATGATGTGCTTCAGAATGCGAGCGAAATTATGCAAATTTTTAAACATTATTTTTTTAAAAATTTTCTTGAAATTTTGCCATTTTAAGGCTTTTGTTGTTATTATTTAATATTTTCAATTACCATTCGCTATCAAATATAATAAAACTAAATCAAAGATTTAACAACATTTTTGCAAAATTCCAAAAATTTTCATTATGAACTATTTGATAATATCTATGAACAAGATATTATTTTTTATGAAAAAAGTTTTGGGAAAAAAAGTCATGTTCGATTCATAATTTATATGAAAAAAATTTTCAAATATATGAGTTCTTTTTTCCTGTGTACAAAACTGTTTATATTTATGTTTATATTTGAAATGTTCAACATTATTGAAAGGAAATAGTTCATTTTTTGGATATTTTAGGAGCTTTACCATTGATGCTCATTCTCAAGAACGTTTTAAAACACAACATATCAGACATATAATTTGGTTTTAATTAAAATTCAAGAAAATTCAATTATAAAATTCTTCACATTTTTTTTTTTTTATATTTTTTTCTTTTTTGAAGTTTTTCCTTTACTTTTTAAACTGAATTTTCAGGGAAAATAAATTTGAGAATGTTCTCTCTAATAATTGTACCTTGTTATTTATTCTACTATGGTTTTTATTATAGGTATTTAAAAACTGAATTATTTATATTATATCTGTGTACTTTTGACAAAATAGATTAAAAAAAAACTTTAATTTTTTCAGGAGAGTTAAAAAATTTAAAAGAAATCAATAATTTCTATGAAAATGTATATTTTTGGAAAAATTGCTTTATCTCGACTTAAGCTGATTTGTCATATGTTCAGATGTATTTTTTAATACTGAAATTTGTTTTTTTTTTTTTAAGTTTTACACTTTTTACAACAATTTAAAATGAAAAATTGTTATTTTATATAAATAGAAAAGTATGTTATTAAAAAGCGTAGAAGACCTCCTGGAAGATTCTATTCAAGAGGCCTTTTAGAAGGCCCGTATCTGGTAGCGAATGTGTAAGGGATATAGGGAGAATATCTTCTGTCTATAAAAAAGGCATTCTATAAGCGCTTTTTACCTCTTCTTTGTACCATTGGGGTGGCGTCTGCAGATACACACATACGCTTGTTATGCATACAGTATGTTACAAAAATATTTTGCCTTTGCAAAATTTTATAAAATTAACAAAAGAACATTAGTTTATCAAATGATTAAAAAAATATATATACAAAAATTTTATAAAATATAAAAAAAGGTATCCTAAATATTTATTTTGTTTTTAAAAAGAACGTATGAAAAATCGTGTTTTTTTATCCCACAAAATGTTTTGCTTTTTTGTTTTACAGAACAATTTTGTTGATATCAAATAGAATTCACAAAATTTAATATAGAATAGCTTTTAAGTATTTTGACATTGACTGCACTATACTGCTACATTTCTTGATTGATATTTTTTCAAATTATATATGTAGAATTACATTCAATGTCCTCTTCTATGAAGTCGGGAACATGAGGTAATATCTATATATGTTTGGTGCCATATAAAAGTCATATTTCTATGTTAAAAGTGATATATTTCGATAGCTCATTTTTGGAGGATTTGCATGTGGGTTATTCTTCCAAATGAGAAAAAAATACATCTCTAACATATGCCAGTTTGTCCACTCCAAAGATGGACAAACTAACCACTATAGCACTTAATGCATGATAAACATTAGGTATTATGTGTTTTATATTTAAAGCTTTATTTGACCGTCCGCATTGCATAGGTCCTCCATTGAAAGCGAAAATATTGCTTTTGCTTTTACTCTTAAATATAACGACTTTCCAAAGTAAAAAAATTAGGGAGTTTATCAAAAGTTAACCCATTTGTCTATTAACCTCAGAAATATGAGTTTTCTTCTCCGTAATACGACCTTGGGAATTATTGAATCTTAGAGGCTTTATGACAGCTCGAGGCATGCATTTATTTGCAGGGTTTCCCATCAATATCTGAACATTTTTGGAGCTGGTAAATGTAGGATTTACCCTGATTATTTTAAATACTCTTATTATATTTTCCTCTTTCAACATTAATGATTTAGACTAATATTATGCACATTTAATAAGATTTCTTAATTAAATTGAATTCATTTAAGATTATCATAATGATATATACTAGTTGCAAGTTATTTAACTCTTTCATTTCGGAATTTTTAACAGCAAAGTGTGAGTCCTTTGCTATACTCGATAAAAGTGTATACTAAAAACTTTAGATAGCAAATGCTACTTAAAAAAAAAAATATCGCTGAAATTTAAAAAAATTAAAATACTTTTGTGGGTTGCAATTAATGATAGGTAACAACAAACACACAGAAAATAATATTTTTAATTTTTGGTCTGTATTTTCTATTTTAAACAAAATTGTTTCTCAATGGTTAATCGTAAATTTTAAATTTACCTGTTATTTGTATTTTTTTTTTTTTTTTTTTTTTTTTTATTGAACGAAAAACAAATTTCATATAAAAAATGTTAGGAAAAATAATTTTGCGATATACTGTAGGTTATTCTATGCCCCTTGATATAAACAACAGCATCATAAGCAGTGTTGCCAGTTTAGGTTTTTTTAAGGTTAAATCTAGCATTTTTATTATGCTTTTCGATTTAGCTTCTAGTTTCCCCTGGTTTTTTTCTTCTTTTTCTATTTCTATTGCCTCAAAAATACTAAAATGTTAGTATTTAAATAGCGATGAATATTATTAAAAAATTCTTATGAAAACGAAAATCACCCAAAAATTGGAAATGCTAATAAAATAGGAATTATAGCTCAAAAATTAAGAGAAATCATTTCGAAGCATTAGTTTTTCATATGAAGTATAACCCACATTTCTACGATAACTTTTTGACCGATTTTTCATTGAGTCTTTTTGCTGGAAGCAGTTCTATGTTTAATTTATAAATTAAAGTATTTATAAATAAAGTATCGGTAAAAAAAATAAAATAAAAAAATTAAAACTAATGAGAACAAGAAAAAATTAATTTCTGAATCATTTGGCCTTTTTTGGCCTTTCTTAAAAATCAATTTTGCCTCTTTTTTTTCTCACCTTCTGGCAATACTGATCGTAAGTTACATGAAATGAGATATTGAGTGAATTTGTTTTTTAATTATCCTATTGAAATAAAATCGATGAAAAACCATATCAACATTTCCACTGAAATAATATCTTCAATAAATTAATTTAAACAAAGTGTCATCAATTTTTTCATGAAATATCTATTCACAAGTTAATAAAAAAAAGATTATCAAATTTCGGTTTATATAAACTTTTTTTCATGTGAAGGTTATTTAATATAAAAAAAAAAACAAATAATGAATAACGCACCAAAAAAGAAAAAAAAAAAAACATTGCAAAATATAGCTTTATTTTTAATAATTCCCTTAAAATATTAATGAGAACCTGTTGATAATTTATTATTGACCATTTAAATTAGCACAATTTTTGAAATAAGTCATATTTTCTTATTTATCGGACCTAAGTAAAATTTAAACGAGCAGAGATATTCAAATGAAATTTTGATACAATTTAGATAGACTTACCATAAAATCACGGAATTAAAAACACGCCCACTGGTTTGTACTAAAATATCCAAAATCCCAACCCAGAAAATACGTGTTTTAAAAATTGACTTTTTCCATTCAAATGGTCACACTGTCGTTATAAGAGGTGTCCGTCAGAAAATACTTGTTGCGTGCTTACCCAAGATATGGAGGCATTTAACTAGTATAATTTTTGTTTGATTCCAACTTTGAGATTTGAGAATTTTACAAACAAATTTAAAAAATTTTGCAAAATTGTTAAAGTTTATATAGGGCTTGCCGGAGGAGACTGTTATCCCGAGCGCCTTTTTGTATTCTCTACACACATCTACATTAAGATTCCCTTTGAAAATTATATGAGCTAGACCAAAAAACAAATTTTGTAAGCAAAAAATATTGCCATCTTTTTCGAAAAACCCCAAATAATATGATTTTTTTCTTTATATTCAAATTCAGATTAATATAACTTTTTCTCGGATTCATATATTTACACGATTCTTGCAGCAATATTATTTATAATTTTGTAAAGTGAGATAAGTATTAAGAAGAAATAAAAAATTAGGGCCAATACTGAGCCTGCCAAGTTAAAAAGAAAACCTAATAAAGACAAGGCTAAAAATGAGTGAAAAATTTATTTCGACCAAATATTTTAAACTAAAGAGAGATGATCTACACATGTAAGCGAATTTTTTGTAAGCATCTACAAGCATTTACAACTATATGTAAATTTTTTTTTTTGTCAAACCATAAATGAATTTTTGGGGATTTAAAAAAATGCATACCGGAGATGACCAGCTTTGGATTCTACCCACTCCCCCTGTCCCGCTAGTAATCTGTACTCCCTCAAATCAATTCAAAAATACCTCGTTTCTGACCAGATGCAATTTTATTGAGATATTTCCAACAATTGACAGAATTACCCACAGAATTAACCACTGCGCAACTGTATTTTAAACTCCCATAAAAGACAAGATTCTTACTGCATCTTTATTCATTTGTTTATTTGTTTATTTTTTTCCAATTTCAATAAGTGCTTAAGCCACACAAATTTCTTAAATTTTATACAATGTCTTATCTTTATTGTGAATATTTACAACTGTCTTTTTCTTTTGTTAACTTTAGTTTTTGAGTTTAAAATCTATTTTAATATTAAATGCATACAAACTAAAGAATGAGCACGGAAGAAGACTTAAAAAATTAATATGAAAATATAGAGCCCTAACCGTGTAAATATCGTAAGTTTACAATATAAAAGTTCATAGGAGAAGCATTTTTGTGATTGTTTACACATTGCGCATTGGGGCAAAAACAGGTGTTTTGCAGCATTAACTGAACCGTAAATTTTTTTAACAAGATATTGGCATCGTTGAAAGGAGAAAGATTTTAGTATTTTAAAAAAGTATATGTCACATTTGAGAAAGCAAAAGAAAAAGTATAAATTGGCTAAGAATTTTTTTTTTTTTTAATTATTACTTGCATCATTGTAAGAAACGAAAATTTTTGACGATTTCGCTAGTCACTTTCAAGTATTTAGTTTGGCACTAAATAAATTGCTAAACAGATTCAGCGGTTTCCGTCAGTCTGTCTATCTAACCATTGTTAACATAAAAGTTCTGATCAAACTATAGTTTACAATTATAAGATATCTTATCTTCCTTCCAAGTACCGCCACGGCTTGTCTTGTTGGATTAAATCTTTTCCTTAATGTATAGCTCATAAGTGGTAGAGAAAATCCTGTCGTATTAAACTCTAAGATAGCTTGGGTATTAGAGTAGCAGTAGGGTAGCAGTGTGGAATATATATATATAGGTGTACCATTGCTTGGACTTGTCAGGGGTCTATAATGGGCGAAAGGGACCTTCAGGGCCTAACCAGAGACTTAACACAATCTGGTACCACTGGAGCCAGTAGCCCTTGGTACTGCAATACCTGCTTGTCGGTGTTGTGGTACTGAACTGGCTGTTGGAGAGGCCCTTCGGGGTATCACGTGGTGGCTGTGCTCTAGACCTAAACTCCAAGAAAAGGTTTACAGGCCCGATGTGGTATTGCACACGTCGCCAATAGTGCGACAGGAGGTTAGATAGCTCCAACTTCTAAGCAAGGGGGAGTAAACTTATCCAGACAATGAGTCTCTCTAATTGCCACCTGTGTGTTCTTAACAGGCACATGGGGGCGTTGGTGGGCGCATTAACCTAACCCAGTATTAAGACCACCATGGGATTAGGCCGTCATGGCACACATCTTCTTTCCAAGAAAATTTCGTGGATATCGTGATAAAAATGTTTTCTCGAAATACGTTTTTACTGCTTTTATTCAAGTGAAAATTGTGATACTCAATTTTGTGACTATCGTCTCACATTAGCGTCGATATAAGACACTCCATTGAAAATCTTTTTTCGGCAATTATACATGCATACATTTTATATAGATCTTATAAAAATCTTGTGTTGCAACTTTTAAGAGTACTAAGAATAAAAACTTAAATGATCATTTACACGATATTAGTGTTTTAGTTGTTTTTAATATTATTAAATAGTCTAAAATTGAAATCCAATGTCGAGCAATTAAATATAGGAATAATTTTGTAAAAAAATATGTGAAAAAATTTTATTAAAAATTATATATTTTTTGTGAAGCTAAGTTAGAAAATTAAAAATATTCGTCAACAGGGCAGGCCAGGGTAAAACAATTTTACTATACACCGTTAGGCCTTGGAATACCGGCTATAACCTACATATGAAACTTTAAACTTAAAATTTACAAATTTTTTTTAGCTAAAAACTGTTCATTTTAAAACTCAGCAAAAATTTTGCTTTCCTGGTAAGCTAGCGGGTATAATTGGAATCAAAAATAAACTACTTTTTTGGCCTAAATAACTAGTTATTTTTGTTGGAATTGTTCACAAATTCTTGCAGTTATTTTTAGATTCTAGGGATACTCAAAATTATGTACCTAAACAAAAATAAAAATAAAAAAACGAAAACATTTTGCTATCAGTGAGATTTGAACTTGGACGCAAATTAACCATACGTTTTTAATTAATAACGTCTTAACCAGTGCACCATCCCGCACTTAATTTTCTAAGTGACAAAAACATTTTTAGTATAAAATATTTTTTTAGACATTTTGTTATAAAGAACTAATCGCATCAGAATGGGGTTGAACCAAAAACCTTCTGGTTGTTAATCCAGCGCTCTAGATAACGCATCCACGTGATTGCAGTATTACTGTGCTATTATACTATTGAGTACTTATTTATATAATAGAGAGTAGGAAAATAATAATGACACCACATTACCGAAAAATTACTTTAATAAGTAGTTGTCGTTAATTTATCATATAAGCGAAAATATGTCAAACCCAATAGATTGATTTTTATCTTTGGTTCAAAATTCACTTGAAGTAAAATGAAATATTGAAAAACTCGAAAAGTAAAATAAAATATCAACAACGACCGACTATCGCATTATTACCCCTAGCAAAGAAGAGCGAAATCAACAGATACTAATAATGTATATAAATGTAAATGTAGATAATAGAAAAAAAGACGGCCAAGCACGGCATAGGAAACACAATGGTCTGGAGATGTTACACGCGTTACGTTGTTGGTTTAATACATCGAATATCGGACGCTATGACCTGATTCTAACACAGAGACATCTTAGAAAATACTACGCTGTAATATGCTGAAGAAAATATGCATTTCAGAGAGGTAAATTCACAGAATAATAATCCAAAGCATACTTGAAAGCTGGTCTATGATTATTAATCATAGATCATTAAAATCGTTTTAAATTTGTTAAAAAGACGAATCACGAACACAAAAGTTTAGAACAAGAACCAACTACAATTTTTTTACTTGAAATATCGGTAGAGATCTACGTTAACTCGTTGCAAGAACTCAAAAAAAAAAATAGATAAAATCATTGAAAATAATAGGATATGCACGAGATAATATTAAAACACTGAAAATATTAGGATAAAATTCAAAAATATTAATTGCAGTTAATTTGTTTATACTTTCACTGGCTGTACTTATTTTTTTTTCATGGAAATCCAGTTATTTATATATTTTATTTAGTTTGTTCCTTCTATATTTATTACCTCCGACATAATCGTTTATGTGAAAATTTTCGATTTTTTATTGCACTATTTTTAACTTTTATTGATCCTATATGTACCCAAACCAAACCGTTTTAATATAACCTGATTGTTTTAGAAATTAGCAAAACCAGCTATGTGTTAGTTATATATAAAATGTTCCAAGAATATGAGTTATATTATGTTCACACACATTAGTTTTTGATTTGTTTTTTGAAAAATACAATCAGTTTAAACATCACTATTCACATATCATTTTATTGTGTTTTTCCTTTTGGCCTGTTTTTCGTTTGGCAAAATTAAACAATATTTTAATTGTTATGAACAATTTCTTAATTGAAAACCATTTTAACTTGTTTCTGAGTATTTCGAAGATTATAGAGGAAATTCAATCTCTTTAATTTAATTCTGAAATTTGTTTTATATTAATTTATTAATTCTGTAAATAACTCTAGCTCAGAAACATAGTTAGGATTTTGGAGTAGTCGTGTATAGTTTATGCCACCATTTAACTTTCATTTAATATTACTTTGTTAAAACATTTTTGTTTACCCTCTTTACTATACAAATCTCTTATTTCAAATATTTAAACAAAATTTTCTATGTTTTATTTATATATTTATACTATTTATTTTACTAAGATTTATTTTTATATGTATATGTATATATGTATGTATGTATGCATGTATGTATGTATGTATGTATGCATGTATGTATGTATGTATGCATATATTTTCTTTATAATTATACCCTTCTCCATAACTAACAAGGATATAGTCGTATACATTTTCGTTATATTTATGAAAGTAAATTTGCGGTCTTAATATAGCTTTTCGATTTTCAGATGTAGATAGGGTCCGGGTACCCGAATTTTTAATAAAAGATGTATATAACCATTAACATTATATGAGAATTAGTGATTATAGTTTTAAAATTTGGACTGTGTTAGATTATAATTTTTGAAATTTGGACTATGTCGGTTTTATAAAGATGAATATTTAGTACAGCTGAATATAACTCTTATTTTTTTATTTTTTTTTTATTAAGGTAATTCGATTCGGTATAGCACAATATAATATTTTTATATATTTTTCTTATATATTTATTTGTTTTTATTTCAATCTTCAAACAAAAAAGCACATTTAAACAAAAAAGCTTCACAAAAAAAAAAAAAATCAAATAAAATAAAATAAAATAAAAAATAAAAAAATAAGAAAAAAAAAAAGTTGCAAATGTACCCCTGTAGAAATGAAGATTGGTCTGTTTTTATAAGATTCCTAAAATATTACATCTGAATGCTTAAATTTACGTGAGCTGGACAATTTTCAAAACACCTCTAAAAAATACCTATTTCTTTCAAAATTATTACCAAAATTTTTGTTAAAAGAAAATTGACTTTAGCCTGGAATGTTAATTTAAATAATTGTTGTGTCTCTTTTGAGTCCCGGAATATTAAGATTTTACTAAAGTTTTTTTTTCATATTTTCTTTACTCAATCATACTCGTATAATTTTATATATTTCGGACATTTTTCAACATATATTGGGTTTTAATATACTACTGAAATGGTCTATCCTGATACTATTAAAAATTGCACGTAATTAACCCTTTAATAGCAAAAGGGTTAATTTATGCATTTTGTTCCCAAAGGGTTATATTAGCAATTAAAAAAATAATAATACATGGAAATAAATATAGATGAATATATGAAAAATATAATAAGTTTCTTTAAAACCGCAATAATAATCGAATTAAAAAGCTTTTTCAAATTTAATCACTATTTTTACACGAATTTATAGTTTTTGTGATAAATATATGCTTTCTGTGACATTTATTCTTAACTAACGATTTATTTGGCAGAATAATTTACGTAACTAATTAAGAATCGGAAATCCCGAACTATTACTTGTGCATCTAGACAATTGAATAAATACATATATCAATGGTATTGAATAAGACCTTTCCTATGATGAACTAAAATATAAATTATGACGGAAAATTTCCAAAATATTCAAACTTTATTAAAATAGTATTTTAAATTAAATCATAGAAAATTTTACTAAAATTTTAATTTTTCGAGAATAAAAACTAATAAAAAAAAATTTTGCTGATTATATATTAAACGTAATTTGACAATCATATGTTATAATTTTTTTAACAAAAAGTTAAAAATTATGTAAATTGTTGATTGTAAACCATATCTTCGGAAGTATGTTAAAAATGATACAGCTCACGGGAACGAAATAATTAAACAGAAATATTCTGGAACTTAGTTTCAAACATATAAATCTTTAATTTTAGGGGGGTATATTTGCAGTATTTTTTGTCTTTCATACAAATTAATGTACCTTAATATATACATATTTTGCATATACCATAAATACATATTTATCATTTTACAAATATCCTTAAGTCAATCTGTATACAATATCATACTAACACTACAAAACAGTTTGTTTATTTTGTTACATATTTTGTTTAGAACAAAGAAACAAAAGAAAACAAAACTCTAAAATACAAAATAAATAAAACAAAAGAGAGCAATTCAAATGCAAAGCAATAGAGAAAAAGTACTACATATAAGTTCAATGAAGTAAATATTCTTTTTTATATTTAGACAGTTGTTTATTAGAATATGAGTTTTTTCATTTTTCGTTTTTTCATTTTTTTTTTTTTTTTTCATTGATCTTGGCCTAAATGCCTTGATTTAGTCTTAAAAGAGAAAATGGATTTTGATACTATTGACTTTTTTTGTTATAGGTTGTCACGAAGCGAAGAGTTATTTAGAATGAATGCTAGAGGAAAATATTATATTTGTTCTCTGAAAGCTTTGAGGGTCTAGCAATAAATATAGCAAATTAGTTATTCCATTTTAAATTTATAAAACTTTGACACTTGGTTATTGATTTAGACAAATGTGTAGAGGAAGATACAGAGGTATGTAAAATTAATTTGTCTCATTTTTATTTTGAGAACTGTGGTAAATCTATAGCTTTAAAAGTGGTTTACATATTTATTTAAATGGCCATAACTTTTGTTATATAAAAGACATCAAAATAATTTGTTTGCATTGGATTTGTCAAAACTTGTATTTTAAAATGCTTTATAAAAATTTTGAAAATATTTTTATTAATATATTTTTTGTAAGAATTTTCTTTAGTGACATGTATCTAAAAAAGTCCGTCTTATTTATATATATATATATATATATATATATATATATATATTTTTTTTTTTTTTTTGGTAGGAAGCCACAAAGAAGTCAATATTTTTAAATTTGAAATGGCATTACTCAAACATAAAAAATATTTGTCACTGTATTTATAGAATATATTTTAATAAATTTTAATTATTAATCTTAAATTGAGGCACTGTAAGCAGAAGCAAAAGTTGACAAATGCTCATAAAATCACATTCAATGAAAAACATAACATGTTTCCTTTTTTAAATCAAAAATGAACGGAATAAGTTAGGCATAAGACTAAACCAATCACTTGTAGCATTTCTTCTCCAGATTTTTCTCATGTAGCATTTTATATAAAAATGTATTGTTAACTAGATTATATTTAATTTTTTTAATTATGACTTCTGAAAATAAGTTATAGTATTTTTAGGAATTTTTTTGTGGTATCTCTCTATAAGAATATAAAATTAATAATTACAATTTAGCACTGCTGGAGTCTTTCTTAAATTCGCTTTTAACTTGGATACAATTCCTTTACAATTGCCAAATTCTGGGTGCTTCTATTGTAACGACAGAATTTTAAATCTGGCCAGAAAATTTTAAAAACATGTCACGAATGTAATTAACGGTTTTGCCAGTTTAGCCTTTTTAAGGCTAAATCTAGCCTTTTTATTTTACCTTTAGCCTCAAAATTTTCCTTTTAGCTTCTAGTTTTTTTTCAGACTTTTCTGATTTTTAAAGTTGCCTTAAAAAAGCTAAAATTTTAATACTTCAAAAAAGAAGAAAATAATTTCTTATTTGCTTTTACTATTTTATGTCTACAAAAGCATTCTTGTATATTAATTCGCACAAAAAAAAATCAAAATTATTTATATTCAGCAAAAATTTTAGTCCGCGGCGCTTCAATCTCCACATATAACTTAACCAATTTTTTGCACTTTTTGGACTTAATCAATTATTAAAGTAATTATTTTTTAATAAATTACATTAACCACAGAAAATATTTATGAATAAAATTAAAAAAAAGTCTTATAAAAGCAAAAAATTAGCTAAAAATATGAAAATTATGAATCAGAAAGGAATTATAATTCAAAAATTGCAAAAAATCACATCAAAAGTTTGGTTAATTTTGTATATGGAATATGTATAATCCCAAATTTTAATGAAAATTTTGTATTAGATTTTTTACTGGATCATCAGCCATTCTACGTTTTATTTATAAATTTATTTTAATATCTTAAAAAGTATATCAAAAACTAATGAGAAAAACAAATACATACATAAACAAACAAATAAATATATAAATAAGTAAATAGATAAATTTTAAATTAAAAAAAGATTTTTTCTAGCCTTATTTTATAGCCTTTTCTTATCTTTTTTAAAGTTCAATTTAGCCTCTTTTTTTCCCACCTCCTGGCAACACTGGTTATTAATGCCCTTTTATGACAGTCTTTGTTATGATTATTCGAGTTTATTCAGACTAAAGAAGCAAAACAATCACATACATATCTTATCGCATTTTGAGTAAACTTTTCATACGACAAATTGTTTTGTAAATTTTTATTGTTTTAATTCGATACTATTCAGGACCATATTCTCGATTATTCGATACACAAAACTTGTACCTCGGAAAATGAGAAAAGTCAGCAATAACTTCTATTTTCCAGGCTAATATAAAAAATTTAAAATATATATATTTTTATATTATTGAGGAGCCTTGATCATTCTTTGTCTGAGAGTTCTTATCAGTTTTGTTATTAATTTTTTTTTTTAGCTTTAATAGACTAGAGCTTAGGATAGCTTTAACATGGCTCATATTTGACTTTTTATTTATTTTCAGAATTGCTCATTTATTTATTTATTTGAAATTTATTGTTTTTTTTTCATTCAAAACAAAATTGAATCTTATAAATTATAGTGTAGAAATTTTTAAATAAGAAAAGGTGTCACAAGTTATAAAATGAAATATAAAAATATAAAAAAACTAGCTAACCCGGCATACGTTGTTTTACCATATAACTTATTTATAGTGAATATGTCTGTTTTTAATTAAAAAATAACGCACTTATTGTAAGTGTGTGGGGATGGGTGGGCGTGCTTTTACCTTTTTTGCTTTATTTTACGCCCTAAATGTTTAAATTTGTAGTCTTTAGTTCATTCAAGACTTGAAACTGTTATCATAGGATAATTAATTAAGAAAGCATGGGTAGTGGTAGATTTTACCCGTTTTTCCTTATTTTATGTCCTAAATGTTGGAATTTCCTAAAAATGTATATCTTTAAGTTACTTTCACATGTTACAGTGTCTGCATGCCACATTTTAAGAAAACCTGTTGATTAGTTAAGAAAATATAGGGAGAGCGAGCGTTTACCCCTCTTGCCCTATTTCCCGTCCTAAATAATAAAAATTATAGGCTATAGTTCCTTCCAGATGTTATACTATTTGCATGCCAAATTTCAAGAAAATCGTTTTATTAGTTAAGAAGATATAGGAAGGGGGAGCTTTCGCCCTATTTTACGCCCTAAATAATATAAATTATAGGCTATAGTTCCTTCCAGATGTTACACTATTTGCTTGACAAATTTCAAGAAAATCAGTTTATTAGTTAAGAAGATATAGAAAGGGGGGGGGGGGATTTTACACGTTTCGGAGGAATTCAATTACAAACACCGTGACACGAGAACTTTATATAGATAAATAGATAGATAGATAGATAGATAGATAGAATAAGAGATATCAAAATTAATTGATATAAAAAATTAGAACATAAATAAAAAATTATATACAAATTAGAAGATATAGAATAAAAATTAGAAATAAAAACATGTAAGTATTTAAAAAAAATAAAACATTAAGAATAAAATTTGGACAATGATGTTTAAAAACTTATTTGCGCTGCTTACGATTTTTTTTGTGTGGGAGTGAATTTCAGATACGTGCGGCATTTATAAGAAATTGCTATTCGGTACGAAGTATGATGAGTTTTTTACCCCTCCAAGATCGGGTAAATTGTAGCATGTTAATTGGGTTTTGAGGTATAAACGATTTTATGAAGAAACATTAGGACGCTTATATTGACAAGATTTTCAAAAGAAACACCATGTAGTTTTTTTGCAAATGATGATATTCTTTCCCGCCTTTTCATTTAAAACAAGTACGTACCTTACAATATTATTGAACAGTACATTTAGTTTTCTTTTGCTGTTTGAGTCACACTTGCAGAACAATTCGCAGCCATAAAGTAGACCTGATATGAGGTAAGCTTTTGCAAGTAATTGTCGAATTCTGATTAGTGAGTATTGTTGAGTTATTCAAAGAGTACGTAGCTTTCAGTAAGTTTGAGAAACAAGTTTGTCCACGTGACTTGAACAAGTTAAGAAGTTTCAAGGTTTTTTACTCTTTGAACGAACTCAATTTTTTTGGTTGTTAATTTGTATTTTAAAATCAATAGTTGGCAGAACATTTTTTTGTGAATGATTAAACATTTGGATTTTTTAGGTTTTTTTAGGTTGTTTGTACTGGCCCAGTGTTTTAAATTTTGGTGGAATTTAACGATATTCTCTTCTATAACATCGGAAGGGCTGCTGAGAAATATTTGGCCATCATCAGCGTACATATGAATCATGCAATGTGATAAAACCTTGGGTAGGTCGTTCACATATATTGAGAATAAAAGTGGTCCCAAGATTGAACCCTATGGTATACCCTTTTGACATTGATATGGGTATTGAGGACGTGTTATTAACGTAAACTGACTGAGTATGGCCTTCGAGATACGATGCAATAAGCCGTATTAAAGTAGGTGAGAAGCTGAGAAGATGTTTCAATTTCATACATAATATTTGGTGATGAACTGTACGAAATGCTTTAGAGTGGTCAAGAAGAAGCAAGAAGTTTATATTTTAACCATCAAGTTCTCGTCTTATTTTCTCAGTAATGTCAGCTAAGGCAGTGATGCAACTGTGATTAGAGCGAAAGACAGACTGCTTTTTAAACAATAACTTATTCTCTTCTATGTATTGGCTCATCAGCAATTGTAAGAGTTTCTCAAATACTTATTCTCGATGACATGTTTAGAAAGAAAGCTTAAGATGGTTATCGGTCGAAACTCTGAGGTAGATTTCAGAATAGGGACCACCTTAGCATATTTCCATTTTCTGGGGGAAAATCTTGTAGTTATAATATTGTTAAACAAATACGTGATGTATGAAAGAAGGAGTGGCAAAATAATTCTTATGAATTTAGGATGTATATTAACAAAACCAAGGGGATTTGATTTAAGCAACGTGAAACAATGAGCTACATCTTGCTGAGATACACATGAGAACTGAAATGTTGTCTGTTTGGAAAAGGAGCTATTTCTAAGTATCTCAGTGGACGCCATCGAAGTTTCTATTCTCGGCCGTAGGAAAGGAAGTAAAAGTGTAATTGAGTTCGTTAGCATCAACTGTACATCTAACACACCTATTTTGAAGAAATGAACACAACGTACCGTTACACGGCCGAACTTGTATGGCATAGCTCTTAGGAGCTTCTCCTCTTTTTGAACTTGGAGTTAGGATCTTTATTTCGAGAATTTTCGGGAAGGGATTTCGAAAATACCGAAAATGTGCATTTCGACCTTTTAAATAAATAAAGATTTAAAGATAAATTAAATAAAGATTTTTCGTTCAAATTTCGTGCTTTTCAGATAACATTGTGTTTTTCTCGAATAATCCCGATTCTTGAGAGTTAAAAAAATGTCGGGGAATTGAAACCCCTACTTGAAGTTAATTTTTGTGACTTTTTCTTTTTCTCAACCAAGTTTCATCTCATTTGTTATTACTCTGAAATGTAATACATTTTTTAAAATTTACTCAATCAATACTTTCTAGTAAGTTCAAATAAAATTAAAAAAAACTTCAAATTTTATTATGTATATTATTACAGTAAGAATTATTACGAAAATTTAGTGTTATATTTTATTCGAACGCACACTTTAGTCTTTGTAAAAATTCTTGGTAGACTTTTCGTTTGTAGGCTTCACCCCCAATTACTAATATAGATACTTCTAAAATCATCAAGACAACTAATTTTCTGCTGACTGCCTCTCTATTAATTCATTTAAAAATTTTAAGCTTCGTTAACAATATTTGCCTGAAAATTTATGCATAAAAAAAAGATTTTCATTAGAATAGAACGCAAAAAAATGTTGTATCCTAATTGCTAAAACAATATCGAATCACAACCATTTCAAATTCCAATTAATCTATACACAAAAATTTAACATGTGTTTTACTAGTTTTTAAAATAAAAAAAGAATATAAAAACGAAAGTAAAATTTAAAACTTTTTCGTCGAATTTAAATTGCTGCCTAATAATTGCTGGTTCAATTAGAAAGCGAAGAAAAAGGAAAAATAAAGATATGTATATTAAGGTGGCACCAAAATTAAAGTTATTGATGTTTCCAGATAAAATAAAAATTTTTATTAATTTTAAGATAAAGTTTCTCAAAATTTTCGGCGTTACACTATCATTTGGTGATCTAAATTAAAAAGACAAAGTTCGCAATTCTAATAAATTTCGAACAAGTTTGAATTAATAATTTCTATATATGTTGGTACGCCACGACGGCTTGTCTTCTTGGATTAAATCTTTTCCTTGATGTATAGCTCATACGTGGTAGAGAAAATCCTGTCATGTTACACTCTAAGATAACTTCGGTCTTAGAGACCGTAACAGTGTGGCAGGTATAAAAAGGTGCACCATTGCCTGGACTAGTCTGTGGGTCTATAATGGGAGAAAAGGACCTTCGGGGCCTGACCAGAGACTTAACACAATCTGGTACCACGGGAGCCAGTAGCCCTTGGTACGGCAACACCTGCTTGTCGGTGTTGTTGTACTGGACTGGCTGCTGGAGAGGCCCTTCGGGGAGTCACGTGGTGGCTGTGGTTTAGACCTAAACCGCAAGATGGGCTTTATAGTCCCGATGTGGTGTTGCATAGCAACACAGGTCGCCAATAGTGGGGCAGGAGGTTGGCGCATTGTGCCTATCCCAGTGGTAACACCACCGTAGGGTTAGGCCGTCATGACAGGTACCCACGTAAATCTTGACCACATCTGTATATGTTGGTCGTATTTTTGCAAATAATTTAGTGTAGAATATTTTTTTGTTATGCCATTAAATGCGTCTCTTAACAGCCTTTCTTATAATTCCATTTTTTCATATTTTATCTTTGTCAAACATATTACAAAGAGCTCAAAAACCCGAAAAAATACATTTTTCATTTAGATTTAGCATGCATGAAAAAATATGCCATATATCATATATTAATATGAGCTGGGAACATCAATACCTTTCATTTTGGAGCCACTCTAATATATATGTACTTATGTAGAACAATTTAAATTGAATTAATCAATTTTTCACAGAAGTGCATTTATATACACGAACTACTCCTCTAGAGAGGAAGAGGAAATTGTAAAAGTACAATGTAGGAATAAAAATAATAGTTTTAACGATGTCTATAAGTATTTACAAATAAATTCAAACGCAACTACAAAAATTTAAACTGCAAGAAACGAAAAGGATACTAGATGAATTAACAAGAAGTACCCAACAAAAATTTTATTTACTTGATGAAGCAGTAATTTACATTGCTGCTAGCTATTTGCTTTTGTATGGCGAATAACGTTACCGTTTGGCGAACTTAGCCGCTAATTGACTATTTTTCAACCGTCTGGCCACTTTTTTGACCCCTTTTTGAAAATGGATATAAATGGCGACTTTTAAAGACTATGTGCAAAATGGTGAAGAACTATGTTGTTTGAAATATCTCGATATATTAGTTCTAACGAAAAAATTAATTACTTTGAGATTGTTTCACGATGTTATAAAAAAAACACGGAGAATTTATAAATGAACTGAAACAGTTAGAAACTAATGATAAATTTTATTGACAAATATTTGAAACATTCATAAAAATAGTTAGCATATATATATATATATATATATATATACATGCTGAAAACTATAATTTGATTTCATTACCATCAATTGCTACCAATATACATAAAGGATGAAATTTTAATTATTTCACATGTCACTATTGCCTTATCGGGCTCTAAGCAATATCATATCATTGTGAAACAAATTATATTTAGCTGTTGACTCCTTCACAATAAAGATCGAAACTGATCGCGTTATTTCGATTCAAAGCTGTTATACAATTACGAATCATCAAATTAGACCAAAATATCATGAATATTTGATCGCTTATTCATAGAGAATTTTTGTAAGATTTCGAACTAACAAAAAAATAAATAACGAATCACATCACATAGCGTTGCATTTTTTATGCTCATTTTTTTTTGCAATCCCCTTTTTGGACACTTTTTAAAAATTCTCAACGGTATTGCTGATGGCGATATCGAGGATTTTATGGATCTTACTCACACATCTACAAGCAAGTAGCTAGGTTAGTATGTAGTTACTTACTACGAGTCTCTAATAACAAGAAAACAAAAATAAAAATGATAAATTAATTGTCTCAACTGAAAGAATTTGATATTTACCGGTAACAAGTTAATCCACCACTGAAAGCATTGAGAAAAATAATGAGTACAGAATGTAGTAGTTATTACCAAAAGCCAGAAAATGTTTGCTGGTTATTCGAATAGTAAAGGGAATAACGCAAACATACACAAACCTGTAAATGTATTTCTATTTTTTTTAATTCTGTACTGCAATACAGAAAACTCTGGCAAATGGTAGTAAAGCACTTAATTTTTTTTTTTTTTTTGGTATACTAGTGACACTTTTTAATAGCTTACGAAATCATTAATGCGTAACTTGTTCTCTAAACTTTTCTGCAAGTACTAGTGCATCTGTGTATGTATATGCGTATTAATTAGGGTTTCTAATTTCTCAGACTTTTGCTGTTCCCGAAAAATGAAAAATAAAACAATATAACTGAAACTAAAGGAGCTAAAACTAAATATTACATAGAGATATTGTGTTATAAACATATTTTTGTGTATTTCAAGTCTACATATTAAAAGAAACTTTCAATAAAATTTAATCGTTAAAGACCTGCAATCGAAATTTGATAGAAAGTTTAATTAATGGACATTTTTAAGTTAAGTTAAGTTAACTTAAGTTAAATTAAGTTAAGTTATCCAAAGTTCAAAATTAATAAATTTATTTTTATATTAGGTACACTTTAAAAAACTAACAGTCTTAATAAATCAAAGTTCTAAGTGCTCTCTTAGGAAATTGGTCTTAAATAATATCTTTCAATTCCACCTCCATGTAAACTTGTTCTTCAAAGTAAGGCCGTATCTATAGTTCAGGAAACTGAATAAAATGAATAAAATGAATTTTTAAGAAAGTACTTTTTCATTAATTCCAAAGTATCAATAAGTGTGCGTTTTAAGATATTTAAAAAGTTAATTAAATAGGATAAAAAGATTTTATGAAAAACCGATTCAATTGAATTTTTCTACTACAAAACATTGAGAAGCAGTTTTTGTTTTTGCAAATACAGTATTAGCAACTACCCATTATTGCGACGGCCCGGTTATCGCAACGGCTTAATTTTTCAAAATTGCGGGTTCTATAATCGAGATAGTTTACGAAAAACGGGTTCAATTTTCGTGATTTTTGTCTGTTTTTTTTTTTAATTTGATCTATAATTTCTATAACCAAAAAAGGGAAATCCCCGTCTATTGGTATATTAATCTTTTTGGATGATTTTGATCTTCAATTTTTTCAGTTTATTCGTGTCATTTGTTGTGTAAATACATCTCTTACTATGGAAAAACTTAAACATATTTTAAAGTCAACGATTTCTCAAACTAGAGATTTTAAAAAGTTTAAAATTGGAGACTGCAGAAATTCAATGTGCGTGAATTACGAGTATAAGTTTTTGGTTTACCACATTATAAAGCAACAGAAGTGGCCCTGGCAAACATTGCACATTAAAGATAGCTGAGTATGCAAGAATGGAAAAAATGCTTTATAAGTGGTTTGTAAAACAAAGGAAACAAATGCTCCAATATAAGCAGCGATTTTATGATCAAAAGCCAATTAAATTTATCAAACCAAATGTTATTTTAAAAAACAATTTACCAAAAAAGCAATTAAAAATCTCCAATTTCTTTAAAAATGTTTAAAATGTAAATATATCAATAAAAACAATTCTAATTTTAAAAATTACATAAAATTTTTCAATAAAAATTTAATTTTCGCTACTCTAGCTTTAATTTGTTTCAAACAGTTTTCTGTAACAAATACAGTGCAAGCACGATTTTCGCAACTAATTAATAACCAGACCAGAAAACAGAATTTTCGTCGCGAAAATCGAGCTTGCACTGTATTTGTCACTAGAAACTGTTTGACACAAATAAAACTAGTGTTAGGCATAATTTATTTATTTATTTATTTATTTATTTTTTTTTTAAATATATTGCTTTATATAAAATTAAAACTTATTTCCTTGCACTGACAATAATATCCAAAAAATAAATTTTGAATGAAATAAATTTTGCAAAGAATAAATTTTGCATGAGATATTAAAAAAGAAAACATCTTCCAATCACAAACCTGCGTTAAGTGCATTGGAAATGATCTGAATTTGCCCTACTTCTGGATCACAATTAAAGGATCTTACTAACTTTTGGGGAAGCTCCTTTTTTCTGGAAGAGATCTCCATATATTATTAGTTATCTATTTCTAATAAAACAGATGAAAACTTACGTAAACCTGTTATTCTGGAATCGTAAATAAATAATTCTTTAATAGGCAATAAATACCAAACATTTCTATTTATCTGAGACATGAGCACCTATAATTAAAACATTTTTTTGGGTAGCCGGAAATAAAAAATTATAAATCTTTTATTCCTTATTAAAGCGCTAAAAAGTTCATAATATGCTTTTTTTCTCGAAACTTTGCTTTCACTTGCTATAAACGTTGTGAACAGGTCATGATATAAAAATTTGAGATAAATTATTTTGTTTTTGTTTTTGAAGATGAAGCTTTTGAAGCTAAACTTTAGTAATTTTTATATTTTGAAAGCTTATAATCTTGAAATTCAAAGTCTTTTGCAAATTCTAAAAAGAAAACAGAATACAGAATAGTACTTTTAAGTTTTTAAAATCAATTAAAAGAGAAAAAATTAAAATTTTAATTCCCGAAAATTCCCAATGAAAATTTCCCGCGATTTGGAAAAAAAAAAGATTTCCAGGGAATTTTTTTCCATGTAGAAACCTTAGCGATAATGCGTGTATTTAAAATAAAACTTAAGTTTATTTTGTTTAGACATGGAACTAAAATGATAAATAGCACAATGGGTTACATTTACAGTGACGAAATAAGAAAATACTTAGAGCATAATGCAGGTTGTTAGTTCTTTTATAAGCATTATATAACAAATTTTAAAATTTATTTTGCATTCCTTGAAAATGTTGAGATAAATATGTAAAAGTTTTTTAAGTTATCTACAAATTTAAAACTTATCTTTAAATGGTTTGATAATTTGATATTATTAAATCCTACATAATCATAACATTCTGTAAGTGAAAAATCGGACAAAAATCTATTCTACTCAAAAAAAAAAAAAAATCACAATAAAGTGTGTTTCGGAGCCATACTCTCACATAAATAACATTTTTGTTATCTTATTAGCTGCTCCGAAAAATGTAACTCTGATCGCATAGAAAAGATTATTTTATGAAATTTTTCAATAAGTGAAAGGAAATACGACATATACTTCAAAATATCTTTCATGAAATTAATGCCTTCATATTTAGAAAATTTGTATTTTTTTAATTTACCTATTAAAATTTTCCGTTCGTATTTTAATATAAAATAACACTGTATCACACTTCCGTAACTTTTTAATGACAAAAATTTATCTTTCAATATCGAAAATTCGCCATTTAATAAATTTTGCCGATAAGCGCTATTCTGTAGTAAAACTTTACCGATTTTTGTTGTTAAATACATCGACAGTTAACGATAAGTTATGGTAAGAAGTTGTCATAAAAATCATAATGTATTATTAAAAAAATCTGATATTGGATCCTAGATACTATTTGTTTTAATTTTGATAACACTGTTTTACAAATAATTTAATTAAACAAATTTAATGAATAATAAGTGCATTCGTTTACGTAAAAGGTTTTACAAAGTTTTCGTTTACCAAACGTTTTTATTGAATTTTGACCAAAATTGAGAGAATGAGGTTTTATAGCTGAATATATCTAAATTTTGAAATTGATTTTTTTTGTTATTATGCTTTAATAAAATTCAGTTCTTAGTGAATAGTTTTTTTTTAGTGAAAAAATTAACTTTACTGAAAATACAGAATTTTTGTGAAAATTTATTTTTTTTATGAAAAACTAAATTTTTAGTAAAAGTTTAGAATTTTATAAAAAATTGGATTTTAATAAAATTATCTGCTTTTTTATTTTTTTATTTCTTTCTAAAAAGCGGGATTTTTGTAAAAATTAGTATTTTTTTGTGGAAATTTGTAGTTTTGGAGAATTTTTTTTTTTTTTGAATTTAAATAAAATAGTATTTGAAGAATGAATGAAAAATATTCTTTAGAAAGTTTTAAAAATAAATTTCACATTATATTATTTCAAATTTTACCACAAATTTTCAATGAATGAGCCTAATATAATAAACATTTAACACCAAATTAATTTTACATAAATTTCCAAAAACATACCATACATATACTCTTATTGTTGGTATGTTGTTGACAGTGTTGCCACAAGATTTAATTGGAAAAATGCTAAATCGTCTAAAATATTATGCTAAATAGTTCTACAGCAGTAAACAACAATGCTAAGTTGTTTTGTAAAAAAAAATTAAATTTTTTCTTGTAAAATTGAGTCCTAATGAAAACTTATAGGCATTTATATTTCAGAATTAATTGTAGTATTGATAAATAAAGTAAAAATAGGGCTTATACTTTAAAACTGACAACTAATAATCCATTAAAGATAAGATTACCGTCAAATATACTAAGGAATTCTTTAAAAAAAATCGTAAGGTCTTTAATTGAAAAATACTGAAAAAAATTGGTAAAAATCATTTAGCATATATTTATAAAATTAAAATGCATTTTAACCTGTTCAAATGTTAAATCTATCACGGAAAGTGCTAAAATGGCAATACTGTTTGTTTGTTTTTTGGATTTCAAATAATGACGTTTTATCATTTCTATCGATATTCGTCGTTAAAATATATTGATGAAAGAAATCGTTAGCTTATAGGACGGAGTAGCAAAATTTTCGTTATTTAACGATATTGGTAGTAAAAGAAAAAAGTTACGGAAAAAAATCTTCCCGAAGACGAATATTTCGCCATAATAAGGCCATTACACGAGTTTATTTCACTATAACTCAATAGCGGTATGTACGATTTATATAAATGATGCACCAAAAGATGCGGAATAAAAATAATTTTTTCAGAGTTATTTAGAAATCAGTATCCGAAAAAATTTTTTTCTTGCGAAATTGAAATTTCTTTTCTTAAAACTTCTTTTAAAAATTGATAACGCCAAAAATTTTCTGTTTTTTATCTTTAGCATAAAGCTGGTAGTGCTTAAAATAAAGTAGGACGTGTATCATCAAAATAGATGCACAATTTCTGATTTTATTCATAGTTAAGTTTATTCACAGTTAGTTCTAAAAATAGTACAATTATAGCTGTGTTTTGTTGCTACCGTTGAGTGTTAACGTTAGTTAGCAAAAAAATGATACTCACCCGGCTTGGTATCACTTAATATTAAAAAAAAAAAATAAATTTGTATATTTTATTTACAAAAAAAAAAAAAAAAAAAAAAATAATAATAATAAAATAATAATAAATTTGTTTTCATTCCATTTATGTGTGTTTTTTTTTTTTTCATTTATTGACACTAAAATATTCATAATTGCATTTTTGCTCATAAATTGGCAACACTTTTACCGACTTTAAAGTTGACACGTTCAATTCTACACATTAACTTGTAACGTATATAAATTAAAATTTTGTATGAAATTGTCTATGAACGTTAGCAACAAAACATAGCTAATCTACTCTCCAACACCTACAAACTACACTAACCCAGCAAAAAATGTGTGGTTCTAGTTTTTAAAATAGTTTCTTGGTAATAAGGTGTTATTATTATTTGCCTACTCTGTATTACATAAATAAGTACTCAATAGTATAATATTACGGTAATATTGCAATCACGTGGAGTTGACTAGAGCGCAGGATTAACAACCAGAAGATTGTTGGTTCAACCCTATTCTGGTAAGGTTAATTTTTTTAACGAAATGTCCAAAAAGATATTTTATACAAAAAAGGTTTTTGTAACATAGAAAATTAATTGCGAGCTGGTGTACTGAGTAAGACGTTAGCCATTAAAAATGAATTGTTAATTTGTGTCCAAGTTCAAATCTCACTGACGGCAAAATTTTATTTCTCTTTTTTTATTTTCATTTAAGTACATATTTTTGAGTACCCCTGGAGTCTAAAAATAACTATATGAATTTGTGGACATCCAGAAAAAAATTAACTAGTTATTCAGGCAAAAATTATTATTATTATTTTTTTTTTTGTTACCAATTATACGTGCTAGCTTACCAGGAAAGCAAAGTTTTTGCTGAGATGTTACGTTTTAAGTGTATTCAACTTTTTTTTTTTTTTTTGATTAACTTCTCAATGCATCACATAAATATAAAATGTTATATCCTAAGGAATACATAATATGAAAATATAATTCCTAATCAACATGAAAAATATAAATCCATATGAAGAAATAATTTTTAAAAACAAATAACAAACATATCTTTTTAGCTCCTACTGCTACACTCACTGTAACACACATGAGTTATTAGATAATTTATCACCTCTAATAAATCATCAGTATCGATGAGAGAGATACATATATTAATATTGATTATTATAACTTAATTTTTTATACTTGTTGTAGAAAATAAAAATCCACATAAGAAAAAAATAAAAAATAAATAAATAAAATATGTTAAAGCTGGTTGAATCCATCATAATTGTGATTATCACAAAAAGGCCATAATAGTTTTTAACACACTTTTGCGCTTAACATCAGAATCACAACAGTAGCAACAGCAGCAATAATTTGTTAATGTTTTTGAGTTTTCTTTTTTATGATAACAAAAAATTATTGTTATTTTTATGATCGCAAAATTTGTTTGTTTGTGTGTGTGGTCGTGAAGTATGTTAACATTTAATTAATGAAATGAAAGCATTAATTGTATTTAATAGTTATTGTTACGATTATGACCACAAATATATATGTATATATAACAAGTTAGAGTACTATATTCGGCTGCGCCGAATCTTATATCCTCTTCACCCGTGATAAGATGTGTTATATGAAAATTATATGCGTTATATTGGATCTAATTATAAATATATTTACCTATACTATATCTATGTAAATACTAAAAACTTTAAATAATTTGCATTTACATATAAAGTTAAAATAGAATCAAAATTGAATAAATCCTTTTATCCTTATATATATATATATATATATATTATAAAAATGAGGTCTAAACTGTTGAACTTATTTTCAGGAAATTTGACGCACAGTTCGTATCAGTGCCACAGGTTGTTATAGACTTTCTTAGATCTCGATTAAATGTCATACCCACGTTTTAGGCCAAATTTTTTTCAATTTTATACGTTACTAATGAAGCTATTTACATGAAATATGACGCACAGAGAGTGTTTGCACTGTAGAATGTTATAGATTATGTTGGGTATTGATCGGATGACACTACCATATTTTACATACACCCTTTTAAAACTCCCCAATGGGTCAGTGGGTGTAGTACCCCCCATATAAAGCAAATATTCATTATGGCATATCTAAGGAACTATTACACTGAGAGCCCAAAAATTTCGTAGGAACCTTTATCCTATCATATCGCATTGATCAAATGAAAATGGGACGGTTTGGTCCAGGAGGAGAGGTAGTACCCATACAAAGAAAATATAAATTTTCTCATCTAAAGGACTATTATAGTAAAGGTCTTATAAAAATTTAAAAGTAATTTTCACATCAAATTTCGAATAGGTTGAGTAGGTCCAGGGCGATTAGTAGCTTCCATGTGAAGTATATATTAGGTATCGCATCAAACAGGGTAGCAAAGCCCACCTGTAACAGCTAGTACATAACAAATTTAATACTTTGGAATCTTACAAAAGTTCGTGCATATTTAAGGAAGATATAATCATTTCGGTTCAGAGTAATTTAAAAAAAGGGCGGGAGGAAAATTTATGGACCGATTTGACTAATTTTAAAAACCGTAATTTGAAAAAATATTGTGATAGATTTATGGAAGAATAGCTTATATAGGAGCTTCTAAAAATCTAATAACGCGTTTTGGCCTATAACTAGGTTAATACTGGATCCACTTAGTTCATTCTTAAAAACATCGAATTTTTTTGTGAAAAAACGAAGTTTCTAGTTTAGAAGCTTCAAAAAGTTGAAAGAACCAAATACGCATTAGTTAATTGCTGTTGTTATTTTTCAGTACCTATGAAAAAAAAAAACAACTGCAAATAATTAAAAAAAAGATTTGTTTATGAACCGATTTGGTTGGCTCAAAAAAGCAAAATTTAAGAAAAATGTTTTGTGATCGATCTATATAAGAACCATAGCCGTAGCTTATTTGGACTTTAATATTGGTCAAAAATGCGTTTTTGGCGATATCTCTGTAACTAATGGACCGATTGTTTGAAAAACCGGTTTTTTAATATCTCCGCTATTTTTTAACCAGTTTTTCCGAGTTTAAATAGAAAGGTTCTGGAAAGAATTTTGGTATATATATCATATATATATATATATGTTATCGCGTGACTTCACAAAGGCCACTTAAACCATTTTTAAGTCCAAAATATATCAAAAAATTTGTTTCTTGTACATATCTTCGGCATTAATAAACGGATTGTACTGAATTTAAGTTAGCAAAATTCTCGAAAGGATTTCCGATCATTTGATATATATATATATACTATATATGGCAGTTATCGGTGGGCTACATAAACGCCATTTCAATCGACAGACGGACAGAGGGAAATCGTCCTATCGACATCATTTCTTATAAGCATCCAGAAAAAATAAACATTTTTGCTCTCTCACGAAAATTGTGGAAATTACAAACGAAATGATAAACTTATGTATAAAGTGAATTGGTAGTGAGCGGCTGTAGTTGAACATATTAAGGAAATGTAATAAAAATATTAATTACATTTCTCTCCAAATTGTGGTTAAACACTTACATAATCAACATTTCATCAGATTGATGTATATATTCTTAATGTATTCTATTTCCTTATCATTAACGATCCTTACGTTTTTTTGAACTTTTAATGATAAAAGCTGTCATATTTTTCTTAATTTGTTCATGAGTCATAATTATATCTATAGTTAATATATCTTCTTTTTTGTCTGTATTTCACAACAACAACAATAATAACCTCAAAAATGCAATAAATAAGAATTTTTCATTAGCATACTAACGAACTTATTAAATGTTATTTACTTCATTGACACATTTTCAAGATAATAAAGAGCAAATGGCCAGTGAAATAAAAACGAACAGCAATAACAACAACTGACAGCAACCAGCAGTAAAATAGTAGTATCAGCAACAACAGTAACAAAATAAATATTGTTTATTTATGTAACTATAAATAAATATTACAAATAAAGTGATAAAAATACATTGTAACATACAATGATATGCAGAGACAAATAAATAAATACAGAGACATACGCACAGAGATAAAAACAGGCTTGAAAAGTATAAAGGATACAAATAGCCACAGCAAGAAGAAATTGTCCATATTTAAAGAATTGTTTGTAATACTAAAAATACAGCATAAAATAGCAAAAGTCGTAACAAATTTTATTTGCTTTTGTATAAGGAAAATTGCGATATTTATTGGGAGTGGTAAGGAGTAGATTCAATAAGAGCAAAAAAAAAAAAATGGTAAAAGCGTAGTAGTCAGTGTTGCTAGGAGGTGAGAAAAAAATCTTAATTTAAAAAGGTCAAAAAAGGCTAAGTTTCCCAAAAAATAAGGCCTGAAAAAAGTTGAAATTTTTTTAATCCAAGAACTTATTTTTTCTCGTTTTCATTAGATTTTTGAAATTTTTTTAAAAGATATTGTAATAAATTTAAAAAACATTAAACGGCTCGCGAAATGACCCAATGAAAAATATGCTAAAAAATTCCCATACAAATTGTGGCCCAATGTTTTGAAGTAATTTTTTTCGTAATTTTTGAACTATAATTCCTGTTTTGATGAAGCATTTATAAATTTTTGTGTTTTATAAGATTTTTTTAATTATATTTACAAATTCTATGATTAGTATATTATATTAAAATCTATATATCTAAAATTCTAGTGTCACGGTGTTGGAAATTGAACTCCTCCGAAACGTTTATTTGTTAGGTATGAGAATAGGTCGTAAAGTATATTTCATATCGCTAGAGGGCGTCAAATAGGGCAAAACGGGTAAAAATTCCAAATCACTATATTTTTTTAACTAATCAACTTATTTTCTTGAAATTTGGCAGCCAAATAGTGTAACATCTTGAAGGATTTATAGCCTATAATTTTTATTATTTAGGGCGCGAAATTGGGCAGGAGGGGTAAAAGCCCCCCTTCCTATATCTTCTTAACTAATCAACCGATTTTCTTAAAATTTGGCCTGCAGACACTGTAACATCTGAAAGTAACTTAAAGATATAATTTTTTTTGGAAATTCCAACATTTAGGGTGCAACATAAGGCAAAACCTGTAAAAGCTCATCCTACCCATGTCCTCTAAATTAATTATACGATGATAGTTCCAAGTCTTGAAGGAACTAATGGCTATAAAATATTTTTATTAAATAAAATTAATATCGATTTTTTGCGCGAATAAATATAAAACAAATCTTCGCTATTGAAATACTAATATTTTTGACTTTTTAACGCAATTTTAAAAATCAAAAAATATTATTGAGTTATCTATCTTAGCAAATAAAATTTTTTTAAATAAGTTATTAAGAAAACAGCTTAAGGATTTTTAATATAAAACTTTTTTGTAATTTGTTTGTTTTTATATTAATTTTTTTTGGTCAGAAAATAAAAGGTCTCATAAGATTCCGTTATCCGATTGGTACTGCTGTAATAGCTGATAAGTAGTCTTCAAAAATCAGTAATATATTTTTGCTCCAAATTGTACCTTTTAAATTCGAAAAGACATTATTGAGCATGTGCTTTAAAATTTAATATATATATATATGATTAGTGGTCCCAACTTTCCAAAAACATTTCTTTAGCTAAAAATCATAGAAATATTTTATTTATTCTAAAATAATTTATCTTAGTTATGTGACTTTTTTATTGAAAATTTTTTAATTTTGATTACTATTTCCTTATGCCAAGTATCATTTATAAATATTAAACTTATTTTTTTTGGTAAAACATTTTTTGATGTCCTAATTTGTAGCAACAAAAATAAGCATAAAAATCAACAATTTGAAACAATTTGAAATAACTTAAATGATATAAATAAATCTTAAGCATTTGATCTGTAAAATTAGAAACGTGTTAGTGCATAATATATAACCACAAAGAAAATATAAATTTAGAGCGTATTTTTAAATCTTTTTAAAATTAAAAATAAAATTTAAAATATTTTTATTTACTTTTAATAAATATTTTTTAAGACATCAAACAATTTTCATACTTGGGAAAAACTTAAAGGATGTATACTTGAGTCATAGAAAACAGCCAGAAATTCAATTTGCACTCAAAAAACCTAACTCATCTGTCAAAGAAACCTGTATTATTTGTATGTGTTAGTGGATTTTTCTACAGAACTAATTTGTATATATGAAGTGAGTAATTTTTTTTTTTTTTTTGTTAAAAGAATTACAAGAGTTGGACTTCTAGTTGTTTTTTATAACTTGAGTTTTCAATCATAAAAAAATTTTAAGAAATTAAGTACGATTTTGTTACTAAGTGAGTAGTATAATGCCGGTCCTATGTTTTTTCTTTGATTTTCTTCCTAAATTTTTACTTAAATATGAAATTTAAAAAATAAAAATATAAACATTACCGGGATAAATAACCTTCTCTTTCCAGCCACTATTAAGTCGCATTTATAAACATATGATACTATAATATTTACCAAGTAAAAAAAAAAAAAAAAGTATATGAAAAAGGGCCTAAAACCGTGATTTCAACATCCTGTTGTCATTGAAAAGAAGTACTTAGTGCTGAAAAAGAGTTATAGAAGTTTTTTTTTTAACCCATAGTTTTCATTGGAAGGAAGTTATTCTTTTATGCTTCTTGCTTTTTGTTCATTTCTTTTGAAGTCATTCTCTCAAAACTATATTTATAAAATTTGTTAATAAATACTCATATATGGTTTTAGCTTTTCTAATAGAGAATAATAATGCTTTTCAATTGGTGAAATTTTTATCTTCTTAGAAATTATTTTCACTTTTTTGGAAGCAATTTTTATTACCTTCGAAAAAAGTGCAAAATATGCCCTTAGTTCTACTTCTGGAGTAGTGAAAAAGTTTTTTTTTTTTTTTGGAAATACTTGCCATATACCATATACATATATATACAAAATTTTAAACATTTTCAAAACTCTTTGAAATCGACTTTATGTGTTTTGTGTTTTTAAATTTTGTTTTATAAACGGGAAAAAAAGTTATTCTGTAACCTTACCAAATAACTAAGAAATCCAAATTTTAGATCTTTCGCCTGAAATCTTAAAGAAATATAGCCATTTGAAATTAAAAAAAAAAAAAAAAAATATAAAAATTCGTGTAGAATTTTTCAAGGATTTTTTTGATTTATGTTAGTTTTGCACTGAAAGTTTACATCAGTTAGATCCAAACTAATTACCAGTCGACAAACAGCACTTAGGCAATTCATATATTGTATAAGAAATAACCGTTTTATTATCCAGTAAAAAATTGCGCGTTGATAATAATAAAACTAAAATTGACGATCTTTTAAATTTACAGTTTTTTTTTGATAGAAAATTTTCGCTCATAAGTGAAATTAAATTTAGAGAACAAAGAACTACAATTTGAGATATATCTCGTTGATGTCAGGAAACCAGACATGAGAACCATCATCACAAACTTTCACACAAAAAAAAAGTATATATATATATATATATATATATATATATATATATATATATAATATATATATATAATATATATATATATATATATATATATATATATATATATAATATATATATAATATATATATATATATATATATATATATACATGTTATTGGTAGGCTTCACAAACGTCATTTAAAACATCTTTAAGGCGAAAAATACCTTTAAAAATCGGTTTTTAGAACAATGGCAAAAGTCTCGAAAGGATTTTCGATCGTTTGATCTATATATGACACTGATCGGTGGGCTTCATAAACATCATTTCAACCGCCAGACGGAGGAAAGGATTCCGCTCTGCGACGAAAATTGGGGAAATTACAAACGGAATGACAAACTTATATGTACCCTTCACACCTGTGGTGAAGGGTATAAAATTGTGTACTGAATGTAAATAAATACATAGAAGCAATTAACAGTTCTTTGTATAAATTCGTTTATATAGATGTATATGTGTTATGTAGGAGGGAGATTTCGTTTATTTTTTTGCTTACTTTAATATATAAAATTAAATTATGGCGACTTCCGTTTCATTTCTATGCATGTTAGGAAATATTTTTTTATGTCAAATACGAGGACATTCATTAAAATTCTTTAAGAATTTTAATACAAGTAAAAAATGTTTCCACAAATATGTTAGGTTACACGATGGTGTTAAATTTATTTAGTATGTTTTTTTTTCTAAATTTTTTTCTATTTCAATGTATTTATTTTTTGAAACAAAGTAATGCCGCTGCATAGTGGTATTAAGACGATTTTTTTAATAATTCTGTAACTTGTGAACCGTTGTAGATATTTAAATTAAATTTGAAATCGTCAGAACTGAGGTGTTTGCGAGTTGATTTCTTTTATTTTATTCAGGTCCAAAAAATATGCTTAAAATCCAAATTTAAAGTTTTTCAGGTCAAGGTCTGCAGAAATTTCACTGAGAAATCTAGTTATTATTTTCAAAACATTTTATGCCCCAAATTGCAGCTCACAAATTTAAAAAACCTTTAAAAAAAACGAGGCCAAAAATGATAGTAAAATCTGCTTTGACCTAAATATCTCTTAAACAGAAAGAGATAACCCACACATGTAAGCATGTTTAAATAAAGATTTACGATATCTACCTCTATGTAAATTTTTTACATTCAAGTTATAATTTTAATTATTTTATTAATTAATTTATAGCGAATTAAAAAAAAAAAAATACGTACCCGAGGTGATCAACTTTGGAGATCTACCCTGAATACTCGTGATCTGCTAGGGATCTGCACTTCTTCAAGTCAACTCGAAAAAAATTTCAGCTGTAACCATGTAAAATTTTATTTAGATATCTCCAACGGTTCACAGTTACAGAATTATTAAAAAAAATCGACTTGAGACCACTGCGTACTATTAATACGCGAAGAAAATTATCTGCTTTTCTGTTTGTAACTACAATAATAATGCGAAAATATTTATTTGTGTAGGTATATACATATGTACATATGTGTGACGGTATGAATGTTTTTATGTATATTGTAAAACAATACTATAATATAATGGTTTTTATACACATACATATTAACTAATAGGGTATCCAATTATACGGGTTTTTATATTAATCGGTTAATTTGGCAAATAATTATTCGAGGTTAAATGTTGATCGGTTAATAACCGATTAATGGTAAATTATTCGATTAACCGCATGATCTTGCTAATACATCTAAAATATATAAATAACACTAATGATAATGTTTAATACAATGAAGTAGTTATTAAGTATCATAAGTAGTTATTAAGTATCATATTATTATCAAATTCTTTCACAAAGGGTTGTCCACCTTATCACTTTGTAACGGCACGTTTCCCGCTGGTTGCTGGGGTTTGCTCAATGGTGTCCAGGGTCGTTGAAAATTGTGAATAAAACATTTTTTTTATCAATTTACTTTATTTAAAAAATAATAATAATAATAAAATTTCTATAAGTTAAACTGAGAGGCTATGACTTTTGCCGTCACAAGCTCATTGAAATGAAAAAAATTAATTTGTTGACCTAACAAAAAATGTTGTTCTTAATTGAGCTTTAATTAATAAATCAATCCTTTTTAACGTATCTGTATTTTATGTGTGAAAATGATTTTTTTTTTTCATAAAAGTCAAAATTAAAATTGGTATTTTTACGTAAATTTTTTTGATGAAAATTAATTTTTTTTTAGAACTTGAATTACTTTAAATTTACTTTACTCAAAACTACATTTTCAGAATTTCTATTTCTTTTCAGAATTTCTATAGTCTTTTCATGTCGCTTTTTTAATAGTTTATTCCAACAAAAAAACGAACATCGAAATAAGTCCATAATATACTGAAGTACCGGAACATTTTATATAAATTTAACATGGGCTTCTCATTAGAAGATGTTTTCTTTTTTATATCTATTTGCTGAGAAGAATGTCATATTCACGATTTGTTTCAATTTTTATATAAACCAACATATTTTTTAATAAAAAAAAAATATACTTAACTATATTTTTTCATTTGTTTTAAATAGTTCGTTTTAGTAACAATTATTTGCAAAAAGAACAACCGAATCGCAACATTTTGTAACAGAACAAATCATTTGAATCTTTTTTTTAATAATGCATTTGGATGCTGTTTGTATTACAAGAAAACTTACTCTTTTTTAAACTTTGGAAGTAATGAAAAAGTACTTCCCAAAAAATAAGTATTATTTCTTTTTGCTGGTATAGAATAGACGTTTTAAAAAAGCATATTATTGACATAAATTTATCTTAAAAATAAAAATTTTCTAAATTTATAACTGCAGAAAACTAAATGTCGATTAATCGGTTATTCGACATAAATTATTCGATTTATACATTATTAGAAAATAAGCCGTTTTAAATTATTCGACCATTTAATCGATTGTGTACCCAATAACTTGTTAGTATTCACTCACTTCAAAACACTTCATAACTTTATAAAGTACTCCTTCCTTTTTCTCTTCTTTGGTAATCATTTTTATTTTACTCGCACTTTTACAAATGAACACTAGACAACTACAAAAGAACTTAGTTGAGAATTTCTTTCATAATATTTTTTAAAAACTGAAACAGCTGTCCCAAAGAGATCATACGAAAATTTCTTACTCTATTTTCTTACGTTCCAAAAAAAAAAAGATTTTAGGAGAATTTACATCCAAATTTTAAATTAATTTTTGCAGCAGTCTAATGTTTACTCATTCTACTTTTTATTAGTATTTGTGCTAAATATTTGATTGTATGTAAGTGCATGAAGAAACACTGCACACATTTTCTTTTGCAGAAGTCACTAAGAAGAGTTTTCCAGAATTTACAATTCATCACCAAATCTATTGCCAAAGTATCATAAATATCTTCAGTCGGGAAGAACTGTTCCTAGTAGAAGATTCTTCAAAGAAGACACTTCTTGAAGTCTTTTCTGGACGGCGCCAGCACGATGCTCACGGAAGTGTCGTCATAGTCACTACTATTTTTGTATTTATAAATAAAATTAATATTTTTTTTTTATATTTCATAATTATTCTTATTTTACATATCTACATTAAAAAAGTAACACTTCACATAAAAATTAATTTCGTACTTAGGGAACTTCATGAGAAACTTCTGCTGAATTCAGGTATATTTAAAAGATGAAAGATTAATAATTCTAATAATTAACTTCAATTTAGATTACATTTTGAGCAGAACATTCGACAAGACCGTTTTAGTATCAAATAAATATTAAAAT
This sequence comes from Protocalliphora azurea, assembly GCA_932274085.1. Lineage (NCBI taxonomy): Eukaryota > Metazoa > Arthropoda > Insecta > Diptera > Calliphoridae > Protocalliphora > Protocalliphora azurea. Next base: position 125,124,964 of record OW026520.1, read on the forward strand.
ATTCAAATATTTGTCTGTTTGATGGAGTTTTTAATAAAATAAATTAAATTTATGAGAAAATTTATAAGACTTTAATAATATTTAGTTACCCTTTTAAAATATTATTATTATTATTTTTTTGATTAAAAAACACTTAATTATCAAGAAGATTTTTCTTCTTTTTGTATTTAGTATTTTAGTATTTCGAAGCTGTTCGAAAAAGTATTTCAAAAGAAAATTCTACCATTCTTGAAAGGTATCGTCCCAGTTCACCAGTTTGGTTTTTTTGAAAAACGCGGAACCATAGAACAAGTAAATCGTCTAACTGGAGAGATAAGGAAATGTTTCGAAATAAAGAAGTATTGTCCAGCTATTTTCTTAGATATCGCACAAACATTCGACAAGGTTTGGCACAAGGGCCTAATCTGTAAAATTAAATGTTTATTACCACCATGTATCCACAAATTGCTGGAGTCTTATCTATCTGACTGTATATTTAGTGAAAGTATAATGAATATGTGACTGAAGTGTTCTTGGACGGACCTACTCTATATCTAATTTACACCTCTGATTTGCCTATATGTGATGAAATGACTATTTCATCATTTGCTGATGATACTGCAATACCCACAAATAGCATCTAACCAACTAGATATTTACCTCCGACGTATGGAGATATTTTTGAAAACCTGACGTATTCGCTTAAATGAAGTGAAAATTAACCAAGTTACATTCACCCTGAGAAGACGTAACTGTCACATTTAATGATATAAGTATACCCCAGTCAGATCATGTTGCATACTTTGATATTTATTTGGATAGGCTACTAATTTGGCATCGTCGTATAGTAGCCAAGAGACTTCATATGAAGTTAAAATCATCTAGTCTTCACTGCGTGACTACCAATCATTCAAAACTAAGCCTTGACAATAAAGTCATCCTGTATAAAACCGTCTTAAAGCCAATTTGAACATATGGCATCAACTACCATCAATACGAATATCGATATTATAAAGAGGGCTCAATCAAAAATTCTTAGAACCATGACGGGTGTACCATGGTACATAAGAAATGATAATATCCATAGGGACTTAGAGGTAACATTTGTAAGAGACGAGTTTTCGAAGTTCAATGAAAAATACATTCCCAAACTAGAGACTCACCCCAACGCACTCGCAACACTTCTTGCTGAAGTCCAAACAGATACAAGGCTTCGCAGAGCCGACTTTCCACCCCGTTAATAGTAGGACCATGGAAGATCCAATGATCTCGATAGAGATTGAATAGTGTTAAATTTTTAGTTTTTAAGGTTATAATACATATTGTAAGGTATAAAATAATTCAATTTCAATATACAAATGAAACATATAAAAAATCATTTACTATTACAGCCAAACTGTACCGAAGTTAATTTTTTACTTTTTATAAAATAAAAAACTGACAGTCTTCCCAAATTCGAATTGTCATCTTCTTATCTTCAAGAAGAGACTACAAATTATACTTTGGCAATATGAAAGGACGATTGTAATGTACTTTGTTTTTTTTTTTTAATTTCTTACACACCTCTGGCAATCATCTAGAGGTTACTAAGAAGTGACTTATAGATAATTGGCAACAAATTTATCTTCCAAATGTTTGAAGGGAATAAGTTGATATGTGAGTGAGTACTCAAGATATGAAGTGTATGTGATTGTATGAGTAGAGAAGAGTATTTGTTTTGTGGTCATTGTCTTTCTTTGAATTAACACTTTGAGTACTTCTATTTTAGAGGTATAAAAAAGCAAATATAGAATAGATAGTATGGAATACCTTCAAGATATAAAGATACTAATTGAAGTAACAAGATAATTATAATTGTTAAAATAATATAATTTTATACTTCCTCTTTGTACACAAGGACGGACTATCAATAATCCAGCCAGATAGATGAACATGGGTTAGGTGACTCAGAAAAACAAATTGTTTTTGTTTATCCCTATAATTTTTTGCAAAATTTGTTTTTTTTTTTTGTTATCTCTCTTTCTGTTAGAAGATATGGTTAACGATAAGAGAGTTTAGCTGAGAAAAATGTATAACGGCGACTAAAAATTACTAAGTGCATCCAGCTGCATAATCCCAGTATTTCCATTAGAACTTACTTTTAAATATATTACTTTTAGATGGAGCTAATTTTGTTCTTTAGTGCTAAAAATATGATTAAAACAGCTCCTGTTTGATCATTATCATCTTTGAGGCGGGCTGAGTTGAGCTAGACAAGGTGACATAAAAAGTATATCCTGCAATAAAGGAAGCCAAAATAAAGGTGTCCACACAACAAGTTCGGGAGTAGGCTGAACGGATGAAATGTCTTTATGATATTTGGAGTATACTTCTACTCGATGAAGACCTAGATATATGATAATTGCACGAGTCCTGAGTAGAAAACTTTAAGATAAAAGTATTGCAGAACTTGCAAAACGCTTTATGAAAAATATCAATAAAATATATTTTATTTACTTAATTATCTTTCCTTAGAGGTAATTCCAAGAAATGTCAATCCAGCTAGGATTTTGATCATATACGATTTTGGTGCAATTTAGCACTTATAATCTACTCGTCTATGTGCTTCATAGGTATATTACCCTAAACCATATCGCGAACGGTTCATACTTTATAGACCGCTATCATGGGATACCTGGAGCACTTTTGTCAAAAATGAACAAAGTTAATGGTTAAATAACTTTTAAGTGTATTATCCGATTTTATCACAGAATCTTAAAAGCTGGCGCAAGGATCTCTAATTTAAAAAAAAGATTCTTTATCCTAGGATATCTTGCAAAAGGGTCTTTTAATGTACGTAATTTTTTTAATAATGTTTATCATTGAAGTATAAAAATTTCAAAATAAGATCTTAATGGGATCAGAAATTGCAAAAATTTTTCTTTAATAATAATTTTATTATATTCTATTAGATATTAAGTGGTTTTTAAGCATACTGATATACTTATTGAAATTTTAATGTAACAGATCATTATTTGTTAAAATAAGTCGTGTACATAGCACATTCCTGTTCCCGAAAAAAAATTTGATATTACTTTAAAAGTTTCAGGAAAACGTTCACAGACCTTTAACCCACTGTAACACAATTTTGAAAAATCTTCCGATTTTTTTGCGATGATATTAATGATTTTATAAAAATCGATTCATAATTGATCATATCTTTCATATAGGTTCCACTACCTAAAAAATGCTTAAACGTGAATAAATCCTACACTATTTAAACAAGTTTGCAATCATAAATTGCCTTGTTGTCTTTGTATGGCAGTACTAAAGCAGAGTTTGTGGAATATAATTAGACAACAGCAGAATGGAATACGTAATTTCTGTGATGTCTTATCCATTTTGGTTTCATTAAAACCTAAACATGGCGCCCGCCTTGTACTGGGAGCAATTTTGATGGACACAATTATCAGCGACAGGCGTTTAAGGCAAGTAAATAGAGATAGAACTTAGCGTCATAAACGCTGTTATAAATGTGGTTACAGTAATGTCGTAAGCAGACATCCGGTTCGAAGGGCCATAAACAAGTTTGCAATCGTAATCTGCCTGGTTTGGCAGTACCAACGCAGAGTTTGTGGACTATAATTAGACAACAGCAGAATGGAATACGTATTTTCCGTGCCGCTACACACTGCGTCAGCACTCGTGGTGTCTTATCCATTTTGGTTTCATTGAAACCTAAACATTATTCTTAACATCAGTGAAAAATTTTATATATATGAGTTGCATACAACTGTACAGAATTTCACAATAATAAATCCCTAATTGAACATGGTTCTTAAATAAACTCCATTCCCGAAAATCAATTAAACTGGCATAAAACTCACATAAATATCAATATTGGAATAAAATTTAACACAACTAAGCTTTGTAAACTCCACTAAATTTCATAAGTATCGTTCCACAATTGATCATAGATCCCATATAAGGCCCTCTTTCGATAATCACTTTAGTGTCCATACACAATTTATATGCTTGTGTACTATATGTTTGACCTGCTTGTTTTTATCCTAAATTTTTGTACTAAATTTAAAATAAAAGTATCAGAACACTTAAAAAGGTATTAATTTGTTAGTAAAATTATACTAACGTACCATTATAACTTCTGGTCCCATTGAGATCTCATTTTGAAAGTTTTATACTATACATCTTTGAAGATACCCTGGAATAATTGACATTTTTTTCATTTTAGTGGTTCTGAGTCTGAAAGATGTTTCACTTTTATGATTTTATGAAAAGGAGGAATATTAGTCCCTTCCATTGAAACCATTTTTGTTAAAATGGGATAATGCAGTTAAGAGTTGTTGAACCTTAAACTTTGTTAATTTTTGATAAAAATGCCAGATGTGTCCCAATTTAGAGGTCCATAAGATATGAACAGCAAATAATATGAAACTGATTCATACGCCATAAAATGTAGATAAAATTAGTCATCGTAGTTTAATGCATACCCTAAATTTAAAAAAAAAAAAAAAAAAATCGAAGATGTAAAATTTTTAAAACTGCAATTTTGGGATATAATTTTTGGAATTACCCTTAGATATAGTTTAGATCAGCAAAGGTAAAATTTTTCTGGGCTGTGAGGCTGTTGCTAGTCATATTATCAACACAGATGTATAATATTAAAAAAATTCAACTCCGTTACCACACCTATTTTTTTTAAGTTTGAAAAATCTAAGATATAAATTGATACATTAAGAATATTGAGTTAGTCACATTTAGTACATAATTTTATATTCATTGAAGTTGGACTTCTTTGTGGCGAGACGATATAAAAATGCCCACCCAAGTCATGTGGAATCTTATAATAACCAACAATGACAGCAGCCAAAGATACCATTGCGAATTCAAAATTAAAATATTACTATATTTAAGAAATTTGTGAACGTTAAAAACCTGCTCCGAAAGGACATTTAAAGAGAGCTAGATGAAATAATGAACCGAACATAATCAATTTCAATAGGCTTCGTTCTTGAATTATTTTCAAAATTGCGACCTGTAGTTTGATTAAAAGGTTTACATATATGCACAGAAGGATGAACATCGTTAAATCGACTGAGAAAGTCATTCTAAGGTGACCAATATTTTTGAGTGTTACAAACATGAACAAAAACACATAATAGCCTCTCCATTTATAGTGGTGTAGAGTATAATTAGTTTTTTGCAAAAAAAAAAAAAAAAAAAAAAAAAAAACAACATTTTGGAATAAGAAACGATTTTCAGCCAATACCCAATTCCTATTAATCAAAAAAAAAAAAAAAATCTTGGGAAAAAAATTATCTTTAATAAGAAATCGAATTTGTTTTCAGTAAAAACAATTCACCATAAACCGAATATCTACCAAAAATCGATTTTTCAACAAAAAACTTAATTTTTATTAAAAAAAAAAACGTTCACAAAATAAAAAACAAATATATATATTGGACTGCCGACTTTCGGGAAAATATATTTTTGAGGATTTGGTTTATCGTATTATTTTTTTAATTTCCAAAAATCTTAAATTGGAGTTTTAAAACAGCCATAATAAACATCAATTACTTTTAATCAAGCATAAGAAGGATTTTCTCTTATCTAGCAGGAACTAAAATTTGATTAAAAACTGTACTTTATATTATCATTTCCCAAAAACTAAAAAATTGTATGAACATTTTTTCACCAGTCGGGGGAATTTGTAATAACTTTATCATTTTCTAAGCGATTTTAATTTTTTTTTTTTATAGACTATTATGTCTAGATTATGAATCTTTTACACTAAATTACAAAAAGCAGTTGATGATATTTAAATTTTGTAAAAAATTTCGAAAAAGTCAAATTTTCCGCATATAAATGCGCTCTGCAAAATTCAGGGTAGATGCGGCACGTGTTAGCGATATCCGATCACTCTAATATTTCGCACACTATGTTTCTATATTCCATAAAACAATCCTAAATGTCGCAATTTGAAAGTCGGGAATTTTGTTTGCACAGTCTAATGTAAATCTCTAAATAGATATAGATATACATATATATTATAGTATTATGCACAATTTAATGATTTTTTTTCATTTGGGCTATTTTTTCCTTTAGGTGACTTTTTTCCGCTATTACTCTTACGAAAAAACAACAAATTTATAGTGAAAAAGTTTTTTGCCCATATCTCGTCTACTAATGTACCAATCAGAAAAGTTTTGTAACAGATCTATGAAAGAAGGAAGTCTATAACTTTTTAGTGGCTTCAAAAAGCAGAAATATGAAAAAAAAACTTTTTTTCTCCACCACTTATTAACGGATTTTAATGATATTTTATGATAATATTTTCAAACGCTTTAACAATATTTTTACATAATTTATCCAAGTTATTGAGGGGCTTCATAAATACCATTTCCACATAACAGAACTTAAAAAAAAAAACAAATTTAAATTTTTCAACCAACAACCGAATTCATAATAAAAAAAATTTGAATTCACCAAAAAAGACTTTTACCGAGTAACGAATTTTATTTATCAATTAATATTTTAGTTAATTTTATGCAAAATTCTAATCAACAAATTAAATAATTTGATTCAAAAAATTATTTGAAATTTACGAAAAATTCAATTATTTTGAATTTATTAATATTATTTTGATGATAGGAGCAAAGTTAAACAAAATTGTAGTTAATATAAGCGATTTCGTAATTTATTTTTTTTTTAATTTTTTCTGTGTTTAAATTTTATGCTTTTTTAAATTAATTTCTGAGGACTTTTGAAAGGTTGCAAGTTTTTTTTTTTAATGAAAAAGGGATGTTATTCTAAGATTGTTTGCTTATGAGATATAGTTTAAAGAAAATTAATTTTTTATCATATTTGTTGATTTTTTAAAAAGTCTTTTCAGCTAAAATTAATTTAAATTTAAGATTGATTTTTAAATTTTCCAGTAGAATCAGAGCCTCTACATTAGGGATTTGCTCCGCAAAAAATTGCTGCAACTTTTACGTTTATGAGTAAGAGGTGTAGAAAAGCAAGCGGCTTAAGAAAATTGTTCGTCATCGCAAAGATAGATATTTCAGGGGATTTTATTTTTCTAATTTGCTATTTTTTTTTATCAAATATTATCTTGAAGTTTCATTATACAAATTTAAATGTGTTAACGTAGAAGTATTTTCGAAGGAATTTCCAAACAAATTTTATCATAAAAGCGCTGCAATAATCCCCAACGTAAATAGTCTCTTACATATTTTGTCGATTGTTTGACATGAATAAAATTAATATTTTGAATGAAAAAGGATTATATCATAGATTAATAAGTAGATAGATATGTGAGAGAGAAAAACATACTTCAGTTGTCAGAAATCTAATTAATATAAAGGTATTTGTAGTAGTATTTGTAAAAAAAAAAAAAATATAAATATTCACCAATTTACTAAAGTATTATTAAAGTGCATGGCTGTAAAACTGTACAAAATAAAAGTAAATAAAAATATTAATTTTCAACTGTGGCAAATGCAACCAATTATAACCAACTGAATTAAGTCCAAGTTAATTTAATATATTAATTCAATTAATAATACATGTACGCACATATATTAAAATGTTAAATGAAAAATATATAAAAATTGAAATAAAAATTAGAAATAAAAATTGTGGGCAAGAAATATTTTTTTGTTGAACTTGAACTGAAAGAAAATTGGAGAAAATATTATGTCAATGGACTAGAACTATGATTATGATTTATAATTTCACAAAAATTGCATGCGATAAGGTCGTATTAATATTTATGTAGGCTTCAGGTCTTTTTAAATAACTCTCGGGGTTTACATGAGATGTTTGGTCCTTGGTCTCATACATATGTGAGCAATAGTCAAATTCGGCGTACTGAATAATTTTTGAGTATACCTAATTTCAAAAGTTTATTGCGGAAAGAAATTTTTTAGTGCCTAGGAGAAAAAAATAACAATATCTTCACTTTGTGCTACTTATTCCTTGTGATCATGGGTTCTGTATCAGTTCTATTGTGAATGCGAATAATGTGTTTAACTCCCTTTAAGACCCAAGTCTATGACTATTAACTGCAGTCGGTTATTGAAAATTTGCATTCTAAATTACATGGTTTTAACGTACGAAGACGAGGGAATATTTTAAAGAAATATTATGCGTGTAATGCCATACATGGGCCTTTCAATTAAAAAGAAATTCCTTAATGCCTGTTACATATCTTTTTTTACTTTATTTCTCAATTTTTGAAAATATTTTTCCATTTATTTAAATTTATGTTGTCAAAATTTAATGGTAAATTTGTTTTGCGTGTTGAATTCATATAGTATCCGTATGTGTGAAATGGTTCTCTCACATAATCTTCTAGTTCTATTCTATGAGTTTTTGGTGTACTTTATCAAAAACGAAGATAATCTGATAGCTTTCTGTCAAAAACTAGAATTTTTAAAAATCTTTCCTAGAATGGACAATATATTTACATCTATATTGAGGATACTTTTTTAAGAATATATCAAATGAATTGCTAACTTTTTATATGCTACTGTTAATTTTTGCAATCAAATTTTTAAGGAAACTTATAGAATCATAAATATTCGAAAAATTCGAATAATTCTAAGTACGTGATGGAATAATAGAAAAACCGAACAATTTGAATACTATAATATATTTCTGACTACCCCTAAAGTAGAAAGATAACTACTTAAATTTATGGACTACTCGAACAGAAATAAATAGTTATTCAGGCTAAAAGTAAGCGGTTTTTTTTGGCTCCAATTTTATCTGCTAATTTACCAGCAAAGCAAAGTTTTTGCTGCGTTCTTAACTTATTTGTAGTTTTTATGTCAAAAATTAAGGAAATATTTTTCCTTAACTTTTGATAAAGATAAAGTTATTACAAAGAAATTATTTATTTTCTATTAAAGAAATTCAATTTATGTCCATTTTCCTTCTACTTCTGTTGATCTTTTATGTTTAATATTTATTAGCATTTGCATCTCGTTTTTTCATTTTTCCTCAATATTATTTCTTATTATTGAAGTTTGTTCCTATAAAGTTTTTCTGAATTGCTTTCTATTCTATTTCATTATTCCAAATTTTATCTCATTATAACACTTTTATTGCATCAGTAATTTTTCATTTTCTTTTTACTCTTTACTTTATTTATTTACTTTATTTTTTTGTCCATTTTTTTGTCCATTTCAATACTTTATTCGGTTTGAAGCTACTTGTGTAGATTTTAATACCCTACACCACTATAGAGGGTTGAGGTATTATGCGTTTGAGCTGATGTTTGTAATGCATAAAAATATTAGTTGTAGACTCACCCTTAAGTATGCTGAGTCTATTTTAGTCCATTTTAATAATGTCTGTCGGACTAGCTGTCCATGTAAATCTTGTGAACAAAGTACTGGTCGCAATTTGAAAGATGTCTTGACGAAATTTGGCTAAGTAATTATTTAATGAAATTTTATTCGTATATAAACATATAAACATTTCTTCCGAAGATCACTTTAATGTGCATTAATCCCACAGAAATATTAGTGCCAAGTTAGTATTCGACATAAACAAATTTTATATAATTTGAACTAACATACCGAATTATATGAGGATCCGTTCATAATTTGCTACAGCTTCCATATAAGGCCCACTTTCGGGATCGACATAAAGTGCATAAATACGTATAAATATTAGGGCCTGTAACAGTTATGAGCCATATGTTGAAACCACAATTTTATTATTATTTTTCAATTTTTATTTTTTTTTTTGGTTAAAAAACAATGATTACCCAGTTAAAAATAATCATATATTATTGTATATGGTCCACGTATGAAAATATGTGGATATATATGGTTTCATGTATGAAATAGTATGCGCTCGTATATAAAAATATTTGTAATACATGGATTCATATATATAACCATATATCAAAAATATTATAATATATGAAACTATTTATGTGAATTTTTAGTCATTTATGAAAACATTTTCCATATCTGGAAGCATATATAATCTATCCTAAAAATCCAAAAACACTTTCTTTTGAGAACATACATATATGTCGATAAGTTTCAGATATTAAAAAAACAAATATTAAAGCTACATTATCTGAAATGATTATTTATTATTTTGCTAATAAAATTGCATAAAATTTTAAATAGATTAAAATAACAAACTAACATATTTGTATTATTTGATAAAAATATCTTTAACAAATTTCCCTGTTTTTAATATATTTCGTATAATAAGTTTTAATACTTTTTGTAAAGTATTTGTATTTGTCAATATATTCAAAATTAAATTTCTTGACGTAACAAAAATAAATTAAAACAAATATGAAAATGTTCTAATAATTTTTACAAAAGTGAATTCTTCATTCAGTTAATTATTAGTATTAAAAGATGGTAAGTGGCTGCAATAGTAGAAAAAAACAAATATGTGACAAAATTCATAAAGGTAAGAAAAATTCATTCGTTATTTTTAGAAAATATTTTAAACGGATTAAAATTTTCAGTCTGGAGCTTCTGCATAGGTTCAGGTTCAAGATATACTTGTCGGGGGACGACCACTAGGTCTTCGGCATATCATAAGTTACTGCTATTGTGATTGCGGTGGGAAGGGTGAAGCTCTGACATACGATGATGTCGATGAATTGTATCTGGATTTTTTTTATTATCCAGCTTTATTATCCAGCTGATATTATCCTCAATGCACATATTTAAATTACAGTTTCTTCATTAAAACGTGTGTCTTTTAAAAAATATTTATTGTATGTAGAATTTTTTTGGCCATATGGGGTCGTTTTCTTTTTAAATCCTCATTAAATCGGTCTAATAAGTTGGCATAATATTAGCCGTTTATTGTTTTTCCTTTTTGAAGGTAATTGATGTGGATTACCACGTATGCATCCCAAAAAACTGTTGCCATCACCTTATTGGCCGAAAATCTTACCTTGGCCTTCTTCGGAGCAGGTTCACCCGGAGAAACCCATTGTTTAGACCGCTGCTTGGTCTCCAAAGTACAGTAATGGATCCATGTTTCATCCACAGTTACAAAACGCCGCAAAAACTCATTCGAATTGCGATTAAGCAACTCAAAACAATCCAGCTGATCATTTAAAATCGATATCACATAACCATATGAAATGCCTATGGCTACAACAATCTCACGCACTTTTACTCTTCGGTCGGCCAATACCATATCGTGGATTTTTTTTTTACATTTTCGGTTGTACTGACCTCAGTTGGCCGTCCAGAACATTCAGCGTTATTTGTACTTGTGCGACCACAACGAATGTCAGTAAACCACTTTTTTACCATTGAAGTTCCCACAGTATTTATCGAGCTTCTTCTTGGTTGATTGACGGTTTTTTTTTCGCAAAAAATAATGTTTAGTGAGCACTCGCAATTCACTTTTTTTCATTTTTAAAAAAATACTCGAGGTTGTATGTTTTGAACAGCTGTTAAACGCAAAGTAAATGACGACACTTGCTCAATATTTGACAGCAGTCTCTTAACAGGTGGTACTTGACGGGAATAGTGTTGCATTTCATATAACTACGAGGGAAGTTCGAAAAGTCACGGACTTATTGATCCGCCCTCGTACATATGTATGGCCATATATCTCCATATGCCCTCAATTTTCGGATCTAAATATATATTGAACTTTATATATGCATAAATATATGATCCATACATATTGTTTTTAGCTGGGTATTTATATTTATTTTTTTGCTCTGAAAGCCTAAATTCACATACACAACATGTTCCTAAAGTTCTTGGATTATATTGATTTATTTTTTGGAGAAAAATTTGGCATGATCATTATCTACAATCGTTGATTAATATTAGTATCAATGTAATATTCTATATTAGTATATTTTATTTTATACTTAATACGAGCATTGGTCCAGAATTGGTTACAGATCTAATATAAAACAAGTCCCTGGTGCACATACACAATGGTGTAGCGTATCATATAGTCGGCTTGACGGACTATATATTTCTTATTTGTTTGTTTTTTGGGTCGATTGCTTTTAACATGGGAAATTTATATAAAACTCAAATCGTTTTTATTATATTTCCTTTAAAAAATATATATATTACACTCATTGATTTTTATATATATATATAAATATATCTCAAGCACGGAAAGTAGAGCATTTAAGAAAATAACATTTTAACTTAAATATATTTCTATGTGTGATTTTTTTTCCATCGAAAATAATTGAAATCCTTTAGTTTTTAAATATTAAAGTTTTTTTTAAGAGGTTTTGTTAAGCAAATAATAGCAAGTAAATCTCCTTCAAATTTTATTTATATGAAAATGCAATAATTTTTTTTTAGGGAAATTCGAACAAAAATATTAAAATTATGAATTTTGAAAAACAAATTATATTAAATTTTTGATAACTAAAGTTTCCAGGTAATTTTGAAAATTATATTCTTATTATTAAAACTTACAAATTATATTCTTTGAAAATCATTGGTTGAACATACCTGTAAAGAAAAAAAAAATAAATAAATTATTAGATAACACATTTAAGATATTTTCTGTTTTAAATATTTAAATTTTAGTAACGGGTATTTTTTAAAGGTTTATAAATTTGAGTTGACAACACTGCTTTATTTGGCAACCGATTTAAAAGCTGATAGTTGTTTTTTGTTTAGTTTAGTTTGAAATTTTATTATGGATAAGTTTACACCAGAGCAACGCTTGTGAATTTTTGAAATTATGGGCTGAAGCACAAATTGATACTGAATTTTCATTCAAACTTTTGTTATCCGTTGAAGCTCATTTTTGGTTGAATGGGTACGAAAATAAGCAGAATTGTGGTATGTGGAGTGAGTATAATCCACAATCCTTTGTCCAAATACCATTACGTATACATAAAATTAATATTTAGTGCCCTTTATGGACTGGCGGAGTCATTGGTCCATTTGCCTTCAAAATCGATGATGATCAGAATATTACTGTCAATGGTGAATGGTATGGAGATATGATTATACATTTTTTTCGTACTTTAATTAGCTGACATTATCTTGCTCACATGTAGTTCCAACAGGATGGAGCCACATGCCATACAGCTAACACTACAATTTATTTACAAAGAAACTATTGACGAAAGAGTAATTTCATGTAATGGTCCAATTAATTGACCACCAAGATCGTGTGATTTAAGAATATAACATTCGAAGGGTTACTGGCTAAATGCGGCCGCATATGTAGTGAAATTTTTGAGAAAATTAGTGTTTCAGATTGCGCCTTGTACGCACCAGCCGCGGCGGCCACTTGACTGAAATCATATTTAAATATTAATGTAATAAAATTTTATATACAACAAAGCCCCTTTCATTGATATTAAAAATATATTTCTTTGTTTTATTATGATTTAAATTTGTGTAACTGTAAAAAAACACACGATGTATAATTTAGCTTTAGTTTTTATGAATAAAAAATCAAAACATCACTTTCTCTTTTCAAATTTATGCATCAATCTTATTGTGTTCTACTTGCAAAATTCTTTTTATTTTAACGTTTTTTTTTCTTTTTTTTTTAAATGATGCCATAAAATATCTAACTAGAATTTCATTCATGTTCATTATTCATCCTTATATTTTCACTCTTATATTTAAATATAAGGCAACAAAACACAAATGAAGAGGAAAATATTGCACCAACGAGATTCATTTAAAAGTTTATATATAAAAAAACATACTTTTGACGTTATATATGAAAAAAATAATAATAATAAAACGAGAACAACACAATTTTAATACTGACGAGTGTTTATGAAGTGGGTTATATATAAAAGAACTTCTTCGGCATACTTGTGGGCTGTTTGAAGTGTAAAAATTCTTTGCATGTTTTAAGGCCCAACAAAACAAAACAACATCAAAAAACAAATGGAAAAATAAAAAGAAATAAACTAAAAAATTATTATAGCAAGTAAAATTGTTTAAAACAAGGAACTCAATAAAACTGTTCAAATTTAGTTATTATTACCAGAGCAACCAAAAATATGCTCTAAAAAAGTGTATTATGCACGTAAAAAATGCTCTTCAAATCGGAAGATTAAAATATTATTTTTTCTGGCTAAATTTTAAACTATCATCTAGTCGTGGCAAAAATAACTTAATTTTTATTAGCAATTGCTAACAAATATTTTCCTTTTGCCCTTGAAATCACTCAAACCCAATACATTGAAAGTTACAAAATTTCTATCAATTTATAAGGTGAAAAGTACTACAGAATCGGATTTGAAAAACTTATGGGACAGGAAATTCTATAAATACTGTATTAAGCGCAAATGCAAAATTATTCTCTTAAGTGTAAAATTTACTTATTTATGCTCCTCAGTGTAATATACGCAAAATTGCACAATTTTGTATAAAATATGCAAAAATATGCCTTTAAAATTACAAAAGATATATAATAAATGATTTTGATTTTCAATGAAAATACGATAAAATATGCTGACAAGCCCGAAATATGCAAAAATATGTTGCTATGATCAAAATATGCAAAAATGTGCTATAACAAATCCATGCCAAAATCCTTAAAATTGTACGAAATGGATAAGTAACAAACGGATTGGTTCATTTGAACCCTAAGAAAAAATATAATTTTGCATATTTTTGGTTGCCCTTATTAATACTTGTCATTTAAAACCATAAAGCATAAAGAAATAATAGCAGATTTAGGAAAAAATTTAAGAAAACAAAAAAATAAAATAATATAATACAATGTCATAATAAAAAAATGTAAATAAAATATATAAATTTTTCTAACCATTAACCTTGAGACAAATAAATGCGCGTATTGACAAAATTTTGCTTCATCCGTCTCATTTTGGCTTTTTCCTTTTGTTTCGTATTGTATAATTTAAGCATTTAGAAAAATACAAAATTCAAAATACAGCAGAAAATTTTATATGCAAATACACAATATTAAATGATAAATTCTTTGAATACATAAATACATTTCTGGCAATAATTTCGAAAGATTTCAAGAATTGGCATTTAAACAGCAGACAGACATACAGTCAAATGATGAAATGATTAGATTAAATTAAATTAAATTAAAATAAATTAAATTGAAATTTTAAGAAATAAAATAAAATAAACAAAAAAAAAAAAAAAAAATAAAAAATAAAAATTAAAAATTTACAATTTTAGTTTACATTTGCTTAGTTTATTTTAAACTAGCTTTTACTGGTGCGCTTGGCTACATTATTTGATGCAATAACTAACATTTACTTTATATAGGAGCTACTACTTCCCTTTGACCTATCCACCCTATTCGAAATTTTATATGAAAATTACTTTTAAAACTTTTTAAGACTTAAATTGTAATAGTTCTTTAGATGAGAAATTTTATATTTTCTTTATATGGGACATACCTCTCCCCCTGGAGCTATCCAACCTATTTTCATTTCATCAATGCGATGTGATAAGGTAAATATTCCCACGAAATTTAAGAGATATCATTATAATTGTTTGTTAGATATGACATAACGAATATTTGCTTTATGTGGGTTTATCTAATCCTACTACTATAATTTTAAGCTAATTTGAGAGTTCTGGAAGAGTGCGCGTAAAATATGGGCGTGAAATTCGGTCGAAATATAATCGAATACTGCGCTCTGATTTATTTAGGACTTCGATATCGTTTAAAAATGCGTTTTGGGTGATATCTCTGTTACTAATGAACCGATTGAGTTCATTTGTGCAGTAGAAAAATTAAGAAAAAATTTCCCGATTTTGCTTTGAAAAAAAACGAAGGTTTAAAAAACCGGATTTTTAAATATCTCGGCTATTTTTAGCCGATCTTTCCGAGTTGTAATAGAAAAAATTTCTGATCTTTTGATTTGTATATATATGTTATGAGGCTTCACAAATTCCATTTAAACTATTTATTAAGTCGAAAAAGCCTCAGAAGACAGGGTTTTTCACATATCTCCGTCATTTATGAATCGATGGCCGATAGCAATGGGCTTCATAAAAGCCACTTCATAATAGGGACGGACATACTAATATCGTCCAGAAAGTATAAACTTTTTTATTCTCCGACGGAAATTGTGGAAATTACAAAAGGAATGACTACTTAGTTCGAAGATCAAACTATTTAAATTCTATATAATTTCTAAAGTCCACTCTGAAAATATTTTACCTTATGCCAAAAAAATTATGTTATATAGTTTAAAACTACAAAAAGGCAAAAAAAAAAATAATACAACTTTTTTTGCTTATACTAATCATGATATTGTTGTTTTTTTGTTTTTTATTTAAATGAATAATGATTTTTAACGTTATTATTAAAGTAAATAGCTTTAAATGTAGTTTTATAACATTAAAATCTTCTGTTTAAAGATCTTTATTATAAGGTTCGATTGCGATTTTATTTTTTAGTGTATGTAACACCTTACACTTTTTTGTTTACAAAAAAAAAAAAAAAAAAAAATTAAGCAACTTTAATGAGTGTATTTGAGAAAAACAAATCAAGAGAATAAGAAATGTCAATCTAAAAATAAAATAAATTCTATTTCACAGCGACAGTTAGCAGCGTAGTTATCTATTCAATTTATATGAAAATATCGCTGTATCTGTTATTTTGGACTGATACTTGATTTAAAAATGTAATACTAGACGTATGAGTATTAACTGAATGCTTGTAGTTATTTATTACTCATACGTAAAATTAATTTTTGCTATATATTCCATATAATATTAATATTTTCTTTTTTACATGTCTATTTGTTGAAATTATATTTTCGAAGACCTCTACTAAATTATAGATTAAGTTTGATATGAAAGAAAATCAATAATTTTTAAAAATATATTCTATCCATAACTTGACATTGTAATAGTTGTAATCAACTGTAACTATGACGTGTGTAACTCATGAAAATATTCCCCTGAATTTGTTAGCTGACGGTGAAGCAGGTTTTTAAAAACCGCTGCTAGATATCTATTGAGTTATAATGGATAATTATATATATATATATATATATATATATATATATATATATATATATGTTTTGTTTATACACTATATTTGGAAATCAATTTTATTTTATAACTATGACGTGTGTAACTCATGAAAATATTCCCCTGAATTTGTTAGCTGACGGTGAAGCAGGTTTTTAAAAACCGCTGCTAGATATCTATTGAGTTATAATGGATAATTATATATATATATATATATATATATATATATATATATATATATATATATATATATATATATATGTTTTGTTTATACACTATATTTGGAAATCAATTTTATTCCTTTCGACAATGAAATTTCGTTTTCAAATTGCAATCATTCGAATGAAAAGCAGTATCATTGAATTTTCGCATCAATATATAAAGTCCAATAACATGGTGATTAAAATAATGTATGTTGCATCTAAATTGGGCCATCACTTGAGCCCCTGATTAAAATTCATCTTTATCATGTTAGTTTCTTTTTGGATACTAACAACTCAGCAAAAACTTTAGATTCTTGGTAAGCTAGCAGGCATAATTGGAAGCAAAAATAAACTATCTATTTTTTGCTTGGAGAACTAGTAATTTTTGTTTGAGATGTCTACAAATTCATGTAGTTATTTGTAGACTCTAGGAACGCTCAAAAATATGTACCTAAATGGAAATAAAAATAAAATATAAAAACAAAAAAATTTTGCGTTAGTGAGATTTGAACTTGGATAGGAAATTAACCATTTGTTTTTAATGACTAACGTCTTACTCAGTACACCATCTCGGACTTAATTTCCGATAGAAAATAAAAAGTGTCGTTTTGTAGCAGAGTATTATTTTTAAAGAAATTTTAAGCATGAATTCGTTCACCTTTTCGATGTAAAATATATGAATAAAGAATATTTTATTGACACTAACATTTATGTAAATTTATGCACTTTAGGGCGATTCCCGAAAGTGAGCTTATATGGGAGCTATGATAAATTATGGAGCGATCCTCATAAAATTTGTAACTGTGATTTCTACTTATATAGAACTTATTTGTGTCGAATGTAAACATTTGTATGTGATTTATGTACATTACAGTGATTTTCGGAAGAGGGTTTTATATGGTAGCTATGATCAATTATGGACCGATCTTCATAAAATTTGGCAAAAGGATTGAAACAAAACTTCATAACGCCGAATTTCATTATAATATTGGTGCATTTAGTGCACTTATGGTCGTTAGACCCCTATTTCGGGAGGACATTTGTATGGGACTAGGTGAAATAATGGACCGATCACCATCAATTTCAATAGGCTTCGTCCCTGTATTATGAAAGTTCTATGTGCCAAATTTGATTGAATTATCTTCAAAATTGCGACCTGTACTTTTACAAGTTTTACATGACAGCCAGCCAGCCAGACGTTCTGCAAGTCAGACGGACGGACATCATTAGAGCGATTCAAAAAGTGACTCTGAATCGATTAGTATACTTTAAGGTGGGTGTTGGATGATTTTTTCTGTGTGTTACAAACATCAGCACAAACGCATAATACCCCAAAGACTTATGGTGGTGTGGGGTATAAATATGTTTCAGGTATCAGACGAATGAGTAATATTAGTTATTTGTTAGTACCCAGCATAAAATAAAACAACAAAGTTGAAGTTGAATCAGGGGTTCAAGTGTTGGTCCAATTTTGGTGAAACATACATCACCGTTTTATTTTAGTTCATATATTAATACGAAAATTCAATAAAACCGCTTTTCATTCGAATGATTGCGATAAACACATATATGTTTCATGATTTGGAAACGATTTTTCATTATTGAAAGGAATAACAATTTTTAAGAGCTCATTTAAATGATTTCCAAATATAGTATATAAACGCAGAAAGTCCGGATTCATTTACATAGCCCGCATTGTTAAGTTAAACAAAAACTGAGGCGGCAACGGAATATGAGCAACAATTTTATTTATTTTCTTTTTGCTTCAAACTTTTTTCAATTTTATTTACGAAGTTCATATAAATTTTTAAACAAATATGGTAATGTTTTTTGAGAGAAAATAAAAATAACAAAAATCCCTGAGAGAATTTAAAATAAAATATATTTTTTAACCCAGCCGCATTGTGCATTTATCATACAAATTTGTATGGAAATTTCCGGACCAGGCCTGTTTTGTATATATATGTAAATAAGAATTTGTACTAAAAAAGTTTATACTTTTCATTTTAAAAACAATATTTTTATGGGACTGAAAAACTAATTTATTATTTAAATAAAAATTATATTTATTATATAAGTTAAGACGGTCTTTATAATACTTATATTTTTACAACAAATTATTTTCTCCCAATTCGCGATCTCTCTTTTTTTATGTTTAATTGTCATTTCAGTTTAGTATTAATTTGTCTATCGTATAATAAGCAATCCTCATCAGAAAGGAGAGCGAAAGATAAATGTTAGTATTACATGTTTGTGAACAAATTTGAAATTAATAATCAATAAATCACAAATAATTTTAATTTAAAAATATTAAATGCGTTTCAATTAAAAATTTTATAAAATTGAATTTAACTGGCGCCGAACGTGGGGCTGCTGAGGCAAGAACACAACGTGAAATATTATAATTACGAAATAAATTAAAAAAAAAAAAATAATAAAAAATAATTCAAAGATGAACCAATGCAAAAATTGTTCATAAAGTTTGAAGAATTTAAGAAAAATGTATAATTAGTCAGTTTCAATGCAAATATTTGTGAAAAAATATTGAAAAGCATGTGCTAAGCATCAATTGAAATCAGCTTACCTGACACCAGATAACCATTTTTAAGAAACTGTGTGAATATGATTAAAATATAAATTAAAAGCTTAAATTTAAAATATACAGAACAATATTTTTTTAATATAACGAAGTAATTAAAGCAATGAACTGAAACATATAAAGCTAATTAAAAAAATAACTCAAATTTGTGTAAATAAAGAAATTAATAGCGAATATAAACTTCAAAAAATAATAAATGTGAAACCTAATTTTTAATATAATTCGCAATTTAAACTACTTTTAAAAACAAATAACAAAGAATATCAAGTAAATAGAAAACTCTATAAATGATCAATGGAATGTTAAGAATTTATAAAAAAATTTAAAAAACAAAAACCTGTTTGTAAAATATTAACATTTATAAAAATACAACAATAAAAACAAATAAAAAAAAGACAAAAATTCTGCGATAAAAAAAAGGTTTTAAATAAATACCGTTATTTAGTTTAAAAATTGTTATCCAAATAGAGTAATGTGGATAACAAAATAAATTAATAAATTAAGAGCTAAGAAAGTGGAGCCAAAAAACTTATAAATCTGTGAGAAAACGTGAATATTAAGAGAGTTGTGCTAAATAAGAGATCCTGAATGAAACCTGTCTATACAATCGTAGTAATTTAAGAATTAAGCTAAGAGCATTAATTACATGTTTTTTTCATTAGTAAATTTAAAAAAAGAGATTATTACATTGCGAGAAATAATTATTCTTACAAATATATTAACTAATCAATTATTATAATTTGATAAGCTATTATTATTACATTTATTAACCGATTATTTATTGTTTAATATTATTAATCCAAATCTGTTTAATAACTAAATTTTTCTAACAAAAAAACAAATATTAACAAACTATTCTTTATTAAAAGATTCAAAAAAGGGATTTATTTTAATTTAATCATTTTCTAACAATGCGTAAAGTCATTTTTGTCTCCAACTAAATATTGTAAATAATTGACTGGTAATTATTTTTATTATTAAAAAAACAATTTTTTATAAGATTCAGCAATTAAAAAAGCAACTACTTTACTTATTATAATTAGGTTTTTGGCTAAAATTGGTAATTATAATTAAAATAGACAAAATTTAAAACAATAACAAATTTTTTGAGAACATAATTTTTTGTCCTTATGAGCATCGATAAGTTAATAGCAGATATATAGAATTTCAGAATTAGCTTGAAAAATAATTTTTCGGACTCTAGAAATATGGACGCCAATACCGTGCAAGCCTTGTTAAATACTGCTTTGACCCAGGCAACTGAGCAAGCTCGTCGAAGTTTTCAGGACACAATAGATGATTTAACCAAAAGATTATCTGTTTTAGAAACTCCTGTACAAGTCGAAGAATATAAGCATATAATTATCAGGATAGATGTTAGGTGTTCTGAATCTCTAGATATAGTGAAATCTATTGCAGAATTCAGTGGAGTTGCGGCGAAGTATATGCCGCAATAACTGCCCACAATTTATGTGAACCATACGAGGCAGCTCCACCTATTATTAGGCTGTAGGGATTATAAGAAACAAAATCGTAGGAGCTGCAGACACAGTACTTAGCTCGTACAATACCGTCTTGAATTTCAAGTCAATTTTATCTAGGCTAGATTTTTCATTTGGAGATAAAAGATCAATAATATTCACACTTGAGCATGAATTGTCGACATTAAAACAACGCGCTTGCGGCATTATTGATTTCTACAGTGAAGTCGAGAAAAAATTGGCACTGATTTTAAACAAAGTGATTATGGGTAATGAGGGAAAGCCCGCATTAATTGAAGCGCTTGGTTAGAAATACAGGGAAAATGCATTACTTGTATTTATAACCGGGTTACTACGTCCAATGTCGGATGTGTTGCTTTCGTGCAAACTTCCAGACATTCCTTCTGATCTAGCTCTAGCCCAAGAGCTTGAGACCAATCACACAAGATATAATTTTGTAACAACCTTTTGGAATAATTCAGTCCATAATTCATATTATAATTCACCTTATTATCAGGCTATTCGGCATCCTCGTTTTCAAAATAATAGCTTTCCAAATTCACCACAATACCAACCCATTCGACAATCTTATTCTCATAATAGGGCAATACAACAAAGTTTCATTTCTAATAATCAGTCGGACAATAGATACCAACCACCAAAAAATCAAGTCTTTAATAGAAATAACAATAGATTCGGCAATCCATTTTCTAATCCGCATCAAAATGTTACTTTTACCGGAAATAGCTATGGGAAAGGTATGTATTATAATAACAATTATCGATAAAATGTTGAGCCGATGGATATCGATACTAGTAACCGTTTTAACCAACAGCAACATAAACGATCAGCTGATAGTTTGCATCAAAATGTCTCGAAATTCCAAAGAGTTAATCATTTAAATCAACATTATTCTGGGCAAATATTTTTTAGTGATGACTATGTCGAGCCATTTGATTCAAGTTTAAATTTTTTGGGAGGAAAAACGTTGAAAATATTAATCGACACCGGTACATCTAAAAATTATATTAAGAATCTTCCAAACTTAAAATCAGTTAAATCACTCGATAAGTCTTTTTTAGTAAAATCAATCAATGGAAATTCGAAAATTTTTTCAAAATGTTTAGCCTATTTATTTGGTACAAATTCTCATTTTTTCATTTTACTAGACTTAACTACATTCGATGGAATAATTGGTTTTGACTTTTTAAACCAAGTAAAGGCGCATATTGACTGCAAAGCAGGAATACTAAAGTTTGAAAATGGAGAAGAAAAATTGTCGTTGTTTTACTGTAATGAAGTTAATAACTTAGTTAGTCATGAAACTAGTGATGCAACGCCTGAGTTAATAGAAAAACTCGAAAAGCTTCTAGAAGCTAACGAAAGAGTTTTTTCTGATCCAGTAGAGTCCCTTCCCTTTGTCAATAAGATTTTTACCACTATTACAACTGAAGACCAAGAGCCAGTATATTCAAAGCCATATCCGTATCCATTGTCATTGAACGAGTTTGTTAATACCGAGGTAGCAGATCTATTGAAAAATGGAATAATCAGACCTTCTCGCTCTCCATATAATAATCCTATATGGATAATTGATAAGAATGGTTTCGATGAGTCCGAGAAGCCGAAGAAAAGGCTTGTAATTTGCTTTAGAAAGCTAAATTCAAAAACTGCAAGCGATAGGTACCCAATACCCGACACATCGACTAATTTGTTGAATCTAGGAAAATCTGCGTACTTTACTACCCTAGACTTAAAATCCGGATTCCATCAAATTTTCTTAGCGGAAAATGACAGGGAAAAGACAGCGTTTAGTGTAAACAACGGGAAATTCGAATTTTGTCGGCTCCCGTTTGGGTTAAAGAATGCCCCAAGCATTTTTCAGCGAACAATAGATGATATCTTACGCGAAGAAATCGGAAAAACCTGCCACGTATATATCGATGACATCATCATCTTCTCGTCATCAGCTGAACAGTATTTGTTTGACATTGACAGAATCCTTAAAAAACTTTACAAGGCAAATACGAAAATTTCAAGGGAGAAGTCAAAGTTCTTTAAAAATTCTGTGGAATTTTTAGGTTGTTTCAAAAGATGGTATTAAGACCTGTCAAGAAAAAGTCAATGATATTATAAATTATGAGGCTCCCAAAATATTGCGTAGTCTAAGGTCATTTTTAAGGTTAGCAGGCTATTACCGCCGTTTTGTGAAGGACTATGCACTGATTACAAAACACCTCACAAAATAGAATGGCAACGTATCAGCAAAGTGCTCTCGAAATACCAAAGTCTGTCTTGACGAAGAGGCACTTGCCGCATTTGAAAAAATAAAACATATATTGGCTTCACAAGATGTCTTGTAGCTTCATCCAAATTTTAACGAACCATTTGAACTTATCACCGATGCTTCGTCTAGCGCAATTGGTGCTGTCTTGACGCAGAATGGCAGACCTATAACGATGATTTTACGGACTTTATTTTCAACGGAGGAAAACTATTCCACCAATGAGCGTGAACTTTTGGCTATAGTGTGGTTACTTCAAAAGTTAAGGAATTATCTTTATGGTGCAAAAAATGTAAACATTTACACAGACCACCAACCGCTCTCATTTTCTCTTTCGGAGAGAAATCCTAGCAACAAAATCAGAAGGTGGAAGGCATTTATAGAGGAATTTTCTCCAAAGTTTCACTATAAACCTGGCAGGGAAAATATAGTTGCAGACGCCTTATCCCGTCAGTATATGCATCATACGCAAAGTGATTCAATGAGTGTAAATGCCACAATAGAACCTGAGACAATTTCTGCAAGTGAAGGACCTGAAAGTTCTGATACTTCTCATCAGGTGAGGCACTTAATCAGTTTTTATGAAATTGCAGATATCATGAGATTTTTTAAAAAAGCTGTGAACCCCTCTGTGGTAAATTGCATTCATTCCGATCATCACACATTAGGCCAAATCCAAAATGACATTATAAAAGATTTTCCATCTGTAAAATTTGTCTTTCGCGGAAATATGGTGATTGATATTCACAATCCTGATGATCAGCTTGAGATCGTATTAAAAGAACACAACAGAGCACATCGTAACATTCGTGAAAAGCTTAACCAAAACCTTAGAGAATATTATTTTCCAACAATTGGAGAGAAGTTAAAAGAAATCGCTTCATCTTGTAAAACGTTCAAAGAAGCGAAGTATCTTAGGAATCCTCGAAAATCTCAAATCGGCAAATCTCCCATCCCAGAAAATCTAAGCGAACTTCTACATATAGACATCTTTTCTATAGATAAATCACATTTTGTTACTTGTAACGAAAAATTTATTAAATTCGCTCTAGTATTACCAATTGCGTCTCGATCTATTGTAGATATCAAAATTCCATTACTTTCAATAATGAGCTTTTTTCCAAAAGCTAAAACTATGGTATGCGATAATGAGAAGGCTTTTAATTCGAAGACTATAAAATCTATTCTTTTAAACCAGTTTAATGTTGAAATTTTCACAGTTCCGCCTGCTCATAGTTCAAGTAATGGTCAAGTTGAACGCTTCCATAGTACTTTGGCCGAAATTGCAAGGTGTCTGAAAGCAGAAGAGAGGTATGTCGATATGAAGGAACTAGTTCTAATTGCTGTTTCGAAATATAATCAAACAGTTCATTCGGTGACAGGAAAAACTAAACAAAGCTCAAGACAGGGATCTGACATACCATAACACCCATAGGGTAACGAAAAACTTCTCCCCAGGGGACAAAGTATTTGTAAAAGCTAACAGACAATTAGGTAATAAGTTCAGTAAACGCTTTGTTGAAAAAATTGTTCAAAGAGACATGGGAAGCTATGTTTAAAATGCCAACTACTTTGAACCACTTCAATTTATTTTTATTATTTTATTATTTATTATTTTACTACTAATACGTAATAGAAATTACAATTTAAATTTAAAAATAGCTATTCAAATTTTCATATTCTGTATTTCTTCCCAGATTTCCCAGAAAAAAATCCTTTTGAAAATGATATCATTTGAGACTAGAGCAACAACGTAAGGATTTGAGAGATCCTGCAAAGTAATAACTGTAGAACAAAGCAGTTCTGTGACTCAACGAAACTATATTTTTTTGACATTAGTACAAATAATGGCAAAAATGTTATAAGCGACCCTCTGAAATTAATCTGTTAAAGGATATATTTTTATACTCCTCCTCCTTATCCAATATCTTTTTGGAACCAGTATAGCTATAATTTATATGTTAGATAATAGTCTCCTATTCTCCTCCAATTCAATATTTATATTTAGTGTATATCAATATTTTTTCCAATATCAATTCTCATAAAATTTTCCAGTATAATAACATAATACAAAAATTTAATTAAATTTGTATATTAGCTTAATCTGAAATAATATTACCCTAATTTATATTAACCACTATTGATTTAATTAAGTATTCTATTTATAACTCAAACCAAACTAATTTTATTTAAAATTTATTAAAAATAATGTACTTCCTTCCTTTTTTTCTCTTTCGCTCAGAAACAAGAATTATCAATTAAAAGCAAAACAAAAAAAAAAAAAAAAAAAAAAAACCAAAGAACAAAGAAAAACAAAATCAACGATAAAATTAACAAAAGAGCGCTGAAACCAAATATTTGTTTTCGAATATTTATTAAGTTAATACATGTTTTTACTTAGAGCTTCATAATTTTTTTGCACTCTCTCCATTTTTTTTTTTTTCATCTTTTTGATTTTGTTCTTAAGAACATAAAGTACCAGCTTAAGAAAACAACTAACAGCCAGTAAAATTTGTTTGCTCTTTTTATGCTGCTGCTGGATCAGTGTTGCCATTTTGTTCAGTATGGCCATTTGGTTACATTTGTTACAGTTTTCGTAACTTTTTCACATTTATATTATTTTGTTTTTAACTTTATTTTCTGAATTTTTGATCTCTTCAGTAAAACTAAGTACTGTGTTTAAAGAATTATATCTGGAAGTCAATTTTTAGGTAACAGAACGATACTCTTTTCTTGCACGTAATAATCTTTTGTTCTCTGAGCCGGATGAAATTATTATTATTTTCTTTTTTGTCAATACATTTTCAGTGTTCAAAATGTAATTTTAGCAATGTTTTTATTAAAAAAACAATATTGCAATCGAGAAAATAAAATAAAAAGTAAAAATGTATTTTTCGTCTTTTTGATACAGGCTTTAGAAAAGTTAAATATTTAAATAATGTGCTCTTGAAACTAAATTTATAACAATAGAAAAAATTGTAGTTTTCGTGATATAAAAAAAATATTCAGATTAATTATCAAACTTTAAAAAATATCGTCGGAGTTATATACAAATAATTTCTTTATAGATTTAATGATTACATTTTTAACCATAATACCGTTATATCATAAAAGCATTTAATCCTAAAGAGGGCCAATATTTTAGTCAGAAGAGCATAACTGATTAATAAAATATTTTTATTTTTTTTTTTCACTCAGCATTCACTCCTCGATAGCAAAATAATAAGACTAAATCTTAATTTAAGTGCCGGCTATAATTACAAAAATTTGTTCGATCTGAAGAATGCTAAAGAAGTGCCATTATCCAGCACCCTAAAAAAAAGCAAATGCATATGTTGAGAAAATATTTGGTCAACTAAACTTATAAAATTAGAACATCATAACCGATTAAATAGATACGAATTGATGATGACCAGGACAACCACAGATATGCACTGTAAAGGTATTTTATGCGCACTAAAAATGATTTTAAAATTACAAAATATAACCTTAAAATTATGCTCTAAAAATATTATTTCTTTTTTTCTGACTAAATTCTAAATTATCTAATATTCGTGCCAAAAATGACATGATTTTTATTATTAGCAATTGTTCAAAAAATATTTGCTTTTTGCACTTAAAAACATTCAAAGCAAAATTTCTATCACTTGAGATCACTTTATAAAATGAAAAATATTACGGAATCGCATTTGAAAAATGTAAAATATCTGATAGTAAAAAGAAAATTTCACTGGCAATGGCAAATTATGTAAAAATTCATAATTTTTGCAGCTAATTTTTAAAAGCTAAATTTGTGATCTTTAGTATAAAATATGCGAAAATATGCTATTTAATTTAGTAAAAAAAAATCACTAATTCCAAATTATCTAAAAATTCTATTGGATCCACAAAAAAAGGTAAATTTGTCTCTTAAGTATAAAATATGGAAATATATGCAAAATTATGATCTTTAGTACAAAAACCATGCAAAAATATGCTATTTAATTTACTAAAATATGCTATAAACGATTTTATATGAAAATATGATAAAATATGCAAATTTATGCTGTTGGGATAAAAATATGCAAAAATATGCTATTTAATTTATTAAAATATGCTCTAAAGAATTTTATATGAAAATATGGCAAAATACGCAAATTTATGCTGTTAGGACCAAGATATGCAAAAATATGCTGTAATAAATCGATGCCGAATTTCATAAAATAATGGATAATAACTAACAGCTTGATTCGTTTGAAGCCCAGGAAGAAATATGATTTTGCATATTTTCGGATGCCCTGATAATGGCTAAAGAAAAACATCATCCAAAACTATGGATCTTCTAAAGCATATTTTTAAATTATGTTATTCATCAATAAAACCGTATTGACTATTTATTATTTATGAAAATCAATATGCTTTCTGAGGGGTTTCAGCACAACTGGCTTACTTATTACTCTGACTTAATAGTGTAGTGTCAATAACAGCTATATCAGTATACTCATTTCTCTTGATCTCTCAAAGGCATTCAAAACAATTGACCATTATTAGTCGATTGAAAAGCTTAAAAATAAGTTTAATTTTTATTTTTTCCAGATTTGCATGAAAGTTTGTATTTTCTTATCTAGGATCTAATTTGCTAATTGCTTCAATTCTGATTTACGATCTTTTTCCTCAGGAGTCTCAAAAGTATCGGTTTTAGGACCAATTACCTTTATGTTGTATGTTAACAGTTTTCCATTTTTCATCAATTTTGCAATGTGCGAAATGCTATTATTTGCTGACGCATTTTTTTTTTTTTTTTTTATTTGGAAAAATTTCTGTACCTTTAAAACTGTTAGATGTATTTGAATGAAATTTTACATAGCCAATCCTAAGGTATTTTCCAATTTATTTGATTTATGATTTCATTAGGAAAAAAATTATTAATAGATAGTCCTTATAATTCTCTACGAAAAATATGCTTACATCTTTTACTTTAAGAGATATTTGGATCGAAATATCAAAATATACCTATATGGCTCCGATAAAAAGTTATATTATTTTGAATTAGAAAATTTTTAAAAAATTTTGATTTTTCTCTTTTCACTTTCAAAATACATTATTTTCCTCTAGACCATAATTTTTTTTGTTTGTAAAAGAATGCTTAAAGAAAACATACACAAGATAAATCCAAGGTAACTTAGTTTAACAGTCTCCCCTTAGCCCTGTAAGAATTTCGTTGATTTTAATTTTTTGTTTTTCATTTATTTGTGGAGCTCAAAAATGTCCAAGATGCAATAGAAAAAAGACACCTTGATTACATACCTACATATGTTCGCTAAACACACAAGACATATTTAATAAGCCACGCATCTGATAACGATAGGGTGATCATTTTACTGGAAAAAGTCAATTAAAAAAAAAAAAAAAGTTTTCCTCAAACTGGGTTTCTGGGTATTTCAGGATAACCTTTTTTATATTATAATAAAATGCAATAGAAAAAAGACACCTTGATTACATACCTACACATGTTCGCTAAACACACAAAACATATTTAATAAGCCACGCATCTGATAAAGATAGGGTGACCATTTTACTGGAAAAAGTCAATTTTTTAAAAAAAAAGTTTTCCTCAAACTGGGTTTCTGGGTATTTCAGGATAACCTTTTTTATATTATACTAAAATTTTATAATGATAGCTTTATTGCTGCAGCATTCTATATGCATAAGTGCGGAACTGTTTTAACATGTTTTTTTTATAATTTTGTGTAACTTTTGAACCGTTAAAATATTGTATTACCTTTAGATTTTGAATGTCTTGATTCCTGAATTAAGTTGCTGCCAAATATGACTATATATTACTTCTTATTAACTGTCTTTTATGAACTAATTTATTAATTTTACTTTATTTTTAATTAATTATTTATAAAATAAATATATTAGTATTTCTCAGGTATTAATATTCCTGTTGTATAATATTGCTTTTTGGACACTTAGGCTTTATATTACATATTGTGTTAATAAATAAATGAAAATTCATAAACGTAACTTTTTAGGCAAACTTTTAAATTTTTCGATAAAAAACTGTAACTTTTTGCAAGCTACCCATGGCAACACTGGTTTGTTACATTTTTCGCAACTTTTTAACATTCCATGTAGAACGTATGATTTGTTTCTTATGAGCTGATTTTCGTAACTTTTGATCCCTTCTAAGAAATACCATATGTATGTGTGATTTTGAAAATTTAGCTTATCAAAATCTCTAAATTTTTTTCGCGTTTTGAAAAAAAATTTTATTCTAATTAAAAGCCTTCCAAGTAACGAAAAAATAAAGAAACTATTAGAAATATTAACCCTTATTAAGTAACGGCACCTCGAACAGCACTGTAGTTGGAGATAAATGTAATACAGAGTATTTTTTTTATATATTAGAGTATATTTGTAACTTTTCTGTTTTAATTTTTATGAATCTATTTTTATTTTAAATACTGATGTGTTATCTATCGTAAAAAATAATAATTTTAAAAACTTTATAAAGAAAAGATCTTGGTTATTTTTCAGTCATCAACCTTTTTATAATTTCTTTTTTTTTATATTTATTGGACAAAACCTAAAAAGTTCCACAAAGTCCCGTTATTTAAATGATACCGTTGTAATAACTGCTAGGTGGTCTTCCCAAATCAGTAATAAAATTTTGCTTCAACTTTCTTCTTTTCAATTCACAAAGCAACTACTGATCATGTGTCAATGTATTTCCCGCCAAAAATATGTTGATTTTTAGTTTCTTGCAACAAAAACAAGTTTATTTATTTATGAGTTTATTTCTGGAAATAGTGCAAGTTAAATTACAACTGTTAATGTCGAATCAATAAAATCATTTTCAAACAAAATTATTAACATTCAAAATGGCTGTTAGTGAAAATAATAAAACCTACGTTTTTCCATTCAAATAGAAATTGGTTGAATAAGGAAACTGATGTATGAATGTATGTTAACTCCTTCGCTAAATATCTGTGACAGGTGTAGTAGACATTTCAAAAGTTTTGCAATTGTATCAAGGAAAGGAAAAGCTAGAAATCTTCTAAAACCTAATAATACCTATCAGGTTCTAATGGCATCCGAAATACAAATGCATTCATTAATATTGTTATATTTATGTGGAAAATGTCATTTACGATAAAAATACCTAAGCTATAAAACTGAAGTGGTTCTAGATATATTGATGAAGTTTCGACCGATGATGTAAATGATTTTGAGTTTTAGATTTTCATCATTAAGGCTCTATATGCCCTCTTCACTACATAAAATTTTATTTTATGGGAAAGGTATCATCCCATAATGTATTTTTCCTATTGGTGAATTATACGAAGAAGCACAGGAGGCAAGAAAAAAAGGGATGTAAAAACTTTTGCGAACATTTTATAAGAAAATATCTAAAGAGAACTCTAATACATATTTCATTCATAGAATATTAATATTATCAAATTCCATTAATTTGGAGCATACGATAATCACCATATATATATATATATATATATATATATATATATATCGTGACGGATGAAATTATTACTTTTTTTGTTAATACATTTTTGGACAATAAAATTACAATAAGTAACTCTTTTACCAATGGAAAATTTCATACAAAAAGATGCAGGTGAATTATCTTTCTTAAGAAAATGGTGTTTTCATTATATAAATTTAAATATAACATCTAAATTTAATGATTAATGTTTTTAAATCATTAAATATGTTAATCCTTAAGAAACCCGGTATTTCGGTCAAAAGGATTTATTTTATTCAAGAGATATTTTTGGCATAAA
The DNA here is from genome assembly GCA_932274085.1 of Protocalliphora azurea. Taxonomy (NCBI): domain Eukaryota; kingdom Metazoa; phylum Arthropoda; class Insecta; order Diptera; family Calliphoridae; genus Protocalliphora; species Protocalliphora azurea. The sequence continues at coordinate 125,156,273 of OW026520.1, forward strand.
GCACTCCTTCATAACAAGACATTATGACTAAACCCTAATTTCAGTGCCGGCGATTATTTGAAAAGGGATTTTTACCTACTGAATGCGAATTTTCAAATGCATATGTTGAGAGAATATTTAGTCAACCAAACTTATAGAATCATACCAATAAGAAGACAACAGTTCCATTGATGATGACTAAAGAAAAAGTACGGACGTTCTAAAACAATTTCTTTGAATTATTTTCTTCGAAATTTTGGATCGTAAATAAATATATATTGACCATTAATTCCTTCAAATTCCAAAAATGTATTTATTTAGAAAAAATTTTAAGTTTTTTAACAAAAAACTGTAACTTTTTCCAAGCTACCCCTGGCAACACTTTGCTGATGATGCTGCTTAAAATAATGTTCTATTTTCCTTGGCAACAATGCTTAAATAAATTAATTTGCATTTTTTCTTATAAATATAACTTTAAAAGGGCAAAAGTATTAAAAGAGAAGAAAAAACATATAACCTTAATGCGTTTGCATTTTTCTAGCAAATTGCAGATGTAGCTACAAATTGTTTGCCAGAGTTTTCTTTTTGATTTCTTCTTTTTTTTTTTTTTTTTGTGCAAAGTAAATATTTAACAAGTTATTTAACGCGAAGAGGAAAGGGAAGACTTTTTGTTTTCTTTTATTTTATTATTCAGAGTTGTGCTAAATTGTTTTAAAGTTATTTTATTTTTTGTTTTTATTTTATGAGTGTCTTTTAAGTTCTCATAAAATTTTTTCGTTTTTTTTTTTTTTTTTTTAGTTAACATTAAACTACATACTTTTTAATTATTTTAAAATTTTCCTTTTTCGTTTTATTCTTTAACATTTCCGCTTTTCGTTTTGTTTTTAATTGCAGAACTTCCTAATATATAGTTATTTTAACTGATTATGCGTGTGGGTAAATACGCGTTTTACCCAACACCACACATGCTATGAAGTTTGTGCCAATTTTACTGCCTTTCACTTTTAAAATAGTATTTTTACATTATTAAAGAAAGGCAGTATTTTTAGTTTTTTTTTCAAGGTTTTCCTATACGAGAATTGATTCTGTCAGAAAATACTTAACTTTTTTTTTTTTGTAATTAAAACTTTAATAAATTATTTCCAACATAAATAAGTAAATGATAAATTATAAGTTTGACTTTTATAATTTATTCTAATTCGAATTTAGTTGAATTAAGTCTATAAATTTAAATTTTTAAAAATCTTTAAAATATCCTGAATTTTTATTTTTAGAAATAAGTCCTTGGTGTGCATATATTTTCCATTAAATGTGTGTGTGTTAACACTATAACAGAAAACAAATCTTTTGTTTTTTCATATTCATTCAGCGTTTGAAAAGCTAGATTCCAAATATTCATAGTAGTAAAAATAACTAAAATTTTAGTTTAAAAATGTTTAACACTTGTAGTCGTTCATTTGCTTAAGCTACTGCTATCTTTACTCTTTTGTAGCAGTATTTTTAATTGTATTAAAAATCTACAATTTTGATTGTAGTGCAGTTTTTATAATTTTATTACTGCTGCTTCCATCACATATAAGTAATGCTAGTTGTACCTATATCTATAAATGAAAATTGTTACCTTCTTTGCTTAGTTTTAAAGGTAGTAAATATAGTAGAAATAGAAAGCAGGGGTAGCAGTAAAGGTAGCAGTGGAAGTAGTTTAATAAAAAAAATTGAAGTAGCTTAAAAATATCAATGTAAAGTATAAAATTCAAAGTAAAGTTAATATATAAGTTTTCGTTCATTTACTATTTTTTACATTATAACATCTTTTATTTTACATTGAATTAATAGTATAATTAATATCCTTAAAAATTTAAATAGAGTTCAAATTAAATAAAGTTATATAAAATTAATTTTAAAATATATCTTAAAATTAAAAAATTATTCGCATTTTTTATTTTATTATTTTATATATCTCATTACTTATAAAGAGTTTTTACATGTTTTTTTACAAAACGTATTGTTCCAAAAGTCATGTCTATATAACTTTTTTATAAAAATATTATTTTTACTTTGGTATAGGTAATTAAAACACATTAAAATTTATCAAATTGTAATTTTCTTATGAGCAATTAATTAGAAGTAATTATTAATAGCTTCCAAAAAAGAGTAAAATATACATTTAATTATATTTTGGAAGTGGTGGAAATGTCTATATTTGAAAGGTCGTAGTTTTGTTTATTTTATACATATTTCATAAATAACTAAAAGAACAATTTCAATATTTAAACGACTAATATATCTGAAAAAGTAAAAAATATTCAGCTAAAATAAATTTCACATAAAGTTTAATGGTTTCTTTGGCAGAAAACAAAATATGTTTGGGTTTGTTTTTTTTAATTTATAAAATTTATTGGCTGATTTGTAAAATATTTAAATAAAGTAAGAAAGCCAATAAAAGGCTATATGGTAACACTTATTACCTTTAATTAAACTCAAATTTTATTAATATAATAAAAAATTTAACATAATGCATTTAAATGCAATACAAACTGAAAAGTTAGTCCTTCATATTATAAAAGAAAGTTTAAAAAATTCAATAGTGTAATTAATATGTAACATAATGAAATAATGTGGTGATATTGACTCATATTTTAGAAATTCCCTTTTAAAAACACAACATAAGTAGGTAGGTAGGTAGAGAAAGATTGCACAGTACTCGAAAGAGTTCCTTTGCATCCACTCGGAGACCTAGAGATCCATTGTCAGTCCCTTCGTAGAATTGATAGAAAAAGTAGTAGTGGTGTTGAAGTGATTTAAGAAAGGAAAAAGATTAGAAAGCTGAGACCAAGAAAAGAACAGAAAAGAATTGAAAAGACTTGGATAGAAGGAAAAATACCACCGCTCTATTTCGTTCGCTCTAAGTCAACGACACCCTCTTAGCCAGCCTATTCCCATGACGAATCCTATCAAGCTACCCAGATCGATCCTTGATATGCTATCCAATTCGTCGACGAATCGACTACCTATCCATTTCTGCCTACTTAGTTGTAGACGTGGACAGTCACATATAATATGCTTCACCGTCTCTATCTCCTCATTATCTGCGCACATCCTGCAAAGACCATAGAAACCTATTTCCCAATTCCCTGTCATTCCCCCTAAGGGACAATGGCCTGTTAGAATACCTATCTGCTATATCAAGTTTAGGCCATAGGACCCTTGATAATCTGCAGTCCATCCTACGATTCCATGCATGATTGGTTCTATACCGAATCCACTCTCTAATCAACCTGAAGTAAAAGCCTAGAGGTGTTCTCGCAATACGTTCACTTACAGCACCATCCAAAGCCGAACCGTTTGTAGCTAATTCATCTGCTACCTCATTGCCAGTTATCTCGCAATGACCCGGTGCCCAGCAGAGTCTAATATGATATTTACTCATCAATCTCCTAAGAGCCTTCTTACAGTCGTTAACTAACCTATATTTGACAAAATGTCCTTTCAGGACCTTTAGCGTCACCTGGCTATCTACATACAGAGTTACCCCTGTATTCTCTTCGATGTTCCTTGCTATCAATTCCGTGGTCCTGAGAATACCTAGAATTTATGCGTGGAACACACTGCAACTATCCGAGAGCCTATACGATTCCCTGACGTTCTCCTCAACAGATAACATACATGCACCAGTGCATATATCCATTTTGGATCTATCAGTGAATACCGATGCTCCACTGAATAGTTTCTCTTTACCTGACCATTGGTCCCTATTTGGGATAATCAGTGTAGGATTTTCCCCAAGTAAAAGTAAAAGCGAATGGATTTAAGTATAGATTATTAAGTAGATATTTATGTGAGAGAAACAAACCTGATTCAATTGTCAAAAACCTAATTCATGTAACATGTACGTGTAGTCACATATATTTTGTTTTTGTGTTTTGAAAAATGTGAGCAATTTTTTTGAAAATTTAGTTCAAAGTGCCTCTCACATAAACTTCTAGCTGTTTTAGGCTTTATTATAACAATAATATGTTGTGCTTACTTTTTTTCTGTTCTCTCATTATTCTATGTTTATTGCTGCTTCAAAAACTACTTTTTCTGCTACTTATTAGCTACTCGAACTTCCTACGGATGTTTGTTGATACATTTTCTGCTAGTATTAACTACACAGTGAAGGTAGCAATAAAAATAATGAATATTGTAAGGGAAGTGGTTATAAAAATTGAACTACAAATGAAATAGTAGCCAAATAATTTATTTTTAAAGCTACTGCTGCATTTTAAATATACACAGAAAAAATTATATATATATATATATATATATATATATATAAGTAAATATAAAAATATATAAATATTTCTCACTTAAATTTTTAATTTATTCAATCATTTACTTGATTGATTGTGTCAATTTTTTAATTGGACATTTCTGTTTTCAGTAATTGATATAATCATTTTGGTGAAAGGTGCAAATTAAAAAAAAAAAATAATTTAGTTAATTATTTACTAATATATTTGGTGATTGGTGACTTTTCTCTGTGCATGTTTTATAGCTTCTGCTCCATTTTAAGTTTTGTTTTTTACGAGTAGCAGTAGTTATAGAAATTGTTAGACTACAAAAAATGATAAATGCTTTCACTACCACCACTACAAATTTTCAGTAGCTGTAGTTTTAGCCAATACCAAAAACTTGGTAGCAGTTGGAGTTTTTCAAACGCTGTATTCATTAAAAGCCTGTTTTATTATATATATTTTTTTCGTGTTTCCTGTTTCCTTTTCTTTTATTTTCGTTTCAACCAAAGTTTAATGTCAAGTTTTTGGGTTTTGCTTTTATTAACGCACAAGTGTTAAAAAGTTTATCTTTTTTGAAAAAAAGTAAATTAGATGAATAAAAAATAAAAAAATGTGTTTAAAATGTGGAGAAATAGTACTTAAGAATAAACCCATTTTATTTAATTTAAATAAATGGGTAAGTGTTTAATTTCAAGAACGGTTTGTCCTATTTAGATAATTAAAATAACAAAAGATGCTAACTAAAATAAGTGTCTTCACTAAACTGTGAATAAAATCTATATTTTCTCATCGATTTTCATGAGATTTATGATAAAAGATTAAAATCTTAATATTTTTGCCGTTTTAAATTTAAGGAGAAACATTTTTCCAATTCTTAACATGAAAATATTTTTTCCGCACCAATGTCTGAATAACTCCTAAACTATTGAGCAGATAAAAAAGTCCTATAAAGACAACTTGTAAGTAATTTTTATTCAGATTCTTTTGGTATTTTATTTATCTAAATATGGCAAAATGCTCTATAGTTATATTATTGTGATCGCCTTCACTAATGAATAAATCTTTCCCAAATTTTATTTTTGTTAAGGACTATTATATTCAGGTATTAAATTTAAAAGAAACATTTTTAATAGTATTTAAAGTTTAAGTAAGTAAAAATTTAAAGTTTAAGTAAGTAAAAATTTAAAGTTTAAGTAATTTAAGTACTTAATATTTTATTGCAGCATCAATTACTTTTTGTTTGAAATGAGCAGTTTTTTTTAACTTTATTTTATATTTTGCTGAGCGTTCAGCGTTCTTTAAATTTTTTTCTGAGAACTAATACCTTTCAAATGGACAGAATTCTGAATAGTTTGGTAGATATCACTCACTTTATTTTTTGCTGCAATGACAAGAAGCGAGAACACTTTGTGTTGTTTAATGATACTATGAAAGCAATTCCGAAGGTTATCATTCATGTATATTTCTATGTTAATCGAGCTATTACGTAGTGTCTATATTAGACAATTTTTTCTCAAGACAAACCTGAAAATTAACCAAAATTTATGGAAAGTTTCTACAGTTGTGCAAAAAACAACATTAAGGTCAATTCATTAATCTTTTTTATATATGCATATGCTATGATGATGATATGCTATAATGATTATCTGCTTAACAGAGGTTACCTTGTATAGATTCGCACTGATTTTAAGGTTTGTCTTGTTAGAAATTTGTCTAGTATAAGCACTATGTTAGGTATGAATAAAGTACTTCTTTATCCTCATGTGCAATTGGCTTGTCAATTTCTTTTCTGCATATTGTTTCGGAATATATTAGAAATCATAGAATATTTTAAAAAAATTTTTCACTTATAAACCTGAAAGCTTATTCCCGAAGAGTCAAAAGTTAAAAATTCTTTTTAACTCTAAGAGATAAGTTAGGTAAATAAGTTTATTTTCTTTATCTTTCTAAGTATTTTACACAAATATAAAAATTAATTTGTAGAATATGTTTTGAAACCTTTATATATACTCGAAGTACTCAACTTTGCCACCCTGTAAGTTATCTCGTGTTATAAAATAATTTTTCTAAAAACTTAAGTCCTCCTTTACAACTTTCCCATACAATGCGATCCGAGATACATATTTATTAGAAAAATTTTGCGATTGGCCCCACCATGCGACGGTAGGAAATATTGCAAAAATTATACAGTTGCGAGCATGAAAAATGTAACGCCATGTGATATGATCTTATAGCGAGACTCTATGTAACAGTACTGTTGTGATTTTATTATTTGTGGCCATAGACTCCTGTTGTATATAATCTTGTCGAATTATTAACCGTTTAGTAAAAGCAGTTATAAGTTTGAGCGAGCAAACAAAGTGCAACTCTAAGAAAATAGGCTTGATTTTTCAAATTTTGACAAAAATCGTTATTAGAAAAGTTTGGAAACTATGGAATTTTTAAATAGCATGATTTTTTATTTTTATATATGGACTAAAATACATGAAATCTACAGATAATATAAATATTAGAAAATAATTCCAACTTTCTATTAAATTTTACTATTTTTCTAAACTATTTTGTAAATTTTTTCACAAATATTGATATTTTTGGAAATATTTTTTTTATTAATTTAAATTTTTACAAAAATTCTCTATGAAAAACAATCAAATATTCATGTTAGTTTGGCTTAACATGATAATTTATAATTGTATAATAGGTTTCGACTCAAAAATGTAACCAGCTTCGATCGTTATTGTGATGAAATTAACAGCTAAATATATTTTTTTCGCAATGATACGACATTATTTAATATTCGCTAATACAATAATGTTCAAATATCTCTTGATTTTGATTTTTTAACAAATTCGAGCGCAGGAAAGAACAGTTAAGAATTGTACCTATTTTTACACTGTTCCTGTGTTAAATAATTAAAATTTCATACTTCGTGATTATTGAACTATTGTACTTTTTTACTATTGGAAATTAATATTTACGGAATATCTAGTTAGACAGTCTAAATTCGAAATATATGCGTTTAGAGCCAAATTAATTCAAGTTGTCATAATATGATCTCATTTCCATTTAACATTACTTGTTAAAATAATAAATGACCTGCCTCCAAGAGTAAAGGTGCCAGTTTGATTTTAGTCAAAATAGAAGAGTTTCCCTTTGCCATATTAGCATCATTGAATCAATGATTGATGGTAATATTAGCTTTAAATGGCTGCATGTGTTCATTCGAGCAATATCAAATATCTACTGTTACATGACTTGTATCAATTTTTTTAGGAATGTTCATTTCAATTTTGCCTCTAGACAAGAATCCTCATATTAGAACTACATACTAATATTGTTTTAGTACCATAACTATAATGTTATTCTTAAATATTCCTAAATTCTTAAAAAGAATGAAGAAAGTATGTTTTTTTCGTATTATCAATATGCTTTTTAGTAAAGTAGATCTTACCCCACATTTATTACTTCTAGAGAAATTCAAAAACATCCGTTATTTTTCAAAAGAGTTGCATTTTTTTCTCGCATTAATTTACAACTTTTTGCACTTTTTATGCTCACAACTTTATGTTATATTTTATTTGTACGCATAACAGAATGAAAAGATAAAAAATATTTTTGGTCATTTTTTATGGAATAAATAAAATAAAAATTCTAAAAAGATGGAATTAAATCTCTATAGTGATAAAAGCAGAAAATGCATTGGCAGAAAATATGCAATTATCATTGCTAAAGTTGGTCCAGGCATTAACTTTCTGTACGAAATATTTCCTTCTCGCAACAAAGCCAAAATTATAAGATAATATTCGCTATCAAACAGCTGATAAAAGATTCATCATTAATTTCAACCTTCAATAATGTAAAACAATCACACATAAGGTTCATATCAGTCAAAAAAAAAAAAAAAAAACATTTTAATAAACCACATATATTCAGTATGTTAATATTATTAAGAATTTCAACATTTTCTTATAATAATTATATATCTTTTTGGATTCGCACTATGACAAAAGAAATATGTCGATTATTTGAAATTTTTTATTAAAACGAGAAAGAAGAATATAGTCGGTCAAGATCGACTATATGATACCATAAATCATTGTGTAAGATCATAAAAATTCGGTAAGGGGACTTGTATTACACCTGTGGTGAATTTTACCAAATGTAAAATAAAATATACAAATACAAAATAATGCATTGATACTAACATCTAGATGTTTTACGCACTTTAGGGCGATTCCTGGAAGTGGGTTCATATGGGAGCTATGGTAAATTATGAAATGATTCCCATAAAATTTGGCAATGTTGTTTCTACTTACATAGAACTTATTGGTGTCGAATATTAACTTGATACTAACATTCGTAAGGGATTTGTGTACGTTAAAGAGCTTTTCGGAGTTTATATAAAAGCTATGGTCAATTGTGGACCGACTTTTTTGCATCGAATTTCATTAATATATTCTTATTTTGAAGGCTTTTTTGACTGTTTAAACTCCGGGGGGACAATTTTATGGGAGCTAGATGAAATAATGGACCGATCACAACCAATTTGTAAATAAATTTCCCGCGTGCCAAATTTCATTGAATTATCTTTAAAATTCCGACCCGTAATTTGCGCATAAGGTTTACATGGACAACCAGTTAGGCAGACGAACGGACGGACATCGTTGAATCGATTTAAAAAGAGTCGATTGCTATACTTTAAGATGGGTGTTGGAAAAATTTTCCTATCCCCTACAAACATCAGCACAAACGCATAATACCTATCGTGGCGTAGGGTATAAAAAATAATTTATTGTAAATAAGAGTAGAGAAAATGATGCATCCTTATCTGTTTACTGTTTACTCTCCGTGCACCGTCAAAGTCATAAGTTTTTTGCAATTTTTAATTACAGTGGTAAAGCAGATTTTTTTTTTCAAAGTTTATATTTTTGCATTTTATTTAATTAAAAAAAAGTACTTTCTTTAAAATAGAGTTGTCGAAATAGGTATTTAGAGAAATATTTATTAATCTTTTGTCAAAGTTAATTTTGTAGAAATACCTTTAATATATGAGTCATTATCAAAAATTGGAACTGGGTGAAACTGAATTTAATCCTTATTAAGTAATACCATTTTCAACAAACGGGTTACAGACCTGAGCTCATAAGACAAAAACTTTAGCACCATGAATTTCATTTTTTAATCATGAATTGTTGCTTAAAACTGAGAAAAATGGTTGAAAAATACTTAAATTTTTCCCATTCTTCTACAGTTTTTGTTCGCATTTAAACTTTTTGATCTCATGCGATCTTATATATATATATATATATATTCAAAACGAGTAAGAAACTAACAGTTTTGCCTTATTAGATCACTGCTCAAAAATAATTGTGTATTAGCGTGGATGTAACAAAACTTTACATAGAAACCATGATAAATTGTGAATCGATGGTTGTGAAATTTGACTGTAAATCTTAAACCTTAATAAAATTTGTTTATTCTATTTTCGGATAAGTTTTTTGTATAAGGCCTCGGTGAAATAATGTGCCGTTGGCAAATGCATTGGAATTTTTAAAATCATTAGCTTGGTTAAAAATGTCCTTCTTTCCAAGAACTGCGAAAAATCAGAAAAAATTGGAAAAAAGAACTGTTTTTTTTTCAACGAATCCTTAACTAGCAGTGTTGCTAGCTTAGTCTTTTAAAGCTAAACATAGCCTTTTTATTGTACTTTAAGCCTAACAATTTTTGTTTTAGCTTCTAGCTTTTTAGCCTTTTTTTGATTCTTAAAAATGCCCCTAAAAGGCTTTAACACAGAAGAAAATAATTTATTACTTGTTTTTACTATTTTATTTGTACAGAATCATCCATTTAAAAATCGAATTAATATACAAGAATGCTTTAAATAAAAATTTCGCATGCGTAGCCCCAATCTCCAAAACAAATATAACTTAACTAATTTTATGGACTTACTTAATCAATTATTATACATAGGTAATTAATTTTTAATAAACTTCATTAACCACAGAAAATTTTTCGAAATAATTACAAAATTCATATAAAAGCAAAAACTCATAGACAAGTTTGATGGATTAATCAAAAAGGAATAATAATTCAAAAATGACGAAAAATCACCTGAAAACATTATATATATGAAAATTGTAGGCTACTTTTTGCAGGATCATTTCGTTTATGTCGTATTTATAAATTTATAACGATATCTTTAAAAAATATCAAAAACTAATGAGCAGAAAGAAAGTAAATAAATAAAGTTTTTATATAAAAAAAAAAATACTAACTTTTTCTAGCCTTATTTTTTGCGGCATTTAGCCTTTCCTGACCTTTCTTACAGCTCAATTAGGTTGTTTTTTCCCACCTATTGGTAACACTACTATATAGATTAAGAAAAAGGTGAATACATAGTCTCTACAAGTTTCAGTGCCACATTTTTATTTAATACCGATTATGTAGTAAAGTAATTATAACTATCTGTTGTTTTTACAATTTTACAATTTGGACCCGAAAGAATGGTAACGAAATTTTAACACAATTAAAATTAGTTTGTCAAGATTAGCTGTAGTTCTCATATGTTGACCATTATTTTTTTATTATTTTTTGTTAATATTTTAAGTTCTTATATTTTCATTTAATTTATTTGTATTAAGAATATTTACATTTTTCTTAGAAAAAAAAAACTCACTGTACACGCTGTAATGTTTTTTTTACTGATTTATAATGTTTTAATTACCGAAAGTGGATTAAAAATACAAAAACATCTGCTATGCAATTTTATTACACAAATATTTTAAATTTTTTCTCTCTGCAAAATATGTTAACCCAATTAATTATCAGTTTTTAATGGCTCTAAATATGTTGGCAGAAAAAAACTTAACTTAAAAAAAAAAACAATAACAATATATATATACTTTCAGAAAGGAGATAAAAAATATATTAAAGAGGGAACAACTTCACTTACTTATTTATTTGATAAAAAAAAAAATATAAAGTTTTCTCTTCTATCTAAAATCGTTAGAAAATTCAAAATTGTTAAAAAAGTCTACTTTTAATTTTTTTTTTTAATTTCGTGAAGTCGCAAAAATCGTTTTTTTTTTTTTTTTTTTTTCATTATAACTTTAGATTTTGAGGGTGTATCGAAAATGTAAAAAATTACATAATCTACTAAATGTGTCATATAATGTACACTATGTCATTTCAGAAGTATATTATTATCGTCACACTGTGTAATTTTAAAATTAGTAACAATTTAAAAGTATATAAATAAATATTTAAATTTGAAAACTACGAAAAATATTAAGGGTTCTCGTGAAAACGCGCAAAACTGTCTCAAACTGTACAATGTGTGCAAGTTTGACCACTCGCAAATGAACTGTCATTTGCATAACACTTTTTAGTTTGTGCCACTATTTAGTCTCGCACACTTGCGCTGTTTAACTGTGCATTTATAAATTAGCTGTCTTTGGTTTGTATTAAAAAATTATTAATAACTGTGATGTAAAAAATTATAGTTACATTATTTAAAATGTAATCATTGCATGTATCTTTGATTTCAACAAACTTTTTTAATTATTTAAAATGACTTCATATTTTCTTATCCTTAGTATTGCATAACATTTGAAAATTGTCGCGCAAATATACAAAATTGCACAAATGGGGTACTTAGGCTTTTAAATGAGCCCCCTTACTTTATTTTTAACATGTTATTTTTAGAAAAGAGGGTAGAAGGAAACTGTTTTACGAAAATGAAATGTATGTACATATGTAGTCTATATAAAAATAAACAAACAAACAAAAAAGAAATGCAAACTCAGCTCGGAAATAAATATAATAGGGAGCACAGTGGGTAAAGAGAAAGACTTGAAGACTATAGTTGCGCATACATAATTGCATAAGGGTTTCAGCAAAAAATCAGGATGGCAAATAGACTAAATGATTTAGTTTCCTTTAACACAAAAGTACCAAGAATATATCTTAGTTTTCTTTCTTGTTTACGTTTTCTTCATTATTTCTCCTATTTTGCTGCTACTGTAATATAATTTCACAAACTTAATTATTTACCTAACATAGTGAACAATAAAATTACTTAAATCTTAATCAGTTTATGGGCCATAGTGCATTAGTAAGCAGACTGTAGTAGTAGAACTTGTAATATAACTACAACAACTCAAAATAAAATATTGTTGTTTTTTCCTTTTTTTCTCATACAACTTAGCCGGGCCAAGACAAGACATACGTTTACGTACATATTCTTTCCCACACACATACGCTCACACATTTGTTTTCATGAAAAAGTTAGAATAAAAAAATCATCATAAAACATTAAACGACTGAGGAATGTAAAAAGAAAATAAATATACTTAGGCATACTTTTAAGGCTATACAATAAAACAAAAAATGTAGTATACTTTAAGGCTTACTGTAGATATTTTCTTTATTTTTTTAATGTATAAGCAATATAGTGATATAATCATACAAATAACGGTTTTAATTTTTTTCACATTTTTTGCTGCTGTTTCTCTAGAGAAACCCTAAAAGGTTTTTAATTTCTGTTTTCATTTTCAAATATTTTTTTCTTTTGTTTCAAAATGTTTCTTCTTAGCTTTGCAACATTTCATTTTATTTTATTATTTTTTTTTTTTTGTTTTTTATTTTTTATAATTTTTATAGTTAATTTAGAAAAATATATAAAATATTAAAAAAATTCTTGGCACTTTTTTCTCTAAGTTTTGTTGTAACAAAAAAAGTTAGTTTTTCATAAAATTTATGGATACTTTTGTTGAAGTTTTTATTAATATTTTTATAGAAAAAAAAATATTTTTCTTGTTATTAACTGCATTAAACATTAGAAGCTAATATTTACTCCATAATGCCTATAATAACTAATTAGTTAAAAGTTTTATGTAAATTTCTCCCTATTTGTTTTTGTTCTTTCTTATTTCTTTAATATTTTCTTTAATATTTTTTTAAGCTTATTTGATATAAAAGCATTTAGATGTAGTAGGACTTCGTTTTTTTATAGGAATTTATTTTTGAAAATTTCTTTAGCAAAAATAAAAAACAATACTGTACAAAACTTTGTCATCTGAATGTAAATTATGCCGAAAGTTATGTTAGGCCGCGTTGAAAACTGAGGTGGAAATTAACATTAAAAAAAAACAACTAACTTAAACTACATGAGAAATAGTTGGAGGAACAAATTGCTTTTACTTAGGGCTCCAGAAGCCATTAAATGTATACTACAATAAACTATAATTTATAAATTTATTTTAAAGTTACTTACAATAAGAGTATACTACAATAATTAAGAACTATGAATAATTTAGAACTAGTAAAGTAGTAGAATAGTCTTTTAAATAAAAACTAAATCAAAAGACTAAATTTAAATTACTAAATACTTTTGATTCATAAAAAAATCCCCTTTTTCCATACATTAAATATATAAAAGATTAATTAAAAAAATTAAAAAAAAAAAATTATCAATTATGAAAAATGTTTTCAACCGAAGTTAAGGAAACTTTTTAGAAATAATCATTCAATTCATTTAATTAATTTCTTAGCATTTTAAACAATCTTTTAACAATTCACGTGATAATTTAATATTTTAGTAATGAAAGTCCAGAATTGATTTTTGTTTCAAAAATTTAGCTTTTAACAAACGATAGAGAAAATGTATATATTTTCTCCTATAGCAAATTTTAAAAATAAACTTGTTTTAAACTTACGAAAAAAAAAAAATCATCAAAGCTGTACCTAAAATTTTGAAAAAATATTTACACAGTAACCATCAATTTTATTTAACTACCACTTCTCAGAACATATCATGACAGCAAACTTTTTCCCTACAAAATATTTAATAATAAAACAAAAGTATTTTTTTTAACATGCTACAGCGACAAATTTGGACAAATTAAAAAAAACAAAAACAAAAATAAAAGCGAGTATCATGATAAAAGTTAGTATGCCTTCATTCATGTTAATTTGAATTCGAAAGGAACAAAGACCATGACTGCACCCGCAGCTAAAAGACAAAAAAAAACAACTCTAGAAATTGACACATTTAATATAAATGAGAAATATTCGCATATAGGGGGACTTGGAGCAATTCATTCAGCAGGGGAAGGAAGATAAATTTTTTCTTTTTTTTAATTTTAATATTTTAAAAAGTTTTTGCTCTCATTGGGCCATATGATACAAGACTACTGGAGTTTTATAATTTATTGTTTTTTATTATAATTTATGTAGAAACAGATCTAAATTAAATAAATATTAATAATCTGATGCAGAACTAAAAGTGGACTAAACTAGAACTAAACTTGAACTTAACTAGATCTAAAACAGAACTGAACAAGAACTAAACTGTAACTGAACTAGAACTAAATTAGAACTGAACTAGAACTGAATTAGAACTAAACTAGAATTAAACTAGAACTGAACTGGAGCTCAACAAGAAATAAACTAGAACTGAACTAGAAATGAATTAGAACTGAACAAGAACCTAACTAGAACTTACCTAAAACTGAACTAGAACTAAAGTAGAATTGAACTAGAACTGAACTAGAATTGAACTAGAACGGAATTAGAACTGAACTAGAACTAAATTGGAACTGAACTAGGACTGGAACGGGATTAAAACTGAACTAGAACTAAATTGAATTGAAACTAAACCAGAACTGAATTAGAACTGAACTAGAAATAAAACTGAACTGGAAATTAACTAGAACGGAATTAGAACTGAACTAGAACTAAATTCGAACTGAACTAGAATTAAACTAGAACTGAATTAGAATGAACTGGAACTGAATTAGAACTGAACTAGAACTAAACTAGAATTGAATTAGAACTGAACTGGAACTGAACTATAACTAAAGTACAATTGAACTAGAACGGAATTAGAACTGAACTAGAAATAGAATTGAACAAGAACTGAACTTAACTATAACTGAACTTCAACTGACCTGAAACTAAATTAGAACTTTGCCAAATTTAAAAAAGAAATATTTTCCTCCTCAGACTTCTGAATTACTATAATTTTGTAAATAAATATTTCTTCCGTAGCAACGGCAAGATCGTTATTAATGTTTTACAAAACAAGATGAATAATTCTAAAACTTAGTCGATATTTTAATATTTTGCTTTAAGTTTACAAAGTAGGCAAAAAAAAAGTCGTTCAATTCTACTAGCAATAATAACAAAAGAAATAAATGCAAAAATATTTCTTCTATTCTTTAAAATAAAGTTTTAGACAACTAACTACATGTTACCCTCAATTTACATACGTGATTTTCTTATAACATGATTCAATAATAGTGACCATTTCTTGAAATACGCATCTTTGTTTAACACGAACTTGATACAACGTGTTTAAGCAATAATGACAAACGTTGAATTGATGAAATACTGTACGGTGCACTAAATCCAGAAATGGTTATTGGAAAAATTTTATTATTTTAAGAAAATATTTAAAAAAGGATCCAAAAAAGAATTTTTATACAATTTAATAGAAAAAATTATAGTACATTTATAATTTAAATATAACCAGATTAGCAAAATAAATATAATATGATTGAAAAAATATTTTAAAAAATTTGTGGTTGCTTGGAACGATATTTGGTTATCAATGGAATTTTCACGGAATTGAATTGTTCAAGGAGAATTTTCATCAGGTGATTTTAATGCCACTAAAATATTTTCTTCATATTTTCCATCAAGTAATAAATGAAAATCGTATGAAAATGAAAATCGACACCAAAAAGTCCCAAATGTTGAAATATAGAAAAATTATTGGAATGAATATAATTTTTTGTTTTTTTTTTGTTTTAATTTAGCGTGATTTTTTGGTTCTAAACTAATATCTTTCATTTATTTAGTGCTTTAGTTTACGCGATATATAGAAATTCTGGTCTCAAAGTAGAATTTTCTAATTATTCTGAACTTTGTTTTACGCGTTTTTAATTTACATGTACTTATTCATGGCCAAACAAGCCGCGAAGATCGAGGGTTACCTGTACTTTAAACACACAAACTCACAGTATACAAATTTACATTAATACATAAACACATACATATGTAAAATATAATTCTACATTTACGTACATAAACTCTCACAAGGAAAATCGACGCTAGAGAAATATTAGCAATTTTGGTTGGTAATGAAGCATTATTCTGATTCTTTGCTTTTATTTTTTTTTTTTTTGTAAGAAATATTCTCATAAAAAAAGAGCGCAAATTGAAAGTATAAGAAATATTAATTTTTACAAAAAATTTTGCTTATATAGTATGTTTGTGTCAGTTTTTTTTTACAAGTTCTTTACAGTTTTCGCTTAACGAAATACTGCAGCAGTATAAAACTAACTCACCAACTATTTTATGCCACCAGCTGTGAATCTATATTTTCGTGTTTGTTAATATGCACTGAAGCTGATTTGCGTATGTATAAGTTTGCAATCAGCGTTGTCAACTTTTTGTAACCAAAACGCGCCGGGAAAATTCTAAAACTAAACTGAACCAAAAAGGCTCACATTTATTAAATTAAAATCAGATTTTCATTAACAGTAACAACTTAAACGCTACAAGCTTCATATTTATTTTTTTTTTTCAGATATTTTAACTCCAACACAAACAGTAAATTATATTTGAAATAAATTTGTGTTCTTATTAAACATGTAAGCGCACAATGGGAAATTTTTGTAATTTTCTGCTGATCATAAGTATTTATATTTTAACTTGTTCGTTAATAATCCTGAGAAAATTTTCTATTATATTAGTTAATTTAATCTAAATCCATTAAGCAAGTTATTTGGAAAGCTCTCTTTTTTAAAAGAGAGAGTTTGTTGTTTATCATTTAGAGGAACTTGGATAGAAGCATTAAACCCCTTGGCGTAAAGAATTAGTGTAAATAGTTTAATTGATTTAAACCATGATAATGGAACGCTATTTAAAGGTTAAATTTCCGGAAGGAAATCCGTATGGACATAATATAGTCACCAATAATTTTATAATGATGGTAAAAGGTAAATGGTGTATTACTTGTAATGGATTAATGAGATTCTGAGATATTAATAAAAAACGTTGTGATAAGTAAGACATTTAAATGGAAATAAGTTTTTTTGAAGTATTCCATTTTAATTAAAAAAAAAAAAAAAATATTTAGTACAGAATTTTTATTAATAACTCAGAAATCAATTGTATAACCTTCATGAAATTTATAAAGCTATTATGGTTGTCATAGTGAATTACATATATGTTTGTCATGTTATTTTAAACCATTATAGTGGCATAAATAAGCCCGTCCATACGTCCGCCGCAGAGAAAATATTTACTTATCCCCTGGCTAAATTCAAAGATATCCGCAAATAAAATTTCAAAAAGCTAAAACACAAGATGTCAGTTCTTCATTTTATATTAATTTAAGGGAGCATTAAAATTATTTCTTACCCAAAATATTTGAATTTTCCAAATATATTAGGATAGTTATATTGGTTAGAAATTTTTCAAATATTTTCACATAGTAGTCATGAAAAAAGTAATACTTAAAAAATAGGAACGTGTTTATATGAATCTAGAAATTGCTAATAAATCCTTTATTCGATGGCTATTGACACATCAAATGACTACATACTTTAAAATATGGAATTATGAAGTTGTATTTTAGTATTTAGAAATGGAATAAAAAACCTGTTTTAGCTTTTGGTGCACTCGAAAATTAATAAACACTTTTATTATTTGTTAATAAGAACATAAAATCGTATAGCTAATCGACTTATTACTGAAAGTAAAACGTGTCAATTTAGCGCCCTTTTTGTAAAAAGCGCTAACAAAAAATGCGACTTTTTAGTTGTTAAAAAACGCAGAATTTGCAACGCTGTTTACAACGGCGTATAATATTGTATAAAGCGGCATGATTTTTAATGTAGGGATGTTGAATTTCTTTATATTTTTTTTATCGTCGTTGTGTAAATATTAGTGCAAATTATGCATGTTGTTGTTCTCAGGGTGAATGAATGCAAGTGACGCTTGCGGTTTTGGGTTTATCATGTGTCTATGTATTCTCTTCAGCAATGTACTTACATTTACATATTAGTTAAAATTTTTTTCTTTGCAAAATACATAGTGATGAAGAAAATTTGACGAATATTTATTGCAGGAATTGAAAATCCTTTATGTCAGTTCGCAGAAATTTACTGAAGGAAATAGTTATATTTTTCTATAGAAATGTATATATTTTCTAGCTCAGTTCTATTTTATTTCCAGTTCAGTTTTATTTCAGTTCTAGTTCAGCTCTGGTTCAGTTACGGTTCGGTTCTAATTCAGTTCAGTTTAACTTCAGTTCTAATTCACTTCTAGTTCTGTTCAAGTTCAGTTCTATCCTAGTTCTAGTTTAGTTCTACTTTAGCTCTAATTCAGTTCTAGTTCAGTTCTAGTTTATTTCTAATTCAGTTCTAGTTCAGTTCAAGTTCAGTTCTAGTTCAGTTCTACTTTAATTCTAATTCATTTCTAATTCAGTTCTACTTCAGTTCAAGTTCAGTTCCAGTTCAGTTATAGTTCATTTATAGTTCATTTCTAGTTCAATTCTAGCTCAGTTCTAGTTCAGTTCTAGCTCAGTTCTAATTCAGTTCCAGTTGAGTTATAGTTCAGTTAAGCATTCTTTTTTTATAGAAATTTACGAATATCTCCTGCAGAAAATTACATTTTATTACACACTGTATTGAAAAATATCTCAAATACGGTCTCTTTTGATCCTTTCAAATTCTATGCTCATATTAAAATTTCAATTTTCAAAATTGTAAATGAAAATGCTAATATAAACATACATAACTTGCTATTTAAAACGTATTGTGCGCTTCAGCATGAAATGCCGCTTATATGCATTTTGCGGTAAACAATATTTGTTCGTATGCTTCGTTTAGTAAAATGCAACTGCAACATGTATATTTTTAGCTTTTATTTTTTGGGTATGAGTAAGGTTTTTATACACTTTAGTTTCTTCTTTTTTTTGTGACTACATTTATTTTTACCCATGTTTTTGTTGTAATGCTATTGTTACTGCTCTATAAGATTTTTTTTTAATTTTGAAAAGTATGAAAATTTATGTTAGCCTGTGTAAAAGTAAAGTGAGAGTGTGTGCATAATAGCCCGCAGTAAATACAACAAAATTACATATATACGTACACTTACACTCTTAGCAGTACTCGAAATTGTTGTATTTTCTTGCATGTGTGCAGCTGTGGATACGTGAGAGTGAGTAGTAGTGTTTGAACAAATAATGATCATTTGTATGCCTAGAGATTCGTATATGAAAAAACAAAAACCATACATAAGAGAGTAGTGTTGATGAAGATGATGATAACTTTCATAATGATGATGATATAGTTGATGACTATAATATTTTACTTTTTGTTGTCGCTTTTATTCCATGAAATACTAGAATTTATTTTCATGTTTTTATTATTATTTTTTGAAGCTTGCGTTATTACCGCGGGGAATTTTACTGTGTACACATACATAGACGCCACAAATTTAGTCACACATACAATCAGACAGTCACATGTTCAACACGTGCAATTGACCCAAAAATATTTTAAGCCCCTTATGTACTCATGGTAGTTTTTTATTATTTCTAGCTTTTCTAGGTGTGCTTCGCTACGCCATTTGATGGGATAACTAACATTTGCTTTATATGGGGCTACTATTCCCCTTGGACCTATCAATCATTCATTTTATCAATGCAATATGATAAGCTAGATGTTCACACAAAGTTTGAGGGCTCTCACCATAATATTTACAAACAAAATATCATATTTAAATTTAGGAACACACAGAATTGTGAAGCAAATCGGTCCATCCGTTTGAGAGTTCTAAAAAGTTTGATTAAGATTCCAACATAGCCTATAAAATTCTACAGTGCACACATTATATGTGTGTCAAATTTCATTTAAATAAATTTATTTATAACGTGCAAAATTTAAAAAACATAATCCATAGCCACCTCCGGCTCTGGTGCTATCTGTGTGACATATTTCGTAAAAATTCGTTCAGCCGTTTAGACGTGATTGAGACACAAACAAACAAACAAACTTACACTTCATTTTTATAATATATATAAGGATATAAGGATTATTATTTTTATCTTTAGGTCCTCTTTTTAATTATTATTTTAAAAGAATTTGACTAGAATAATAATATTTTTTTTTATTATAGTTTTTCATTATTTTTTTTTTGCTTGACTGGCTAAATTTTGAATAACGTATGTATATTTGACAGTAAGGGAACATGGTCAGTCTTGGGAAAATAAAATTAACAATTATTTTGTTTTAAAATTTGCCAGGGATACAAAAATTTGCTAAAACATAGGTCAGGAAAACAAAACTTTCTTAAAAAAAAGTAAATATAAGGAACTAGAGTTGAATGTATTCTCAAACCATTCTCACATTCAAAGTGTGTTTAATAAAGAATATAGAGAACTTGAAGACTGCGGGAATTTTTGGGCGAGTTTCTATGCTTAATTTAAAAATTAATTACAAAATCTTTAAAAAGTACCAAAAACTAATAATATCGATATAAGTAAGATTTGTAAATTAAAAGAAAAAAACTTTTTCCAGGCCTTATTTTTGAGACATTTAGCCTTTTTCTGACCTTGTTTAGAGTTCAATTTAGCTTCTTTTTTTCCACTTAGTAACACAGATCTTGACTATAAACTATATTAAAATCTTGACTTAAGAAAATGTATAATACTTCGGTTCATAGAAAAAGTCACCAATCACCAAATATATTAAATTTGCACCTCTCATCAAAATGATTAGATCTATTAACAAAAACGTTAGAAAACAAAAAACATATAAAATTTTGCAATTAAAGAAATGATCAAATCAATCAAGTAGATGATTGAATGAATTAAATATTTAAGTCAGAAATAAATTTTTATTTAAATTTTATTGTTATTTTATATTTACTTAAATATATTTATTAAATTTAGATGCAAAATGAGACAACTGTGTTAATTGAAAAATATATGGAAATAATTTTTTCTGTGTAAGACTAGACTATATTCTTGACTAAACACTAGCTTTGACTAAACACCAGACTACGGTTTATGGTATAATATTGATCATATTTAAAATAGGTTATATATAGATTAGGTCAGGCTATAGTCTTAACTATAGAAGAAACTATATTAGTATTGGCTACAAATTTAACTGGAATTCAACTATAACTGAACTAGAATTGAATTGAACTGAGCTAGAGCTGTACTAGAACTGAAGTAGAACTGAATTAGAACTGAACTATAACTAAACTAGAACTGAACTAGAACAGAACAGAAACGAACTAGGGCTGTACTAGAACTAGAATTGAACTAGAACTGATCTACAACTGAACTAGAATAGAACTGGAACTGAACTAGAAAGAAATAGAACTAAACTAGAACTGAACTAGAACTGAACAGGAACTCAACTAGAACTAAAGTAGAACTGAACTAGAACTAAACTAGAACTGAACTGAACTATAATTGAACTAGAAGTGAACTAGTACTTAAACCGAACTGAAATGGAATTGAACTAGGAATTGTTATTCCCACTTTTCTCTTCACAAATTTTCATTAAAATCTGTTGTAATTAATTTTTTCATATAAACTAGTTTAGTCCTAAACTAGAACTGAACAAGAACTAAACTAGAACTGAACTAGAAAGAACTAGAACTAAACTAGAACTGAACTCGGGCTGTACTAGAACTGAACTAGAACTTTTTTTTTAGCTTAGTTATTTTTTTTTTATTATTTATTTATTTACAGTTGTTGTTTACAATTCAATAGATTAACATTTTATATTAATATTTTTAAAAAATTAAAAGAAAATACAATTTGAAATATAAGTTGGGTTGTGCTCGGCATATGTTGAAGCTAGTTCATGGCTGGAAAATTTAATTTATAGTTCGTATTCACATACACATCTCCAGGTGTTGACGTTTTAATATTCGGGTTTTCATATATTTTATTTTCTTTTGTTTTCAATTATATGGTTTATTTTAATTTGATTTATTTAATTTATTTATTATTAGATTTTTAATTTTATGTGTTTTAATCTTGTTTAGTTTAGTGAATTTTTATAATACTATCCCGCAAAGCTCATAAGCTTGTCTGCAGGAAATTTTAATAACAATTTACTATATATTAAATTCAACGAGTGTTCATTGCAAATTTATTAGGTAGTTTTTAATGTCAGTGTTTTTTGTATTTATTTTTGGTATTTAGTATATTTATGGGTATTTTGTTTAGAACCGTGGGCAACACGACGGGCAGTGTGTTTCGGCCATACGTTGGGCTTTATATCTTCGACGTGATTTTATTCTTGTGTTATGTGTGTGATCAATTGTTTGCAAGAATCGACTGTCATCATCAAATTCTTTGATAAGTGTTGTATGGTATATGTTTTTGACATTCATAATGTTTAGGTGTTTTGCCAACCTGTTTGTTTTAGGAACATTGGTGGAATCGGTAGTGGTGTTGGGATTGTTCTGGTAGTAATGGTGATGTTTTTTCCATAAGATTCTAAGGAGGCTGTCTTGGGTTTTTGTAGTATGCTATTATATCTGACATTTCCCCAAGCTTTTATTCCGTGTCTAATATATGATTTGGCTAGTGAGAAGTACGCTTGGCGGAGTACACTATAAGGAGCGCAGTTGCTTAAATGATAAAGTATATATGACGCTTTTCTGATTTTTTTTTTTTTTTTTTGTAAGTTTTGAATATGTGCTTACCATTTAAACGTGTTATCAATGATTACTCCCAAATATTTATATGAATTGATTTTTTCTATAGTGGAACAAGGAGTGTTATTAGCGTGTGTAATATTGCAGATATTTCTGTGTAGGCAGTCTGTGTTGTGAAATTTGATTTCTATATTTGAATCTGCGATGAACTTAACTGAGCTAGAACTCAACTAGAACTGAACTAGAACAGAACTGGAACTGATCTATAATTGAACTAGAAGTGAACTAGAACTCAAAAGGAACTGAAATGGAATTGAAATGGAATTGAACTAGAAATTTTTATTGCCACTTTTCTCTTCCCAAATTTTAATTCAAATCTGTTGTAGTTCATTTTTTCATATAAACTTTAAAGCAGAGATATGAGTTCCTCTTGCCGTTCATAATTATAATTTATAACACAACGGCAAAACAAACCAGCGTGTATTTTAAAATGAAAAGCCTCTAAAAGTCCTTTGAACCCATCATTCGGACTGTTTGTTTAATAAATAAAAAAACACATTTATAATTTTACTGTTTTTTTTTTTCACAGCCTGGCATGTGTCTATTTATAATCTAATATTTCCTTGTTATTTAGTTGTTTAGTTTTATGAAACTTGGTGAGTGACGGACTGTTTATAAAATATAGTTTTTCTTTTTTCTTTTTGGGTGCAGGATTCTTTACGTTGTTATGGCAAAGTGCTTTTGTATATTTACTAGTTAGTTTAAAACAAGCTTTTAGGGTTTGTTGTTTTAACATAATTGCATGGGGCTTATACGGTTTTTGAACTTTTGAATATTTTTTATAATTAGAGTTAGTTCATTTAGGAAAGTTTTGTTTATGAATTTTGAATTCTAAAGAGGCAAGTTGCAGTTGCATACCTTTTTTTAGTCACATTAGTCTAAAAATGTATGTAAAGATGAAAATTAAAATGAATAGGGATTGAGCATGACGGATAGCTAATTTTTTAGTCATCTATTTTAAAAACTATTTAAAAGTTGTCATTACTTTGTGGATAAAAACATACATGCATGTATAGCAATAAGCTCTACAAAACAAACTTAAAATAAAATTTACAAAAAGGAGTTATGTAAAGACTTGTCCTTACTTCCATTTATTTAAAAAAAAAACTCAAATTGTTGAAAACAATCCTTTTTTTTTGCAAGTTAGGGCAGTATAACATGTTATAAATTTGAAACTAATCCATATTAAAACAAAACTTAACAGACCGTGATATATCTGTTTTTAGTATAAAAAAAAAAAAAGAAAATAGAAATTATTTTCAATTGTTGTCACATTTGATATGGGTGTGACAATTCACTGCATGGAGATTAGAAGAAATAAACAGTCGTCAGCATAAAAATAAATGCAAGTATATTGATTAACCTAAAGAAAAAATTTAACACAATATTAAGGCCACTTTTCAATTTGAAAAATTTAAAATTTCTATGCGACAAAATAAATTTTGTCTTTACCTAAGACCGTAATCCAATTTGCTCAATTATTTGAATTAAATGGCGGCAACAATTCTCTAACTTTTTACACTATAAAAATCCCTATAATTCTAGAGAAGGTTATATATATATATATTTTTTTTTTTTTTGTTCATAGTCTTAAACAATTCCCCCAAAAGCTTAAACTTTGCTTATTAAGCCATCACATAAATGCTGGCGACTATTGGACTAACTGCCAACAAATCCTGTATGCTGACAACAGATAAATACGACAATATGTTGGATAAAAATCTATCCTGTTGTTGGTTTGTTGCTTGTTTGCATTTAACAATAAAACGACAACAGCAAAAGAGCATAGCAATAACGTATACATATATAAAATTATTTGTAAATTCTGGACTATTGATAAATAATCCCCTTTATTTACATTTTTATTTTTTTCCCGTTTTAAATATTTTATTTCTACATTTTTATATACAGTAAATATTTTTAGCCATATTGTACATTAAGTTATTCTCGCTTGTATAAAAATGTTATAAAAACAAGAAATATGAATCCCTAAATGAAAACTGAATATAAGTAAAACAAAAAAATATTACTCCATATGTAATATAAAGGATAATAAATGACACTAAAAATAACAACAAGAAATATTAAAAACAATTGAACAGTAGAAAATAAAATACTCTTAATGTAAAAGCCACCAAAGGGATCATAATTTTTGTATAGATTAGTGCTTTAATACTATTGACATAAGTAACTAACTTTGCTTCTTTTTCTTGGAAAATATAAGAAATGTATTTTTTTGAGTAAAATTCAAAAGAAAAATAAATTTTATACCTACATACATATAGAAAAAATTTAAAAAGTACTTTACTAAAGTGTTTAGTACCGAAATATGATACTTTTGACCAAAGCGTTTCATTGAAAATATTATTTTAAATAAAACTGAGTATGAACTAAATCTTATTAAATTACAAATGAATTAGAAATAAACAGTATCTGAAATAACTAAAATAAAGCTACACTATAACTGAACTCGTAATGAAATAAATCTAAACTAAAATTATACTATAGCTTTCACTAGGCTCTGAAAAATTGAGAAGTATATAATGTGGAATATTCGCTAGTAAGACCATAGTCTACATCACAGAAAAAACTATAGTCCCAAATATATATTAAACTATATTTTTGACTATGAACTAGGCCGACTATAGACTGGAATATAGTACTAACTATAGCCGCGTCTATATTATTAATTATAGTTTTGACTATAGACTGGAATATAGTACTGACTATAGCCGCGTCTATATACTTAATTATAGTGTATGAATTAGACTATAGCCTTCACAATGGACTAGATAGTTTGTTTTATTAAGTTCCTTATATATAAATGAGAACATAGTCTTTACTAAAAATAAAATTTTATTATTGACTATATGTAGATCAAACTATAATTTTGACTATAAATTATGAGTAAACTATAGTCTTAACTATAGACTAAACTATAGTGTTGTCTATAGACTAAACTATAGTTTGACCATAGACTAAACTATTTCCTTGATTAAAGACTAAGCTATGGTCTTGACTATAGAATACATTATAGTCTTACATACATACTAAATTATTGTCTCGAATATAGTATAACTGTAGCCTTAACTATAGACTAAACTATAGCCTTGACTGTAGACTAAACTATAGTCTTGACTTTAGAATAAACTACAGTCATAATTATAGACTAAACTATAATCTTGACTATAGACTCAACTATAGTCTTCAATATAGACTAGACTGTTTCATTGAAAATATTACTTTAAATACAACTGAGTAAGAACTAAATCTTATTAAATTACAAATGAATTAGAAATAAACAGAATCTGAAATAACTAAAATAAAGCTACACTAGAACTGAACTCGTAATGAAATAAATCTGAACTAAAATTATACTATAGCTTTCACTAGGCTCTGAAAAATTGAGAAGTATATAATTTGGAATATTCGCTAGTAAGACCATAGTCTGCATCACAGAAAAAACTATAGTCCCAAATATATATTAAACTATATTTTTGACTATGAACTAGGCCGACTATAGACTAGAATATAGTACTGACTATAGCCGCGTCTATATTATTAATTATAGTGTTGACTATAGACTGGAATATAGTACTGACTATAGCCGCATCTATATTCTTAATTATAGTGTATGAATTAGACTATAGCCTTCACAATGGACTAGATAGTTTGTTTTATTAAGTTCTTTATATATAAATCAGAATATAGTCTTTACTAAAAATAAAACTTTATATGTAGATCAAACTATAATTTTGACTATAAATTATGAGTAAACTATAGTCTTAACTATAGACTAAACTATAGTGTTGTCTATAGACTAAACTATTATTTCCGTGATTAAAGACTAAGCTATGGTCTTGACTATAGAATACATTATAGTCTTACCTACATACTAAATTATTGTCTCGAATATAGTATAACTGTAGCCTTGACTATAGACTGAACTATAGTCTTGACTATAGAATAAACTACAGTCATGATTTTAGACTAAACTATAATCTTGACTATAGACTCAACTATAGTCTTCAATATAGACTAGACTGTGGTTTTGACAATAGACTAATTTAGAATCTTGACTACGGACTCAAATATAGTCTCAGCTATAGACTTGACTATAAACTAAACTATAGTCTTGACTATAGACTAAACTATAATCTTGATTATAAGCTATATTAAAATCTTGACTATAGAATAAACTATAGTCTAGGCTATAAGCTATATTGAAATCCTGACTATAGACTAAACTATAGTTCTCATTGTAAACTAAACTAAATTTTTGACTATAGGCTAAATTTAATTCCTGACTAAAATAAAATAAGGTCTTGGCTATAGACTAAACTAAAGTCTTGATTATAGACTAACTTTATTATCATGACTATAGCCTAAAATAAAATATTACTATAGACTAAACTATAGCCCTCACTGTAAAGTAAAATAAATTCTTGACTATAGAATAAATTTTATTCCTGACTAAAGAGTGAACTATTATCTTGACTACAGACTAAACAAAAGTCTTGACCATAGATCTAGTTATAGTCTTGACTATAGACTTGATTACATACTATACTAAATTCTTGAACACTATAGACTAAACTATATTCTTGATTAAAGGCTAAACTATAGTCTTGACTACAATCTAAATGAAAATATTGGCTATAGACTTAACTATAGTCTTGACTGTAGATCTGACTACATACTATACTAAATTCTTGAATACGGACTAAAGTATAGTCTAGACTATGGACTCGATTAACCTAGACTGAACCCAAACTGAAGTAGAACTGAACTATAGCTAAACTAGAACTGATCTAGAACTGAAATCGAACTGAACTAGTGCTGATCTAGAAATGAACTGAGAATTGAACTAAAACTAAAACTAAAAGTGATAGTTAACAAGGATAAAAATACCTCAAAAAGTACCATTATAGTACCAGTTTTTAAAACTACTACACCAATTCCAGCAGACAAAACACATAAAAGCATATAAAACAATCAGAAATAAAGCATTTTTTAGCTTTTATATATGGTGACTCCAGAGTATATTTGTTTGTGATTTATTATGCTCTATATGAATGTTTGTATTAAAATAAAACCAACAAAAGTACTTCCCATGTATGAGCTGAGATCAGAAAAACCAAACGACAGCAGTCAAAGAAGAAACAGTTATAAAACGCAAAGGAGGGGCGGGAAATATATTGGTTTATAAATATTATATGAGGATTTATAACTGAATGTTCAATATGTGTTTTTGCTTTTATAAGCGTTTGCATAAGTGTATAAGCGTATGTTTATATTTTTATATTTTTATATAAAAACGAAAATTCTTCTATTTGTTTTTTAAAAATATATTTTATATTTTTATATGTTTGCGTATTGTTTTTTTTGCTGGTCGTCATAGTCGTTAAATCATTCTTTTTGAAAAAATATTCGCTGGTTGTTTATTTTATTTCCTTCGTTCTTTATGTTTTTCAATGATGCTGAAATAATCATGGTTTATTAGTCTCAGGGTGTTTCTTGGGGTTCAAACTAAAGGGATTTCTAAAAAAAAGTTACACGCAAACAAACATATAAGTGCTGATAATACACATATATTATTTCACAAATGTATTTTACTGTTTTTTTTTTTATCATTTTGTCTGATATGAAACTGAATACAAAACATTTGAGTTTAGTTCGATTATTGTGGTTTGCTCAGTCGTTTGTTTTTTCTTTTATAGTTCATTTCGTTCATAAATTATTCATTAAACTTGTTACATCCTCTATTATTTTTCTTTTAGTTCTATTACATTCGGTGGCTTCCTTTACATTTTTCATACACGTATTTGAGTATACAGTTTTGCATAACTTTCATTTATCTTCTGCAATTTTAGTTTATTTTCTTCATTTTTTTGCCAAATTTAGCAAAATATTGTTCACTGTGAGAGATAAACATGTGTTTTTCTTACCTTTTGATGGCTCCTACAGAGAAAGACTGTGAGGAAGAAAATTTCAGCAGATCTAAAACTAAACAAGTGCAATTTCTTTATTGGATTTATCTACCACTGCACATTGGGGACAAACGTATAATTTTTGGTAATAAATCTGTGTCTCCTAAACTGCTGGTCGAATGAAATTGAAATGTATAGAATATATTTATATATATATATATATAATGTGTTTATATAGGTCTGACCTTTTTATTTTGCTTTTAGCCTCAAAATTTTCATTTTAGTTTCTATCTTTTTTCTTCTGTAACCTTTTGGTTCTTAGACTGAAATATTGTTTCAACAACAAAAAAATATTTCTTATTTGATATTACAAATTTCATTATATTTAACAGTATTTTATCCTGAGGCGCTTTATTCTCCAAATTAAGAATAACGACTAATTTTATGGACTTACTAAACCGATTTCTATTAATATTATTATTATTATTATTATTATTATTATTATTATTATTATATATATTTTTAGCAATAGAAACTATTTATGAATATAAATATGAAAAGTGAAAAATCATCTAAAATTTGGAAATTCTTAATAAAAAAAAATACGGCTCAAAAATTAAAAAAATTTGATCGATTTTTTGCGAGTTCATTTTACTGGCAAACTGAATAATTTTAAAAGTTATCAAAAACTAATGAGAAAGTGAACAAATAAGTTTTTAAATTAAAAACAAAATTTTACTTTTTTCTGGCCTTATTTTTTGGATCATTAAGCCTTTTCTGACTTTTTCAAAAGCTCAATTTAGCCTCTTTTTCCCCACCTCCTGGCAACACTGGTTCAAATAAACATTATATAATGGCCTCCAGAATAACAATTCTTGTCAAGAGTTACAAACTCAATAATTTTAAAAGTTATCAAAAACTAATTAGAATGTGAAAAAATAAGTTTTTATATTAAAAACAAAATTTTACTTTTTCTGGCCTTATTTTTTGGGTCATTAAGCCTTTTCTGACTTTTTCAAAAGCTCAATTTAGCCTCTTTTTTCCCCATCTCCTGGCAACACTGGTTCAAATAAGCATTATATAATGTCCTCCAAAATAACAATTCTTGTCAAGAGTTACAAAATTTTCTATTTTATTCTCTCTTTTCCCCATCTCCTGGCAACACTGGTTCAAATAAACATTATATAATGTCCTCCAAAATAACAATTCTTGTCAAGAGTTACAAAATTTTCTATTTTATTCTGTATTTCCATATGTGTATACTAGTTTTCTAATGTATTGTTTTCATATAAATGTTATTGTTTGTAGACATATGTATGTTTTAATAAAAAAGTAATAATTTATTTATTTATACAATATTTATTTTATTTCATCTATGCAGATAGGTAGACTATCTGCATATATATTATACAAATTTTTCGTATATTTATATTATTAAGAAGATGCCGACAATAATATTAAATGTTTAAATTTTTTGGCTTTGGAGTCTTCTTTTTTCTGTTTCAAGACTAATTTGTGATAGCCAACGTATAGAATATATATATCTGGATCTGATGATATAATAAATAGAATATATAGCTGGATCTGATGATATAATAAATATTCCATTAAGTCCATAATTTGGTCTTTTTTTGAAAATTTTCGGGTATTGAAAATTCTGGAATGTTTAACATCTTTATTTCCCTCTTTCTATGCTTCCACAGTTAGCTTTCTCAATAACAAAATAATATTATCTACTATTTCTTTACCATGAACCAATACTCTGTGTATTGTTGGAGTCGTTGATTTGCAGCGGTACGATATGTAAAGCAGTTCTTTAGTTTCGTAAGCAAACATTTTTAAATTGTCCACATTAGTTTGTTTTTTGCTATTAATGGCTGCCAATATAATCATAAAAAGCTTCGAAATATTTATGTCAATGTCTGAGGGTGAAGGCGTGAGTTCTTGATCTTCAAAGAAACATCTTGCTTTATTTCCATCATTTGAACTTCCACAACCATGAAGAGATTTATAAATTATTAATCCGATTTGTTCTTTGAATTCTAATTGAATTCTTTTCTTCTCCTCTTTTCGTGATTCGTGAAGTTTCAAATAGTTTTTAACTGTAGCATCTTCCTAGCCGAGAATATTTCCATAATTCATATCATATGCAAGATGTTAACAGAACTCCAAAAGTCTCAACCTTGCGTGTAGTGGTGATATTCCAAATTTTAAAGCATTTTCATTAACAAATACTTCAGAATTCTCATGAAACTAAGAACTTATTTTTCCACATATATTGCATTTAAAGGTAAATGTTTAATCTGCTATAGGGCTTGCAACTTTTGCATCAATATAATTTCTGCTGAAATGTAACATTAATAGTGCTATTTGATATTTGAATATATATTGGGTCAATACTTTAATTTCTTCTTCTAATTGGTAAACAATGCTGTTTATTGCAGTAGTAGTTTATTTTGCGTATTCAAAACGGATTGGACGGCATAAAAATTTGGAACCTAGAGTTAAATTTAAGCATATATTTTCAAATAGTTTGTAATTTCTTGTCGATGAGGATGGCTTATTTACACGCATTCGAGACGCTATAAACAGCGCGGAATAATTATTTCTAGAATTTCTTCCGTACAGTTATCTGTATTCCGAAAATCCTGATGTTCCATTGCAGCCCCATTTGAACATTAAAATAAGTTCAGAGTCTGCATTTTTCAGTGTTATTATTGCTGAAGGTAGATATATTTCTACAGCCAGTGTTTTCAAGTAATTACAACATATTAACTTTAGCATCTTTCATAGCAGCATCAATCGGGTGCTCCATCGGCTGTAAAATATTAGTTTTCGCTTCTCTTACTGATTTGCTACTGGGAAAGATATCATATTCTTTTTTAATAACAGATTTCCTGAAAATCTCGAACTCGTTTTATGATAGTCCTTAATTTAATATTAGAGCTAAAGCATCTTCAGTGGTAAGAGACGATGTTGATTTTGATGTCACTACGCAATGGATTATCTGATTTAATCGCTTGGGAGGTGCTGGTTGTAACACATCTATAACATTTTCTACTTCCTTTGGTTACGTACATCTTACCAATTATTTAAGTGTATCTTTTATTTCAGAGCTCATGTGTGAGTTTAGAAGTGGTTCCTGTTTGGTCCTCTTTATTTCTAGCTAATTTTCATCATAATCTTTTTTTGGTCTACCCTTTTTTTTTTTTTTTGTTTTCCGATGAAAATTGGATTATCGATCAATCTGAAGCTTGAATTCTTTTCCCGAAGGATATTTAAAAATAAAAAAGTGAATGAAAATTTACTTATTTATGTATATATATGGCAATTTTTACAAGCTCGTTTCTTTCAGTTTCAAAATTTTTAAATGGCACATCAACGCTTTTTAGTACCAAATCAATTCGCGTACATGGCACTATCGGTTATGGAGCTTTGAGATAAAAAATTATAAAAATTGCCAAAATTATGTTTTCAACAACATTTAAGAAATTACCGCAAGTATATAATCAACATCGATATCTATAAAAAAAAAGTTTTATATATTTTTAATATCTAACGGTCAAAAAATGTTTTATGATGGACAAGAACTGACCGTATATGTTATGGTAGTTAAAATTTAGAAGTTCAAAATTGTTGTAAAAATTCCACTTTAAGTTCGATATCAGTAATAAATGCACATATTTAACCTACACAAACATATATAAAATAAAAGGAGGTTCGGTAAATTTTATATTATTGAATATAATCGCGACCAGAAATCTGGTTAAACCTTCCCTTAGAACATAGAGTAAAAACAAAGTGTGTATAGATTTTTGATAAATGAAATAATTCGGTGAGGTATTTTTCACATTTAACATTTATTATTATCTAAGCACCCAGCAAAAACTTTTTGGTTTTCTGTTATGGCAACTACTTATTAAAGTAGTTTCTCAGTAATGAGGTGTCATTATTATTTGCCTATTCTGTATTACATAAATAAGTAATCAATAGTATAATAGTACGGTAATATTGAAATCAAGTGGATGAGTTGGCTATAGTGCTGGATTAGCAACCAGAAGGTTATTGGTTCAACCCCATTCTGATGCTGTTAGTTTTTTATAACTACATGTCTAAAAAGATATTTTATTATAAAAAAGTTTTTGTCACTTAGAAAACTAAGTGCGGGATGGTATACTGAGTAAGACGTTAGTCTTTGAAATCGAATGGTTACTTGGTGTCCAAGTTCAAATTTCACTGACGGTAAAATTTTGTTGTTTTTTTTCTATATTTTTATTTTCGTTTAGGTATATATTTTTGAGTATCCCTAGAGTCTAAAAATAACTAGATGAATTTGTGGACAACTCGAACAAAAATAACTAGTTATTCAGGCAAAAAATGAGTAGTTTAATTTTGTTTCCAATTATACCTGCTAGCTTACCGGGAAAGCAAATTTTTTGCTGGGCATTTATTAATTATATAACTATAAAATAAATTTTGCAATGAACAAATATGCACACGAAAAAATTTTAAAAGTTTCATTAAATTCATACGCGTAATTATCCTTGAGTGATTCCGATATAAGTTATAATAACAGCTACATATTGGTATATATTTTCACCGATTTCAATTAGCGCCTTGGATGTGCCTCGACGATTTATGAAATACTAAAAACACTGCGATTTCAGATCATGAATACTTTTTATGCAATTTTTTTGTTGAAACCTATTTTTCGCTTAACTAAAACAGAATAGATGTACGATGATGGAAACTTTTTTTGATCATGTAATACTTTAGTTTCATTGAAATTACGCTGTGAGTGTGCCTCGTAAAAAGGGCACCTTCTAAAGCCATTCAGGTTTTTCTTCCCAAGTTTGGGTAGCTCTATTGCGCTGCTATTAAGGGCACATTAACGCGATGCATATCAAACGATCCATAATTAAAAGAGCAATAAATCTCCGTTTTGCAATACTCTAAATGGCGAAAATTTTATTATCAAAAAACTGCACAAATTTAAATTTTGAAAATTTTGGTTTCACCACTTTTCCATAATATAATTTAACACCGGCCAACTACACATTGATTGAACACAAGTTGTCCTATTTCTACAAGTGTTTGTAATTTACTTTAAAGGAATTGGACACATACGCTTAAATCCCTGATTACAGGAATCAAAAGAAAGAAGAAAAACTTGTTATTTTCAAACACTTTTTTTTTTTTTTTTTTGATTTTTTAACTTCGAGTACTTGTCGGCACCACATAGAACCATTTCCGGTCTTGAATTATTGCTGGTTTGCTCCACCAGTTATTGCTAATATAATTGCATCAAAACTTATTTTAAAAAATTTAAATTAAAGAAAAAAAGATTTTGGATCGGTTTTTTTGAAAGGTAAACGTAAAAAGTGAATTCCCCATATACCTGCTTAATAAATTATATTAGGTAATTTTGAAAACCCTTTCAGTAGAAAGCAAATTATGAACCATTTTCATTAATTCGCTAATAAAAATTCCGACATTGGAAATAAATTTAATCTATTCTTACGAATGTTGCACAAAAAGCACGCTTCAGTGCAATTGCCTGTTACCTGTGCTCACATATTGAAATGCAGAATAAAACAGTGAATTTTTCAACTTCTGACACGAGTAATTAGCTTGCAGTCCATTATATTATGTTTATTAGAACGACCTACAGCAACATGTTATATATTTATCAGTCGATTGGCAAATAAGTTTACTTTTATGTTCTTTTAATATTTTATAAGTTTTTGAAAATAAACAAAGTTGTGCTAAAAAAAAAATTAATATCTTTTTGTTTTTTAATTTTTTTTTTTTTAATTTTGTATATTTAAAAAATTTGCAAAAACTGGCTGTTGAAGCTTTTTGAACGATTTTTCTAGGAATGAAAGATTGATTTTTACTTTATACACAACATAAGAAATAATAGTGCAAATGTTATGATAATATGCTTTTTTTGCAATTTAAAAAATGTCATTTAAAAAATTTTCATAAAATCTAAACTCCTGCATTGCTTTTTTGCTTTTTATGATGTAATATTGTCAATATGTTGGCTTGGCTTTTTTATTAATCGATAAAAATGAAACTTTTTTCTAAAATTGACCATTTTCGAACAATGCTGAATGTAGGTTACAAACCTATATCAATATAAAATTTTCTTACCAGCCATTTATAGAGCGTTGTTGTTTTAAATATGTGAAGAAAAAAATTTTGAGAAAAAGTGAAAGAATTGTACTATATATTGAAAATAATTTTATTTTTTCATACTAATTCCACAGTGCTGACTTTGGACATTTTTCACGTCTAGACGAATTGAGATAGTGCAGAAACTTTTCCAGCATATTATTCTAGAATATATTGCAAACTAAAAAATTTTTTCCTCATACATATACCTCAGGAGGAAAAAAATCAGAAATTCAAAATTTAAGCTTATTTTTTCTTTATCTTGCCAAGCACTTTACAGAAGTATAAAAGTCTTTAAAATCAGGCTGGGTTTGCAGAAGTTAAGATTTTTTGAAATATTTACATAGCCGAGGTAATCAAATTTGTTATCACAGGATGACTGCAAGAAGAGTTTTCCGAAAGTTTAGGTCCTCCTCCTTAACTCGTCCATACATTTCAATTCGATACGACCAGCAGTTTATGAGATAGAGATTTATTACAAAAAATTTTGCGTTTGATCCCACTGTGTACTATGCTGCATTTTTTTATTTATTTATTTTTTTATTTTTTATTTTATTGTGCATTCTTGTTTTATTAGCTTCAGCTCGTATCACTTTTGGGAAATATTTTTTTTCTCCAATTTGCATTACAGAATATATGGATATGGAATTTATTCTCAAAAGTTTATTATTTTTATCATATAGGAATATTTTAGTAGTCGCATGTTATAAGCTCCTAGCTGAATCCCTATAAGAAAGCATTTAAACCATCTGACAGATTATAGATGTTCATTTAAATATATTTCAAAAATAAATTTATTTATAAAAGTATGGAAAATATGTAAACTACAAAAAAAAAGAGAAAGAAAAAAGGAAACATAAACAGGAAACGGAAATATATTTCTTAAAATAAACTGAATTTATATTACAGGTAGTTTAAAAGACAAATGTGAATTATTTTTTTTAGTGCTTCTTGTCCTGCAGCCAGCTGTTGTTTTAGTTGAGTTACTTAGCTACATTTATTTTTTCGTTTCTGGCTATTTCTTAATTTAAATTCAAAGTTAAAAAATTTTCGTTTACTTTGTGTTGATTTTAAATACTAAGTTTTATATTATTTTCATTGCTCAATTTAATTTTTCGTTTCATATTAAAAAGTTTGTAAAATACTTAGAAGTACTTGATGGAGGGTGAACAGCAAAAAGAAATACTTCAGCTGATGTGTCAGGACAACGGAAATAAAACAAGCTTAAAGCATTTTTGAAAATAGATTTGGCAGTTGAGAAATGCTACAAAAACAAAATGTCTTTTTAGGAATATGGCACTCAAGAATATAAAATGTTCTATAAAAATAAATCAAGATTAGTTATAGCTCAATTTTAGTCCTGTTACACTTAAGTTGTAGTTCGGTTCTATTGCAGTTCTAGTTTAGTTTTAGTTAAGTTGTAGTTCTGTTCGAATTCAGTTTTAATTTACTTCTAGTTCAGTTCTAGTTC
The DNA here is from genome assembly GCA_932274085.1 of Protocalliphora azurea. NCBI lineage: Eukaryota > Metazoa > Arthropoda > Insecta > Diptera > Calliphoridae > Protocalliphora > Protocalliphora azurea. The sequence continues at coordinate 125,192,863 of OW026520.1, forward strand.
AGTTCTACTTCAGTTTTAGTTTATTTCTAGTTGAGTTGAGTTCAGTTATAATTCAGTTCTATTGCAGTTCTAATTCAGCTCTAGCTCATTACTAGTTCGGTTCTTCTTCAGTTCTAGTTCATTGCTATTGCATAATTAATACTATAGTGTACTCTACAGCCAAGACTATAGTGTAAACTATAGTTAAGGCTAGTCTAGTCTACAGTCAGAACCAAAACTACGCTACTTTAAAGTTTAATATGTCAAGAAAAATTTCACTTTATGAGTATTTTAATACAGACACACATTCGAACATTGGCAACGGGACTTTAGTTTAGACTTTTTAACAATGTTTTTGGACATTTTCGTGACATATTAGATTTTAAAATAGCTTAGTTTTGGTTCTGTAAAAGATATTGATTTCAATTTTTTGGTGTATCATTAAAAATTATGTCAGCTAGACAGGGTAGTTTGTTTTGAAAAAATGGAGATCATACTTTTTATGATTTTTGAAATTAAACTAAATTATTTGTAAAAATTTGGTTAATATTTTATTCTTACTAAAATCTATTTTATTTGAGATATCCTAACGAAATTATCGGTAATTGTTGAAAATAGGGAATATCCCAAAAATGTTTTTTGGTGTCCTTTTTTTTAATTTTGCCCATAAAGTCCAAACTTGCAGCACATTTGAAAAAAGCTATTGGTAGGTTCCTTAGGACATATTAGAGTTTTTGAAACTGCATTCGGTTTGCAGAACTAGGTTTTGGGATTTTAGAACATATAGGCTAAATTAAAAATTTGATTTAAGTGTTTCAGTTTGTTTTTAATTTTGAAATTATCTCTGTGAAAATACCTTTCAGAAAAGTATAAACTTATTATATGTTCTTAAAGAAAATTTTGTTTTAGAAAAAATAGAGTGTAGACACTTTTTTGACAAAAAAAAAAAGTTATTAATTTTTCAATTTTCAATATTAAAATCGGTTATTATTGGGATCGTAAGAGATATCAACTTTAATTTATTTTTATTCGATAGATCATTTTATTCTTTAACTGTTTATTGAAAAAACTGAACCAAGTTTTAACAATATTGAGATAGTTGAAATTTCAAATGCAGATAACTTCAAAATATAAGAGATAAATATAAGCACTTTTTTCATAGGCCTTATCGAGGTCTTTAAGGAGATGTAAAAATACTTGAAATCGGATAAGAAACAAAACTCTATAGTCAAAACTGTAGACTGTTATATATTCAAGTCTATAATCTATTCTATGGTCAAAATTGCAGCCTATAGTATATTATATTCTTTATTTTAGACTATATTCTATTCTATAGTCTAGTATTTAGAATACAAACAATATAGTATTGAACATAGTAGTGTAGCTTATAGTAGATATTATATTCTTATAGTCAGGGATATAACAAAAACTGCAGATAGTTATAACACAGTTGTTCTTAAGTCGTAGTTTTGTTCTTTTTCTCATTTAGTTTAATTTATTTCTATTTCAGTTCAACATCAGATCGAAATTTGTTCTAGTGTACCTGTATTACGATTTTAGTTCAATTAGAGTTCTGTACTGCTTGCTATAGAGTACTTTCAATGAGGTCGCAAAACTTCTACGCTGCTACTACTTATTTAGTGGCATTTAAAAGTATTCACTTAAATGTCTTTTTTTTTAAGTGAAGAAAAAAAAACAATGAAAACGTTAGAAAGATACTGCCGCAAAATAATATGTTTTGTTCGTGATGTTCTTGTTTGAAATATTTTTGAACTCATTTTTATAACAAAATTGTAGGCACATTACAAATACACACAAATTTCATTCATATTTTCTCAAACTAACTTTTGCTGCTAGAGCCTTGTTTGAAAGCAATTTTAGTAGATCGATAAAGCTGTTGTATGCGTGTTTGTGACAGCCATTGAGTGCTGTTGCATGAAGCTGGTTTACAGTGGGGCCAAACGCAAAATCTTTGGTAATAAATCTGTATTTCCTAAACTAATAGTCAGCTCGAAATGTATGGAATATGGACCTAAGCTAGCAGAAAAATTATCTTATAGCCACATGATTACATCGAGTATATAAATTTCAAAAAACCGTAACTTCTAAAAATCAGGTCCGATTTCAAAGATTTTTATATTTCTGTAATATAAAGAAAAAATAACTCACGTAAGCTATCTCTTGCAGTTTAATAGATATTTACGCCTGAATTTTGAATTTTGAATTTTGAATTTTGTACCCCGACCTTATTTTATTTTTCGAGAATAAGTCTTTAGGTATATAAGGGAAAACTTTTTTTGTTTAAAATAAATATAACTCTTTCATTGCTGCAAAAATCATTTAAAAAACTTTATAAGGAAATTTTTCAAAAGCAAACAATATTTAATAAATTTAATCGATTGTTACGAATATTATCTCATTTGCCAATAGGTGAGAACAAAAGAGACTTTAAAAAAGGTCAGAAAAGGCTAAATGCCAAAAAAAAAGAAAAAATAAAAGATAAGGCCAGAAAAAGCTAATATATTTTCTAATATTTTTCTATTTTTTATTCTCATTAGCTGTTGATATTTTTTAAAGTTATATTTTAATAAATTTATAAATAAAACATAGAACTGCTGTTAACAAACAAAACCCAATGAAAAAATGTCCACAATATTCTAATACAAATTTGGATTATATTTCGTATGAAAAATGACCCAATGTTTTGACGTGATTTGTCATTTTTGATTAAAAACTTCGATTCTTTGTAGTGTTCTTTTTAGCTTTCATAAAAAAATTTAATTATAATTATAAATAACTTCTATGACTAATGAAGATTATTAAAAAATAATTATAATATCTGAGTAAAAAGTCCATATAATCAGTTAAGTTATATTTGATTTGAAGAATGAAGCGGCTCAGGAGAAAATTTTTGTAAAATATATATAATCTCGATTTTTTGAACGAATTAATACACAAAATTTCTTAAATGGATGAATCTGTAAAAATAAAATTAGTAAAAGCAAATAAGAAATTATTTTCTTCTCTGTTGAAATCTTAAAAGCAAAATAAAAATGCTAGTTTTAGCCCTAAAAAGGCTAAACTGGCAACACTGCTTTGGTAAAATTGTGTGTTACGCATGCGCATATATTGAAGTGCATAGCAAAGTATTATAAAATAGTAAATTTAGTGAGAATTGACTTCAATTGTCAGTTTTAAGGTCATTATATTATGTTTTTCAAATAACATTTATATATCTTATATGATTCCCAAAACATCACACTTGAATGTTTATATCTACTTGAGCTAGCCTATTTTCAAAACACCTCAAGAAATACATATTTATTCCAATATCATTATTAAAATTTTCTTTAAAAGAAAACTGACTTCAAGTTGTAATAGAGGCATACTAAGGCGTGGAATATTCATTTAAATAATTGTTTTTCTTTTTAGTAGCAGTATATTAAGATTTTCCTTACGTTTTTTGTCATATTTTCTTTATTCAAATATATAATTTTATATATTTCGGATTTTTTTTTCTGCATATATTGAATTTCAGTGTGCCATTGGAATGATCTGTTCTGATGCTATTGAGTTTTACTCGTGATTAACCTTTAAGATCAAGAGGATAATTTTATGCATTTAGTTCCCAAAAGGTTAAAATATCAATTTTTGCAAATAAGTCGCAAGGAAGAATTTATTATACTTGATTATAGATGAATTTATGAAAGATATAGTAAATTTCTTTACAACCGTAATAATAATCGAATTAAAGAGATTCTGAAAATCTAGTCACAATTTTAACACGAATTTGTAGTTTTTATGATAAATATATGCTTTTGGCGATATTTTTCTTCACTAAACATTTATTTGATATAAAAATTAACTTAACCAATTATAGACCGGAAATCCCAAAATATTACTTGTTCAATATTTAATACAAAATCATATGATGTAATTTTTCTGACAAAAAGTTAAAAACTATTTACATTTATTTACACTCTTGATAGAAAACCATATTTTTAGAGTTATTTTACAATGATCCAGCTCACGTATACGAAATAGTTAAAATAAAAAATAAATAGTTTAAGGATTAGCTTAGAACATATCAATCTTTAATTTTAGGGGGTACGTTTACAATATGAATATTTATACGAGGGCGGGTCAATAAGTCCGTGGCTTTTCGAACTTCCCGTAGTTATATGAAATGCAACACTATTCCTATCAAGTATCACCTGTTAATAGACTACTGTCAAATTTTGAGCAAGTGTCGTCATTTACTTTGCGTAAAAAATAGGATTTTTCGAGGCATTTGTTTGATCAATAATTTCATCGTTGGAGCTGAATCTCTTTCCACCGAGCCATTTCTTTAGGTTTGAAAATAGGAAGTGGTCCCCAGGGGCTAAATCCGGAGAATATGGCAGATGATGTACCAATTCGTAGCCCAATTCATAGAGTTTTGCCATTGAGACTGCACACGTATGCACCCGAGTATTATCTTGATGAAAAAGAACTTTTTTCTTGGCCATATGGGGTCGTTTTCTTTTTAAATCCTCATTAAATCGGTCTAGTAAGTTCGCATAATATTCGCCGTTTATTGTTTTTCCTTTTGAAGGTAATCGATGTGGATTATCCCGCGTGCATCCCAAAAAACTGTTGCCATCACCTTATTGGCCGACAAACTTACCATGGCTTTCTTCGGAGCAGGTTCACCTGGAGAAACCCATTGTTTAGACTGCTGCTTGGTCTTCGTAGTACAGTAATGGATCCGTGATTCATTCACAGTTACAAAACGCCGCAAAAACTCATTCGGATTGCGGTTAAACAACTCCAAACAATCGTTTGAATTTGTCACACGTTTACGGTCAAATGAGAGCAAACGCGGCACCCATCTTGCAGTCAACATTCTTAAAATTACTGATCATTTAAAATCAAAACCACACTGCCACATGAAATGTTTATCTCACGCACTTTTACTCTTCGGTCGGCCAACATCGTATCGTGGATTTTTTCGACGTTTTCGGGTGTACTGACCTCAATTGGCCGTCCAGAACTTTCAGCGTTATTTGTACTTGTGCGACCACAACGAAAGTCAGTAAACCACTTTTATACTTGATGCGAATAGTGTTGCATTTCATATAACTACGAGGGAAGTTCGAAAAGTCACGGACTTATTGATCTGCCCTCTTTACTTTGGCAAATAAATCTATACTTATACCCTCTTGATATTTTTTCAATTTTTTGAAAGTAGACCGAGTCTTGCTTAAAAGACATTTTTTTAATTTTTTTTTTAAATATCATTTATTTTTTAAAAATTTCAAAAAAAGTGGTTTTAAAGCTTTTAAGCTATTATACAGGAATTAAGGGTTGATATTTTTTATATATAACATCAGATACAATAGTGAAAATATTATGTGGTGCAATTTGAAAAAAAGTCGTTTAAAAGATTGACTTTTTTCATAAAATTCCAACTCCTGCATTCGTTTTTAGCCGGAAGGGAAGCAGTTTAGTGTCAAATTAATTTAAATCTACTTCATGATTATATATCGTCACTAAATTAAGAAAAAACTCTAGTGACATTTTTTTATTAATCGATAAAAATGATTTTTTTTAATTCACCATTTTCGAGCAATGTTGGATGTAGGGCGCAAACCTACATGTACCTAGAATTCTTTTTATTAACCACTTATGAGGCTTTGTCTTTCGAAATATGTAAAGTAAAATTTTTTTTGTAGATGAAACTTGAAGAAAAAAGTGAAATAATAGTACTATATTTTTGTAAAAAAGTAGCCATTTTTCATACTAATTTCAGGTTGCAGACTTTGAAAATTTTTTACATCTAGACGAATTAAGATAACTAAAAAATATTTTTTCAAATTATATTGCAGATTACAGAAAATGTTAAAAAAATTTTCCCTCATTTGTTCAGGACTAATTCTCGTAAAACGAAATAAATTCGAGGCAAAAAATCAAAAATTCAAAATTCATATAAAAATATCTTTTTAACTATAACTTTATCCCGCCAAGTACTTTTCAGGAATATACACATCTTTGAAATTGAACTTGATTTGTAGAAGTTACGGTTTTTTGAAACTTTTACTTTGACGCCCTGTAGCTTATCTCATATTATCACAAGGTGATTGCAAGATAATTTTTCCGAATGCTTAGGTCGTCTTCCTTCCTTACATTTAAATTCAATCCGGTAGGTAGTTTAAGAGATACAAATTTATTACCAAATATTTTACGTTTGGCTCCACTGTGTGGTTGTAGCTTTCAGCTGCACACTAAAACAATAACCGAAGAAATGAAATGAAATGAAATTTGTAGCAAGCAAAGTGCAGAAAGTATAAAGAAAACGAGATGGTTAGAAAGCAAGAAGAAAACTTTATTGAATAGTATTTCTATAAACAAATCAAATTTGTAAGTTTCTCCTTTTTGCCATTATATAAATAAATGAGTTTCTTGAACTTTTGTTTTTCTATAGTTTTTTTTTTTCTCTAAGCATTATCGTGCTGTTTTTTTTTTTGCATTACGGAAAAAAATATATATATTGCTTACAAATGACTGAAACTAAAGAAGGGAAAGAAAAAAGGAAAGAAGAAGAAGTTATTGTCTTAATTGCAATTTTTTCTTTCTAGCTGTTATTCATTCAAAGTGGCAATTTATACAAAAGTTATCCACTGGAGAAAATTGTTTTTTTATAGTTTTTTTTATATTTCTTTTTTGTTTTCCACAGTAATATATTGCTTTAGAAAGCCGCAGGGTGCTAAATAAGTATTTGCTAGACAATAACCTTGTATAGTTTTTTTTTTTTTCGTTAACTAAGTTATTTCAAGAGAAAAAACGAAAAATTAGTTTATAGCATTTAAGGAATTTTGCAGAAGTAAATATCCCTTTATAGAACATTATTATGATTCTGATGTTTTTATAAAACACACAATTTCGAAATTTTATATTTTATACTTTGTAAGAAAAATACTTAAACCTTAATAAACTATTTTCATATTTTTCTCATTAACTTTCATTTAAGTTCTGCCATCTATTTAATATTAAAGTTTAAGCAAAATATTTTATCACTACTCAAAGTTTGCTCTATTAACATCACTGTTTTATTCTCTTTTCTTACAACCTATTAAAGAAACGAAAGTAAACATTTTCTTAAGCAAATCTAAAGTGTGTCTTTAATTAAAAACAATTGATAATGTTATATTCGGCTTGGCCGAATCTATGTAACCACCATTTGTAATATTTTACAGTTTCATCTTATATAGAAAGTGCTCACCTTCTATATAAGGTGGCGGACTACGCCCATTTTTTGTTTCCGAGTTTACATTGGTCCTTGATTTAGTTGTACGTATATTCCTTGATATTTCACTTTATACGGGAGGTGGTTTCCCAGTTTATCTTGGCCCTTGAATTATTTGTGAAATATTTTGTTGACGTAGATGCGTTTTTGTAAAAGATAACGGCCGGAAAGTATAAAGTGAAGTTACGTTTTTCTAGTATTTGGTCCATAACTTTTTTGATTATGCTCCGATTTTGCTATATTTTAATACCAAACAAACCTTATATAAAACAAATTTTTTGGGCCAAATTTTGTTATCCTACAGACAGAATGATGGACATCGTTGGATCATGTTAGATTTTTATGAGAACTCAGAATTTATATACTTTAGGGGTCTAGGACGATTTTTTCGATATGTTACACATGAAATGACAAACCCGATAGACCCCCTTTTTGATGGTGGGTAAAAAAAAGAAAAGAAACTCTTTTGTAATATTAAATTATCTTTTTTTTTAATAAAAGTAAAAGTTAAACAACAATGTAAACTCAATTAATAAAAAAAATTTTTTTCTGAAATTTAATTAAAAATTTGTTATGTAAAGCAACAAGTATATAATCAATTAAAAAAACAAGTATATAAAAATTAAAAAAAAAAGATTTTAAATTTTAATACACTTATTTTTTTTTATAAATATATAAATACATGAATAAGAATATAAAAAATAGGACTTTGTTTTTGTGAACAGAGGAAAAAAATTATCAATTGATGTCAGAAAAATATAAACATCCCAAATACATACATTTAATTGGTATTAAAATAGTAAAAAAATAATCATAAAGTAATTAATTTTAAATATGAAAATAAAGTGTAGAAGTAAAAATGGAATTTTAGATGACCTACATTAAGATGGGAAGTGGAAATAAATGTGGAATTTTTAGAGAAAAAGGAAAATTTCTCTAAATAAAATTAATGTATTTCATAGAATGAAAGTAATTTGGAGACCTAAGATCAAGGCTAATCTTAATCAATTAGGCATAAAAAATAATAATAATAATTAAAAAAAATAAAGATCCTAACTTTTAGATGTTGAAAAAGTAACATAAGTATTTAAAGCAACTGTATTCAAATATGGGAAAGGCCAGTTTAGCTATATATTTTTATATATTTTATATTTTTACAGGGAAAAAGACTTGGTATAGGCATTACCTTTTTCAACTGCTTGTTAGCCTCCATATTACTAACTCAAAAAAAAAAAAAAATGATTGCCTTATATTTTTCAATTGACGCAGTGTTTTCATTTTACATAAAAAATTTAATTAAAAAAAATTAATTTAATTAAGAAAAAATAGAATAAAAGAGTAAAATTTTTTTCTCATTTAAAGTTTTAATTCATTCAATCATCTACTTGATTGATTTAATAAATTTTTTTAATTAAAAATTAAATTTTTTAAATTTTAAAATTTTCCGTTTTTCACTTTTTACAGTTATTAGTAATTGATATAATAATTTTGGTGAGAGCTGCAAATTGAAACAATTTTTAATTAAATTAATTTTTTTGGTGATTAGTAACTTATTTCATACAACGAAAAAAGTCACCAAAAATCAAATAAATTCATGCAATGTCAACACGTCAATACCAATTTCGAATTTCACTTCTAATGATTTTAAAATTCTTTCTTTTTTTCCCTCAACTAAGCTTGTGTTATTTTATAAAAAATATTAACTTTTTGTTTGACATTTCACAAAAACAAAAACTGTATATTTGCGGTGAAAAATTTAATAAATATGTAGTAAACAACAGCCACAACAAAAAATATAAAAAGGTGAAAAAACCTTTTATTCATAAATAATCCCTCGTTAAGTACGACCCACTTGCGCTTTAATTTTCACCCAGAAAAATACAACTAAATACACACCTTTTGTAACTTAATGCTTTGTTTTCTTAAATTGATATAATATATTGTTTATAGTATATTGAATATTTTAATACATTTTAATATAATAACCCAGTAATATATATAAAATATACACAGAAAAAGTGTTATATATATATATATATATATATATATATTTATATATATATATATATATATATATATATATATATATGTATGTATATATATATATATATATATATATATATACATAATATTTTTGTTAAAAAGATAATAATTTTTAAAAACAAAAACACCCAAACACGTTCAAAAATAGCAGCAGTTTCTAAACGACCGACAACAAAAATGGGGTTTAATATACCAAATTTATATTATAGAGTATAACATTTAAATTGTTTTCCTCTTTTGTTACATAAAACACAAAAAAAATGGGGAGAAAAATGTTAAACTATAATAAATAAATTTTATGTTTAAACAAAACCACACACTTATAAACTACAACATATTTTTATCAATATTTTGCATTTTTTTTTTTAAGTTTTGTTGCGTGCAAATGTTTGAACAATTTGTATCGTGTAGTAATTTTATTTTAGTAGCACTCGTAGTAGTTAGTTTATAAATATTCAGAAATTTGTTCTAGTTCAGTTCTATTTTAATTCTAGTTTAGCTCTAGTTCAGTTCTAATTAAGTTCAAGTTCAGTTCTGGTTCGGATCAACTTTGGTTCTAGTTCAGTTCTACTTAAGTTCTAGTTCAGTTCTAGCTCAGTTTTAGTTCAGTTATAGTTCAGATCCAGCTCAATTCTAGTTCAGTATTAGTTCAGTATTAGTTCAGTATTAGTTCAGATCTAGCTCAGTTCTAGTTCAGTTCTAGTTTAGTTCTAGCTCTGTTTTAGTTCAGTTCCAGTTCAGTTCTAGCTCAGTTTTAGTTCAGTTCTACTTCAGTTCTAGTTCAGTTCTAATTCAGTTCTAGTTCAGTCCTTATAAATTTTTCTTTTTATATTACTTGCCATTATAATGATATGTATTATAAGTGCACCTTTTTTTAGTAAAAATATTTTTTTCATATTTGTATTTTTAATAAAAACTGTTTTTTTACGTAAAACCGAATTCGAAACCGTTCTTTTAAGCTGTTTATCGAACAACTCGAAATCCAGTTCTAGTTCAATTCTGGTTCTATAATAGTTCAGTTCTAGCTCAGTTCTAGTTCAGTTCTACTTCAGTTCAGTTCTCGTTCAGTTCTAGTTCGGTTCTAGTTCAGTTCTACTACAGTTCTACTTTAGTTTTTCATCAATTCTAGCTCAGTTCTAGTTTGTTTTTAGTTCACATTTAGTTCTTATCTCCTCCTGTTTTAATCCACCTTCTGTTGAGATTTAAATATTGTTAATTTTTTCAAGCATTTACATAAAACCAAATTTCATTACTAACATACATATGTAATTATTTTATATCTCATGTATTCCCTTATCCAACACATCTTTTAGATACAATATACCTACTCCAAATAACCATTAGTAGTTTTAATAAATCAAATTTGCAAAGCAAACTTTATCTTTATGGCTATATTATATAGGGAAAAAAAGAACCTATTACCCAGTGTTTATGTTAATATTTGACACTAAAATTAAATTTATTAAAAAGAGCAAAAATGTTAACGAAATAAAATGAAATGAAGAAACTTTACCATATGGGATTTTTTTCCCCCAATATTCATATTTCATTTTTGGCCACAATTATACTTTTCATGTTCGGGTGCAAACTTTCTGGTCACACTTACTTAGTGCATACATATATTGAATTTATTCATGTAGTTCTGGAAATTCCTACGCAAGCATTCATAGTTCTTATTCCTACATGCTGTACTTAGCATTTTGGTTAAAAAAAGTCTTGACTTTAGGTATCTGTATATATATATGCATACGTTTTCATGTTTTCCAAAAGAAAAAACTAAACAAAAATTGAATGATGGGAAAAAATGGTATCCCTATATTATACCAAATTATACTCGTAATATAAATAGAAGTCATACATGTTGCAAAAATACAAAATATGTTTTGTTAGAAATGTAATAGAGGAAGCTGGTGCACAATGGTATAGTTAGTAACGATTGGGGAGTTCAAAAAATTCACTTTGGTCATAAATTAAAACATCAAGGGCAAGAAAAGCGTACTTTAAATAATCGAAAATATACGATAAATGAAAAGATATTAATTAAGGTAGATGGAAGGATCTTTTATGCAAATTTAAAAGAGTATTTATTTAAATTACACTTAAAATTAATTTACTTGAATACATAGGAAAAGTCATATTCGTTTACACGTTATAAATAGTTAATATTACTAAATAATTATGCTATACGAGAATAAAATATAGTACCTATTATTATTTTAATGTTTGTTATAAACGAAAATAATGGTCTCACACTCAATACAAAACGTCGCAAGATTGCGCTCTGCTTCAATTTAATCGCCTAAACAATATGACCTCTAGAGGCTGTGAACCTTACCTTTAGAAGGAAAATCATTGATACATAAAGTAAATTTTTTAAGTTTATTTTTAAGTTATGCAAAATTAGAAATAATAAAACGTTGCCAAATATACAAGGTATGTCACAGAACAAAAATTCGTACGAAAGTGAAAATTAAATCGTATTTAGCTTCTTCAAAGAACGGAAAACGAAAAAGTTTTTCGCTTTCAATCCACTTTAAAATGTTAAAGTGAAATTGGTATTTTCACCGCTTTACAGATAAAAAAAAAAACACAAAAAGTTAATGAAAATAAACAATGAATTATTTATTTATTAATTTCACTTAAAAAAAATTTAATTTTATCCAAAAATTAATAATTTTCTTAAATTTAATTTTAAGTGGCCAAAAAAATGTGAAAATAAATAATTTCGTACTACCAATAAAGTTTTTTTTTTTTGCATAGTTACCATAAGTATTTAAGAAAAATGTAAACAAATTCGACTTAGTAACATCATTTAAGAATACAAACAAAACAAAATTAGTAAAAAGTCAGTTTCTTTAAATTTAAACGACATTTTTTTTCAAATTTAAATTTAATTTATCATTTTGTTACTCAAATATGTAAGTATTTATAAATTAGAAAAAACATCACTTTTCGTTCCAAAGAGGTAAGCACAAAAATTCCAAGCAGGATAAATTTTTATTGATTTTATGGAAACGCATCAAGACATAGCCAGGGGATATATAAAAAGCGATAAGGTTGTTGTAGATTCGTTATGGTCTGAATTGACTGAGGAACTAAACAGTTCAGGGCCACCTTGTAAAGATGTTAAGGAGTGGAAAAAGACCTGGGCCGATTGGAAAACCAACGTAAAGCGAAAAATATCAAACATCGCTAAAGAAAATAAGAAAACTGGTGGTGGAGGAATAATTAATAGATATTGAAGAAAATATGTGTAGAATTTGTGGTTTTTATAAAACGGCTGGTGGAATCGCAGGTTCAAAAAATTTTTATAATGAAAAAGAAAATGAGGAGATTGATTTCAGACCTTCAAAGTCAAAACAGGCACTTTTGAACATACTTTGCAGAAAATGATTAACAAATATTATCCCTTCGTATCCAAAAAAAGCACTTAACCCTTTTAATCGGTACAAACTGATGAAACTATAAATAAAAATTAGTAAATATTATCATCTCTGTAAATACATAGTTTAAATAATTTTACTTACATTGCACTTGGATAAGACGAAGGAACTGATGCGTCCCTCAATGATTTTCGCCTCAGTTTTTCAATGAAATTTTTATTTCTTATTTCTTCTAATACAGCTTTTTAATAGTAAACATAAATATCACTTTTAATTTCATTTGTTGATTCTATTATTTTGTTTTCATTTTCTTTGTTTATTAATTAGCTGTTATGTAATTATGCCACATTTTCTTAAGAAAAAATGTGTTTGTAATTTCTTTCGGATTTGCAAAAACGTATTAAAGCTGAAGTAGCAAAACAAAAACGTTACGGGATCGCGGAGACCATACTCAAAATTTTTCTTGGTTCCTCCGAGAAGTAATGCTTTAAGCGAATCATGAAGAAAGAAGTTGTAAGAACTCCTACTCTAGTATAAAGCGTTACCGTTATGTTATTTTAGTCGCTAATTGCTTCTTTTTCAACTACCTGGCGATTTTTTTGGCCCCTTTTTTTAAATGGAACTAAATAGAGACTTTTTAAGACTTTTAAGACTTGACGAAAAACCACGTTATTTGAAGTTACTCGACCAATAATGTATATTAATTCCGATGAATAAATTAATTATTCACAGAAAAAATAGCAAAATTTATCAAGTAATTAAAAAGATTATTTTTGGTTCATTGTAGATTGTCATATTTTCAATTTTACTATTTCAACTATTTCAGTTGTTACAATTTTAATTAAAATTTAATGTTAAAAAAATCAATTTTGTATGTGTCAAAAAATTAAAAACTATAAAATTTTGTTAAAAAAATTAGCAACAGCAGATAATGCAATGGAATATTAATAGCTGAAAAATTATAGATTATTAAGTTTACTGAAAAATTTTTCACAAACATAAATTTCATGATCGCCTACAGAAATTGATGTTTCATAATAAATTTATGCAATATCGTCGATTCTTTGTGATTTGAAGATTCAGGTAAGAACAGGATAACCTTCTTAATTAAAAACCACTTACTCCATAATTACTTGTACTCCGAAGATTAAATATTGTAAATAAATAGTTCAAGAACTGAAGGATATCGTTTCAAGGAACAATTCATCGCAATGAGGAAAAATCGAACTGTTCATCTCTTAAATTTAATTGTAATTTTAAAATTGTCTCGTAGATCTTACGCTTATTTTAGTATTTATGATTTTTGTAAAATATTAAAATGTTTTCATTAAAAATGAATGTTTTAAAATTCATTTATCATAAGTGCAAAAATCTAATAAATATTAACATCAAAATTTTTTAAGAGAACAGATCTATTGTGAGAATATAGTATGTTGTTTGGTAACAATATTTTTATTTATTTCCAACAAAAACTTTGCTTTCCTGGTAAGCTAGCAGGTATAATTGGAAACAAACATAAACTACTTATTTTTTGCCTGAATAAATAGTTATTTTTGTTCGAGTTGTCCACAAATTCATGTAGTTATTTTTAGATTATAGTTATATTTAAAAAATAAAAAATAAAAAAAACAAAAAATTTGGCCATTACTGAGATTTGAACTTGGACACAAATTAACCATTAGTTTTTAATGACTAACGTCTTACTCAGTACACCATCTCGCACTTCATTTTCTAAGTGACAAAAACTTTTTAATGTAAAATATCTTTTTAGGTATTTTGTTATAAAAAAACTAACAGCATCAGAATGGTGTTGAACCAACAACATTCTGGGTGCCAGTCCAGAGCTCTAGACAACTCATCCACGTGATTGTAATATTACTGTGCTATTATACTATTGAGTACTTATTTATGTAATGCAGAATAGGCAAATAATAATAACGCCTCATTACCGAGAAACTACTTTAATAAGTGCTTGCCGTTACCGAAAACCAAAAAGTTTTTGCTGGGTTACTACAAATTCGCTGTTGAAAAAAAAATTGTTCACTGCTAACAACTTTAAACAATAAAAATTGTTTTTAAATTTACAAAAACGGTTGTTGGTGCACTTTTAATTAAAAAAATAATTATTTTGACAAGCCAAGTGTCCTATTAATTACCAATAGGACACTTGGCTTGTCGTAATTTTTTCTGTGTTCAGAGATTGTTTCCCAATATAGTGATGTGATAAATGAACTGAAACTTTTAAAAACTAAAGCTAATGAAAAATTTTATTAATAACTATTTAAAACATCAAATGATTCGATGAATTCTTATATCTTAATTCGCTTCAATTTATTGTTTATATTTTTACTATCAGCGGCTTGATGGAATTTCCTTTTTGTAAATTACCATTAATGAAAAATAAATTGTCCAATAAACTTATATTAAGTTGGAAGACTACAAAAGTACAGGAGTACAATTTCTAAAACTAATTTTTTAAATATTCATGAATTCAATTCATCCAAAGCAGAATTCCTTTTGCCTTAACTTTTTACAACATATCTCAAATAAGAAAAATTGTTATATTGGAAGCGTATAGGATATAATTGTTAGTTATAAAATATGAGCAGAATTCCTTTTGCCTTAACTTTTTACAACATATCTCAAATAAGAAAAATTGTTATATTGGAAGCGTATAGGATATAATTGTTAGTTATAAAATATGAGAATTTTCAACCGTTTTTCCCAATTTTCACATTAAATGTTCAATTATATAAAATAATATTAATTCAATTAAAAATTATTTTATATATTTTAATTTAAAAAGCAAATGTATTTTTTTAAATAATTTGTTCTATATTGGGCAAATTTGTCCTCTAGTTTTTTTTTATATTTAATTTAAGCCAAAAGTAATCACACTATGAAGTTAGCAGTTTATCTTAAAATACAAAATTATTTGTCTTTGGTTTTATCAAATAACCCATTTTAATTTAGTTTTTAGGTGTTAAAGCAGTTGGCCCCTTTTTTAAATTCCTTTTTTTGGCATTTTTTTTTTTCGAAATCCTACTTAGTGTCAACTTACTTAGTCTCAACAAATGAAATGGAAATAAATCTGCAGATTGCGAACGGGTTTTCCGAATTTAATGAAATTCCGCACAGTGATAGTAGAAGTGTAGTGAAGATTAAGTTTTGTAATCCGTCTATATAGACAAAACGGGGCAGGAGGATTTAAAGGTCCCAAAATTGGTCACCTCGGGTGACCAAAAAATTTAGAACGATCCTGATTTCTTATATCTAAACTGATTTATAAGATTTGTATATTTTTATAGCCAATTTTAAAGTGATTTTATTCATTGTGGTCTAACTAACCAACTGTTGTATGTTACTCTGTTCCAAGTTGTTATACATCGGAATAATTATTATAAATTTTGTTAAAACGCCTGTAATTTTATGTAAATTAATTTCAGAGATTTTTATCTCTTCATATTTTGTCTATTTTTTATTCATAGCCTACCATTGTGCACACTTCTATAATACATTTACAGTTAGTATGTGTTATAACCAGGGTAAGTTTAAATATACACAAAAAAAATTAAAATATGCACATGAAAAATCATGAAAAAGTGGGATAGTAAGCACTGAAATATGCATAAGAACTGACAAATTCATGTGGTTTTTTGTATAAATAATCATAAATATACTTTCCTCTAACTTAAAAATTTTTACAGTTTTCGATTTTTTATAAAAAAAGAAAAATATATTAAAAATATATGTAAGTAGACCATGGCCGTTATGTTTGATACGTCTGATTTTTTTTATAATTAAGTACGGGGCAATAAAAAAAAATGTACAATATAATTTATACTAATCAGTTGAACTCCAAAAAATCAGAAGAAATTGCGTCTTTATTAAGAAAACAAATTTTTGTAGTCACTATATGTAAAATTATGCTTAGAAAAAAATTTATTTATAGTAAAACATTTATGAAATATGAAAAAGCTTATTTTCAAAGCGTAAGGCTTGAAAAACTTACCCTGGTTATAACAGCTAACCTTTTATTTGTTTTTATTTACAATTTATTTGTTGTTGGTTGCAACAATAACAAAAATAAATATACACATATAGCTAGAACTAGTGAAATAGTAATAATAACAAGAAAATAGAAAACTTACCGTTATTGTGGCATATGCTAAGCACCAGTAGAGTCATAAATATCACACCATACAATTCATTGAGAATACGAGCTGGAGCCAAATATGTTAAACTATACCAAGTTGTATGTGATGACGAAGTCGTCGTACAAGAGGTGGAATATGAGGGACTTAGAGAGGTGCAGCATGAAGTTGTTTTTGTTGTTGTTGTTGATGTTGTTAAAACCGTAGATGATGATGTTAAGTATGATGGTGATGTGGATTTTGGTGCTGGTGTTGTTATTAATTTTGTTGCTGGTATTGAAAGTGTTGAACTTGTTGTTATTATTGAGGGGTTTCGAAGTAACTTTGTTGTTATTGTTGTTGTGGGGGTATGTGCTTGTTTTTGTATTATTTTAACACATTTCCCTAGATCATATAAATATTTTAACTGCTGCTGGTATTTTTGCATTTTTTGTTGTTTTTTAAATAAATGAACTTTTTTTCGTTTGTCATTATTTCTACAATACTGGTTATAAGTTGTTTTTGTTTCTGTTACTACTGCTGCTGATGTTGTTACATGTGCTAATTTAGTTGTTTTTGTTGTTCTTTTTGTTATTTCTTTTGTTTGTGGTAATAACAATGTCACTATATTTTTCACTATTAAGCTTATCTTTTTACTACTACAACTACAATTGCAACAATTACTTTGTTGGATGCAGCTACTACCACTACTTCTACTACTACCACATTTATTTCTTATACATCGGTGGCAGGTTTTGCGTATACTAGTGCAACATGTATATTTTGTAAAATATTTTGTTTTGTTAAAGTTTTTCCTTTTCTTTTTATATCTATTTATGTAGAAATGTTGTTTTGTTGTCCTTGTATTATTTACACTTAGTTTATATTTATTATATGACGTTAGTGTTGTAGTTGTTATATTGTCCACCATATTTACATTGCTGCTGCTGCTTTTAATGATGTTGTTGCTAAATAAACATTCGGCGCGTCTACGTTTCCTCTTCCGTCTAGAAGTTTTTCGTATTTTTCTTCTTAATGCAGTTGGATATAAACGCAATATTGTGCTGCTGGTAGTTGTTGTTTTTTTGCTGGAATTTTTACTACTACTATTAGTAAATTTTGTAGTTTTTTTACTACTACTACTAGTAGTAGTAGTACTTTTATTTGTGCTATTATTGCTATTGCAAATATTTGCTGTTGTTGCACATGTTTTTTTGTTGTTTATTATTGGTGTAGTTGTTTTTGTTGCTGGCGTATTAAAAAAGTTGTTAAAATATTCAAATGTCATTGTTATTTGTTACAAAACGAAATAATAATAAAAAATAAACAAACGTATGTATGAAAGTTTTTACAGTTAAAATATTTATTTAGATTTTGAACATTTTTCTGCATTTTTTTTTGTGTTTTTGGTTACTTTGAAATTTTTATTATTTTTTTTTTACAATTATTTATTTATATTTTTATCATTGTTTGCTTATATTTGCTTAAATTGTTTGCAGATCATTTATTTGCTGGGATTTAATTTATATTTTAAATATATATATATTACATAATTTTTTCGTAAAACACTTGTTATCTGGCACTTTAATATTTATTTTATGCACATACATTTTAATTTAACAATATCATCAGCATCATCATCATAATAACCACGTTGTAATATTCATGCTTTAGCCACGCTTTTAATGCATTTTTTGGTCTGGAATTAAAGTAAAGATAAAAAATTATAATAACTATGGTTGCGTATATTTTGTAATAAAAAAGGAGCTATTTTTATACACATTAGTTGTTAGTAATATATTAATTTGAAAAAAACAATCTAAAAAATTAAGGCATTAAAATTTTAAGCGGCCAGAGCCGAAACATTTATACACTACTTTTAAAATTTTATTTTTCGCTTAACCATTTTATTAAAAAATAATAATAATATATTCTTCAAGATACCATCAATATTATACTTATAATTCCTTTATATATATTTAAAAAGAACGAAAAGCATATTAGTTTACTATTTAACAATTGACTAAATTGTCATAGCATTTACTTAACCACTAGAAAATATTTTAAACTACACACCAATTCCATTCTCTTGGTATACAATATATTTTACCTCTGATTTCCTGCGTTACTAATCAATAAACCAATTTAAATATCTTCCACAAAATCTTCCCCTTTTTACTCAATTATAAATTTTTATTTACTATTATGTGCATGTTATTTATAATTATTTTTAAATTTTTTCATAAAAATGCTTATGAGTATTTGATGGTATTTTTTTCTACTTAGAATTATATAAAAACTAAAAAATAAACACAAGTAATAAAAAATTGTAATAAATATAATAAAAACAAACGCATAGTTCACTGAATTGGAAAATCATTTCAAACAATTTTTTACAAATTTAAACATAATTTTACATTAAATCATTAAACAATATTTCAAAAAAGTAAAAAAAAATAATAATAAATAAATTAATAATAATAAAACATGCTTAAAAATAACATATGTTAAAGGGACTTCAATGAAGCTGATTATAATAAATATGATTTAATAAAAATTTAAATAAAAAATTATTATAATTTATCGAATTAAGATTGAAAAAAAAATATAAAGGTGCTCTTATTTTGGAAGCTGATTTAGTTAAATTAAAAATTTTATGACTTCAGCTTTTAATTTTTGAAAAAAAGAGAAATAATTTAATTACAACATCAATCAAATATTATATATTATATATATCTACAAATCGCTCATTTACTGAAAGAATGTCACACAGTGGTTCCAAAACTTTTTTTTTTTTTTTTTAAATAATTCTGTAACTTGTGAACATTTGGAAATATCTCAATTAAATTTCACATAGCCAGGGAAGAAATGTTTTTGAATTAACTTAAAGGAGCACAGATTTCTAGCGGATACGGGGGGTAGAGCTCCAAAGTTGGTCGTTTCAATTATTCAATTGAAAAAAAAAATCACCAAAAATTCATTTACGGTTTAAGCGAAAAAAACTACATATAGATAGTCCTTATAAATGTCTACAACAAATACGGTTACCTCTTTTAGTTTAAGAGATATTTAGCTCGAAATATATTTTTCACTCCTTTTTAGCCTGGTTTTTTTAGATTTTTTTTTTAACTTGGCGAGTTCAATATTGGCCCTAAATTTTTTTAAATATTCATTGGATTTCTTACAAAATTCTAAATGAAATGGCTTGAAAAACTTTTAGCGTAATTAATATGTTTTCACTAATTCCGATTTTCCATGTTCTAACGTTTCCTGTGATACCAATTACCATATAATACAACTATGCCAACTACTTTCATAAAATGTTAATACTTTTGCTTGAAAAATAACAAAAACTTTCTCTTCTTAGGTAATTTTTAGCATTTTTCCAATGTATTTTATGAAAAATGTAAACACAACGCGAGTAGCAATGGAATGTTAAATACTTCTGTTAACTTTACATTGTAGTTGTACTTGTAACAGGTTTGCATTTTTCATAAAAAGATATGAAAAAAGGTTTATTCTTATTTTTGTTATTCAGAGGTAAGCTGCTTATATAAGTGTTTGGTATCCCTGAACTCGCAAGATTGTGTAGAATTACAACTAACAGAAATAAATTGATTGTGGTAAAATTTCTTCAGAAAAAAAAATTGTGGAAAATTGACAAAGTTGGGATAGGGCTTGTAGGGAAACCGTTGCACCTAGCGCTTTCTGGTTTACTTTAAACGCATCTGCATTAAGACATCTTTTGAAAATATTTAAAAAAAATCATAGGGGCCGGAACAAAATATAAATTTTATGAGAAAAAAATATTGCCAACTTTTTTGAAGAAAAATTTAAAAAATATGAAATTTTCATTGAGTTCCAAATTCAAATTGATATAACTTTTTATCTTATCTATACATTTATATGATTCTTGCAGCAATGTTATTTAGAATTTTGTAAGGAATTCGATGAATATCTTAAAAAAGAATAGTACGAATAAGAGATATTTATTTAGACTTAAATATCTCTCAAGCTTAAACAAGAACTATCTATATAAAATGTTTTGTCTGTCAAATTTTTCACGATTTACAAAAAATGCATACCCGAGATGACCAATTTTGGAGGTTATTTTATGTCATATGTTTACATTTTTTTTTAACAATAATATTGACTTTTGTGGTAAAGAAATGAACTAAATCGGTCCACTAATAACCGAGATCGGTCACAAATATTTTCATAGGATTTTGGTTTTTTGAATCAACCAAATTTATGGGACAAAAACTGAAAAAATCTGTTAAAAATATGCACAAAAAAACTTTTGTGTTCCAATGACTATTCGCGTTATAGTCGTTTTTTGTTTAAACAAGCAGTTTAGTTAACAGCAGTATTAGAATAATTGTTAGTGTTGTTATTTTTATGTGTTTGTACTGATGTTTGTAACGCGCAGAAAAAGTCATTCAATACCCACCTTAAAGTATACCAGTCGACTTAAAGCCACTTTCTGAGTCGATCTAACGGTGTCGGTCCGTCCGTCCGTCCGTTTGGCTGGCTGGCTGTCCATGTAAATTTTTGCACATAGCACAGGTCGCAATTTTAAAAATAATTCAATGAAATATGGCACATAGGACCTTCATGGAACAAGGGCGAAGCCTGTTGAAATTGGTTATGATCTTTCCATTATTTCACCTAACCCCCATACAAATGTCGTCCCGGAATAGGGGCTTAATGATCATAAATGCCTTAAATATGATTATATTTTAATCAAATATGGTGCAAAGAAGTACTGTATAAGCATCAATCTTTCATGGAGATCGGTCCACAATTGACCATAGCTCCCATATAAAACCCTCTTCTGAAAATCACTTTAACGTGCATAAATCACATATACATGTTAGTATCAAGTTAATATTTGTTACAAATAAGTTCTATATAAGTGAAAATCACAGTGACAAATTTTATGAGGATCGCTCCATAATTTACCATAGCTCCCATATAAACCCACTTTCGGGAATCACCCTAAAGTGTATAAATTCATATAAATGTTAGTATTAACGTAATATTCTGTATTCGTGTATTTTATTTTACACTTAGTAAAAGCATTGGTCCACAATTGTCCACATATTTAATATAACAACCCTCCACGAATTTTGATGGACATACACAATGGTGTGTGGTATCATATGGTCGGGCTTGACCAACTATATATTTCTTATTTGTTTGTCTATAAAGTCAGTTAGTTCACATTTATGTACGCTTATAAGTTGTGTTTTTTTTTTCCTATATACACACTTAAACTAATGAACCAATTTAGTATTATTAATAATGTGTTCGTTTTGAATTACTTCAAAAATTCGGCCTGGCATTGATTCGACTAATTTTTGAAGAAAATCAATGTCAATTTCTTTCCACGCTTGCTTAATTTTTATTGTGATTAAAAATTTAAGGGCCATGTACTCCCACAGATTCTCCATTGTATTCAAATTCGGACTGCAAGCCGGCCAGTCCAATAGTGGAATACTATGTTCATTAAACCACGATTTAGATTGGTTCGAGATGTGTATTGCAGAATTATCCTGCTGGGATATGCAATCTCTATCTATTTTTATATCCCTAAGTAAGAGAAGAGCATCTTCCAACAGTTTATTATAAATTGCACTGCTCATTTTAATTGGAAAAAAACATATTTTTAATTTTCTTGGAGCAGAATAGACTGCCCAAAGCATAACACTACCTCCATCGAATTTGTTTTCATCAGAAAAAAAAAAATGCTTTATTCTACTCATTTGTCCATTTCATGTTTGCAACATATTTGGAAGTTTCAGGAAGGTCAAGTTTATTTTTTATTTCTGTAGCATATAACTTATTGAGGGTAGCTTCTTCTTTTATTTTATTAATTTGCGTTTTTGTTAATTTTTGATAACCTCTTGTTGGTTTCCGTACTCCATAGTTCTGCCCTTTCTTAAAAAAGTCTCGAATAACTCCTTCCGAGCAGTTAATTTGTTGTCCAATTTCTCTACTAGAACAGCCTTGATCACGAAAAAATTGAATTTAGATTTTTTCCTGGTGTGTAAGAAAAGTTCCTTTACCCATCCATTATGCTGATAAAGTTTCTCAAAAAAAATATTTGCAGTAAATAGAGATATGTTGTCATCAGAAACTTACCTTACAAACAACTAAAACTGCTAAAATTTTTTAATATATATATATATATATATATATATATATTTCTTTATAACTTTTAAGCAAATTTTTCTCTACCACGCTTATAAGATTATTTCATTGGAGTGATAAATAATAATGTGACTTCTCATATACGAGGGCGGATCAATAAGCC
Source organism: Protocalliphora azurea (assembly GCA_932274085.1). Classification (NCBI taxonomy): domain Eukaryota; kingdom Metazoa; phylum Arthropoda; class Insecta; order Diptera; family Calliphoridae; genus Protocalliphora; species Protocalliphora azurea. The sequence goes on from OW026520.1 coordinate 125,216,002, forward strand.
CCTGACTTTTCGAACTTCCCCCGTAGTCATATGAAATGTAATACTATTCCCATCAAGTACCACCTGCTAATAGACCTATCAAAGTTTCAACAAGTCTCGTCATTAACTTTGCGTAAAAAATCGGATTTTTCGAGGTCCTTAAAATAAGCATTTTCCATCGAGACATTTTTTTAGGTTTGGAAATAAGAAGTAGTCACTAGGGGCTAAATTCGGAGAATATGGCGGATGAGGTACTAATTTGTAGCCCAATTCATAGAGTTTTGCCATTGAGACTGCACACGTGTGCACCCGTGTATTATCTTGATGAAAAAAAAACTTTTTCTTTTTATATCCTCATTAATAAGTTGGTATAATATTCGCCGTTTGTTGTCTTTCCCTTTTGAAGGTAATCGATGTGGATTATTCCGCGTGCATCCCAATAAACTGTTGCCATCACCTTATTGGCCGACAAACTTACCTCGGCCTTTTTCGGAGCAGGTTCACCCGGAGTCTGCTGCGTGGTCTCCGGAGTACAGTAATGAATGCATGTTTCATCCGCGGTTATAAAACGTCGAAAAAACTCATTCGGATTGCGATTAAACAACTCCAAACAATCCTTTGAAATTGTCATATGTTTACGTTTATGGTCAACTTTATTAAACCCAGCTGATCATTTAAAATCGAAACCACACTGCCATATGAAATGCTTATGGCATCAACTATCTCACGCACTTTTACTCTTCTGTCGGCTATCATGGATTTTTCAACATTTTCGAGTGCACTGACCTCAGTTGGCCGTCCAGAACGTTCAGCATCATTTGCACTTGTGCGACCACAGTGAAAGTCAGTATACCACTTTTTTACCACTGAAATCGATAGTATTTATCGAGCTTTTATGGGCACTCGAAATTCACTTTTTTCCATTTTTAGAAAAATACACGAGGTTGTGTGTTTAGAACAGCTGTTAAAAGCAAAGTAAATGACGACAGTTGTTGGGGAAGGTGTTGCATTTCATATAACTACGAGGGAAGTTCGTATTGTAAACAATTTTATTATAATACTTCGTTTACACACATAATGTAAAAGTGCTCCAACATATGCAAAGTTTATGAGTCCATGGAATCGAAATTGGAACTAAATTTTCAAAACTTTTTGGAGATTTTATTAATGTAATAGTATGCAACATTCAATGACCCAAATTTTGTCGCATAGTGGTATTCGTTACAAATACAGGTAACACTCTTAAGAGGCTTGTTGGGATCGAAGAAACTACGTGTAAATCAAAAACGTTTCAGAGTAAATACAAAATTATATTTTGGTACCAGGATGTTTATACATCGCTTAAATTAAAGCACTAGTTAAATGAAAAATGTAAGTCTAGGATCTAAAAATCACATTAAACTAAAACACATAAAATTATTTACATATTTTTTTATACTTTTTGAAATAGATTTTCATACCACCATCTTTATTAGTTATTAATCGACTTAGAATGTTATGGAAATATTTCTGTGGCTTTAAAATTAGCAGATGAAGATTCTCCTTGAATTCATCAATTTCGTTAAAATGCCATTGGTAGCCAAAAATTTTTTCTACGGGATTCGTCGTTTGGTTTGTCTAAGCAATCGCAGTTTTTAAAAGTTTTTTCAATCATAATTTTTTGTTATATTTAAATTATAATTTTATTATATTTTTTCTATTAAAGTGTCTCGAAATTCTTTTGTTTTAGATACCTTTTTAAAACATTTTCTTAAAATAATCTATTTTTTTAGTAACCGTTTCTGCACATGATTCAATACACTCTACTGTACTGTACTGTATTTCGTGTAATTCGAGTATTGTTTGTGTTGAATAGAAATGGGTTGGTTGGTTGGTTGGTTTACGTGGTAGCCCGTAACCTTACGGGCAATTAATTAGACTCGTTAGAATCCGTTTTGATGGAACACACTACTCGCCAAATGAATGAGTTGTGTTGAGTCTGTAATGAGGTAGAAGTGTAGGGAAGAACAATGAGAACATAAATTAATTAGATCCAGCCTGTAGCATTGAGATATTTAATGATGTCACTGAGTCTAGTGTCAGATATCTCACAGAGGTTGTCTAATTGATATCTTCCCATAAATTTATGACTGCTTGCATTCAATGAGTTGCTTGAACGTTTTTCGTTGTAGGTAGGCCACGTTTCTTTCGCGACTCTACATTTGTCCAGATTTCGCCATGTATTTTTGTCTTTTCTATAAAGTGTTTTTGGATTCTGCTTTTGACTGTTCCTAACGGGATTGCGACAGAAACCGATAAGGAGGCATTCATAGCAGAGCCTTCCCGGGCTAATTCGTCTGCCTGTTCATTACCATAGTAGTCCCTATTGCAGGAACCCAGACTATAGTAATGTCATACAGTCGACTTAGTCCTAGCAGTTCCTCTTTACACTGTCTGACTAGAATAGAGGTAGTTTTCGGTGATTTGAGCGATAGTATTGCCGCTTGACTGTCGACAAATAAACAAATATTCCCTTGAATATTTCTATCGCGAATTAGTTTACACGCTTCCCTGACCGCTAGTATTTCCGCTTGGAATACGCTTGCCTCGTCAGGGAGTCTACATGAGTGTCTAATTCCAAGATCATTAGAGAAGACACCAGAGCCGACACCGCAGTTCATCTATGGGCCGTCAATGTATATCCTAGTTCCAAATTGTTCAAGACGATTTCCCCTTCTCCATTCACTCCTGGTGGGGAATAGGACTTTAATAGTATTTCCGAAGTCCATCTGGGGAATCATATAGTCGGTAAATTGATTGAATTGTGGGGGTCTTAAACTTAATATCCTCGCGTGCCTATACGTTCGTGATCTCCAGCTTTCCGTTGCAAATAGAAACGGGTATATAAAATATTGGTCACTATTAATAAATCGAGGTTTATTATTGCTACAATGGTCTGCCGATTTTTTCAATCCACATATATAGTTTTATTTGATATATATATATGTTCTATAATTGCCAAACAATAAACCCTAAATTATTCTCATTACAACTAATAGAAACAGCATTGAAAAATACATTTTTATGTTATTGTTTTATTTTTCTTTTCTTTTGCTTTTTTCAGGTTATTTCTTTAGTTTATCTCTAAGAACAATTAGTTGTTTAAGGGACGAAAAGAAGGAATAACATTTAATAATATACTAAATATAGGTATGTGGATATTATTATATTCATGAACACATAAGGCGAATGATAAAGTAAATTCTTTAGAAGGTTTTTTATAACCAGCTTTCCAAAAACTGCTGCATATTTACCAGTTATTTAGAAGAACTTTTTCACTCACCCAATATTACCAAGATGTTTATCTTTTTTTTTTTTCATTTTAAATATTTATTTTCTACATCTTTTTCTTTGTAGAAAAATAACAAAAAACGTAAAAAAGTGAACCTGCAAATAATATAAAAATATAACGACGTTCAAGATTTAACAGCTTTCAAAGAAACTGTAGGAAGAATATACATGAGATGATGAGAATAGAAAAAAAGAACAATAATAACAAAAAATGTTATTGCACTTTGCTAAAGTTGTAGACATGACAAACAAACAAAAGCAATTAAAATGACTGAAAACAAAAGATACTAAGAAAGCAAAAAGAAGACGTTGATAATGATTAAAAATAATAATGACACCTTCTTTATGGCGTTGTTTTCATATTATTATAATACTGTTTTTGTTGCTGTTGCTTAAGTATCTATTTTTTGAAACATGCACTTAAATTATTTTATTTCTTTTGTTTTGTATGTGTATTTACACTCTTTAAAGAGCATTTGATTGTTTTGCTCATATGAACTTTTCTTTATTTACGTTTAAAGAACTACTAAGCTAAAGTATAGTTGATGGGTTTCTATTATTTTATAATATAAAAAAAAGTTTTTTACTTTCAAATAAGTGTTGCTTAATTTTAGTGAAAAAGAAAAAAAAAATTAAAGGTATAAATGAAACAAATTTAAGGATATTTTTTTTGGAAACTTTCCAAAAAATTTCAGAAAAGCATTACGATATGAATTTTTATTATTTCTACCCGATTTATCTCTTTTTTAGTTCCAGTTGAGTATTAATTCAGTTCTAGATCAGTTATTATTCAGTTCTAGATAGTTCAGTTTCTCTTCAGGTGTAGTCCAGTTTTAGCTCAGTTTTCTTCTTCAGGTCTAGTTCAGCTCTAGTTTAGTTCTAGTTCAGTTCTAGTTTAGTTCTAGTTCCGTTCCAGTTTACTTCTAGTTTAGTTTTAGTTCAGTTCTTCAGGTGTATTTCAGTTTTAGTTCACTTTTAGCTCAGTTTTAATTCAATTATAGTTCAGATCTAGTTTAGTTATAGTTTAGTTCTAGTTCAGTTCCTCTTCAGGTTTAGTCTAGTTTTAGCTCAGTTTTCTTCTTCAGGTCTAGTTCTTCAACAGGACTAGTTCAGCTCTAGTTTAGTTCTAGTTCGGTTCTTCTTCATATGTTGTTCAGTTCTAGTTTAGTCCTAGTTCAGTTCTAGTGTTGTTCCGGTTTACTTCTAATTTAGTTCTAGTTCGGTTCTTCTTCATGTGTAGTTCAATTCTAGCTCAGTTCTACTTCAGTTCTAGTTCAGTTTTACTTCAATTATAGTTCAGATCTAGTTTAGTTATAGTTCAGTTCTAGTTCAGTTTCTCTCTAGGTGTAGTCCAGTTTTATCTCAGTTTTCTTCTTCAGGTCTACTTCTTCTTCAGGTCTAGTTCAGCTTTAGTTTAGTTCTATTGCAGTTCTTCTTCAGGTCTAGTTAAGATTTAGTTTAATTCTAATTCAGTTCTAGTTCTATTTCAGTTTACTCACAGTTAAGTTCCAGTTCAGTTCTTCTTTAGGTGTAGTTTAGTTCTAGGTCAGTGCTAGTTCAGTTCTAGTTCAGTGAACATAGCTCCCATATAAATCTTTCTTCCGGGGATCACTTTAACATACACGAATCCCATACAAGTGTTAATATCAAGTTAATATTCGACAAAAAATAAGTTTTATATAAACTGAAATCATAGTCTCAAAATTTTATGAGGATCTGTCTATAATTTACCATAGCTCCCATATAAGGCCCACTTTCGGGAATCACCGTAAAGTGCATAAATTCATATAAGTCTGTTTTATTTTAAACTTCATACAAGTATCGGTCCACAATTGGCCACAGATCTAACACAAGACAACTCCTCGAATTTTTGTGCATATACACATTGGTGTAGGGTATCATATTTTTGGGCTTGACCGACTATATCTAGTTGAGCTCTAGTTCAGTTACAGTTCCGTTCCATTTCAGTTTAAGTTCTAGGTCAGCTTCATTTTGGTCGTAGTTCAGTTCGATTTCAGTTCTAGTTCAGTTGTTCTTCAGTTCCAGTTCTGGTGAAGTTCCAATTCAGTTCTATGTGAGGTTTAGGTTAATTATGCTGTAAATTTTGTTCAGTTCTATTAACAATTTACCTGTTCTCTTAATAAGGTTAGTTTCTATTTTCAAATTAATACATAGTTTTTTTTTTAATTCCTTAGCTCTATCAAAATTTAATATCTTCAAATAAAAACAAAATTTTATAACAACAGTTCAACTGTATATAATAAATTATTTTTGTCTTTTGTCTAAGATGTTTTAGATGTTAGTGTGTTTAGTTTAGCACTTCGACCAAAAACTCGTTCAAACTCATTATTTTAATATTTTTATGTCGAGAAAACGTTTGGCTTACACATACACACGCTCATCTGTAGCCACCTTACAGCCAAATGTTGGTTATTTAATGTGTGAATCATGAGAGTTTGTATTAGTTTAAGATATGTTGTATGTACTTGAAAAATACATGTGTGAGAATTTTATCTAAGGCAGAAAACTTAAAGGTTGAATTTAAGGTCAAACAAAAAAATTTTTTTTTTTTTTTTTGAAATTTTTCATTATTTGGTGAAATTTGTGTCCAAATACTTTTTTCTGGTATTCGGAAGCAGTATTTTAAAATGAGTATCAGATATTTAAACTGACAGACGAATATTGTTAGATTGCATGAGGTCTAGGTAGGTAATTTGACCATTTGTTTTTAGCCAGGAAAACATTATTTTAAAGGTCTGTTTTTCTGCGAGATTACGTGTGCAGTTAGTAGTACTAAAAGTGTACTTTTGCTCCAGAATGCGATACGAAATACGAAAACAATGCGATATGAGCTAAGATATGTGTATATTTTTCTCTACTTTCGTCTAACATTTTATTTTTAGTATTTTATATTTTAAGTGTATAGAAAAAAATTACTTTTTTTCCTTCCAAATACAAATAATTTTATGGGTTAGTATGTATTTCCATTATTTTTTATACCCACCATCCAAAAGATGGGGGTATATTGGTTTTGTCATTCCGTGTGTAACATGCCGAAAAAATTATTTATTTCTTAAATATGTAACATCAACGAAATTTTGAATAAATAATTTAAGGACCAATTTAAACTCATAAACAAAAAATGGGCGTGATCCGCTCTCCCCTCATATCGGGTGAAATTTTAAAGAATTGCAGATTGTGGGTATATAGATTCGACCAATCCGAATATAACATTCTCACTTGTTATTTGTTGTTTTATTTAAAACTTTTATGAATTTTATGCACGTTTGCCAGCAGAGTAGAATTAAGTTTTGCTATGGCAAATAGTAGAACTAAAATAAGTGAAAAAAATTAAAAAAAAAAACAAAAATACAAAATAAAAACAACATAACAAAAACTTTTTGCCAACTTATTTTCACTATAATCTCGTTGCAAATACTTTTTTTCTATAAATAAAAATTTTTATATGTAGGGTATTTTTATTTTAATCACATGATGAACAAGAGGAAAAACAGAAAAATAAAGATTTAAAAAATTAAAACGAAAAAGCAACAAAACAAAAGATACAAATCTTTGTTGTAAATTTTACAAAAATATTTGTGTAACCCGGAAAATTTACGGATTTAAACACAAATTGGCTTTTTACACTAAAAGCCATTTATTTTTTATTCTTCTTAAAACATAACTAGTATTTTGCACGCATACTATTCGTACTTATCCTTGTTAAAATGTTAGTAGTTTTTAAGCACGCATACACACATACACGAGATTTAAAACATAAACATTAGCACACGTAGTTATTAATACTTGGAAATTCTGTTACAAGATCTTTGGCTACATTTATATAATCCTGTTTATTTTGAAATTATATTTAAAAAGAATGTTTTACTTTAAAGTAAGGACTGCACACGAAAAAATCCGTGCACACTTTAAGACTTATAACTTATTTTATTAGTAAAAAATTAAAAAATATTACTGTTAAATTGCTTACATTTGCTATTATTCTCAGTAACTATGTGCTAAATTTTGTTGTAATAGCATGATTAATTTTTCTTAGAACGAAAATTTAATAAAATGCATGCAAGCGTTTAATTCAAATTCAACCGGTTTTGGCAGAAATTTAAATCCCGCAATTCCAACTATTCAAACTATTCGAGAACCGGTTTCTCTAAAAAGTCGAATAATCGATCACCTTACCTGAAATGCATACAGAAAATTTTTTGTGCGCCGTCCTTATATTTTTATTTAGTTAAATATTTTTAGCAGCAAGTTATAGCAAATACTAATATGAATGGAATGATTCCAGGACCTGAGCAGAAAAGAAATCGATAGTATTAGAAACTAAGAAGAGGAAAAATAAATGTCTTTTGGTTTTTTAAATTTAATGTAATATTTTCTAAAATAGTGCCCAAAGTATATATTAGTTTTTGAGCAGTGTATTTTTTATGTTAAAGACATTTTTAAGTTTCAGATATTTTTTAAGTTAAATTCAATCGAAATTTTTTATTATACTTTTCTTTTTTTAAAAATCCCTTAAGGGAATTTTATCATTTATTCCAGAAAAAAATCTTTTTATAAAATTCATCACCTCTAAAGACGTTAAATTAACAAGTTCCATTAAAATATAGAAAAAGACGACAACAACCAAAAACAAAAACTGCGTAATCATTTGCTTTTTACAGTGGATTTAAATGAAGAGCTTTCGGTAATGTTTTATTGTTCAATGATTCTGCCACAAAATGTTTTTCATTAAAGTTTTTTTTCATACAGTTTTTTCCCTATTTTTTTTAACAATATTTTTTGTGAATTTTTTGCTTTACTTTTCATTTAATAGTTCACATTAATGGCATTATGTTAAAATGTCCATTTAGTAAAGTGATTTACTTTTTTGTGATACTTTTCTTTTCTATACATCGGTATTTTTTTATACCTATCATCGAAAAGATGGTATATTGGGTTTGTCATGTCATATGTAATATGTCAAAAAAAATCTCTTAAGACTCCATAATGTATATATATATATGCTCTGTCCGTTGTTCTGCCTGTTGAAAGCAGGATATGGCACGTGGCGCCTAGGACGACGAAATTTGGCAAGCTTGTCCGCTGTAATTTTAATTCTTGCTTTTCTGTTGATATCTCTTAAATAATAGCGAGGATCTTTATAAACTGGGAATCCAAAACCATGTAAGATGAAACACCTACGAAATTTTTTACAAATAGTTCAAAGACCAATGTAACCTTTGAAAAAAAATGAGAATGGTCCGCCAACTGTAGGAAATGGTGGATGCATAGATTCGGCCAAGCCGAATATAACATTCTCACTTGTTTCCCTTTCCCTTTGCTGATATCCTAAGCATTTTTTTGCTTTTCGTTTTCTTTTAGCAACTTATTTGTGTCAACATTTAATTAGGTTTCTTTCGGTTAGATTTTTGTGTTTCAAACAAATCGTTAATTTATTTTTTCTTTTTAATTTTTTCTCTTTTAATAGAAATAGAAGAAAAAACACGCTCATACTTAACAACGAAAGTAAGTAAGATTTTTTTTTTAACATTTTGTAAAAGCTATAAGACGCATCGTAATGAATTAAAGGTAAGGAAGAAAAAAAAAAAAAAAAACAACCGATAAAAGCCAAAAATTGACAAGGTCACTAATTGGTGAGGAATTAAATATACACTTCATCTTAATTTAATTAATTTGTTTGGTATTAAAGATACATATACTTTATTGCTAGACATGGTAAAATTTACTAACATTATTTTGAAGATATTCTCATACATAATTTTAAATTAAAAATGAATACAATTTGTTGATAATATTATGAATGAGCTCTTGCAAATTCTAAATATTTTTTTTTTAATTACTAAATTTATTATTTTTTTTCTTCTGGGATTTACAAATTAAAGGCAAATTTTCTATTTCTACGAAAAGAAGTTTATGGGTCAAATTTTAAAGAATTTCTATGATTTTTATACCGATTTTAGGCAGCAGTGGAATTGTAATTCTTTAACAGTTATATTTTTATAAATACGATACAGTTTATTTAATTTTTGTTTCTGATTTCTAACAAAAGTTTTGGAAAAAACAACTTTTTATACTACTTTTTTTAATTTTGCTTCATTTTCAGAATCGGAATTTTCCTGTATTTGATCTTTATTGATAATTGTTACTCCAAATTGATACGTTTTTGAAAATTAAACTTTTTTAAATTGATAACACAGATCAGTACTAAGAAAGTAACGTAAAAATTATGTATTAGGTATTGTAGGTATAATCAGTCCAATTACCAGGAACATTTCGGATTTTATTCATCACTTGACGTATGTAACCCATTGATGAGCAAAGAAAATATCCTTCTCTAAGCATTGCTGAAGTTATATAATTTTCTAAATAAAGTAGTCATTATTTATAGACAAGAAAAGTAGTACAAGTCAAATCTCCAACATGCCTCACATAGCCCCTAGAAGTCTTTAAAGTTGTTAAAAACAAGAATCTCTCAATTAGATCTCATAACCATATTAAAATTAGATGTAAGTAGTGGGTGTGGAGGGGAAAGTTTTATTTGATATAACTAATGCATGGCCATAGATCTTAAAAATGATAATATTTTTAAAATCGCACTGACAAAATTGCGTAGTCATTTGCTTGAAATAAAATATAAATTTAAATAACAAAATACGGTGAAATTTCTACAGACCATGACTTGAAAAACTTAAAATTTAATTTTAGTTATATTTTTTAGAAATAATGTTAATATTTGAACCTAAATAAAATTTAAACGAGTAAAGGTATTCTAATGAAATTTCAACAAAAAATAGACAAACTTACTTCAAATTCAGAAAAATAAAAAAAACTCCTATTTTTTTATATCAAAATACCCAAAATTCCAACTCAGAAAAAACGTGTTTCAAAAATGTACTTTTTTTCATTCAAACGGTCATCCAACTTTGCGTTTTGAGAATTATACAAAAAAAAAAAATAATAATAATAAAAAAAATTGGAAAATTGACAAAGATTGGATAGGCCTTGTCGGGAGAACGTCGCCCCATTCGCATTCGGATATACTTTATATGCATGTAGATTAAGATTCCTTTTGAAAACATTAATAAAAATATGTGGGAAGGAACAAAAAACAAATTATTGCCACCTTTTTTTAAGAAAAATACCCAAAAAAATATATGATTTCTATTTTTTTTTTTTTTTTGAATTTTCAACTTCTTTACTGAATCTACATATTTATATGATTATTATTATTTATAATTATTAATGAATATTAAAAAAAGGGGCCAATATTTATTTCGAACTAAATATCTCTTAAATTAAAAGAGGTAACCTACATATATAGAGATTTACAAGGACTACCTCTATGTATATTTTTCTTGAAAATCATAAATGTATTTTTGGCAATTTTTTTTTTTTAAATTACATACCCGAAATGACCAACTTTGGTAGTCTACCTACACCCCCCTGATCCGCTAGGTATCTGTGCTCCTTCAAATGAAGTCGACAATATCTCGTTTCTGGTCAGTTGAAATTTTATTTAGATATTTCCAACGGTTTACAAGTTACAGAATTATTTCCAAAAAAAGCATTTTGGAAGCATTGTTCATTGCTAAATTTTGTAATAGCTGGAGTTAACAATACGTACCAATTTTCTATGTTATCGACAGGTAAAACACAAATATGCAATTGCATGTTTTTTCCTTTACGTTGAATGAAGCCATCGATAAAATATCAGAACAAATAGTACATTTTGGCATCGATCTGTAAGTCGATATTTTCTCATATTTTCTCCTTAACTGCACATTTTTGATTGTAGTGATTTTTGGAGCATATTATAGCATATTTTTTTTATTTTAGGAAAATTTTTAACCCTCTTGAAGCACACTTAGTCATTTTAAAGATAATTTGTTTATACATCATGGGATTTTTTCCAATTTTATTTTTGATATAAGAAAATAAGGGATCCAAAAATATATAGTATTTAAAATTAATTTTAATGGATTCCGCCTAAGTTCATTTTAAATTGCTGATGTATTTGACTTGTGGCAACAATACATTCATATTTACACACAAAAATAAGATTGATTAGAAAAATATTGTGTATATCGCATTAAGCTGTGTCTACCATTATTAAGTTAAAAAATTTTTGTATTTCAACAGTTTCAAATTCATAATTATAGAGGAGTGCAGGTATCTACAATTTTAAAATAATCATATTAACCAATTTAAGCAATTCTTGTAAGTATTTTTACTACGACGTGTGGTGCAATTAAATTAAATTAAACTCTTAATAATATTTGTTAGTACTACTGATATGGTTTTTGTAATTAACAGATTGTTTATACTATTTTATTTGTACACATAAAAAGCATTTTTAATTATATTAACCGATTATTCATAGTGGATATGTAATAATTTCGGCTATTGTATAAGAAAGCAATAAAAGCTCTCAACCGATAAAAAATATTAGTTGCTTCAACCGAAATTTTATAATAACTGCAAATGAATTGTATATATAGTACCTACAACCGATTAAATTCGATTGGCAAAAAAAATCGGTTGCCACAATGAAACTTTTTTCTCTGTGTAAAAACAGATTAATTCATCTTTATTATAGTAATTTTTAAAATATGATATATTTTTTTGAATGGAAACTATATATGTAAATTAACCTATGAATCTTTCTATGATTTCTGAACTAATTTTAATGTTTAGAATTAGATGGGAAAACCAAAAAAAGATCAATAAAGTTTTTATATGATATAATAATAAATGGGAATTAAAAAAAAGCTTTTCGATACAGTTGATAGATATAATGAGATGAGAATTTTAATTTTGCCTTCTTCTACAATATTAAGATATTAATAGGGTGGCCTAGTTGGTACTGAGCTAGTCTGTCAGTCTGGGGGTTATGGGTTCGATTCCCACCAGAGACTCTGGTCTGTTTCACTACAATGAGCTATGGTCTTCGTTACTCCGCTCGGTTAGAATTAGAATATAATTTGTAATTGTATTGAAATTATAAAATAAATAAAAAAATAGGAAAAGATATTATTAAAAGATATTATATTAAAAGATATTATAAAATGCTTTTTTTTAATGAAAAATTTAATTTTTGTGTAAACATAAAAACTATTTTTAAGAGCATATTTTCGCGTTTTTGAATTTAATGTGCATACAAAACTTTTATTTATAGCACATTTGTGGTTTTGCTGCTTATCAGTTTAGTTTTAGTGCGATTACTCGTGAAGACTCAACTTGACCCAAACTGACCGCCCAGGATATGATTTCGCGTCAAGTAAAATAACTATTATTACGTTCATTTTTGTTTTATTTGTAGTTGTTATTTGTTATTTGTAACTATATAATCTGAACTAATGCCGTTCAGAAAGTGACTTAATTCATTAGTAAAAGTAGTTTAGAGGGTAACACAGAAAATGCAACTTATAATATTGAAAACTTACCGGAAAAGATGTAATATTTTTTTAGCAAAAAAGTACATCGAAACTACATATATATATATATATATAATATATATATATATATATATATATATATATACAAATTGCAAATAGTTTATTTTCTCTAAGCATATAGATTTTTACTGTAGTAAGTCTGCAGGATTCTTCGCAAGAATACGAAGTTTTAATGTATTTTTTAAAAATCTGAAGAATATCTTATTACTTTATATTTAATGTTGGATTTAGCACACAAAGTTTTTACATTTTCAGTTTATTTACGCAAAATCTGAAGATGTCTTTTTTTTAATATTTTTTTTATAATTAAACAAAATGGATGCACAGTGGCTCAAACTCGTTTTCCTTCGGCCAAAAGTCCAATTTTTTGTTAACGCCGATTTCAAAAATTTTAATGCCATTCAATAGTAATTATATTGAATCTAAGGTGGCCAAAAAATTAGATCAAAATATTAATAATTGTGGACGTGGGTGGTATACTGTTAAAAACAAAAATTGTATGTTGTTTTATAAAAAAATGTGATTTTTGTAAATTTTATCACAAATAAAATATCATTATTCGCAAACTATTATCTATAATTAGCTGCAATTTTTTGTTATGCTGGTGGAATAATAGTCCTTAAGAAATGGTATAATCTTTACACCTACTGTGTTATTAAATGTTTTCTCAGGTAAAATATTTTAGTCCAATTTGAAATTTAGTGGTATAGAACTTTTGAGGGTCAAAAGGAGTTAAACAAATTTTACTACCAAAGGAAAGGCGATGGTGTCCTCTTCAATCCCACATATACTTTTTTACCTATCTCGACTCGTCTGTAGAATACTTTTTCCATTTGAATGAAATTGCTCCCAAAATTTTTTCATCGAACACATACTAAAAATCAGTTATGATTTATATTTTAAACCGACAGGATCAATAAGAAACAATGACATAAATAAGGTTAAGTAGTTTAAAAAAGAAACATGTTTAGGACGAATTTCTCAAATACGGGTTGAAAATAGATCAACCAAAACAAGGTTCAGGCAAAACGAATTATATTATATTATATAATTGGGAACACAACAAGAAGGCACTTTTCAGATCCCGAAAAACCATCTGAAGTAACAGATGTTGATATATGTAAATCTTATTTCAAGATTTAAAATAATTATCGATTTACTTGTGTGCAATAAACAAATCGATGCCAGAATATGTGGTGATTATGCGAAGGAAATTGCACGAATATATACAATCAAATATTCATGAAATAAATATGTATGCAACAGTTCAGAAAATCCTTTATCATGGAGAAGATGTCATTAAGCATCATTTAGTACCACTTGGAAATCTGACAGATTTTTGCAATATAAACTGTTGCGAAGCGTTATTATTAAATAAAAATAAAAGCAATTTCGACGAAGTTATCCGCAACTTTTATTCCAGTCTTGAAACATGTATTTCTGAATATTATCCTTATGAAATTTCGCATTTATTAGGAATTAATATATCGTCTTTGGATCACCAAACAGTTTTGAAATTTTTGAAAAGCGTAAAGAGTTCCTTTCATCCTGAATCTGATGATATTCCTAGCTATATTCTGAAAAATTGGCAACTTCACTTACTAACATTTGCAATAATTCTCTCAAGTTTGGTATTTTTCCGAAAACATGGAAGGATTCATATATGTATAATTCCTTGCTATAAGTTTGATAGCCACAGTGAAGTTTCAAACTATAGAGCTATAGAAAAATTACGTGCTATTCCTAAATTGTTTGAGAAGATTATAACCGTTTTATTAACTCAACAAATTTCTCCAACAATAGAATTAACCTTACACATTAATATAGGTTTCTGAAAAAGAATGCAAACTGATATAGTATATACCGACTTTAGTAAATTTATTGATATTGTGCTATTAGCTAGCCTAGATGAAATTAGATTCTGTGGTAATTTCCTTAAATGAATTTCTTAACCAATAACACTATGTCCAGATATGTGAAAGTTACTTCCGACGATCCTCAGGGAGCCATCTTGGTTCTCTTCTTTTTTTACTTTTTTTCAGTGATCTTCCCAAATCCATTAAACATAATAATATACATTTTAATTTTTATTAATAATGTGAAGTTCTTTTTGACCTTATTGAAAAATGGAGATGTGGCTTTTCTACAGTCCGATTTAAATAGCTTTAAATATTGGTGCGACATTAACCTAATGGAATTTAATCATTCAAAATGTCACATTATGTCTTTTACTACACTATATTAGAAGTTCAAAATTGTCCTTGGTTGATTCCTTCATAGGTTTAGGACTGATTTTTGACATCAACTTCAATAATCATATAATTATGATAGTTAATAAAGCAAATGGTGTTTTAAGTTTTATAAAAAGTTAGGCAAAGGAATTCAGTGATCCGTATGTAACAAAGAGGTTATTCACCTCTTTATTAAGACTTTTTGTTGTTGTATATTATTCAATAAAACTAGAATTAGACCAGAAACAAATTTTTGTATTTTATATTCGCAACTTAAGATGGAGCCGCGACACAAACTTTGCTCCATATCGTAGTTGATTGGCATTTGTAAAGCTACACTGAAAAAATTATGTAAACAAATTGAGCAAAGAAATCATAATAAACAAATATACTCGTAATTTTATGTCAAAAACGGACCGCTTAATAAATTATATTTTTCAATTATTTTTTAATGTTGATGTTTTAACTAACAGGTTTTGTAATAATAAATGTTTTCGGTATTTTTTAAGTGACGTATTTTTACCTAAAATACTTTTAAAAATTACTAATTTCACTGTTATTTTTAGTAATAAACTAAATCGATAGTAGCTACTGTTTGTTTGCTTTAAATCATAAAAAATTACCTACAAAAATGTTAGTAACTACTGTCTTATCATTTGCAGAAATTTAAAATTATTGAATCCCCAAAGAAAATAAAACAAGTCAGCCTGTTTATGAAATCCTCAACAGAATTGGATTGGAAACGAAATTCTAATTTAATTTCAACTTGATATGGCTGTATGAAAATATAACAAAAACAATTAGTTAAAGGATTTATGTTTCCAATCTAAATTACATATTTATGTTCTTAAATAAATAATGACCGATTTTGACCCTTATTTTGAAATTATCCTTATAAACTGGAGACGAATATATTTAAATTTTCAAACCAAATTATTGGATTCCATAAATAGAAAACGAATACATAAATCCATTTTAATTGTTTTATTGAGAAAATGTTGTAAAATAAATCCGTGTTGGTTTCTGTAAACAGGATTCTTTTAACTTATAATATGTTGCAAATTATTTAAATTATGTCATATAATGAAAATACGTAATGACAGATTAAACTTAAATCTTATTTTATCTTATTTTCATTATGTTCTAAGTTTAAAATTAAAAAAAATTAAGTTTCTTTGCTTCCAATGTTTTGAGCCTACTATCTTTGACTTGTCTCCAAAGTTTCGAAATCTATAGAGCTATAAGAACGATAAAGTCATTAAATGTTTAACATAATGATTTTGCATTAAAATTTTATCATTAATTTATTTATTTATTTATTTTTTTTTTTTTTTTTTTTTTTTTTTGAAAGAAGATTTTCTGCCAACTTGTTTAGCTAAAATGAGCATTACGACCAAAATACACCGCTCAATCGAAAACAATATATTTTATTATATTTATTTAATTCAATTTGCAACATTTATTGCATTTTTAATGATATCGAAACGATATCATCTAGGTGATAAACATTATCACTAGTGATAATCGTTTTCGAATCTAAAACGATAGTTTTAACGGACTAAAGTGTATCTTAATTTATGATATTGTTTTTTCCATAAAATTACGATTCGTTTTCGATACCGTAATTTTCAAAAATAATGATCGTGATAATCCATATTTTGATCTGAATGCTATTTAGTATCAAAAATTATGATTTTTTTTTGTATCTAAATATACTAAATATAGTAATAAACAATCTTAGTCAGCTAAAGTAAGAAAAAATCTTAAATAAATATAAAATATAAAAAAAATCATCATACATGACATAATTTCAGGCAAATTTTATCAATAAAAATAATAATAATAGAAATAATAATAATAATACTTGCAAGCATGATTTTCCCTTATGGAAAAGTTTTCATAATGAACTACCCAAAAAGTTTTTTGTTTTTTTTTTTTTTTTTTTTATTTGATTCTCAGCTTGTTTTTGTTTATTGAAAATTTTTTAATTTTTATATTTATACTCTACACCACTAGAGATGGTTAGGGTATTATGCGTTTGTGCTAATGTTTGTAACGCATACAAAAAGTCGATCTAATGATATCCGTCCCTTCGTCCGTCCGTCTGGCTGGACGGCTGGCTGTCTGTCCATGTAAAGATTGTGCCCAAAGTACAGGTCGGAATTTTAGAGATAATTCAATGAATTTTGGCATTTGGAATATTTTAATGAAATTCGGTGCAAAGAAGTTCTGTACAAGTATCAATCTCCGTACAAAATTTATGAAGGTCGGTCCACAATTGATCATAGCTCCCATAAAAACCCCTCTTCCATAACGTGCATAAATCCATACGAATGTTAGCATCAAGTTAAAATTTGATACAAATAACTTTTATGTAAGTAGAAACAACATTGCCAAATTTTACGACAATCGGTTCACAATTTACCATAGCTCCTATATAAATCTACTTCAAGGAATCGTAATAAAATTCATAAAATCATCTAAAGGTTAGTATCAACGCATTATTTTGTATTTTTATATTTTATTTTACATTTTCAAAAATTGGCCACAGGTTTAATATAAGTTCCTTTCACAATATGATGTTATAATCTGCAGCTTTCATGATATCGTTTTCGTTATTATATCGTTCTATGGTTTATTAGCCTATTATTTCAATCAAACATCTCAGTTTCGTTTGTCAGGAAAAATTTACTGAACATATTAAATATGACTAAAAAACCTTTTTTGGGTAGTTTGTTGATAGAACGACATGTATAAAAAGTTAAAAAATGTATCCTTTATTTTATTCTTGTGTTTACATTTTAAAAAGTTATTCTTATATATATATATATATTTATATATATATATATATATATAAATATATATATATATAGCTGATTTAAATAAACAAAACCGGCAAAGTTTTCTATTTCAGTTCATCTTTGTTATTTCTGCTTTACATAGCCCTGTTTTCTGATTTTCAATAATTTCTTTTTAAGTTCCAGCCATAAATACAACATTAAGTACACTCTCGACAGCCTTAAACTAACTCCAATTCTATTTAATAGTTCGCTTTTGCTATGTATTTATTTTTCCTATTTGTATTAAAGATGCAGTCGAGAAAAACATAAATTTTCTTTCTAATCAACTTAATTTTTTCTTTGCCTCCCGCCACTAAGAAAAACAACAAATTACAAAAGTGAAATAAAAAACAAAAAGCGTAGCAAAACCAATAAAACACAAAAAAACAGGAACCAGTAAATGGAGAAAAAGGACAAAATAAAATTATGTGTTTGTAGCAGTTGATTTGTAAATAAATGCAGGCAACTTTTACTTTACGCCCCAAACTAAGAGTAAAATGCCAAACTGTATCCGATTTCGAAAATTTTGCTTTACTCATCTACTACAAAAATACTACACAATAAGCAGCAGAAGAAATGAATGGGTGTAATTTTATTACTGTTCTTAATATTTAAAATACAAATGATATTGCGAACTGTTTTAACTTGTGTATTTTAACGGTAGGTGTTGAATCGGGTGTTAAGAATTTTTGTGAAAGGAATAATAACGAGAAAAAGTATCACAGAACATGTGATTTATTGCTATGACAAAGAGATAACTAAAGTCAAATAAATTTCCTTTCCTGTACAATGAGGTCAAAATATTTTTCCTAAGCAGAAATTTAATATTGTTATCGTATTGTAACTCTGTTGACTGCGATTTAAAAACGACTTTGTTTGCTATTTTTTGTTTTTTTTTTTTTTGCTTTTTGAAAATAGGGTTAACACAGGAGTACATATACTATAACAATCACATTTCTTTAATAAGTTCCTTAACGTTTAGTTAGTGAATATAATTTTCTTCAATACTTGTAAAATTTCCTCAATGTTCTCAATTACTTTGATTTTTTTCATTCTTTTTAAAAAAATTCATTTTATTATTAAGGTAGATGTTACTAAGATTAAAAACAGAATTCAATATTATCATTATTTTCAGGTTTTCCCAGTGAAAATACAAAACTTATTTATTATTTATTCTTTATATCATATAAGGAAGTTTAAAAATGAACGTAAAATAATTAATTATTTAAAACTCCATTGGTTAAGGGATAAAGTATATTCCTTAAATATTAAGAGAGAACACCAAATAGAACACAAGGAAAATTATATTTTAAATAAAAATATAAAATAATAAGGAATTCATTAGGTATATCTGAAAAGGCGTACAGATCTGAAAAGAGGCATAAGATGAGAGGTAGCAGAAGAGAACCAGTAAGCGAGCAGAAAATAATCGTAACTGTAATGCAGAAAAACCAGTCAATAGCATACCATAAAGTCAACTTCAAACAATCACAACTGCAACCAATAATTACACACAAGTAGCGTTGTCAACTACTTGTAACCAAAACGCGCCCAGAAGATTCCGAAACGATTCAAAAAGTGCTAAATTGAAATAAGATTAAATGGACACATCCGTTAAATTGAAATCGAATTTTTGTAAAGAGTTACAACTTAAACATTACAAGGTCCATAATTAATATATTTTTAAGATATTTTAACTTCAGCCCAAATAGTGAATTGTATTTAAAATAAAATTTGATAAATGGCGTTTTCGTTAATAACCAACAAAATACAATTTTTTCAGAAAATTTAAATTCACAAAACTTGTTACCTTGTTAACTAGTTTTCCAAATTTTCCAAAACTCGCACATTGAATAATTAGTTTATTCTATGGGCTTCGGAAAAGGGATTTAAACGGAAAGACATTTTAAATGACTGTTTAAAAAAAACATAATTCTGGAAGTGTAATTTTTCGATTTCGCAGTGGAATGAAAAACTTCCCTTTGATTAACTCAAAATAAGAAATTGTTTTTTATTAGTTAATATAAATTTCTAATGAACATATCACTGAAAATAAAACGCACCAATTTTGCGCCTCTTTTAAAATAAACACTAATGGAAAATATGCGATTTTTAGGTTGTATACAAAAGCTAAATCTGTCGCAAATAGCACTAAATTGGCAGCGCTGCACAAAAGATTTCTTTACTCGCGAACATATGTAGAGATAGTAATTTTACAGCTTAAAAAATAATGTATTCATCCGCCATATTCTCCGGATTTATTGAACAAACAAATGCCTATTTTAAGGACCACGAAAAATCATATTTTTTACGCAAAGTAAATGACGACACTTGCTCAAAATTTAACTGTAGTCTATTAACAGGTGGTACTTGATGAGAATAGTATTGCATTTCATATAACTACAAAGGAAGTTCGAAAAGTCACGAACTTATTGATCCGCCCTCATATTCAATATAGGCACGCTATATTTTTGTGGTAATGAAGCTATTGTTTTTTAAAATTGAAATTACTTTTCGAAAAATTTAAACAATATATATATATTACCACTTATTTTCCTCAGTATCTGTGACAAAGAATTACTGACCGTTCAAAAAGACTATTTTTGGAAATAATTCCGTAACTTGTAAACCGTTGAAAATATCTCAATATAATTTCACCCACCCAGAGATGAGATGTTTTCGATTTATAAATTTCTTTAGACCATGACCTGAAAAATTTTAAATTTAAAGTTTAAGTATAATTTTTAAAAATAATAAGGGTCCTCATGAAGACACGATAAACCCTCGCAAACTTTGTAATGTGTCGAAGTTTGCACACTCGCAGATGAACTGTTGAGAATTGTAAAATCACTTGCACTTATAAGTTTGTGCTACTATTCTCGCAAACTTACGCTATTTAGTTGTGCAAATCAGCTGTCTTTTGTTTATATTTAAATATTATTAGTAGAAGAGATGTAAACAATTACAGTTACGTTAATTATAATAAAATCATTACCTGTATCATTTTTTTCAATAAAAATTTTCAATTATTTACTTAATATTGCACAACATTTCAAAAGGGGGGTTCATGAAACATGTTGCTCAAATTTGCACAATTGCACAAATGGGAAACTTAAGCGATTAAATGAGTACCCTTAATGTTGATATTTGGATATAATAAAATTTAAACGAGTAGAGATATTCAAACGAAATTTTGAAAAAATATAAATAAACTTGCCATAAAATTAGAAAATTAAAAACACATTCACTATTTTGTACCATAATACCCAAAATCCCAACCCGGAAGAAACGTTTTTTAAAAATTAACTTTTTCCATTCAAATGGTCACACTGTCTTTATAATAGGTGTCCATCAGAAAATATTTGTTGTGTGCTTACCCAAGATATATAGGTACTTAACTAGTATAATGCAACACATGAAACATACATTTTTACACTTTGTCTTAAAATACCTGTCTGACAAATTTATCGAAAATTAACGAACATTCGCCAAAACGAATACTTTCCGAACAAAATATTAAAAAATTCGATAAATTAAAAATTTATTAACATTCGACATGCTGAAAAATTAGCGACGGTTTCTAGAAATAAAAGTGTAAAAAATAATTAAGATAATTTATGTAAATATCAATGTTCGCTTCGGCAAATAATTATTTGTAATTTTTCGAAAGTCCGAAAAATTTTCGTAAATTAAAAAAGAAGTTAACCTTCGCCTTAGTGAATAATCCTATAATATTTTTTTAAAGAAATTTTTACTTTCCAGTTTGAATAATACGTCAGTTGTAATGAAGAAATGTAAGTAAAAAATCTGTTAAAAATTTTTAAATTAAAATCAAAGAGTAATATTGAAATAAGAATTTGAAAAAAATTAATATTTATTGCTATGTGATCATTTAAAATATATTCGCTCTACAATACACTGAGCTTTTTTGCTTTTTATCCAAAATACACAGAGAAAAGTAGCTAACTAAATGCAAATAATTTACGATGGAAACCTCGATAACTCAGTTTTGCTCTCTGAAGTAAGTAAACTAGTATTAATAATATTTATTTTTTTTATCTGAATTTATCTACTTAACTATTTTCAGATTCCTTCAAATTAAAATTTTGATGATAGATTTGAGAATTTGAGTAAAAAATGCTTTCCAAAATGTCCATTTCCTGAGAAATACACGAATTAAAATAAATTAAAAAATATAAATTAGACTTGTAAAAAATTGGTTTTGTAACATTGCTATAAGTTTTTCATTTAATATACAATCATTTTAGATTTTAGTTTAACAAATAATTACAGGCTCATTTTGTAAAACGAAAAGAAAATTTCTTTCGAAATTTTATATTGAAAATAACAAATAAAATCAAATTTATTTGTTGTTTTCAATACAAAATGTGTTTGAATACAATATTATATAACGTTATTTTATTGAAAATACAGGTAATGAAACCTGCTGGAACCTTATTTTTATTATTTGGACGAAAATAATCAAAGCAATAGTTTTTTTAATATTTTATTTTTATCATTTTAAAGAAAATTAGGCAGTCAACAATAAAAAGTATAAAATTTTAATTTTTTATTATTTTTATCCTCAAAATATCGCGCTTTTTGCAGTAAGGTGGTCACCAACGCAATAAATTGATGATATACTATTGAGATCATCTGGATGAAATTAATGCAATACTTTTATTTTTCAGTTACAATTTCTTCAGTTGTCGAAAAATTATTCAAAAGTGAATAAAATATTGAAGAAATTTGTTTGTCTTTTAGCAAAAAAATGGATATTTTATATGAGCGTTTAATTTTTCGTGCTTTATGATGTTAAGATTTATGTTCATTCATGCTTTACGAGATAAAAAAGTTTTCTTTATTATATGGTTTCAAGATTTATTTAGTGATAATTTTTCTATATATTTATTACAATTTCCAAAAGATTATCTGGCGGTATCTTCCTTTTTTCACCTAGATGATTATCTAGCAATATTGTCCATTTTTCTTTTTGTTTAGATGTATCGCCTGTGACGCACAATCTCTCCCAATTGGAAAAACTTCCACAATATGAATATGATTATTGCGGCAATTAAAAATTTTTCTTCTAAGCAATACGAATTCGAATCGCTTTCGTATTATTTTACTTGTAGGGATAGTATAAAATATTTTATGAAACAAATGCAAAAGTATGATAAAGAAAACTATCATTTAAAATTTTTTCATACCGATATTTACTTTAAAAGATATTTATTTTTTCCTTTTTTAATCATGATTTGAAATAAAAATCGCTCACTTATTTCTTTGAGTAAATGAAAAAATATTTTAAACAGTTAAGATATAATGATTGAAAAATAAAATTATAAAGTATTCGAGTGCTTGCTCTAAAGATCAATAACTTGTCCATTAATTAAAAAAATGTTAACGTCAATAAAGATTTCAAATTTCCATTCATTCGAAAGTTTATAAAATGCTACACTCCCAATATTTTTTAATATATTGTTTGCATCAAAAATACATTCGCATTTTATAAAAATGTTGGTCTAATGGTTTACAGCAATTTTGTAAATATTTATTTATATTTATATTTATATTTATATTTATATTTATATTTATATTTATATTTATATTTATATTTATATTTATATTTATATTTATATTTATATTTATATTTATATTTATATTTATATTTATATTTATATTTATATTTATATTTATATTTATATTTATATTTATATTTATATTTATATTTATATTTATATTTATATTTATATTTATATTTATATTTATATTTATATTTATATTTATATTTATATTTATATTTATTTATATTTATATTTATATTTATATTTATATTTATATTTATATTTATATTTATATTTATATTTATATTTATATTTATATTTATATTTGCTGTCATTTCAAGTTAAATCTATGGAGTTTAAGGTGGCATTTTGAAGTTGTTGCTTGATCTTAATAAAACGTTAATTTTAAGAAGGCAGCAGAGCCTTCTTAAAATGAATAAAATTTAAATACCCGATTTTTTAAAAAATATTTCTTGGGAGTTACCGGTAATTTTTGGGAACAGAAGACTATAACAGAGGCCATAAATGATGTATATGCTATAGAATGGCACCAAATTTATGCAAATTTCTAAACATTACTTTTTAACAACTTTTTATTGGAAAATTGCAATTTAAAGGGATTTATTGTTAATATATTAATACATAACTATTATTTAGCATATGAATCAAATCTAATAAAACTAAATTAGAATTTTAGCAACATCATTTTCATTATGTACAATTTAATAATATCCATGAACAAAATTTTATTTTAAATTGAAAAAGTTTTGGAAAAAATATCATAATTCATAATATTTATTCCGATTCATAATATTTATGAAAAAAATTTTCAAATATATTTTTCTCTGTGTATTTTCCACAAATCGAAAAAATTATTATATTTTATATTTTTGACGTTACTTTTTAATATGTATGTACATAGTTGGTACTTATGGTGTTGCAAATAAAACAGATTTTAAAACAATTTTAAATTATTTTCATATTCGAATAGAAAAAGGCAAAAAATTAAATTTTTGGATATAATCTGCTTTAAAAGATAAAAATTTATTTAAATCTACGAATATAATTGTGATGAATTATATAATAATTTTTGAACACTCTTTAGTGCAACTATATGTGAACTATGTAAATTTAATAAAAACTTACCAACACTATCTTAAAGTTAGTTGTATATGTATATGTACTCCAAAAAAGAACTGATTTACTCAATATTTTTAAAAACCAATGGCAATGAACTGAGTCATCTATTTTATTCCTTTTTTCTCTTTTTACACTTTCCATTGACTTTGCATCATCTTAAAATGCGGTAATTTATATTCAGGCTATTTCCTGTTAAAAACCAATTTAATTAAAATTCCAAAGAAATTCAAACTTTTTATGTAAACAATAATTCATTATTATTTATATTTCTAGAATATCTCACTACAGAAATATTGTACAAGTAACAATTGTCATAATTTTAGCAAACGATATTAAAATAATGACTAAAATTATACAACAATATTTTCTGGAAAATAAAATTGAAAATGTCCATTAATTTGCCATTCATTACAGCTCAAAAATTTTGTACAAAGTTTCTTTTATTATTGTTTATTAAATGTGTTAAAGAAATGAAAGAAAAAATCAATCAACACGATAAAGTAAAACATACATTTCCTTAAGCCAATGTGTATAAGAGAAAGTGAAAATATCCTTTATAAGAAAGATACTCTAAAAATAAAAACCTCAACAATGTATAGTAAAGATAAAAAAGTTTATATAGATAAAACTATTAAACATTTTTTGCGTTTCTTCGTACAGTCTGGATATTCTATAGATTGTTTAATTTTTTTTTTTTTTTTTTTTTTTTTTTGTGCACAAAAATATAGATTACAAAAGAAACACCAGGAAAAACGTTTTCTTGTACTTATCATGTTCACATGATAATGATAAAAATAAAATCGAAAATTTTTAACAAACCAAATGGAAAAAAGTATAAAATATATTGAATTAAACATGATGATGAAGACAATGAGGAAAAGTATGACAAAGATGAGTACGATGAACAGTTGATGTATAATAATATGGAATAAAAAGAGAAATTTACACCAGATAAAATACTATGGCCAAAAATGCATTCACGCGTTTAAATGTGGCTTTAAATTTATGTTATTTTCCTTATCAGGTATTTCAGTTTTTATACACTTCACCACAGGTGTAAAGGGTATATATAAGTTTGTCGTTGCGTTTGTAATTTCCACAATTTTATATTTAATGGCGCTTATGAGGCCCACCGATAACTGCTCTATATAATATAAATAAATAAATAAATAAATATATATATATATATATATATATATATATATATGTATATATATATATACAGTTTTCCGATTAAAAATCTGGTAACATACATATGTGATATATCAAACGATCAGAAATTTTTTCTAAATCTTTTTTATTGAAATTCCGAAAAATCGATTCAAATATAACAGAGATATTTAAAAAAAAAGGAGGGATTTCTAAACGCTTTTCGATTTTCTAAAGCCCCTATTTAAGAAATGAACTCAGTCGGTCTATTAGCACCGCAAAGCCAAAAGCATATTTGACCAAATATCCAAGTCCAAAGAATCCTACTGACTTGATTCTTATATAGATCGATCACAAATATTTTTCTTAAATTTCTACTTTTTTAAATCAACTAAATCGGTTCATTAACAACCGAGTTATTGGCAAATCTATTTTTTTTATATTTGTTGTTTTCATGGGTACCCATAAACAACAACAATAAACTAAGGAATATTTGGTTCTCTTCTAAGGACCATAACGATTATGAGTTTTAAAATAAAACTCAACAAATAATGATTATTTTTGATTTTTATTTTTGCGCTCAACTTATAGTGATTATTCTTTGATTTATATTTTATTGAAAAATTAGGTTTAGGCCTTTGTTAGTGAAAAATTGTGTTGCCTTTGTTATAACTCGACTTAACTCAGATTTTTTTTTTAAATAATCTTCTGATTTGTACTGAAAATCAAAATTTTCATAAAAATCAAAATATTTCATAAAAATCAAAATTTTTAATAAATATCAAAATTTTCAATTAAAATTTTTTACAAAAATTCAAAATTTTTACTGAAAATCATTTTTTTTTTACAAAAAATCAAATATTTCACTAAAATTTAAAATTTTATTAGAAATCAGAATTTTTACTAAATCAAAATTTTTAGTAAAAATCTGATTTTTTAATAAAGGTCGAAACTTTTAAGAAAGTCGATTTTTTATGTAAAAAAATTGATTTTTTGCAAAAAATTTGATGTTTTTAAAAATATGATTATTTTTAAAAAAATTGGTTTCTTGTAAAAAATTTGGTTTCTCGTAAAAAATTTGATTTTTTGTAAAAATTTTATTTTTTATAAAAAATTTCGACATTTGGTGAAAAATCTTATTTTTGTAAGGAAACTACGATTGCGCAAATTTTTGATTTTTTATTAAAAATTATGATATTTAATAAAAATTTGGATTTTTACTGGTTTTTATACAAAATTACAGAAAAGAAAAATAAATCTTTTTTACTAAAAATAATTTCGCAATAATTTAAGCTTTATTTTTTAAGCAAAAAAAAATAAAACCCACAAAATAATCAGTATAAGTTGACCGAAAAAATAAAAATGAAAAGTAATTATTAAAATTTATTTTTTTAATAAAAATAAAAAAAAAAATAAAAATCATTCCTGAGTTCAATAGAACTGCCTGCCACTTGAATAAGGAATCACATTTTTCTAACTTTAATTGAGTATATCTCCAACCAAATTTCAAAGTTTTGGCATTAGTTTCCTGAAGAAATAAAAAATATACATATTTTTATTATACTAAAATTATGCATTTATTTAAAGACATGTATTTCTGTGGTACTTTTTCGAGTGTCACTTGAATAAGGAATTCTTTTAATATTAATCAGGAAGGCTATGATTTGAATTTCTTTCAATATAAACGGCTAGAGAATTTTTAATTTGATAGTTTTTACATAGTTTTTATTCAAAATGGGACGTGGTAAGGCTCTTAATAAGTCTGAAAAAGAAAAAAATTCTAATTTTGAAATCTCAGGGTCAGAATCCGGTACAAATAGCCAAACCCATTAATAGAGGAAAGAGAGTTGTGTACAATTTTTTAAATAACATGGAAAGATATGGAAGAAACATGAAAGGGCGACAGAAAATGGCAACAACTCCAAAAGAAAGACGAAAAATTCTTAGAATTGCATCAAGTACTGCCATGTGAAAAAAGTGGAGTCAGTGCCAGTCTAAGAACAGTGCACCGTATTTTAAAGTGGTGCCCATACATAGTCCGACGAAAACCACCACTTAATGAAAAATGCAAATCCCAACGTCTACAGTTTGCCAAAAATACTTATGACATAGTCCGACAAATGGTTTAAAGTTATATTTTCCGATGAAAAAAAGTTTAATATTGATGGTTACTTCCATGACCTAAATAAGGAGGAATTATTTTTGAGCCGCAGATATAGCCAAGAGGGCGGAATAATGGTATGGAGTGCCATTTCATATTATGGTATCATAAAATTGGTTTTTGTATTCAACAAAATGACTGCAACGACTTACAAAAACATTCTGGAGGAAGCATTTCCAAAATTTAATGATTTCTTTGGACCCATACCTTGGACGTACCAACACGACAACGCTCCGATTCATACCGCCAGAGCAGTAAAAAATTGTTTTACTGCTCTGGCTCAACAAGGTGTTCAACTTTTGCATTGGTCCCCGTGTTCACCAGACCTGAATCCAATGGAAAATGTCTGGGGTTGGCTTGCAAGAAAAGCTTATGAAGGAGGAAAACAATTTGAGACGATAGAATCCTTAAAAGATGCAATAACGGAAGCATGGAGTTCAATTTCGCTAAATTACTTAGAGTTATTAAACAAGTCGATGCCAAATCGCATTTTTGAGGTTATTTCTAAAAATGGTCGCAGTACTCATTACTAGTTGAATGCTATAAGATAACAACTTTCATTTCTATAACTTAAAATTTTAAAATAAATTACATTTTGCTTAGTTTTAAAGTATTCCTTATTCAAGTGATAGACGAAATAGTACCACAGAAATACATGTCTTTAAATAAATTCATAATTTTAGTATAACAAAATATGTATATTATTCAAGTGGCAGACAGTGTATCTGATTTTCCTGCTTGGTTTTTTCAACTTTGAAACTCCTATGTAAGCTAGAGGATTCGTTTTTTCACGGAAAGATATGGAGTTTCTTAAAACAACTTTCTGTTTTCGTTACTACATTTTTTGAATGTCGTATATGAGCTATGGGCCTTATCCTTGCATAAATTTATCATAAATATTTTTTCGAATTTCTGTTTTTTAAATCAGTCAAATCGGTCCATAAATTTTCTACCATACCCTTTTTAAATTTAATATTATTTTGCGTTTATAAAATATTTGTTCAGCACCGAAGTAATTATATCTTCCTTAAATATGTGTGAACTTTTGTAAAATTCCAAGGTATTAAATTTCTTATTTACTAGCTTTTACCAGCGCGCTTAGCTAAACTATATGATGCGATAACTAATACTAACTATATATAGGACCTATTTGCCCCATTTGAAATTTGATATGAAAACTACTTTAAAAACTTTTTAAGACTTTCACTGTAATAATCCTTTTTAATCCTTTTGATAAGAAAATTTATTTATTTTTATTTTTTGCACGCACTATCTGTGCGTTAAATTTCATGTTAATAGCTTTATTAGTAATGTGTAAAATTTAAAAATAAATTTTTGTAAAAAGTAGGCGCAAAATGTGGTTGTGACGTCTATTCGAGATCTAACAAAGCCTATGACCTACCTCCGGTATTGGTATTATTTCTTTATCAAACTTTGTGAAAATCGTTTAGACGTGATTGATGCAGAAACAAACAAACAAACTTACAACTTATTTGAAAAAACTAATTATTTAAACTTTTTAGTGTTTACATGGATATAGTATAGGTAAATATACATTCATAAAACACATCTCAACACAGATGAAGGGTATATAAGATTCGGTTCTGCCGAATATAACGCTCTAACTTGTTTATTTTTGCTTTACTTTTACATTTTAGTTGTGTTTCAATATATTCCATTTTTCTTAAAAATAAATAGGATTTGAATTTCCTTCAAAAAATCTTCAGGGGGGTAAGATGATGTTTTATTCCAAATACCGCAAAAATATTCTCTTATTTTTACATTTCAAAAGCATGACAAAGAAAGGGGGTAAATCTTATTTGACAAGAATGAAATAAAACTGACACATGCACACACCCAAAATTTTCCTCCTTATATCCTTACAAATTGTGCAGAAGACTTTATAATCTTGTAAAGAGGTAAAATGGATAGAAATGGCAAAAAGCAGTTAAATAGTCGCAAAAGTAGTCGTAGTAATATATTAAAATGGTAAAAAGATTAAAAAGAAAATGTAATTTGAGCGTAATGTTCACATTTTCCTCTTTTGAAAATTCGGCAAAGGGAAAAATATTATTTTAAGATTTTCTATTATATTTAAATGAGTATATATTTTAAGAATTTTAAACTGAGACTAAGTGGCCAGGGGAAAAGGATTTAGAGAAGGATGTGGTTTCTTTGTTAGCTGAAGGAAAAGCAACTGCAGAGGGAGATTAAATTAATTTTTTTGATACAAAATAGTAATAAAATATAATTGAATTTGGAAATATTGGGTGAGTATCTTGTTTATATATAATATTCCCTATATAATGAGTTTAGCTTTCTATAAGTAGCATGGTATGCAAGATTGTAAAAATTTCAGTCAACAAATTTGTTTACTGTTAAATTTCACTTTGTTGACAAAAGGATTAGAAAATAGAAATAGACCTCTTATTAAAAAACCTTCTACTGTAGCAGAGAAGCGTATAAATTTAAGTTTGGAAGGACTTCGCTAGAGACCCCAGGAGCGAAGTGATTGAAGCTCAAATTATGGTATCTTCGATTTAGAAAATGTTTAACCGCTTACCAAATTTAAAATTCTCGTAAAGCCCTCGCTAAGACATTTTAAAAACATGCTTGCGTGTGTTTTTAGCCCTTTACTGATTTTAAGTAATTTGCTTTTAAAATGTCAATCATCTCAATTTTGCAGAATCTTGTTCCCATTTTTTTCTTAATATAGAGCCCAATATTTTCATCCAATTTTATTATTTTTTTTTGTTTACAGTTAGTCAAAGAATAAAATTATCTATCGAAACCTAGTCCAAAAGTAAACGATTTTCAATTTGAAAATTGCATAAATTTGATTTTTTTTTTTTGACGAATAAGTCGAAACTTTTTTTTTAATAAAATCTTCTTTCTGGACATAATAATTTTCCGCTTACTCCGAAAGATATCCTCATGAAGATGATTTTGAAATAGAAATCATCCAATAGGGCTAAGTATAGACCCTCCCGATTTAAACCTATTTTGTATCTAAATTTTGAAAAAATCCCAAAACTCCAGTCTGTAAACAGTATGCAGTTTAGTTATCTCCGATGTTTTTTAAGAGATGTACAAGCGTGATTCCTGGGACATGCAACAAACGTGGACCTTAAAGCAAAATTCAAAACTATTCCATTTTTGGGATTTTTGCTGTTGTTTATTATATTAAAATATTAAATTTTTTACATTTACATTTTATCATTTAGAATTATAAGTTCTACAATCACCAAAAAATTCATTGGGATATCTTAACCAGCAAAGATCTCATCACTGATAAATCATTTATAGTTTCTCCAAAAACCAACTTTTTTTAAAAAATTTTAATTAATTCCAAAAATCGTAAATAGTATGACCCAGATTTTTTTCAAATAAATTCATTTGTTTAACTGACATAATTCTTAATTATATACAAGAAGACTAAAGTGAACATCATTTATAGAACTAAAAGTACGCCATTTTAAAGTCCAATCGAGACAAAGTTTTTCGATTAAATTAAAAATAAAAAATTGTTTTTTTGGTATTAAATTCCGGCCTCCGAAACAATTTTAAATTCAAAATTATTTATTTTTGGAATCGGAAAATATATCGGATTCAAAATTCTTTTGTTCTTTAACTAGCTGCATGCAAAGAAAGAACATAGTTGCAACATTATCATTACAATAATATTTAGTTCTTCATTATTAATTTTCTTAAATTTTATTAAATCTGTGATCACGATAACAGTTTTTTTGTTTAAATTCTGTCATTTAATACTTACACTCAATAAAAATTTTAATATGGTTGACTGCAAAAATTATAGGTTTTTTAAAAATTTTTACCAAAAACAAAATTTTATTAATATGAAAAATATCACTACTTCTACAACCATTAAATATTAGCAGTCTTTTTCCTTGTTCTTAAAGCATATTCTGTTTTTAAACCTTATTAATAGTATTATTATTCCCATGACAATAAAATGTTTCAAATAAATATAATACTTATCCCTTTCACAAACGTAGTGGATTAATTTAAAACTTGTTGTTTTTAAATATATTTTGTCTTTAAGGTTAATTTTCCTACTTCATTGTAATTCTCATTTAGTTTATGTTCTGAATAAATATAAATATATAAGATTTAGTTATACTCTGTGTGATTTAAGTAATATAAAATATTGATATTAAAAGATTTTGTTAAAACAAAACATATCTTGTATTTGAACCACATATGTGTGTGGTACAAATGAATATAATTAATGAACAAATAATATGTATATATGATTTGGTAAGATTGTTTAATTATATGTAAAATTATAATAATAACATAAAAAAAACAAACTATAAAATCGTATACATTATGAGTTATACTTCTTATAATCAATCCCTTTTTTCGCTATGATCCTATGTTCCAATCATAATATGTTGCTCTGATATTATAGTCACTGCAACTATATTTCTTCTCTGCATGTTCCCTCTAGTGCATCAATATGTCGAATAAAGTCTTAAAAACTAAAAAAAATATAATATATCTTCCTCTTTCTTTTTCCTTAAAGTTTGACTATATTGGAAAATTAGCATATTTTGTAACATATCAATTTTGTAATATAAATTTTGTAATATCAATTTTGTAACAAAAAATCGTTTATGTGTTTTCTCGACGTTATCAAAAAGCTGGTGGCTGTTCTTTTTTGGTTATTATTTATAAAATCCCTATAATACAAAACAGCTTAAAAATTTAAAAATATTTTAACATTTGCCTCTTTTGAAAAAAAAAAAAAATCGCCTATAACACAAACTGGTTACTATTCGTTTTTGATTGTCATTAGCTGAATCCGAATAATGAAAAATACTAAAACTATAAGGAAATTTTAAAATATTTTATTATTTTTTTTACCTAAATGTTTGCTCTTTTTGAAAATTTTTGGATTTTTTTGTTAGTTATTGGCAGACTTTTGTTTTACTGATTAGTGAACTAGAAAAATAAATAGAGTTTAAAAAAACTGAAAACAATTTAAATACGCTTTCCACTTTTTCAACCTCACAAACCCATTTCTCATTAAAAGCAAATTTTCAAAAATATAATAATTTTATCGCCCTCTGGTGGCTCTACAATAGTTCAAAAGCTTTTGGACCTATTTTTTTCATTTTACGTGTTATTAGCTTTCAGCAAACTTATATTCAATGCATTCTGAATTTTTTTCTATTTTTGCCTATGAATCACTTTGCCCAGTGGAGCAGAATCGTTTTTTTTTCTTTTTTTTTAATAAATCTGTAAGTAATCGTCCGCTTGAGTCTACATAAAATTTCACATAGCCTTAACAGAAGTGTGTACAGTATTAAGCTTTTGATAAAGATCCTGGACCCTAAAGAAAAGGCATTTATTGCTTAAGGAATTTGTGTCTGTGTGTTTATAGAGCAAAAGATGTATTTTTTTTTTTAAATTTTTTATGACTTATTAAAATAAAAAAAGAGAAATCTTGTTTTACTTTCATAAAAGCTCGTTGTTATTTTTTTAATAATTACTTTTTATTTATGTTATTTGTTTAAATTGTGCAAATTTTGAACTAATAAAAATACGAAAACGTGCTAATTTCTTTTTATACCATTCACTAAAGACATAAAGAGTACATATAAGTTTGTTATTCCGTTTGAAATTTTTAAAATATTCAGACGGAATAAATTATATATTTTCCGGATCGTTATTAATAGAGAAGTCGATATGACGATGTCCGTCTGTTGAAATCAGTTTTTGAAAAACCCCAATTATGTGATATGTATATATTTAATACAGATTATAGGGAATATTTCTTTAACAAAGTCGGTTCATTCATGGCAGAGATATCGCCAAAAAATCGTAAAGGCCTCTAAAAACGTACTTGTCTTCGACTTTTCTAAGCCCCTATAAAAGCTAGCGAGTTCATTGTTATACAGAAATTTGATATATTTTTTGGAATGTTTTTGCGCAAAATGAACAAAATCGGTTCATTAGTGACTGAGATATCGGTCAAAAGGCATTTTTGGACACTGTTAAGCTTCTATATAAGCTTCAGAATTCGTTGTATATAATGTCCGTTGTAAATATTTTTGTAAAATTTCGGTTTTTTGAATTATCCATATCGGTCAATAAACAACCGAGTTATAGTCAAAAATCTTAAAAAATGATTAAAAATATACACGCACAAACATATATATATATATATAAAGCATTGCAATGACTTTTAGTATGTAGTTTTTGTATAAGCAAGCAGTTGCTGTTTATTGTATATACATACACAGAATCATTTTTTATGTATGTTTGGACATTTTTTAGTTGGAAATGGAAACTTTTGTGTTGTTGCTTTTTGTATAAGTATGCATATAAATTTAATAGTCATAGAAAACTATCAGTGCTGTTGTTGTTTTTACTTTTTTTAAGGATGCAACGCTTACCTGATAGTTCAATTTTTTGTTTACATTTTTGAAGTTTGGAAACAAATTTAGATTATTTTTATAACTATAAATGTAAGAAAGTAGATAGTACTCTACCAGAATTTATAAGCGCCGGGAGCAAGCACTGTTTCACTGAATCTTATTACAAATTAATTTACCAAGGTTAATTTTATTCTTAATTTAGATAAGCCAGTCGCATATTCACATATTTACTTATGCAATTAAAATAATACGATATAGTTTTAAGTTTGTTTTACTAATAATTTATGTTTGTGAATAATGTATTATGAAAAAAATAAGTCTCAATAAAGTTAACTAACTAACTATAAATGTAAGAATATGAAAGCATACTTTAAGGAGCAAATTTTATTTGTCGGTAAGGTAATGAAGGGTATAAAAAATTCGGCACAGCCGAATATAGCGCCCACGCTTGTTTTAATTTTCTTTATTCTAATATTTTATTAATTTATTACCAAAAAAGAAACGCCACCATAATATTTTACAAGAAAACAAATATCTATTTATATTTGTTATTATCCAATGTGACAACGTCAGCGTATGAGTAATATTAATAAATTGTAGCATGTATACGCAACAATAACTAATTCAGCTTAAAAAAAATCATATTTTTATAAATTTTGATTTACTAAGCAAATTTCAACCAAATTTAGTAGGAATATTTATGCTACTAGAAGCCACTGATAGGCCAAATAAGTTTAATATGATATTTAGTTTGGCAGACTTATAACATTTATATATATATATATATATATATATATATATATATGACAAGTACAAGTGTCCTTGCTCTTCTTTTAAAAACCAATAGAGTATAATATCACAGTGTCATATTATGTGGACCAGATTTCAAAATTTTAATGAAATGTGCAAAAAATATCGCAACTTTTAATTTCAGAATATATGGGAGTTAGGGGAATCCCTACACTGATTTTTTCCAAACTTTGGTCATTTCCTAATTTTTCCAATAGAATAAATAGTCATATTTTTTCCGATTTTTGTATGGGAGCGATTTGCTGTACCCTGATTAAATTATTTTTAAAAGCACTTATAAAAAATAACTCTTGTTTTCAGTCTTTTTCTGTGAACATATATATATATTGTTTGTAAAAGTCACCCATATATTCTATTACTGTACGACACAGCTGATCTGCAGTTCCAAATTTATAATAATCTGTTTTGCTTTCGATATCATATAATAGGAACGTGAACACAATTGAATCTTTTAATTAAGATTTACATCCCGACCCCTACAAAATTGAACCAGGGACTATATTTTGATAAACATTATTTTAAACAGTTACATTTTAAATACTTTTTACTCCTAAAGATTAACTGAGCTTTATGATTAATATGCAAAGTATTTAAAACCCGAGTACATATGTTCAGATAATATTAATTTTTATATAACTTTGAATTTGTAAAATTTGTTTTTTTTCCTAATTTGATTATGTTTTTCCAAAATTTTGGTTAGAAAAAAATTTTGACGTGGCA
Organism: Protocalliphora azurea; assembly: GCA_932274085.1. NCBI lineage: Eukaryota > Metazoa > Arthropoda > Insecta > Diptera > Calliphoridae > Protocalliphora > Protocalliphora azurea. The sequence continues at coordinate 125,251,809 of OW026520.1, forward strand.
AGACTGCCACTAAATAAAAATCTAGTAAAATTTCCCATAATATTACAAAAAAAAAGGTTTATTCTTGAAACAGGTCTCAAAAAATCCAAAAATTTGGAGCTGATAATAGATAAAATATTTTTAAATTTTTCCTCATGGAATTTTTTTCTCTATAGGACTTCTTATTACATTGGGGTGGAACAAAAATTGAAACTGCTTTATGACGAACAATTATTACTACAAAAAATAAAAAACAGCTTTCCAATATTTTACTCACTAATGGAACAATAGTATGAAATTTCTACGCTTTATTGCAAAAAAGTATGTCGAATTTATTTTTTCTTGAATGTCGAAAATGATCGCTTACATACCGAAATTTCTTTCGAAGAAATTTTAATATGTTTTTTTTATAATAAGCCAGTATTTCAATTTCTATTCCGAGACTTCGGATTTTTATTCGCCGGCAGTAAATTTATGATCACTTTCGTTTGAGCGGTCTTTATACAAAATTTAAAGCTAAATGTTATGTATACGTATCCCTAATTAACGCAATTCCAATCATTAAAATTCAATTAAAAAATTCAATAAAATTTTTGGAACTGCATAATTTCTGTAAAAACTTCTTTGAAGTCATTTTAATATAAAATTTCAATGGGACTTAATGTATATAAAGTATATACATATATATAAATAAAATAGTGCAAATACTTACAAAGTAGCCTTTATACTAACACAACATACCTGCAAAGATATAATTATGGAAATGTAGTCATTAGCAAATTTTACGCATTACTTATAAACAAACTCAAAATGAAGTATTTTATGACAAATTGCTAAGAAAAATAATATATATTTTTAATGAACATTAACATAGAGGAGAAAAACAAGCTGAAACTTTTTAATGTCATTTTTAAGTTCATTAAAATAATAGGAAAAAGTCTCAAGCTAATTGTTTGTACATGACAAAAAAAAAACACAATTTCCGGAAAAAACTTCATAAAGCAAAGTAAACGCCTTTGGGTAAATATGTAACATATTAAAAAGAAAAATAAATTTAAACTAATGACAAGGTGAAATACATAATTTTTTTTTATGCACAAACAATTATACTAAATGAAGGAAACATTATTTTCTTAGTAGTCATTTATTTCTAATTGATTAGTTTGTAAATATTAATAATTTGTTAACTTGTTTGTTTATATTGTAAGAAATATTGTAGTAAAATGTTGTAGTAACAAAAATATTGTAGGTTTTTTTTCTTATTTGAATTTATTATTTTATTTTGCCTTAAATTAAATGTAGAAAGTATTATCCGATTTCAGATATACTACATACTACATATTTAGGGTTTGGTGTTTCCCTTGAATTTCCCGTAAACTATTGTTAATTGGAAGATTTATCTTGTTACCGCCCTTTTGGTTATATATAGATTTATGAAAAGAACCACGAATATAAACAATTTTTTATTCCTTGCTCTGAAGTGATGTGATGATAATTATTAGAGGGGAAAATGGTAGGGCAACATAAGGCATAAGGCCAACATAAGGTCTTTTGCATTTTGGATTTTTAGAATGGATTCAGTTGTCATCGTCCGTTTTAACCCGATGCGTTAATCAGCATTTCACATATGCAAAATCGTTATTCGACGTCTCTTAGCTTCAACTCATTTTGTACAAAATTTCCATATTTTTACATGAATCCAAGTTCTCTAAATATCTGGAAATCGTGCATGATTTATACCCAACGATTATGGAAGCAATTTTTTCTTCACACTTTTTTGGCTAACCGTGATGCTCCCTCGAAATCGTCAGTTTTAAGTCATTTAAACTACCCACAACAAGTTGACTCAGCTAAAGCATAATACTCATAAACTTCCATCTCAACATAATGACTTTTCGCAGTGGTTTTCTTAAAAAAATAAAACGAAGAAGAACTTCCCGAGGACGCTCTTTTTTGGTACCAAACTTTCCATACTCAATGCTTTAAAAATCTGTGTTACTTGCGTTTCAATCGAATGACCCGAATAAGAAAACCTAATGATTGTACTTTCATTATCAAAATTTATCACCTGAGAGTGGGGCTAATTGCAAAATTTTTGGTAATAAATCTGTATCTCTTAAACTATTGGTCAAATTGGATTTTAGAAAAGAGTATGTAAATTTTTTTAAAAATCATAAGTTTCATAAATAAATATTTTTTATTTCTGTAGTGCTTCGTGAGATAAAGAAATGATGTGCGTACTGATCTTAGTTATCTTTTACAATTAAAAAGATATTTACGCTTGAATTTTACACTTTTTGCCTCGACTTTATTTTGTTTTTCGGGAATAAGTCCCGTGGTCTGTGAGGGAAAAATTTCTTAAAAATATTCTATAATTTCTATCATATTTCAAAATATTTTGATTATAGCAATTCGCCTAGCCCACAGTAGTGTAGTGTTTATTCACAAAAGCATTCAAATGAAAATGAGTTTCATCACTCACAATTAGATTTTCAATAAAGTTGATTTCATTTCTGGCCATCTGTTGAACTCTTGCACCAATTGCACCTCATATGGGAATAACATTAAATTTTTTTAAATACGCCATAGAGACGTTCAAGCCATTTCTAGTTCTATACATTCAATATTTTTCGAAGTTCGAATTATACGTGATCTATCGATTCGAACAAATCTTTTACGGTGCCATGTTGGTGGTGACGATGAACTAAGCAACGAATCATTGCTTTGGATTGAGAAATTCTGACGTTAACATATTGGCGATATGCTCTTTGATAGTTGACTGTTGATTTAAATAAAATTCTATTATTCTGGTTCCTTTTTTAGTTGTGAATCTCTCCATTATTTATTCTCCAGGTGTTATTTATATAATCTGAAAAAAGGTAAAAAATATATATAAACGAAGAAATTATTAAATTTTTAAACTCCATGGTGACTTTTGGCCCACGCTCTATTATTTATTTTTAAAAATTGACAGAAATTGTTTGTTGAAGCTATTTGAAAATTTTTTTGAGGTATATTTGTTTTATCTAATATGTAATAAATAGTGGCAAAAGATATTGTACTAATAATTTTTTTTGTGCATTTAAAAAGAATCTTTTGAAAAGTAGACCTTTTTCGTAATATCTGTACTACTGCTTTCGTTTTTGGCTGAGCAATGTGGTGCCAATTAATATAAATATAAGTTAAAACAAAAAAAAAAAAAAAAAAAAAAATAAATTAAAAATAAAAAAAAATAACTGGCGTGACAAACATAATTCTTTTATAAGATTCACCATTTTAGGGTGCAAATTTAAATCGATTCAAAATTTCTTTATTAACTATTTATGAAGCGTTGTCTTTTGGAATATGTACAGAAAAGAATTTTCTTATAGAAAACTTTGAGAAAGAAATTAATGAATTGTACTATATTTTTTATTAAAAAAAATGTAATTTTTCATGCTAAGTTTAGAACACAGAGTGGAACGGGGTCATCATATGGACTCTTGAAAATTGCAAAAATAGGCTTGTTTGAAATATCGCGGAAGAAGAAGAGGGAGGTGTAGTTGTAAATATAGTAAAACTAGTGTTGAAAAAGGGTGAAAAAAGAATGAATAATCAAAACAAAAATATATTCGATATATATATATATATATATATTATTAAGCAAAACTCCATCATCTTTTAAAAATAAATCGTTTTAAAAAGATAATATAATCACCTCAAAACCTACAACTAGTATCAAAACTCATTAAATCCAATACTTTATTATGTATTTTCATATGCGCGTATACATAACACACAATTATACTGGCGAAAAGTCTTTTGAAAGTTGACTTTTTTCATAAAATCTATACTCCTGCTTTCGTTTTTGGACGGGCGGAAAACGATTTAAAATCTCTTTATAAACCATCTACGAAGCCTTGTCTCTTTAAATATATTTTTATTAAGAAAACTGAGAAATAAATGAAAGAAGTCTATTATATTTTTGGTAAAAAAAATGCAATTTTTCATGTTAATTTCGGAGAATTATTTTGAGCACTTTTCATCATTAGACTTACTGAGATAATTAAAGAAAGAAAAACATTTTTACATATTATTTTTAATATATTAGAAATTATAGAATATTTGTAAAAAGTTTTCCCTCATATACCTCAGGATTTATACCCGAAAAAAGGAAATAAAGTTCATTCAAAAAATAAAAAATCTTTGAAATCGGACTTGATTTATGAAACTTTCCATTTTTTTTTTTAAGTTTTTCATACTCGAGGTGGTCAAACTTGAAAGCCTGTAGATTAACTACAGGGTATCAAGTGACTACAAAATGATTTTTCTAAAAGCCTAAGTCCAGTAGTTTAAGAAATACAGATTTATAGATGCTTTTCTACTGACTCCACTGAGCGCTTGGCAAAAATACTCTGTCCAATGTAGAACTATGTGAATTAATGCAAATATCCAAAAAATCTACTGAAAGCCTTAACAGAATATCTAAATGCTACTTAATTTAAGTAGACTCAATCTGATCCTAAAAATAACTCTAACTTTCTACTTATTTATTTTCACATAAAAAAAGTCATAAAATTTCATAATGAAAATTTCACACAGGTTTAACACTTAATGTGTAAAAAAGGAAAAAAACAAAAATGGAAATTGTTTTAATTTAGAATTTAATATTATTTACTGAGAAATTAACTGCAATAATATTCAAGTTTCCTAATTGTTTTATTTCTTTTATCATTTTAAAAAAATTTTATTGCAAGAATGTTGTTAATTTGTTTTTACTTTGAAAACTTGTTGTGCTATATTTCCCGTAAACAAGCTAACTTACTAAAAAAAGAACAGTTGGAGTACACTATTCGGCAGTGACGAATTATACATACCCTTTGTCCTTTTTCTGTACAATCGATTGAAATCGAAATATACATACGTACTGCAACCAAAAAAAAGCATTTCTGATAGATCTATAAAGGAGCGAATCTCATAGTGCGCAAAATTGTTAGAATTTTCTACAAATATGCATCCATAATACATATATTTTTTAACCCAGAGTACATATATATATATATATATATATATATATATATATATATTTGAAATTATAAACGTAATAACAAACTACATCACCCTACCCTTAGTACCTTAAGTAAAAGACACAAAACTAATGAGGATGTTTTAAAATATTTCACAAATGTTATAAAGAAGGTGAGAAAACAAACTCCTATACACATACATAAAAACTAGAGTTACCAGTTTTCGTGTAATTATCCAAAAATGGGACAATTAGAAATTGTTTGTGTAATTTCAATGAAATTTTAGTTCATACGTAGGTAAATTAACTGTTTATAAAATGTCTTTAATGCAAACATTTTATAAATTTTTATAATTAGAGATTTTACCAGGGACCGTAATGATTATGAGTTTTAAAATAAAACTGAACAAATAATGATTATTTTTGATTTTTATTTTTTCGCTCAACTTTTAATTATTATTACTATTGATTATTGATTTTCTTGCTCAAAATAATGAATATTTTATGATTTCTATTTTTCGCTCTACTTATAATGATAATTTTATGAGTTTTATTTTAGTACTCATGGAATAACTTATTCCCAATTCTTAGCAGAAAATTACATTTTTTTTGTTATAAATTGGATTTAATACCAAAATACATATTTTTAAACCAAAACCTTTTGACTTATACTAAAAATCAAAAATTTTACTTCAAATCAAAATTTTTACTAAAAATTACGATTTTTAGATCCAGTTAAAAAAAATCAAAATATTTACAAAATATAGAAATTTTTACAAAAAATCAACATTTGTCTAAAAATCTAAATTTTTACTAAAAATCAAAATCTTTACTAAAAATCAAAATTTTTACTAAAAATATATTATTTCAAAAAATCAAAACTTTTATTAAAAATTAAAATTTTTACAAAAAATCGTATTTTTGTTTTATGTCAGAAATTTTTTCCAAAAGCAAAATTTTCAAATCAGACTTATAAAAATCTAAAATTTTTGTAAAAATTCGATATTTTGTAAAAACTGATTTTTTGTAAAAATTTTGATTTTTCGAAAAAAATTTAGGATTTTAGAAAAAAATTAGAATTTAGTAAAAATTTAGATTTTTTAGAAAAATTTTGATTTTTAGCAAAAATTTTTATTTCAGAAAATATTTTAATTTTTAGCAAAAATTTTGATTTCAGTAAAAATTGATTTCAGTAAAAATTTTAATTTTTATTACAAGTCGAAACGTTTTTGTTAAAAATCTGAATTTTGGTGTCAAATTAAGTTTATAACAAAGAAAAACTTTTTTTCAGTAAGAATTGAGACTAAGTTATATTCTTTGAGCAAAAAATAAAAATAACAAAATAGTCATTAAAAATTGAGTTAAAAAAATCAAAACAAAACAATATTAAAGCAAAAAAATAAAAAATAATAATTATAAATTGAGCAAATAATAATAATAATAATAGCAATAATAATAATAATGATAATAATAATAATAATAATAATAATAATAATAATAATAATAATAACAATAATAATAATAATAATAATAATAATAGCAAAAAATAATAATAATGATAATAATAATAATATTAATAATAATAATAATAATAATAATAATAATAATAATAATAATAATAATAATAACAATAACAATAATAATAATAATAATAATAATAATAATAATAATAATAATAATAATAATAATAATAATAATAAAAATAATAATAATAGTAATAATAATAACAATAACAATAATAATAATAATAATAATAATAATAATAATAATGATAATAATAATAATAATAGCAATAATAATAATAATGATAATAATAATAATAATAATAATAATAATAATAATAAAAATAATAATAATAATAATAATAATAATAATAACAATAACAATAATAATAATAACAATAATAATAATAATAATAATAATAAAACTCAAAAATAATCATTAAAATTGATTTCTTGTAATAAAAATCAAAAAAACTCAAAATCATTCCACATTCTGATAGAACCTGTTCTGAAGACTACATTTCTGTAATTAGTACTTTTATTCAGTAGTTGTTTAACATTTCAAAAATAATAGTGAAGCTAAAAAATTGCAACAGGAGTAGAAATCTAAAATGTGTAACTTGTGATTATGATTTCCATGTGCGTACACTTTCAAAATCTCTAAAAAGTCAAATCAGTTCATATAACTTTGATTTTTTACACATTGTACAAAATGTGTGTATATTAATAGCCAATTGATATTTATTACTTTTCAGGAGAACGTTTTTAGATTTTAAATTGAAATTAAAGGTCATAGGTATACAATTTAATTATCTACCGTGTAAATATATCTGCAATTTGTACGAAAAGTATTTGGTATATTTTTCAAACCGATGTGTGTACTGACTATCGAAAACTATAGCAAAAAATAGTTGTTGTTTTCCCTTTAAAAAATTAGTATTTTTTTAAATAATACCTCAAGTTATATATCTTTTCCAAAATTAAATTTTAAAATATACCTTGAATTATTGAATTATGTACACAGAACAAAGTTACCAATCACCAAAATAACTCATTTAGTTAAAAATTTTATAAATTTAGACTTCTTACCCAAATTTTTATATCAATTACTAATAACTGTAAAAACTGAAAAATATAAATATTTTTCCAATTAAAAAATTTATTAAATCCATTAAGTAGATGGTTGAATGATTTAAAAATTTAAATGAGAAACAAATTTTACTTGAATTTTATTTTTACTATTTCTTTAATTTTATTTTTTCTTGAATATATTAATTAAATTTTGAAGTGGAATAAAAAAACTGTATTAATTTAAAATATAAGGTAATAATTTTCTCTGTGTACTTACTCTATTTCAGAGATACTATGAAAATAAAATTTATGTCTTAAAACAATCTTGAAATAGGGAAAAAAGCATATGTTAATTTATAAAATTTTTTCATGGCGAAAAAAGTAAAATCAAATCGATATATTTTTGTAAAAAATTTACACAATATGTAATGAATTACAACAATTCTAAAAATTAAGAAAATGGAAAGCGATATATGTAGTTTTTCCTTTGGCCAGAAATATGTTCGTTTAATGTTGTTAAGGTTATATTTATAACAAAAACATTTTTGACAATAACTTCCGATTTGATGGTCCGAATATTAAATCTATTTATATGCAGTCTTATTTACATAGAAAATAAAGAACTCAAAATTATAAAACACCCAAAAAATATAACAACTTAAATTGACTCGTTTTAGAGTAGAGGTAATAATATTTATACTTTGAAGATCATAAACTTAAGAGAAAATATTTCAAAGTTTTCTTATATTTTATATTCAAGGTAAGTAAGCATTAAAAAAAAATAATTAAATTTTTGTGTAATTTTTTGAATTTTAGATAATTTGAAGGCTTTAGTTGTGTAATATGAAATATAGACTCCAGAAACACTGGTAAAAACATTACAGAAAATACAACAAACGAAAAAAAAAACAAAGTACATGAAATTCCACTTCATCACTTTAACCTTGTAAAAACCATTTGAAATTTATATTTTGTCTGAATTTGAAAGTGCGTATGTATATGTAGCACAAACCAACACAAGCCGTTGTTTATTAAACCAGTTCAAAAATAAAAAAAAAAACGGAGATAGCACACTCACGGACACTTATGGACTCCATTTTAATGATCATCATTCCCCCACATCGTATATAGGTACATACTAAGGTAATCGATCCGGTTTTTCAACCTGTTTTAAAACCGGTTATTTCGCCTGAAGTACTGTCGGTTTTTTTCTCAGTGTTAATTTTTCGAATGCCGAATAAACCGATTTTTTTAAACACAAAAACCTAGTTTTAAAAATAACATTTTATTTCAAAAACATAATTCTATACGCAGAAAAAAATATGGCTACAGCATTATCACTAAAAAAATATTGTATTCTCATTGTTAATTTTCTTGAATTTTAATAACTATATGTTTATGATAACAATACTATGTTAAAATTTTGTCATTTAATGTTTACACTCAATAAAAAATTTTTATATGATTGACTGCAAAAAATATATGTTTTCAAAAATATTTTTACCAGAAACAAAATTATGTATAAATATTTATTATATCAAAATAAATTCTTATTATATTACTTCTACAACTATAAAATATTTTCTTTGTTTTTATTACATTTTCTGTTTTTAAACCGAATTAAAATTATTATTTCCGTGAAAATAAAATGTTTCAAATAAACATAATGCTCATTCTTTTCATAAACTAATAGGAAAAGTTAACAGCTTTTTTGGTTTTAAATACATTTGTTTTAATATTTCCTTTTCAACTTCATTGTAATTCTCATTTAGTTTATATATGAGTAAATATAAAGGAACAAGATTTGCTTATACTTTATGTGATTAAAGCAATCTAAGATATTGATTAACTACCATTAAAGAGTTTAGTTAAAAAACATGTATTGCATTTGAACCACATATGGTAATACAAATGAATATAATGAAGAAATATTATAATATATAAATATATATATATATATATATATATATATATATATATATATATATATATATATATATTGGCTAATGAACACTTTTCTCTATTATTTTCGATAAAAAAAATTTATAAAAATAATTTTTTATTAATACGTTTTATTTTAATATATAATAAGGTGAAATTATAATATGACAAAATGAAATAATAGTATGATAAGATTAGTTAACTATATGATAACATGAGATAATAATATGCTAGAAAAGGAATAATATAAAAAATGGCTTGATATTACAAAATGGAATCATAATATAATAAGATAGAATAATAACATAATAACATCAAATCATAATCTGATAGAATGGAGTAATGATGTAGTAAAATTGTTCAATTTTATGTAAAACTAGAATCATAGGAGGGCGGATCAAAAAGTCCGTGACTTTTAGAACTTCCCTCATAGATATATGAAACTCAACACTATTCCCATCAAGTACCACCTGTAAGTAGAATACTTTCAAATTTTTAGCAAATGTCGTCATTTACTTTGCGTAAAAAATAGTATTTTTCGAGACCTTAAAATAGGCATTTGTTTAGTCAATAATTACATTGTTGGAGCTAAATCCCTTTCCACCGAGCCATTTCTTTAAGTTTGGAAATAGGAAGTAGTCACTAGAGGCTAAATCCGGAGAATATGGAGGATGAGGTACCAATTCGTAGCCCAATTTACAGAGATTTGCCAATGACACTGCACACGTGTGCACCTGTGCATTATCTTGATGAAAAAGAATTTTTTCTTTTCCATATGGGGTCGTTTTCTTTTCAAATCGTCATTATATCGATATAATAAGTTGGCATAATATTTGCCGTTTATTGGTTTTTCTTTTTGAAGGTAACTGAGGTAGATTATCCCGCGTGTATCCCAAAAACTGTTGCCATCACCTTATTGGTCGAAAAACTTACCTTGGCCTACTTCGGAGCAGGTTTACCCGAAGAAACCCACTGTTTAGACTGCTGCTTGGTCTCCGGAATACAGTAATGGATCCATGTTTCATTCGCATGTACAAATTCCGCAAAAACTCATTCGGATTGCGGTTAAACAACTCCAAACAATCCTTTGAAGTTGTCATACGTTTACGTTTATGGTCAATTGAGAGCAAACGCGGCACCCATCTTGCAGACAATTTTCTTAAACCCAGCTGATCATTTAAAATTGAAACCACATTGCCATATGAAATGAATATGGCATCAACAATCTCACGCACTTTTACTCTTCGGTAGGCCAACACCATATCGTCTATTTTTTCGACATTTTTGGGTGTGCTGACCTCAATTGGCCGTCCAGAACGTTCAGCGTCATTTGTACTTGTGCGACCATAACGAAAGACTTTGGGTGTGCTGACCTCAATTGGCCGTCCAGAACGTTCAGCGTCATTTGTACTTGTGCGACCATAACGAAAGACAGTAAATCACTTTTTTACCATTGAAATCGATGGTGCAGAGTCCCAATATTATTTATCGAGCTTTTCCTTGGTTTGATTGACGGTTTTCTTTTCCCAAAAAATAATGTTTAATGAGCACTCGGAATTTACTTTTTTCCATTTTTAGAAAAATACTCGAGGTTGTTTGTTTTGAACAGCTGTTAAATGCAACGTAAATGGCGACACTTGCTCAAAATTTAAGAGTAGTCTATAAACAGGTGGTACTTCATGGGAATAGTTTTGCATTTCATATACCTACGAGGGAAATTGGAAAAGTCACGGACTTATTGATCCGCCCTGGTAACATGAAAAAACAAACCCTAAAATCGTAAACAATATGACAGAGTGGAATCATAATGATTATTACTTGTAATCATTTTTATTTTTCGCTATAATTATATGTTCCAATCATGATATGTTGCTCTTAGATTATGGTCACTACAACCATGTTTGTTTTTCTGTATGTATAAGTTTATAGAATTTAAATATTTTGGGGATTTTATTAATTCAATACTTGTAATAATACATTACTTAATTTTTTTAAGGGAGTGGTATTTACAAAATGGATTTCAAAAAAATTGATACACGATTTTCCATATTAAGCAAGAATTTCCGTATATATTTAGTATATCTGGTATATATATTCAAAACGCTCTATCTCGAAACACGAAACTTTTCAAGAGCAAAATAACTGTTTATATCTCTTATATCTAAAGAACTATTCTATCGATTTAAATTGTTTCGACAGATTCATATTCAGCATGTCAGAATTGTCATATATTATATTCTAATTGTAAAAATAATAATAATTATAATAATAATAATAATAATAATAATAATAATAATTACGCAGAAATATAAATATAAAATATAAATATAAAAAATAAAAATATAAAAATATATAAATATAAAAAATAAAAATAAAAAATTTTATTTTTTAAGGTAGAGAGATACAACAACGATGATAAAATTGGAAAAACGATGAATTTTCATTTGAAATTTATATCATAGATGAGTGTTATTATAGGGAAAATGGCACCAAAAACGTAATTCTTGAGATCCTGTGATAGAGGGTTTTGAATATAGTCCCTCGATATAAAACTTAATCTCGGTTTTGATAATTATTAATTTTAACCTCAATATTATAAGATCTGTTAATTTTATTTAGAGAAATATAGGTGCCTATTCTTGAAAACGCGTCGTGGAAATGAAGATTTCCATTAAAACAAAAACAAAGTTTAAAAAGTTGTTTTTTCAACGTACATTTCTAAAATGGAATTTACCGTTTTTTAAACAGAGAGAAAGGCGTTAAAGCTCTCACGTTTATTAAATTTTAAAAATATATGGTAAATAAAAACAATTTTTTAAACTTTGTTTTTGTTTACTTCACTTCTTCGACGCGTTTTCAAGAATATACACCATAGTTTTTTGATGGAAATATTTACTTCGGCAGAAAAAAAAACGGTTACCAGTTTTTCTTAATTTTAAATTTCAACTATAAGAACTGTTTGAAATCCGGTTTATCAAAAAAGTCGAATAATCTAATACCCTAGTACATTCCTATATTTTACACAGAAATACATCGTGCACACCATTACATTCGTTCATTCATTCATTCATTCAACAACAACTAAAGTTGTCGCCATAAAAATGTACAACTGTAAAATGTACTCAAAATTAATAGCAGCAAAAACAAAAAATAGGAACAAATAAGTACCAGTAACACAGTAAACAGCATGTAGGTAGTTGTTAGCAACAGCAACAACACCGTTACTTGTATTACAGAATTCATGCATTCCTTCAACCGACCAGCAAACCGTTCATCCATCTAACCATTCACCTATCCATCTCTACATCTACTTTAGAAGTATGAATTGAAATGGTTGTTTATTACATGACTGGCTTTTAAAGTCTGAGCACATAAATATTAAGAATTATATATAGAAATAGGAATAGTAGAGAAAAATGTATAAAAAACAACAGCACAGAAGTAAAACCACTAAAATATAATATTCGCATCTTGAATATTCTACACTACATCGTATGTAATCAACAAGGTTGTCCAAGAAGCCGTATAATGGTACGAGAGCGGAAGCTTTACGAAGTACTTTTTTAAAAAATTATTAATTATTATAAATTTTTTTGCATCCTGTAAAAACTTAAGTTAGTGTTTATGTTTTATTAATTAGAATATTGAGCTTGTTATATTGTTTTTAATATTACATATAGTTTGAAAGTAATAGCCGTTTTATGTCAACAGCGCAAATTCAGATATGCATAAAGTGCGTCTTCAACGTTTAGTCGCTAAATTTATAATCAGTGAATAATCAGATAAAATCAGTTAGTCAACGAAAAACAAAATATAACCTCAGGGAGTGTAAAATTGCAAAAGTTAGTCTATTCCGCATTGCTTTTTGCAGACATCAGATTGACGAATTTGTTTGTTGAAAGAGCCTACATACACGTAGAGAAAAAATATGGTAACAGCATTATCACTACAAAAATATTGTATTCTTACTGTTAATTTTTTTGAATTTTATTAACTCTGTGTTCATGCCAACAATGCTTTTGTTTAAATTTCGCATTTAAAGTTTACACCCAATATAAATTTTAATATGGTTGCTGCAAAGATTATATGTTTTTAAATATTTTTACCAGAAACAAAATTTTATTAATATGAAAAATATAATTATTTCTACAACCATTAAATATTTGCTGTCTTCTTCCTTGTTCCTAAACAATATTCTGTTTTTAAACCATATTAATATTATTATTCTCATGACAACAAAATGTTTCTAATAAATATAATACTTGGCTGTTTTTAAATATATATATATATATATATATATATATATATATATATATATTTAGCGTTTGTTTTCTAACTTCGTTGTGGTTCTCATTCAGTTTTTATATGAATAAATATAAATAGACAAGGTTTACTTTGTGTGATTCAAGCAATATAAGATATTGAATAACTACCATTAAAGGGTTCAGTTAAAAAAAGAAATATCTTACATTTGAACCACATATGATGGTACAAATGACTATTTTTAATTAACAAATAATATGTAAATATTATTATTATTATTTTTTTTTTTACTAATGAACACTTTTCTCTATTAGTTTCAATAAAAAAATTTATAAAAATAGTTTTTTATTAATACGTTTTATTTAAATATATGATAAGATTGAATAACTATATGATAACATGGGATAATAATATGATAAAATGGAATAAGATGAAGAATGGCATTTATAATGCTAAAATGGAATCATAATATGGTATACAAATATAATAAGATAGAACAATAATTTAATAACATCAAATCATAATCTGATAGATGGGATAATGATGTAATAAAATTGTTCAATTATATGTAAGACTAGAATCATAACATGATAAATCAAACTATAAAATCGGACACAATATGACAAAATGGAAACATAATAAGTATTACTTATAATCATTTCTATTTGTTGCTGTGATCATTTGTTCCAATCATAATATCTTGCTCTTAATGTATGGTCACTACAACTATATTTTGTCTTTGCTTGTATGCACAAAATGCTACTTATCAACAATTTGAATTAAAAACGTTCCAGGCTGGTGTATTTTCACTGTCAAGTCTAGGCGTAGAAAAGAAGATTTTCTAAAGCTATAGGAAATCTCAGCGCGGTAGAATATGATGGAAACTTTGTTTAGTAAGACCATTTAATTCATTAGACTCAGCTTTAATTATAAAATTATCCATTAATAATCCAGAGGATATACTTATCATTAATCTAATTAAGAAGTTATATTTCTTAACAGGCGAGTCTTATGCTCTTTATGTAGATTTGACTAACCTTTTCACGTAAAGTATTTATGGTCGTCGATCTATAAAGATCGAAGGAGATCAAATCGGATAATGATTTTTTATATTAGATATAAATTTCTTCCAATTTTTAATGTTTATATTCATTAATTCACATTGTTTTACATTAGTTTCTAGTTTTAAGGAAAAACAGAAAGCCATCGTATTTTGTTAGTAGTTTACGGGAACTGTTCATTAGCTGAAAAAGCTTGCCCAGAATGATTTGAATTATTTAAAACTGGCAATTTTGAAGGAAAATCTCGGCCTGTCGAAAAAGTTCGAAAATGAAGAATTGGAGCACTCACTCAATAAAGACTAATGCTAAACAGAAAAAATGTTTCCAGAATCATTGGGAGGCAAAAAAAATCATATTTTAAACCAGGACAACAGAGGAAAATCGACACCAAAATCGAATATCCCTGTAGCCAAGGTTATGATGTGTATTTTGTGGGATCGAAAAGGTGTTATATAAACTAGGTGAAACAATCTCAGGAGACCTATACCAAACACAATTTATCCACCTGAAGACACGTGTCCAAAATATTCCATCATGACAGTGCTAGGACTTATTTACTCAATATATATAGCCCAGAAATTTCATCCTCTGATCACTATTTGTTTAATTTAATTCTAAATGCCTTAGCTGTAATAGGCGTCTCTTCAAAACAAACCATCAAAAATTGACTTGATTCATTTCTGGCCTCAAAAAATGAGAAGTGGTTTGGTATCAAATCCACAAATTGCTAGAAAGATGACAAAAAGTAAAAATTATGAATAAAATACATTGTACCTTTGTCTTGAAAATAACATTAATTTTTCTTAAAAAAAAGATGAAAATTAATGCCTATAGTAATAGCGATTCAAGGCTTATTTGGTTAAAGACCTGTTTAGTAACCCCTTTCTTGGGAATGGTAACAAACTTTCAAGTGATCTAATATATTAGAAATAATAGCAGCGCGATAGGCTACTAAATATACACAAAGTACATTCTTAAAAATGTTAACGTACATTTTGCCGATAAATTTCAACTTCCTTCATAACGAAAGTGTACAAAAAAAAGTATTTTACTTTCCATAAAATGAGTTTTCTATATGCAAGTAAAATTAAATTAATAACAAAATGTTATAAAAGAAACTTTTTGTTTTTAGTACCTTAAGCACTTACTATAATTCAAGAAAAGTCCTTAAAAGTACTTTTTCTTAACTCAAATAAAAAAAAAACCCTTCATCTCTCTCTATGCAAAATGAAAATATTGTAAATTATATCACATTAGAGTGGGATATGTTTTTGTTGGTTTCTCTAAATGAATATATGCATGTGTATAAACTAAGTGTGTGTACTTGTTTTAATATTTTTCATGTGTGATGATGCATACATTTAGGCGTTTAGTTTTACCATAAAAACGTATGGTTAAACAACAACAATAACAAAATACCCATGATCAAAACAAAATAACTGTATAAAATGTGTGAATGAATGAATATAAAAGAATATATATATAAGTGTGTATGTTAGAAATTAGAAAATTATAATGAAATGGTATACGTGATTTTATTTTTATATGTAAGGTCAACATTAGAATTACTTACACATATATTCACACACACACACATCCACACAAAGTAGGACAAAGCTTTTATATTAAAAACAACAAAAACTCAACAACATAGTGGTAACACGGAAATATTAAATATAACATGAGAGTGAAAAACAAAACAATGACAACAACAACATAAACAACAACTCGTATATTAAAGCCCCATGTTTTAAGTGCTAATTAAATAATTAAAGCTGATAAATGAATGTTCACATTTGGCATTTAATGATACACATACATACGTAAGTATTATTAGTGTTAGGGTGTATATTTTGGATTACAAAATATATGAACAATACATACATGATGATGAGGATGATTTTGTACTGTTGATATCTAATGGTTGAAGTTATAAAATTATATATCATAGAATTAAACGCAATAAAACACATTTGCCAACATAAGCACCTAACTACAAACACGCACATATTTAGAAACATATATTTCAATATTTAGGCGTACTCAACATCAATATGAATTATAAAAATATATTATAGTGGAGTTTGTGAAGCATGTAATTTGCACAGTGTCTAATTAAAAAAAAAATAATTAATATTTTTTTAGAACTTTTTTTTAACATAATGTCTCGAACACAAACACCTTAAATAATATCAGTCTTTACCTTACTAATTTTAAAGTGTCTAAAAGAAACTTCGGTTTTTAATTTCTTTAATTTACTTCTAAGAAAATTATGTACTACTTTTCAAGCCCACTTAAAAATCTGTGTTTTCTTTATCCATCATACTGTTTTATGTCAAAGAATCATACTTTAAACTTCACATTATAAATTTCCCTCCTAAGCCTTGTAGAAAAATATGTATGCTCGTTTTTATTAATTTTTTTCTTCTACTCTCAATTGAATGATAAACGCGTGTCAATATCAACACATGTGGGACTCATTAAAATATATAATCATGCTAGCTACTAGGATTTTCATACGAATAATGTCAGTTCGAATAATTTGAAAAATTTTATACGAATAATTTTTCGAAAAAGTTAAAAGTGCGACTTTTCGAATAACGAATAATTTAAATACTTCGATGTCCAATATTGAAACAAAATGAATAATTTACTTTTTTAATATTATTCTTCCTTTTAAGTTACTTTTAACTATTTGTATCTATGGATGTGTGTGAAATGATAGAAAAGTTCTATGGTAAAAAATATTTTTACTATGGTGAGAAAGATTTTTATTTAGGCTGTGTGAAACGAAAGCTTTGTAAAATATTGACAAATTTAATTTTTATAATTAAAACTCAAAAATAAAAATGTGTAAACGGAAAAACAAAAAAGCAAAACTTTTCATTGGAAATATTTTGTGTCCAAATGGACATTTAATAATGAATGGTTTTGTAATCTATAAATATATATATATATATATATATATATATATATATATATATATAGATATATAGATATATATATATAATTTTCTAAGCCTGTTTTCTCTTTCCAAAGCTTTCTGAGGCTTCCAAATGACATATAAGGTTAAAATTAGGCTTAGTTGTATTACTATTCGTCCTACAAATCCTGACGGAGCCAAATTTTGAAATTTCTGTCAGAGAGCGGAGATATTTGTGTATATAATTTTCTAAGTCTATTTTCTCCTTCCATAGCTTTCTGAAGCTCCCAGGTGACGTAAAACTTTAAGTCTGGCTTACATATATAACTATTCGTCCTACAAATCCTAACTGAGCCCGATTTTAATGTTTCTAACAGGGAGCGGAGGTAATCGGTTTTGTATATAATATCAAAAGCATTTTTTCTCTTTCCAGTGCTTTTGAAGCTCCCATACGAATTATAAAATTAAAATTAAAGTTACTTATAAAACTATTCGTCCTACAAATTCTATTGGAGTCAGATAAAATTACTATCAGACTGCGGAGATGCGCGGATTTATATATAATCACACTTTTCTACTCCAGAGCTTTTTGAAGTTCCCAGACAATGCACAGTGTACTTTTTTGGTGATATGAGTGATTAGAAAGCAATTACTTTTAAACGGGTTAACATTTCTGTTCGCGAACTTTTTAAGTTATTGTGCACAGAATTAGCTATTGCACGCAATAAAATAATCATTATAAATTTTCATACTTTTATTTTAAGATTAAAAAAAAAAATAATAATAATAATAATATGTAATTTGAGTTTTTTGGTAAAAGTCATGCAAGGCTTTTGAACTCTGAAATGTGTAGATTAGAAAATTGAAGCATTATATCTATAGCTTGTATACTTAAAACTACAACCAATATGGACAATATTAACGGAACGTGTACTAAGCTCAAATATATAACTTCGGATGGACGTGCAGACGGATATATTTAAACTATCATATAGTTATCAAATGACGTAAGAATAATGCAAATATTGCTTGCTATTATGTTCTCCATATGCCTATTAATATTCATAATATTTTGTTAATTTTTTCCTGATTTATAGACAAAAATGTTTTATTAAATAAATGATTTTAATAAATAAATGAAAAATAAATATTTTATTTAAATAAAAGTTCTTAGTACCATTATGTCCATATGAGGTGCTTCATTATTTAATTCACATTAGCTGTAATTTTAACACATGGTTAAATTGATTACATTTTTAATTTAATGTACTTTTTTATGAAATTTTAAGGAGCTCTTTTCTTATCCAAAAACAGAACTAAATTCTTATTTCGCTTTACAAAATACAAAATAATACGATTTTTTGAATTAAAATCATTCCTACATCCAGTCTTGCGATTTCTTGCAGCTATATTATATAATGCAATATAAATTTCACTATAAATCTGTATATATAGGACTTTTTGCTGGTTTTTGAAAAATACTTAAAAGCTTAGGTAAAGAGTAAAAATTTTGCAAAAGAGAGAGATGTTTTTTTTTTATAAAGCGAAAATTTATATGTTCAAATTAGTAATCGAAGTTACACTTGATAAAAAATAAAAAAATTAAAATTTAAATTTATATAACCGTCTGAAAATTATGTGCCCCCAAATATTAAAGATGTTTTCTGCAAAAATTAATTTTTTATTCTAATTAATCAGCTAAATGATTCCAAAACCCAATATATTTGTTATTAAGAGATATAAAATAAAAACAAAAACATCCTTAGAATATTGAGCATGCTTCACATTAAGATCAATATAATATTCTAATTATTCAATCATTGATTTTTATTTTATTTTTGATCACTTGCGCCCCCAAAAAGGTACATAGTGCGACGAAGAAAATTAAAATTATAAAAATCATAGCGGAGTCAAATTTTGAAATTTCTATCAGGGAGCGCAGATACGTGGATTTGTGTATAATATCCTAAATACTCTTTCCCTTTCCAGAGCTTTTAGAAGCTTCCAGACGACGAAGAAAATTAAAATTCGGGTTATTTTTTCTTATTTTATTCAATACTTTTAAAAGTAGGTTTTGGTATTCACAAGTTTATATTTGCTATATTCATTGTTCGTTCTTCAAATCTTATCGGAAATTTATTTTGTATTTCGGTCTTTTTTTCGATATTTCTAAAGTTTTCTAATTGAATACTTTAAGTATTATATTTAAGTATTATTATCCCATCAAATCCTAACGGCTTCAAATCTTTTAACTTCGATGAGGGAGAGGAAAAGCGTCAAAATGTTGTTCATATATTTGTTTTAAAGATTTTTGGATTTATTTCTGATTATTTTTATTATTGTAATATTTTTATGGCATTAGCAAGCTTATACGATAGTAAATATGTAAAATTTTACAATTATTTTAGTTTTAGTTTTTTAATAAAAATAAATATATTCTTGTAATTTATACAATTAATATGCGGAATTATATTGACAATAAATATATAGGTATACCTTTTATATATATATATATATATATATATATATATATATATATATATATATATATATCTATTTATTGTATTAAATTAATTTAATTTTTTGTTTTTGTTTTGACACACCTAAATATTATTTACAAACAATTTCTAAATTTTAAGTTTTTATTGTTTCCCGTTTTTTAATGAAATTGTTTAAGATTTAACATTTTTACTTTATATTTTGAATTATTCAAACAATTCGAATAATTTATAATACGTGATGGAATAATTCGAATAAACTAAAACGCCTTAATAGAATTATTGGTTTTATTCGAACAATGAAAAAATCAAACAATTTGGATACCCTGTTAGCTACATCCGATATGGGAGATAAGCCAGAGTGTATAAGTTGAACATAATGTTAAGCGAGAAAAATATTGTACAGATACACATACACACAGAAAAATGATTAGATGGAAAACTCTTACAATTATCTAATTTTATTGACTTAATTAAAATTTCAATAATGAAAGATATTACACTTGAATTGACATTTTATAGTTAAAGGTATTAAAACATAATTGTATTGGTATTAAAGTTCCTGCTATTATTAAGTTATTCAAGCTGACTTATCTATGTCTTGATAAATTGAATTCTAAAAATTCGGTAGGAAACGAATTTGTAAAGCTTTTATAATAAATAATTAGTTGATGCAAGAGAAAATGTATTTGCATATAACGCTTTTAATTTACAAATGTGATTTTTCTTACAGCAGTCACTACTTCATTATACAAAATAATGATTCGGAGTTCCTAACTGACAAAATTTAGGTACCATGATCGAATTATTGGTGCTTTATTATTTTGATATTTTAAATGAAAAGTATTTAAGTAGTATTTTTAAATACAATTAACGAACAAATAAATGCATCAAATTCCAAATTTATAAAACTTAACATTAAAAAAAGGATATAAAATATGATTTGCTAAGGTGATATTAATACTTGATAACATTCTTGACTTGATGTAATAATATAGCTTCTTTTTATTTTTTTAGATATGATTACACAATTCATTTGTTATACACATACGCAATTGGTGTTAAATGTGCTGATAATGCACCCTAATATATAGGTATATACCTTGTTCTAAGTCATTGTTATACTAAATATTTATATATTTGCTGTTGCAGATTCTTTTGTTTGTAATTTACACACATATTTAGGTATATCCATTAGAATTAGGAAAAAGTAATCTGTGGAATAATAATAAAACAATTTATGGAAAACAACGCATAAACAAAACGTTCCAACGTTCTCGGGTGGAATGTGTAGATATATAGTCCGTTTGAGTTCATAAAATTTTTACATAAACATGTGTATTTAACATTCCTTTAATATTTGTTGCACACGAAGATTCCGTAATAGCATACGCAGAGAAAAAACATGGCTACGGCATTTTCACTACAACAATATTATGCTTTCATTATTAATTTTCATTAATTCAAATAATAATATGTTCACGATAACAATGTTTTTGTTTCAGTTTTATCAATCAATATTTTTACTCATTCAAAATTTTAATATAGTTGACTACAAAAATTATATGTTTTTGAATATTTTTACTAGAAACAAATTTTATTAATACGAAAAATATAATAACTTCTACAACCATTAAATGTTTGCAGTCTTTTTCCTTGTTCTTAAACCATACTTTGTTTTCAAACCATATTGGTATTATTTCTATAATAATAAAATGTTACAAATAAATATGCTTTTTACAAATTAGGTTGAAAAATTTATAACTTATTTGTTTTTAAATATATTTTGTTTTTAGCATTTGTTTTCCACTTCCATTGTAATTCTTATTTACTTTGTTCATGAATTAATATAAGTACACAAGATTTGGTTATATTTTGTGTGATTCATTGATTAACTATTAAATAATTTATTTAATAAAAATATCTTTGTATTGTCTTGTACAATATATAATGAATATAATACTTATGATAAAACCGATTCATAATATAATAAAATGAGAAAATCAGTTCACAATGTAATAAAACCTTATCATAATATGATAAAATTTGTATGTACAATATAAAAAAAATTTTATCATAATATGATAAGTTAGATAGTTTTATGATTATAATTTTTATATTTATTATTATTTAGAACCATGAAAATTTTTACAGTATGGTCCAATCATAATATGTTGCTCTTAGATTATGGTCACCGCAAATATATTTTTTCTCTGAATGCAACTATTATGGTGGTATTTAATTCGTTTGGTTTCCACAAATTCGGTTATTACAAATAAATGTTTTCTTCTGTGTATTTATAATATTACACTGGCAAACGAACGAACAAATCTATTTTTCTCTGTGTAGTTGTACATGTATCTTTACATTATCTAGATACATAAAAATACCAAATTTTAAAAAATGTTTGTTTAAGTACATATATTAAATATACAAAGAAACACATTCAATTCATCACCGCAATAGTTGAGAGCATAAAGGTAGCAGTTTCTCTTACCAAAATTTGAAATTAAGTAAACCATAAAGTGATAGTTTAGTCTATAGTAGGTATAGAGTTCTGTCATTTTATGTTATGTCATGTTATGTTATGTTATGTTGTATTATGTTATATTATGTTATGGGTTATATTAAATTCTTATAAACTAAAGCTCATCCTTTCTCTTCCTTCAGCCCTGCGGAACAGTCTATTGCGGTACTACTTCTCAGGGTCGGATAGACTTAATTAGTCTCGGCTTTTAATTGCAAAAAGATGTTTCATTATATTGGAAATATAAGCTTTCGTGAACTTCTATACTGAGGTTATATTCTGCATCAAAGTTTTCAATCTTCTTAATTAGCACATCAAATATGTTTTAAGCATTGAGACTCTGTCCTATGAGGTATTTCGTGTACAACAAAACATACAATTTCTGTGTATTTGATTTGGCTGGGGTAATTGTGGAAATTTAGTGAAGCGTCGAAGACTGATGTGAACAAGACGATTCTGAACAGTGTTGCCAGTTTAACATTTTTAAGGCTAAGCCTAGCCTTTTTATTTTGTTTTTAGCTTTTAGTCTCAAAATATTCGTTTTAGCTTCTAGCCTTTTTTCGATTCCTAAAAATGCCTTAAAAAGGCTAAAATATTAGTATTTCAACAATGAAAAAAATAATTTCTTATTATCTATTACTAATTTTATTTTTACAAAATCATTCATTTAAGCATTTTTGTGTTTTTACTCTTCTTGAATTTTTCTTCCGTTTTCATTTCATTAAAATCGGTTTAACACTTGTTGAGAAATTTAAGGCTAAGTTTTAATTCTTTAGTGAGAAAATGCGAATTTTTTGAAAAGTTATAAGCAGAAGAAAGAAATATTTTAATATTACCTAGGATAATTTTGTGAACAGGTTTCCAGTTTATTAATTCTAGAACAGGTTCGACTAGAACCGGTTCTTAAAGAACCGGCTTCACTAAAATCGGTTGATTTTAGGCAAACAAATTACGATTTTTTCAATGTTTATTTTGTTACTTATTTAGATATTTTTTTATTTTTTTATAATAACTAAAACCATTTAATACTTATTTTATTTTCATTTAAATTACAATAAAATAAAATTATAGTTATTATTTATTCGGTTGGAAAATAGCCTGTAAATATTTCATATTTAGTTCTATATTATTTCTGCCCTCTAGAAGCCCTTTTGCTTCTTCATCTAAATCCCGATATTCTACTTTCCAGTGACTTCGAATTCTAGAGATGTGCGGAACTGACGTTGCCAGTAATATATTAAATAGATCTTCATTTGTAGAATTTCGTTGTATTTTTCTGATATTGTTCTCTCTATAAAATCTGTATTTCTTATTCCCTTTTTACTGGAATTCCTCTGATTTCCCCAAGTGGTACTAAATAATGCTTAATTACATCTCCTCCATGATAAAAGATTTTGTGAACTGTTGCAGATGTATTTCTCCGTGGATATTTGGTTGTATATATTCGTGCAGTTTCCTTTGCATAATCACACCATAATTGTTTTATATCTTGAAATAAGCGTTATATCAACATTATTTATTTCAGATGTTCTTTCGGAATCTAAAAAGAATCTTCTTACTGTGTTGCCATCATTCGTATTGCCTGATCCTTATTTTTGTTTATCTATAATAGATCCATATTTGAGAAATTCTTCTCAAACATGTTTCTTTTTAAACTTTTTAATTCCTTATTGGTGTCGTTGTTTCTTATTGATCCTGTAACCTTAAGATGAAAAAAATTTGGGAGTATATTCATTTAAATAGAAAAGGTGTTCTACAGACGGGTCCAAGTAAATAAAAAAACATATATATGGGGTTAAAGAGGACACTTTCGCCTATCTTCGAGTAGCAAAATCTGTTTAACCCTTTTGACCCTCAAAAGTTCTATTCCACTAAAATTAAAATTTGACTAAAATATAATAACTTGAGAGACTTATTTGGAATGCTATGGAGGCCTTTTTTTGTTCGATGTCTTTATTGGCACTTAGGTAAGCTGTTCTGCTATTATTGCCGTTATTATTTCAAAGTTTCATTGATCAATTCCATGGTGGGGATTTTTTTTGCTTTTTAAACCGACTTAACCATTTTGTATGATTTTTCCAATGTATTTAATTCTTGCAATTGAATTTTGAAATGCTCTAATAGCTCGTTTTTATTAATGTTATCTTTCTGTAAAATTAAGTATATTTCTTTGATATTAACTTCTTCTGGTTACTTATCTCTATTGGAATTCTTTAAATTCTTCTTCACTAGATGCCCAGCCCACATAATTAGCTATATGTTGTTTTTGTTGTTATATATTCTGTTGAGTTGTCAGTCCAGCTTTCATTACAATGAAGTATTTGCTAATCTTATATTCACGATTGAACCAAATTCCCCTTGGTCTAAATGTGATTACATCTTCCTTAGTAGCCAATAAAAGTTCGCTACTAGAAATCGTTTCCAGTATGATGCGTCATTTTTCTCACTCAATAGTCCAAGCATTGCAATTACCAGCAAAAAAATTAGGTTTTTTTTATTCCTTCCTTCAAATGTTTCTGAGTTTTCGATCAGTCTTGAAGAATTTTAGCAGACGCGAAAGTCCTTTGCATTCTGAGTACTTTGCAATTATCATATTTTGTTGTGAATTCATCAATATTTCTACATTGAAAAGTTATGGTGTTATTGCGAGTTTTGATCCAGTCTTGAAGAACAAATAATTTCTTCACATTTCCCCGAAATATATCTTCACCGACTTTGTCCTTTGAACTTATTTCCAGTAGAAGGTCTGCCACAGCTTTCAGGGATAGATAGATTTGGAATAAAATAAAATCAAATAAATTGAACTTTAATTTATCTAAGAATATCCGTTTTGCAGACCATAGAGTCTTTTTGATTTCTCATTTTCTTCTTACGTTTCACACTTTTCCCCTAAGGGAGCGGGCTCTCCATTTGTGCATACCTATCCTTGCATGGGCTTTTTCTGTTGCTTTGCAGCTTTTTTTGCTTCTTTTAGCCAATTACATTTTTTATAGACTCCTCTTCCTCGATTTCGGTGGGTTCACGTTGTCTGGGTAGACTGTTCGCCTATCTCCGTAGTCAAACCCTTTCATTTCCTTTCCAGCCCATGCTGGCTACTTAATAACATGACTCACATTATGTCTCATATTCATATAATATATTAAATCCGATATTATGAACTGTATGATCTTGATTTAAGGTTTTTGCATTTATTGAAGTCTGCAATGCATGCGATAATACTATTGCTGATGTAGATGGATATATTTCTGTATTCCGTGTTCCACAACTACTTGCTTTTAGAGTTGCCTGTATAGTTTATAGTATTGTCTATAGCCTTTTCTCATCTATCTGCAAGTCTATAAGTTCTATAAATTGCTCCTTAACTGTCTTATACTATATCATACACACTATATTTAATGTCTCATATTACTTCTAACCGCATGCATGTTTATTGTTATTCTAAATAATATAATTGAAATACATAAATCTAAACAATAAAAGCAAACAATAGCAACAAAATTGTTTTTCATGCTAAAAATGTTAAACAGGAAAATTATTTTGTTATCCCTATAAAAACAACGGAAGCAAAAAACACAAATTGTAAATAACGAAATCTAAATGCAGGATAAAAAGATAAACATTTGTTAAATTCGTAACTTTTATGCCAAATCTGAATTACGACAACAAAAACAATAAACAAGCAAGTATCGTGTTAAAATTTAAATTATATTTAGCATGAAATAAACATGGTGTTTATTTATTAAAATTGTCGACACTTAACTTAAAAATATTTTAGCAAAAATTGGGTGATATAAAAAGTAAAAATAGCAGGAGACCAGAAAATAAAATACAAGGAAATTTTTTAAACATATTTAAATACTGTAAAAGACATACAGAGAAATAAATTTAAAAATGATTTTAATCACCAAAATAATTTATTCAATTTGAAAAGTGTTTAAATTTGCACCTTTCACCAAAATGATTATATTAATTACTCATAATTGTAAAAACAGATAAAAAAAGATTTATTTCCAATTAAAGCCTTTGTGAATATTAATTTAAAAAAATAAATAAAATAATAATCGAAAATTCTGTTAATTTGGAACAAATTATTTAATTTGGTGTATTAAAAAAGTAATTAAAAAATCAATATTTTAATTAAATTGATCATTAAATCAAGCAAAATGTTCATTGCAAAAATTTATGTATAATATTTTTATTCTACTTAATTTTTTTTTCTACCACTTTTATTATTGTAATGCCAAAAAAAATTATAAATTATGTAGTTTTTAATAATTTATTTTCAAAAACTCAAAAAATATATACATACCTAGGGAAAATGGAATATTATGTCGTATGAGGTAATGAAGAAAATTATATTTCATCCATGAAATCTCTGTTTTATTGCTGTTCAAGGGCAAGCAAATAAAATGTACTGAAATATTTTTAAGTGCTTATCCAAATCAAGAGTATTTTTAAAGCGATGAATACAAAATTAAATATTTTATTTTGTACATATTCCAACTGCAAAAAATTGTGTTCTAAAAATATATATTTTTCAGATCTCTACTTGACGTAAAAATTGTGGAATTGGGGTAATCTTAGAAATATTTTGGGATGAAGTGCTATGTATAATTTAAAAAATTTTGTACCAATTTTTTTTTCAATTTTGCTGAAAATATAGTAAGTAATTGGTTTAATCAGCAATGATTTAAAAATATATATAAAAAAAAAATTAATAAAACAGACAGTGTGTCCATTTTAGCATTTTGCAGCTAAATTTAGCATTTGGCATATTATTTACTAGTTTTTAATAATATATTTAATATTTTCTGGTATTTTTCAAAATAAGGAAAACATTTAAATATTGATATTAGTAATGCTTAATTATACTTTTTTAAATTTTATGAGGAGGTGAGGAGATGAGCCGCCTAGAAGTGATAAAATTGATTTTAGTGTTTCTCAGAAGCACTATGCTAATGAAGAGTATCGTCTACCCTCAGCGATAACTAACGCTATTGAATTCTTGAATTATTACAGATTATTAAAGATTATACGACTTTCTAACCATTTTCATACTCTAATATACATTTGAATGATGATGTACCATTTCATATCTTCATTTATATCTCATTTAGGCTCAAAAAGTTTTTTTCATTTCTCCTAATATTTTTAGACTCATTAAAATTGAGTTTGTATCACAAGATTTCATATTATCTTAAAGATAATATTTTGAACAATCATTGGCAATTATTAAGAGTAAACAATTGATTTTTGAAGCTGTTTAAAATACTTTTGAAATAAAAAAATGCTTAATAACAATTCCTTTAATATCGGAAATAAATACAGCTACTTTTTTTCAGAAATGACCACAATCTACTATACATATTTCAGGCAAAACAGTTTTTTTCAAGATATTTTATAACAACAATATTTTACTTCTTTTCCAAAAATTTAAAAAAGTTAAAATACATATGACTATGACTGTATACATATTTTATTTAAAATAAATATGTGTGATCTTTTTTGTTTAATCGTATAACTATTGCTTAAATAGATAGCACTTTTTTTGATGCTGACAAATATTGTTTTATGTGTTTTTTTTATTTTATTTTTATTTTTTCTCTAAATATTAAAACTTTCCTTCGTACTAGCCGTATGAGAAATATTATTTCTCTGTTTGTAATTATATATTACTCATACGCAATAGGAATTAAAATTAAAATATAAAAATATCGACTAAACTTTTCATATTTTGTATTTCTTCACAGTTTTGCGGAGAGTAGAATGATTTCGAAAGTGATATCATTTGAGACCAGAAAAACAAGATAAGGATTAGAAAAATATATGTAGACTATAGATCAACAGCAGTTCTATGAATCAATAAAACTATGTGTAGGTAACATTAGTATAATAAATAGTAAAAATCGTGATAAATGACGCTATGATATTATATATTAAAATAGTTAGTATTGTGAGCTATAAACATCCTCCTTATCCAATATCTCTTAGTAACAAGTATAGTGATACGTTATATGTTGGACAACTTCCTCCCAGAAAAATAAGCCAAAGAGAAAATTTTTGGTCCGCGGCGCATGTAGATGTAGCTACTATTTGTGGGTATGTATATATGTATGTTGCAGTGGTTGGAAATGATGGATTGGATTATTATTCCGACTTTACTTTCCCGTTTTGACGTTGCTGTTCTTGTTGTTTGCCTCTACCTATCGTCTCACCTTGCTGTCTTTCCCGTCGTGTTTTTCCTCTGTCCTCGTTGTTGACACCAGGTCAGTCTTATAACCAACGACCACCCGCGAGGTTGCCAGCGTCGAAGTTGTCCTAGTTTTAGTTCGTTTTTTCCCTTACTGGTGTCACACCATGTAGCCAATGAATCGTCCGTGAGGTCGATTGTTGATTGTTGTGTGTGGCTGTGGCGACAGTTCAACTGGTAGTAGTCACTCTGGCTACGAAATCCGACCGGTGACTCAATACTGGTACCACAGGTGCCAGGAGCTCCTGGAACTTCGATTCCAGCCACCTGGGGAGCTTTTCGTGGTGGCTGTGGTTTAGACCTAAATCACGGGTAGAGCGTAAGCACGTTGAGGAGTTGCATTGCAATCGGGTGCGGTGACCCATAGATCGGAAGGAGTTTAGATAGTCATGTCCAAATACACGACTCATAATTTAGTTTTTAAGCAAATAAGTATTGTTATTTTAACATGAACTTGAAGGTATTAAAGATCATGAATAGAACTGACCATGCATGGAAAGTGGAACAGTTTGATCCACAATAGTGCATAATGGAAATTTTATCGAAATATATCTGTAACTTCTAATCTGCTAGTTTGATTTATATAAAATTTCACATACGAATGACAGAGGAGTGTACAATTTAAATTTGGAAACAAACCTCTCAAGAGCGGATCTATTGGGGTTCAAAATAGGGTAAATATGACGTAGAAAATTTGTTTGTCAAATTTTTGTTTCTTATCCCATTTCAGATATTTTTGCATCTTCTTAAAGTCGTTGATAAGGTCTATAAATGTGCTATTTATCTCTTGCAGTTTTCAAGTTTGCATTCGAACTTAATACTATCTAAATTTTGTTAAATCTAGGTCCAGTTTTTTAATATATATTTCAATATTTTTTTCCGATTTTTTATCTTTTTTTTAGGTAAAGAATAAAATTAGCTATCGAAAAATCGAAAATTTAATTCTTTTGTTTTTTTTTCTCTAAAATAAAATTTTATTCAAATACATATAGTAATTTTATACTTTTCTAAAAGGTATTTTCACAGAAATGATTCCAAAAGTTAAAAGATCATAGGACCAAATACAGACGCTCCGAAATTTGACCTATATTATATAAAAATTTTTAATTTAGTCAAAGGCCAGTTCTGCCTAAAATATGCAGTTTCAAAAACTAGAATGCGTTCCAAAATGTTTGCCAACGTCCTTTTCCAAATCTGCAACAAATATGGATTTTATGAGCAAAATTCAAAAAAAATCCCATTTTTGCGATTTTCTCCGCTTTTATGGAAATTGTGCTACCTCTTTTACAAAAATCTTAAACTTTTTTATCTTTACCATTTTTATTGACAAAACAGTCTCTGAAAATTTCATTAGGATATCTCAACTAACAAAAAATATAATAGATATAAAATATTAAAAGTTACTATAAAAACCAATTTTTTACAAACAATTTACTTTAATTCTAAAAATCATAAAATTGAAATCCATTCCAAACATAAATTATTCACTCCTCTGCTACACCTATATGAAATTTTATGTAAAATTTATTTCCAAAAAAATCGATTCTGCCCCATTGTGTAATGTACATAACTATGTGCTAACTGAAAAATATTGTAGGCTTTATTATGTAAATTGAAGGACTTTTTCATTCTTCATCTTATATTATTTTTTTCTTCTTCTGTTTATATAATCTGTTCTGTTTTTGTAATTACATAAAGTGAACATTTTGAAAAATTAAAAAGAAATAAAAATATACGACTGAAAAACGTACTTTATTAATTTAGCATTTTTAAATAATTTTTAGCATTTTTAGTTTTATTATAAACTCGACTTAGCTGAATAATTTTTTCACATCGGGTCACACTGAAAACAGACAAAAAATTTGATTCTTTGATAAAAGTAACAGAACATACAAAAAGCAGAAATAACTCAATAAATTCAGAACTATAAGATTAAAAATTCATAGAGCCAACATGTATCATTATATTAGCATATTAAAGTAAGAAAATGTTTATTTAAAAATCACAGTAAAAATAAAAATATAATAAAACTCATTCCAATGGTCTACACACTTAAAGTGTGTGAAATTTATAGCAATTTATTACACCTATAAATTTTAAACTATTTCCAATACAAGAAAAAGAAGCATATTTTTATAAATTTTCTTTTATTATTTTCTGCTAGTTTTATCAGCTTTTACTTATCTGTTTTCACCACTTAGTTGAATTTTGCTATTCGACCGACCACGTAAGTATAAAAATCATTTAAAAATTTTAATAAACACTAAATATCTTTAATTTTCCATTTTTAGTACTTTTCCACTTTACGTCAACATTTCGTATTTTATCCAAGAGTAGTTGATTTGCAAAAACACAGAAAAATAATGCCAAAAGATAAATAATTCTTATTATATTTATGCAAAACGTTAGGTAATATTCTGTTCTATATAACAGTTCCATTAGAGGGTTTATAAGATTATTGGCTGGTATTTTATTTAAGTTAAATTAAAATATGTTCCACTTTAATCAAATCTCCTTTACATACACAGAAAAAAATATAACCTTACATTTTTTAATTAACACAGTTGTTTTATTTTACACCAAAATTTAATTAATACATTCAAGCAAAAATAAATAAAATAAATTGTAAACATATGATTTTTTTTCCGTTGGAGTCTTTGCTACATTTACTCCTATCGGACGCGTGCCCAGGTGGCGGATCGGGGGGATTGGTTGTAAGGCACATGATATACACACTCTACTGAATGGTGCATTTTGGCCCATCGCATGGGCGTATATATCATGTGTATTATCTCCGATCTTAGGGCTTTTTACAGCTTCTCGCGGACCAAATAAATGTAGTGCACTTTAAGGTCAAGGTGGTAGGCAGTAGTGTTGAGGACCTGAATGGTTAGTTGGTGTCTAAACAAACTAACAGCTAACAGCTCCCCTCCAACGCCCATGGCACGGGTTGGTTGTAATTCTAGCCTAGTCCGCGCACGCCGTCACTGCGCGAGATGGTCCTTTTCCTTTACTGGCATACTCGTGGGACAAAATAGAAAATTCAAACAATCCTAAAAATCGGACACAAGATGACGGACAGTCGCAGGGCGACAGGACTGAAATTGACGTGAGTACGGACGACGATAATGAGATGATAGGGGTCCAACGTGACATTCTTCTTCAGGAAAGTCAACTGTTGGGCTAGCTATCAGAGACGGATGAGATTCTGGGTATCTCGAGGGATTCCTTCACTGGGACCAGCGCCACTGAGAAACTTGAGAATCTTACTCTCGGCTCTGAAGATGAACATGAGATCACTGTGATCTCAGTTCGCGCTCAGAGTCTGGAGAAGAACTCGGGTGTTGAGGCGGGGTCTGAGCGGGGGATGGCTCGACGAACTCAGAGGGTCATTCGTCTGGCAGTGGTTTAGTTCGGCAAGACGCGGTAATGCTTGATGCGACAACCGACGATATAAGCCGAACTAAAGAGGAGAATGCTCATAGTGGCGCAAGATCCTCTCTTGGCTATCTGCATAAGATAGCCAAGAGAGGCCCTTTACCACTTACAGGTAAGGATAAGTACCTTATCAAGAAGCACAGGAGGAACGTTAAAAGATTCGAACGAATCTACGGTCCTGTCTGTGCCTCTTTGGGAATGTCTTATCCTGAAGGACTGCATGTGGATGCTGACAACACTCCAGAAGCGTCTCGTGAGAGCACAGGAGAAAAGCCAACCTCTTCATCAATCTCTACCGGAGCGATTTTTTCTGGTAGTGGCGACCCGGGCAAACCTGCAGTCCTAGAGAAACAGCAGGTAACGTCTGGTAAGCCAACAACTACCATTGAAATGGTTGGTCATACACTATCCAGCAAACCTGGCAACCAACAAAAAGTTGTCAGAGATGCTAGGCCTGGAGATGATCAGCCATCAACTAGTAAGAGGACTTCACTTTCGAAGCCTGTCAGCTCCAGTAGTGGGGCTGTACGAGCTTCGATGGGGAAGCCCTCTACATCGAAGAACGCTGGTCAAAACCCATCCGGCTCTCTTAAAGGCCCTCATAAGGGGGTTGTTAAGAGGGCCAGGTCTGGGGATGACCAACAACCTTCGATGGCCAAGAAGGTTGTTCACACGCCAGACAGATCTATTAAGGGCCACCATAAGGAGGTCATTAAGAGAGCTGTATCAGGAGGTGAAAAACCCTCAACATCGAAAAGAGCGAAGGAATCAGTGTTGCAGAATTGTATTCAAGCTGCTGTCATTGACAGGGTTGATCCAGATGGGAGGATCAGCGTTGAGCAATGGCGACAAATTGAACACAAGCTCATTGAGGAAATCGCCCTTGTTAAAGGAAGGCCGGATGAGGTATCCTTCAAAGGCGCAGGCTGGATGAAGGGCGTCAAGACTATTAACTGCGGGAACGAGAAATCATTTGAATTTCTCAGGAACGCAGTTGCTAGGTGCGACACTCTCTATCCAGGAGTGAAGCTTGAGGTGATACTCGCATCTGAGCTGCCCCTGCGTCCAATAGTGACAGCATGGTTCCCTCCACCCATTTTAGAGGTTGGAACCATTCTGACAGTATTGGAAAATCAGAATAAGGGTCTTCTTACAGGTCAATGGAAGTTGGTGAACACCATGACTTGTAAGGAGAACCAAGGCAGAGACTTCAGATTCGCAGTGGATCAGGAGTCTCTGAAGAAGCTGGAGTCACTGGGGGGAGTTGTCAATTTCGGATTTGGGGTGATCAGGTTTAGGTATAACAAATCTGATAAACCCAAAGAGGCTGTCAGTGGTGCAAATTAACTTGCATCACTGTGAAGCAGCCTCAACCGAACTGACAAGACTACTCGTTGACTCCAAAGGCCACATACAGGAACCCTGGATTAACAACACCAGGGTATGTGGTCTGAGGGTCACGGGGTACAACCTGTTCATACCATCCATAACGGAAAAGGTACGGACATGCATTCTGGCTAGGAATAATCTAAATATTAATTTTCTTCATTCCTTTAGCAGTGGGGACCTTACAGTCGTCCAACAGGAAGCCGCAGGAGGTAGCGGGCTTATATTGGCGGCTGTGTACATGCCGTACGAGGCAACCGATCCACCAGGTATCGCTCTGCAGCAGTTGGCGGAGCACGCTAGGAGGAGAGGCGCGTAAATGGTCTTGGGATGTGATGCGAACGCTCACCACTATCAATGGGGAAGCGGGGACATCAACAAAAGAGGTGAGTTGGTATACGATTTTATAACTTGTTATGATCTACACATTTGTAATAGGGGTAGTACTCCTACGTTCAGAACGAAGGATAGAGAAAAAGTTATAGATGTAACGCTGGCTAACCGTGGGGGAAATTATGTTAGGGATTGGAGAGTAGTTTTGGATTACTCTTTTTCCGACCATAGCATGATATCTTTTGGTCTCAACTTTGAGAAAGCGAGGGAGCAGCCCTATAGGAACTCGAGAAGGACAGATTGGAAGTCCTTTAGGAGGTCAGTCTGTAGGGACCTTAGGGATACTGAGGACTGGAGAGATTCAGTTGAGGGTATCGAGTTGGTGGTGAATAATTTCACGAATGTTATTAGGAATAGTTTTGTGCTCAATTGTCCAGTGATTTATCCTGGAAAGAGGAAACAGCCGAACAGCTGAACAGAGGTGTGCTTCAGTGCTTCTCAGGTGCCAGGAGAAGTACACCTCAGGCGGCGCTGGACATAATCCTCCACCTTCTTCCAATTGAGGAATTTGTGAGGGGTATTGCTGTCCGCGGCCTATTTAGATTGAAGGAACTGGGATTATTAGGTACCTCTAGAGCGGGGCACGTCAGCATACTAGATGAAATCAAGTTCAATGGTCGGACACTATCCTTGGCTGAGGCTACGGATTATGTCGGGACTACGATTGACTTCGGGGCTACTCCCGCTTTGGTGTTACCTAGCAGGGACCTCTGGGATGGAGTAAAAAAGCTCTATGGAGGGTGTGCGGTCTTCACGGATGGTTCGAAAATGGAATTTGGCACTGGTGCGGGTGTATACTTTATGGGAACTGATATCAGACGATCCTACAAATTGTCTGACAGCATTTATAAGGCTCTAGGCTTGATTGAGGGGAATGTTGAACGAGGGTCTGAGATTACTATCTATGTTGATAGTCAGGTAGCGTTATTGGCTCTCACTAGTAATTTTGTTAGGTCCAGACTGGTACTTGAGTGCAGAAGGGAATTGAGAAGGTTAATGGATTCCTATATGATGAGACTCTGTTGGGTTCCTGGTCACAGTGGCTCGGAGCTAGATAGGTCTTTCATAGAGTCATCTGTTAAGATTCCAATTGGGTCCTTCTTTAGGGCCATAAGGGAGTGGACTCTGGACAACACGAATCGAGCCTGGAATGACAGATCGGACTGCAGAGTTTCTAGGGCATTATGGCCTAGCTTAAAACTGGCGGATTCCAAGCATCTTCTAGGTATGAGTCGTGGTAGTCTTAGAGTCATAGTAGGTATGGTGACGGGTCATTTCTCAATAGGGAATATGATGAGTAAGTGGGACATTGGCACATCAGACTTTTGTAGAACTTGCGATGATGTTGAGGAGCTAGAGACAGTGGAGCACATACTCTGTCACTGTGAAGGGCTTCAGCGTAATAGGTTGAGGTGGTTTGGAAGCCATACACTACATGAACTAGGTGAGGTTAATGGCAAAGGACTTGCCAACCTCATAGGGTTTGTAATGGGAATAAAATGGCTTAGGAACAATCATAACTGATTGATTGGGTATAGGTTCCACTTTTCTTTCTCTCTCTTTCCTTCATAAAGGGATCACAATGGGCCGTTCGGCCTCTGGGTGTAGGCGAGAATACGCCACCCTTTCTAACCTAACCTAATCATATGATTTTTTCTCATTTAAATTTTTAATTCATTGAATCATCTACTTTATTGATTTAATAAATTTTTTAATTAGAAAATTTTTTCTGATTTTCATTTCTTAGAGTTATTAGTAATTAATATAATCATTTTGGTGAGACGTGCAAATTTAATTGAATGAATTATTTTGTTGATTGGTAACTTCTTTCTGTGTATATTTTAGATGAGAGAAATATTTTTTTATGTTATATATGGCAGTTGATTTATCAATGAAAATGACGAATATCTTCAAATAGCTCTCTGCAGATGTCAAGTTCATTCCAAGACACGCAGTTGAGATCACAAGAAGCTATCTTGTTCTTGACAACTAACATTTTATAATAAACTAAGAATATTGTTTAATGCTTTTGTGTGTTGAATAGGAGGCATGCAAAAGTAGATATAGAAAGAGATAACGGGGAGAGGAAACTTCTTTGCATACGCTAAAGATACGTATATAAAATACTACTGGATTATTTCCTAATATGCAGATTTCAACAGCATATTTTTATATAAACTGTAATTCAAAGAACATACATTCAATTCGAACCGAAAATTTTTATAACCAAATAAACGAAAAATATAATCATTTTCTGACTTTTTTTTTAATACCAGCCACACTTAAAAAGTCAACAAATAATCTAACAAAAAATATAATATAAAATTATACATAAAAATCAAAGAGAAGTCCAAAAGAAATCCATTAGACAGAATAACTTTTCAAAAAATAATAATTTTTTGCTGGTTGACAAAAATTTATATACTTTTAAGTTTTTTATTTTTTATACAATAATATTTAAGTTGTATTTGTTAAACAATTGATTGATTTAATGAATTTTTTAATTTAAAAATGTTATACAAAAATATTTATCACCTATTAACAAATAATTAATTTAATTAATTTTTTAATTAAATTTGAATATTGAATTTTAGGCAATAATTTTTCTGTGCACAGAAAAAAATAAAAAATGGATTTCAATTACAAAATTAAAAATATTAATTAATTTTTTTTTTTTTTTTGATTTTACTATAATCATGCGAAATAATTGATTTTTCTGTAAATATCAATTAATTTGTTTAATCCAACAAATTATTTTGATGATTGTAATTTTACATAAAATTAAGCAACATTAAGTAACTGATATAAATAAAGAAATAACTACAACTTTACTTTTACAAAAACCCACCAAATAAAAATATAAACGCATTTAAAGTATTTATTACGAAATTATTGCATAAATTTTATTGGTATTGTGTTACAATAATATGAGTAAATTAATAAACAATTGTACGTAATATATTTGTAATTAAAGCATATCAATTTTATAATTTATACATGACGTGTAATTAATGTATGTGATGTATTGAACGAAAGTATACCTATGTATACTTTTTATGTATACTTTTTACGCATAAAGTTCGGATTAAAAGGCTTTTACAAAAAGGAGGATGACACATCTATATACACATGTGATTAGAAATTAAAAGAAAAGAACTTAGTATTAATGTGTACATTTTTAACCTTATACAGGCATGTGTTTCCAAATGATTATTTTGTTCATCATAGGAGAATGGATCTTTCACAACAATACGGCAAGGACTTAAAAATATTTCAATACATCTACACTGAATCAAATCTCATAGGTGATATTGACTAAAAATTTTCGTATAATTTTAATGAAAAGAAATATTTAAATTAATCATTTTTTTCTTCAAATCAATAGTTAAATGAAACTTTTAATAAATTTATGTTTTTCATTTTCTCACACCGACATCGACTGCTGCATTTGAAAATAAAGATTTTCAAATGCAACGTATTTCCATTCGAATTATGAAGCATTATCTCGAAATATTACCTCCGTATTTGACGATTATATCAACGATCTAGCAAGCAAACTTTTAAATCAAAATATGAAGCAAATTAAATATATATCAGTAATTATTACATAAGTAACATTTTTGTTACTTAAGATCTGGTCTTCTTAAATATTTCAGATGGTTCTTTATTTGGTATTAAAAAAGTCGCAAATTTGTTATGAATAAAAGTTATGATTATTCATGTGACTCAGTCGTAACTTTGTATTCTTCAACAAAAATAAAAATTTTCTTGCTTTACGTCTCTCTTTTTAAATTATGAATTGAAAATATATATATATATATATATATATATATATATATATTAGTAAATTTCTTTTCTTTTAAATATATTTAAAAACATATAATAATTTTGCAGTCAATATTAAAATTTTTATTGCCTTTAAACATTAAATGTCAAAATCTAAACAAAAATATTGTTATCGTGATCACAGAGTTATTAAAATTCAAGAAAATTAACAATGAGAACATAATATTGTTGTAGTGATAATGCTGTAACCAGTTTTTTCTCTGCCTGTATCTTTCGTATATATATATGTATATGTATATATATATATATATATATATATATATATATATATATCTATATATATAAAAGAAAGTGATGTTAGTTACTATTGTTATAACTCAAGAACGACTAGACCGATTTTGATGATTCTCACCAATTCGGACCGGTCACCGGCCAGAAAAGGATAATACGAAAAAAAATTCGCAAAAAATCCGCGATAAAAAAACTCTTTTTTGTCATAATTTCTTTGCCTTAATAATCATTAAAAATATTTTTTTTTAATACAAATTATAACAATTACTGTTTCTGTTTCTATCGAAACGCTTACTTTTTTGTGCAATTTGTTTTCTGGTGGTGGTGTAGAATTCTATTTCCAAACGGTAAGTTCCAAGTAAAGCTCATCATTTAGTGAGGTTGTGATATTTAAAACCATTTGTTGTATTTTTGGCATTCGTTATTAAGTGTTATTCACAATGCCGCGACCCCGGAGATCTAATATTTCGCGTCGAACACGTAATGCAAGTACTTATCGTAATATCGTCAATCAATTGAATATATATGAACGAGAAATCGCACGAGAACAACCCCGTATTAGTTTGGCCCGACTTCGTACATCACAAACGCAGGAAGAAAGGCAGGCGAGAAATGAAACGGCTCGGTTAGCAATGAGAAATCGTCGAGCAAATGTAGCAATTCAACAACTTTAAAATTTTTAATCAACGCATAAGAAGAATTGCTTCAAGTTCTGATTTGAATCAAGCAGCGTTCCATTACAACTGCAATTTCGACTACAGCTCTCATCATTCCGTTCAAAAAACAGACATTGTCTATCCGCTAACCTTAAGATGAAGTAATAAATAAATATAAATTCAAATTTGCCTTAAATACATGCGTATATTTTTTGATTGAGCCCACATCTACATCATATTTAAATTCTTCTGTAAAAAACACTTTATAATAGGTATTCCTTAGATTTTTATTTAAAGGTCGTAAATTTCGTTAAAATATCAATTTAAATCGTTCAGTAATACAACACTAATGTTTGCTTAGGGCCAGCAACGCGGCTCGGGTCATCGTTCAGTAATACAACACTAATGTTTGCTTAGGGCCAGCAACGCGGCTCGGGTCAGCTTCTACATCATATTTAAATTCTTCTGTAAAAAACACTTTATAATAGGTATTCCTTAGATTTTTATTTAAA
The DNA here is from genome assembly GCA_932274085.1 of Protocalliphora azurea. NCBI lineage: Eukaryota > Metazoa > Arthropoda > Insecta > Diptera > Calliphoridae > Protocalliphora > Protocalliphora azurea. The sequence continues at coordinate 125,291,291 of OW026520.1, forward strand.
GGTCGTAAATTTCGTTAAAATATCAATTTAAATCGTTCAGTAATACAACACTAATGTTTGCTTAGGGCCAGCAACGCGGCTCGGGTCAGCTAGTATATATATATATATTAAATAATTATATTAATAATATAGCAAAATGAAATTATGATGATATTGCATAGCTATATTATAACGTATGATAATAATATAATAAAATTGTAAAATGTAATCATTGTTATAATAATATAATGTATTATAATATAATAAGATAGAATAATAATATAATAACATCAAATCAAATCATAATTTAGTAGAATGGGATAATGATGTAGTAAGATTGTTCAATTATATGTAAAGCTAGAATCATAACATTAAACAAGCTATAAAATTGGACACAATATAACAAAATAGAATTATAATAGTTATTACCTATAATCATTTCTATTTTTCGCTGTGATCATAAGTTCCAACCATAATATGTTGCTCTTAGATTATAGTCACTACAAGTATAATTTTTTCTCTGCGTGCAGAAAATCTAAAAATAAAAAGAAAAATTTTAGTAAGTACCAAGGAAAATATAAAGTAACAAATATAAAGGAAAATATAAAGGAAATATTAATTTATATGCAAAATATTAAATTATAACGCTTTTTTTCCACTTTATTAAAAAAATTGAAATTGAAAATTTAAATTGTACTTAATTTCATGAATAGGAAATTTAAGACTATAATCACAAGTTATATGCTCTGACTATTTTAGAGTCACAATATCGTTTGTGAACAGGCATGTAAGTTTAATTAAAATATTCCGTTTTATAATATTTTATACTAATTATTTAGATGTTTTTAATTTATCTTATTCTCTATAAAAATGGACGTTTTTGTTATGTACACATTAAATAAAAAAAGAATTGTTAATTTTTTTATAATTATAAATATTATTAAAGTATTAAACATTTCTTATTTGTTTTATTTTTGAAGATAATAAGTAGACATTTATACATTAGTGTATTATTCACTAAAATAATTTTTTATTCGGTGAATAGCATAATGTAGTACACGTAATTTTTCCTACCGGAGTTTAAAAATCTTTTCAAAATTGATTAAATTGAGCAAAAATTATTTAGTTTGAAGAAAAGAAAATTAACTAGAATTTGAATAAATTGTATATTCAATGCAAATAAAATTTAGTAGAATTAAATAAAATCACGTAGTTAAATTGAATAAAAATTTTTAATATGTATAAAAATTTTAGTTAATTTGAATAATATTTTATTCAAAAAACGTCATATTGACGTTTTTTCGTCGATCTAACTAATTTAGGAAAAACTAATAAAAATTTCTGTTGAATTGACTAATAATTTTGTTGGTTGATATTTAAATTATTTTTCTTCAATTCACACACCTTTTAACCGCTTTTACTACTCTTTTTTGGTTGAGTGTATAAGGAGCACAACATGATAAACACTTTTTAATATTCCTTAAAAAAGTTATCGAAACGGAAAAAATGTATACTCACAAGATATTATTTATTTATTATTTTTTTTTTTTAATATTGTAAAAGCAGGAATTAAAGCATCTTAAAATTACAACCATAGACGAAAATTTTTAAAATTCTAGTTATATACATCTGCAGTAAAGGAGGAACAATTAACAAAACATGTTACTAATGATACAAAGGGAATGCTTACTACATAATATTGCAAACAAAAGTTTTCCTTATTTGAGAACGTCTATTGAGTAAACACATTTAAAAGCATAGAATACAACTAGAAGATTATGTGAAAGGCACTTCGAACTAAATTTTCAAAATTTTTTTTTCAAATACAAAAACAAAATATATGTGACTACATGTCATTTGTTATTGCATAAATTAGGTTTTTGACAATTGAATCAGGTTTTTTCTCACATAAATATCTGCTTATTAATCTATGCCCAAAAAGGTCGTAGAGAATCTAAAACTATTTTTTTTTTTTTAAATTCATAAAAAGTAATTATATTAATTATTTTTATTAAAAGATGGTATATTATAATTTCTTCTGCGTAAATTTAGTTTTTTAAAAATAAAAAAAAAAAACAGGAATATTTCCACAGAAACTTTTCTTACAACAAATGTTTCTAAACATCTGTTACTTTATAGATTTTAATTTTTGGAATATTAAAATTTTTCCTTTAAAACCCTATTTAATTATTTAAGTGTTTGGAAATTTAGTGGCGTTATTTGTGTCCTATAAATACTTGAATAAATAACTGTATTAAGTGTACTTAAATTTTAGTCTGTTTTCATTATTACGTCTGCATTTAATGTTATTGCAGCGATAACAAAAGTTTATTTAAATACTAATCAACGTATAATTAAACGTTTTACAATTGTGTACAATTATGTTTATTTTTTTATGCTTAATTTTAGTGTTTAGGTAGTAAACCAGCAAACATAAGATTTTAAAGAACAACATCGTGTGAAAAATTATTTGTAATATCATATTGCAAATAATTTTTCAGACAATGTTGCATTTTGTATAAACCCATTAACTTTTGGGGAATTTATTTTAAATTAAAAACTATCAGCATATTTAACATATAAAGAAGAAATAAAATTAACTGAAGAAATTTACTTTTACATAGCATACAAACAGCGGATTGTTATTATACATATTCTGCGACTTGACGCAAAATAGTTTAGAAATTCAACTATTTTACCAGATTTATGATATAAGAGGAGAAAATGTTGCTTCTCATTTGTCAATATCCTGCATAAGGAGTCATTGTCATAGATCATTTAAAAGCCATAATGAACCATTTAATATTAGCATGAGAGGTATTAGCTAATTTTTAGGAATACTATAACTTCTGTCTCCAGTACATGGTGAAATTTTAGTCTTCAAGTTACTAGGCTAAATTTTTTCCTTTTTATTATTTAAATTCATTTCCTGATTATAGTTCTATTTTTCATCTTTCCTACATCATAATCATATCCTATTCTCTTTTTTTATTTATCCTTTCTTAATAAATTCTATTTAAGTCTGATATCAAAAACAAATGCACATATTTAACCTACAAAGTATAAAAGTATACAAAATAAAATCCTAGGTTTATGAGGACCCCTTCGGATATGTAGCAATATTCCATGTGGACCGCGAATGAGGCTGAAAATATGTATGGAAATATATACCCAGCAGCAAAAGTCTGCGTACAAGCCTTCGATATAGAATTAAAAAATTAAAAATATTTTGTATTATTTTGTACTTATTTTTAACTAAAACGAAAATCAAAGTTCATAACTATAAAGAAAACTAAAAGCCAATTCAAAATGGCATATGCAAAGGTCTGCATATAAAATTTTTTATAACGTTTATTGTTTAAATTTCTTTAAGTAAAAAAAAAAAAAAATTAATATGAAGTTGGATATCCTTTCCGTTGGAGAACCTCCGCCAATGTTTTGGCATAGAATCGACTTGCTAATCGACGTTTTTTTCAAGGGAAGTTTTGTTTTATTCTACAACAATCACATTTTTTAATGTTTCTTTGGAAGAATTTTTGTGCTGCCTAATACGGCGTTCCAATAATTCCCATAAATGTTCTATGGGATGTAAGTCTGGAGAATGCGGTGGTGTTGTTAGCTGTTGAGAGATATTGTAGAGTAGCTAAGGCTTGGGTTGTTGTCTTGTTGAAACGTGTAATCGTTACCCATGTTCAATTTTCTTATACTTGGCTGCAAATTTCCTTTCAATATGTCAAGACATACTTTAGTAACTAAACTAAATATACATACCCATACCATGCAATCGCCTCCGCCATGTTTTACAGTCGCACTTAAATTCTTAGGATCGAGCGCTTTTCCAGACAAGCTATTTACCCTTAACACCAAAAATGCAAAATTTGCTTTCGTCTGTACATAAGAATAAGCCAGAATTCTTTGGCTTATTTAAATATTTCTTGGCAAAGGCTATTCGCTTCTTACGATTTACAAGTAATACAAGAAGCTTCCTTCGTGCTACTCGACTCTTATATTTAGCTTTTTTTAAAACTTTAGGTACGGTATCTTTGCCAACAGCCTTATGAAACTGATCTTTAAGGGATTTAGTGATTTCTCCTGACGGTAGTTTTAGGATTCTGCTGGACTAATTGCAGAATGTGCCGCTTTTCTCGTACAGTTAGAACAGGTGGACGTCCAGAACGCGGGCGAGACACAAAGACACCTGTTTCTATATAATTATTCACAACTCTCTTTAATGTAAAATGTATCCTACCGAGAGTCTTACCAATTTTCTGAAGTGTTTTTCCTTCCTTCCATAGCTTTTTTTTTCTCTTTCTCTTGAATTTCTTTTTTCACTTTACTCATTTTGATAGAACTTATAAATTTTCTTTTAAAACCACTAAATACTTGTTAAAGAGCACATCAAAGTAAAAGATTTTAATAAGTGAAGCATTTAATAGGAAAAACATATCAAAAGACTTTTGCTGCACTAGAGATGTGACTTGTTATAGAAAATAATCGATAAGTCGTAAAGCAAATCGATAAAACATCAAATAAATTTTTGTTATATTTAAAGACATGGTGACTATTAATTTAAAACATTTTTTACTAAACAAAAACCATCTAAATATAATTTGATTATCTTAATAAAATGTGGCCCTGTTAATGAAATAAACTTAAGAAAAAAGTAGTACAAGATCAGTTCCATAAAATCAAGTATTTTAGTTTTCATTACCTGATGTCTTTGAAATTCGGAATATTTTCACTTTGATTTACAGTTTGTTTGCCCCATAAACTTATTTGAATTGTTCTCGAGGAACCAGCATTTAATCATAGTATTCATTAAAATTTAGTTATTACTTCTAAACATCAATTGTGAATATAAAACATTACTCATTTCTTTTTTTTTTTTTTCAAAACACAAAAACAAAAACATGTATTTTTTTGTTGCTTGAATTAGGTTTTTTACAATTGAATCAGGTTTTTTTGCTCTCACATAAATATTTAGTTATTAATCTATACCAAATTCTTCCAAACTTAAAATTGTGCTCTCCACTGCTACGGCTGTGTGAAATTTTATTTATATCCAATCAACTGATTAGAAGTTACAGATTTATATCCAAAAATTTTCAATTTTGCCTTACTGTCCGTTCTTACTTGTTTTTCTATCCGCTCAATAGTTTTGGAGTTATTCAGAGATTAGTGACGAAGAAAACAATTTTTAGTGTAAAATTGGATAATGATAATGAAATTTGAAATTAATTACTTACAAAATATTTTCTTCTAGCTCTACGTGAACTGTTGGAAATATGTAAGCATTTAAAATGTTTGTTACAAATTTCTTCTCAATATCATATTGTTTATTACACAATTGTGTTAGTTTTTATGTTTCATTGTTTATGTAATTATTAATGTAACAGCAAAATCAGTTGTAAAATTTACACAGAGAAAACATATTCGTAGTAGCAATAAAATTTTTTGCCAATCGAATTTTGTCCCAATACCACACTTGATTCGATCAAGATTACTGAATAAATACGACACATGTAACTGCTTTTTAAATTAATTCCATAAAATTATAAAATGCTATTGTGAACTAAATTGAAAACAATTTGTATATTTTTCAAACATTTATTTTTTGTCTATTTTATCAGATTTATACGAAAATACATGTTTATATTTACCAAAATGGAATTAATAAACAATTTTTCTTGAATGTAGTAATGTTTGCTTTTGTCCTAAGAATAATTTTAACTTTATAGTACACTAGTTTCTGGTTTAGGGATTTTTAGCAAGCGAATGAATGCAAGTGTAATAATCACTGAAACGATTACGGCAAACGACAACTTTCAATACAGGAAAATTTCCGGATAACAAATATGTCGCACCCCAACCATCAAGATTACACCAGTTATAACAAATTCCTCATAGGTTCCTTAAAGAATTTTATACACAGGTTCACATATGCTTACTCTCTTTTAAAAATATACAAATATTCGATATTTTGAGGTCTCTTTCCTGTGTCATTTTTAGTAATGGTGTATCCAAAACAAAACTGAGTATGTTAATTATTAGTGTTGCCAATTTAACCTTTTTAAGGCTAAATCTAGCTTTTTATTTTGCTTTTAACTTCAAAATTTTTGTTTTAGCTTCTAGCTTTATTTTATCCTTTTTTGGTTTTTAAAATAGCCTTAAGAAAGCTAAAATGTTTGTATTTCAACCACGAAGATAATATTTCTTATTTGCTACTACTAACTTTATTGCTATTACTAACTTTATTAAGAATTTTTACGTATTTATTCGCAAAAAAATCAAAATTGCATATATTTAACAAAAAATTTCACCTGCGGCGCTTCATTCTCCAAATCAAATATAACAACTAATTTTATGCACTTAGTAAATCGATTATTATAATTATAAAAATTATAGACATAATTTAAAACAAATCAACCAAAATTTTGGAAATGCTCCAAAATAAAGAAATTATAGTTAAACAATTTCGAAAAGTCACTTCAAAAGATGGGGTTCATTTTTAATATGAAATGTAATCTAAAGTTGTGTGGAACTTTTTGGGGTATTCTTCATTGGATCATTATACTGGTAGCCGCTTGTTTTTCAGATTTTATTTTCTGGGGCATTTAGTCTTTTTTGACCTTTTCTAAGTTCAATTTAGCCTCAGTTTTTATCATCCCCTGGCAACACTGTTAATTATACATACACACTCGTATATGATAATTTTATTTTGATTTTTTTTCCTAATAAAAATATTTTTAAACGTTTTTCATATAATTAAAAAAATAAAAAAATAATTTTTTCGAGACATCAAAGAAATATAACAATTTTTCGCTTGTGAGCACAGAATTTTATTTCTTCTATTTGAACCGAATTGTTTGATTCTTATAAATCAATTAATGTTTGCAGTCGCTAAAACTTATTAATCAATTATTTTAAATAAATTCAAATATAGCCTACATACTAAATTTAGTTAGAATTATAATACCACTTTGACTACAATTTTTGTCACAGTAATTTTTCATTATATCTACAAAGTATTTATCATTTTAAATAAACATTTATTATTATAACTGTTTTTAAACAACTTTTTCTCTATGTGTATAATTTGTATGCAAAAATGTTAGTAAATAATTGTTGAAATTAATATTGTGTGTAAGTAAGTATATAAGTAGTAAATGTTTAAATGCTAGTTAAAGCATTTTGTTATATAACTGCATATATATATAAATAAATTTTGAAAAGTATGCAATTGTAAGCAGCTGGTAAAGTAATAAAATATTCAAATTTAATTACTGTCATTTAACTGGATTTATGTCTAGAAGTATATTTGATTTAAAGTCGATTTAAAGTAAAATAACTAAAACAATTTAGATGAATTAATAGAGCGACAAAACACAATTAAATTTAATTAGAAAATGTTAATAAAAATTTTAATAATAACAATAACTTTAATAGTTAATAGCTAAAACAACTATAGCTTTTCTGCACTATTTAGAATGCATAATAGTAATATTTTAATTACTTTTATGTTTGTTAAAATATTAAATTTTTTCTATTGAAAATAAGTAGAAAATAAGAGAATAAGTAAGTATTAATTTCTATAAATATCTACAATAAAAAAGGATTTTGTTTTATTTTGTTTTATTTATAAAAAATAAAATATTCCATTTGTTAAGCTTTTAAAGGACTTAGCTTTTATTGATTAGAATTTCTTTCTCTAGTCTAAAACCTTTTAAAAAAATTATTTATTCAATTTCAAATCCGATTTATTAGAGAAATTTTAACAAATAAAAAAAAAAAATATGGAAGTATATGTATCTACACACATATATATTTATATACATATTTTTTTAGAATTTTGAATATGTTTTAATAACTTATAAAATAACAAAATATTACAAGTAATCACTGTTGTTAATACATGTTTGTTTGCTTGTTTTAACGTTTAGGTCATAAATAAATAAAATATTTATTAAATATAAAAAAATAAAGGGTTGTGGAAAATAACTTTAGGGGCACACGTCTTCATATATATACAAATAACATTAAAAATTTATGTAGAAGTTTGTATAAAACGAATGTTAAATACCCTAGATTTGATTTAAAATATTTGTAAAAGTAATTTTCCAGTCGACAGATTAAAATAATATAATATTTTATGAACTCCATTTTAGAAAAAATTTGTTTAGGAAATTACTTTAAGTTGAAAAAAAATATATATATATATATATATATATATATATATATATATATATATATTTGTAATCATAATCCTTTGAGCAGGGGTTCTCACAAGATGGAAGCGCGATCCACTACATCTTTTGATTAAAAATAATATTAATAATGGCGGCATTTTTTTGCTTCATAATAGACTTTTTCCGATATTGCATACCAAATATCATTCTCTGCGTCCTTAACCGATCGATTCCTGCTTTTGATGGTCAAAGAAGCGAAAAACATAGTTTCACACATGGCTTAACCAGTACAAGGTGTCATTATAAGCTCAGCTGATTATTTTTCGCTGCATTTTTCAGTGTAAGACTGAAATGTAATTTTTTTTATGTTTCCTTTACTTTTTGATATTAATATTGAATTTAAATTACTTATAAAGTGGTTTAAGTAAATTTTCTTTTTATTGCTCGCAAACTTCTCTGCGAAATAAAAGCTTTGAGTACTCAGCATTAAGAGGTCGCACAATTCGAGCAAGTTTTAACCATCTTATTCCACAAGATATAATACTGTGGTTTAAAATTCGTAAATGGCATTGAAACAAATCTATAAAGTGTTCATGTCATAATATGTTTACAAAAAATAAAGGTAGGGTTTCATGTGAAAAATCGATAGTTTTGTCAAATTAAAGTGAACTATTTATCTTTTTAATGAACTATTTTCCCTGCCACATCGGAAAGTTTTCTTTATATTGTGTCATTGCGTAGAATAACTTTTTTTATTTGATCATTGTTGCCTTTATCAAGCACAATAATTTCAATTGAAATAAAGTACGTGTTCCTTATTACCTTTTCTTGCAGCTAGTGCTAATTGATTCTTAAAAGGACTCATTTAGGAAAAAATCTATTTTAATTTTTGTTTTTAATTTATTCAAAGATGTCTTCCATTTTTAAATAGTGTAAAATAGTGCGTTCAAGAATATTTTTCAGGATTTCTTTGAGACCCCCTACAAATGACCTTACGGACCCCTTGTGGGCCGCGGATCCAATCATAACCCAAAAAAAAACTAGTTTTGCAGAATTCGCATTAAAAAGTTTCAAATGTCATTTACCTTAATAGAAAATGAATTCCCTCTTCTAAATCGGAGACCATAAAATGCAGTGATGCAAATTTAACCCTTTCCGGGCTAGATTTAGCATATTTTTAGTAGTCTAAAACGCGAAAAATGTTTTTTAACCCGAAACTAAAAAAAAAAAACACAAAAATCTAGCTCTTTTAACAAATTTCCTTTAGCTATATTTTACTTTTTCCCATATTTTGCATATTATGATCGTTTTTTGTTTGACTAAGTTTTTTGGTTGCTCAGTATTTAATGAATTTATTTTAACAATTTAAATAATATTTCACATCTTAGTGTTTGCACAATGTTTTGAAAATATTTTTTCGAACAGTGTAAAACGTACAGTCCTAATTTTTTAAGAGATCTTAACAAACTGTAAGTAAACCTAATTTTTTGAAAACTAAAATTGTCTGAGTTGCAATTTATTGAAAGAACTGAAAAATTTTGGATTTGAGGTTCATAATAGTAAAAACACTCTAACCAGTAATTTAATTTACCAGTTTGGTATAAATATTTTGAGATGTAGTTTCAATTTTAGTCCCTTTTTATTTTAGCCCTTTTTAGCGCTTTTTTTCTATAATTTATGCGAGTATGTGTTGGCAGCAGTTAGTATCACTGATAAAATCTATATCGACTTTTCTTCAAACTCGTTTACTTTTGAAGTAAAAAAAAAAAAAATAAAAAATTTTTAATTTTTTAATGACACATCAACACTATTTAGTATCAATATTAGCTGATTTTAATGAAACACAAATCTGTTCGCGTGAATGACTTTTAGCGAACTGCGTAAGTGCTATGGACGTTAAAGATGAAAAGTTATAAAAAATTGCATATACTTTTAATATTTCACAAAAACAAATTAATAATATTAATAGACAAAAAATTAAAATCAAAATTTTAAAAATTGTAAAAAATCCATTTTAAGTCCGATATCAAAAATACATGTACATAAGTAACTTAAATAAAGGTATGCATAATAAAAATTAAAGGAGGATTGATACGTTTTATAATATTGATTTAACCTGCTTTTAGAATATCGATTAAAAATTTGTATAGACATTTTGTGGCGATTTTTCATTGGATCACTTTGTGGGCAGCTGTTCTGCGTTTTATTTAAAAACTTTTGACAATATCTTAAAAAAAATACTAATAGGAACATAAAATAATATATTTTTTTAAATGAAAAAATATATATCAACTTTTCTCTTTTTCTGACCTTTTTTAAAGTTTAATTTAGCCTCTTTTTTTCTTACCTCCTGGCAACACTGTTGCAAATATTAATTATATAATTATAAAACTTTTTTTCAATGACCAAAATCATTTCTAGTCTTGAATTTTTGTTGCTTCACTTCACCAAGTATACATATATATTTAATTTAGATTTTTAAAATTTAATTTTTTATGAAATTACATTAACAGCACTTGGTGAAGTAAAACAACAAAAATTCAAGACCAGAAATGATTCCATGTGGTACCGGCAAGCACTTTTCCTTTTTTTGATTCCAGTAATAGCGGATTTCAGCAAATGTGTCCAATACCTTTAATTTAAACTTCAATCACTTGTAGAAATATACCAAATTGTGCAAAATCAATGTGTCGTTGACTAATGTTAAATTATATTGTGGACAATTGGTGATATCAAAATTTTCGAAATTTAAATTTTTTACAGTTTTGCGATTATAAAATTTGCTCCATTTCGAAAATTGCAAAACAAATAATGGAAATTTATTACTATTTTAATTATGAATCGTTTGAGATAAATCTCGTTAATATGCACTTAATGGCAGCGGTATATGGGGTGCCCATATTTGGGGAGGAAAACCGTGAATGTTTCTAAGAGATGCATTTTTCGCGAGGTACTCTCACAGCGTAATTTCAGTAAAACGTGTTTAAAAAGGTCTTTAAATTACGTTTTAAAATTGTTGTGACTCACTAAAATATTATTTTGCGAAAATGTTAAAATCGATCTATAATTTTGCGTATATATATATATATATATATATATATATATATCAATATATATATATATATATATATATATATATATATATTTATATATATAATGTAAACGTAAAAAGAGAGTTCCCTTATACGCGATCTTTTTATAAAAGATAAATCTTGATATAACGCATATTTTTATATCATTAACTCAAACATCATATATTAGCGATTTCAGATGGTCTTCATTTATGAGTTCTATAATAACTCTTTTGTGAATACCAAAAAAAAAAAAAAAACATCTACAACAGCATGAAAAGGCATCCGAGTGAAATAGTATCGCAAAATAAAATTTTTACTCAAAAATGTGTACAAAATCATTTAAAATAAATCTGAGGTTTACAATACACGTATATTTGTATTAAAATTTTAATCTATTGTTACGGCCCTAGGCTATGCAACCTATCATAGTTAAGATAAGTTTGAAATTTAACGTTCTTATTGCCTCTAGATATGTCGAAGGTAATAAAAGTGAAACATAAAACTAATATAAAGTTAGTGGTTCCACTTATAAGAGATAGATAGTTTAACTGCTAAACCATAAATTATTTCACAGTATTGTAACAAAACTGAAGGAGGGGTTGCTAATATGAACTATTGGACGAACATGATTCACCAAAGAAATTTTTTATTCTAACGCATTTAAATAGATTTTCACTTATTTTATTTTTAGTAACATTTTATAATAGGCTTTATATTCGTAGAGTTTTAGTGGATTAAAAGAAGGGTTTGGCTCTTATAGTTGCAACATAAAATAAATATGAAAAGAGAATTCAAGAGTGAATCATTAACCCTATCACTACATATTGCAATTCCCCCACAAAGCTAGCTAGTACGGGGGAATTGGGCTGGAGTCTTGTTCCATCGAAGAACCAAGAAAGTGTTCTTACTTACAAACATATTTTTCCAGTATCATTTCGTAGTTTAAATTAAGCAAAGGTGTTAAAGCTCTCTGGCCTCTAAACCTTGATGGGTTTCAAATGATATGATGGCTTTTGATGTTGTTAGAAGACTCCTAAAACACTTGACTGTACTTTAGACTAAGGTAATTTTGCTTATTAGAAAATCTAATCAATTATTAATTTTAAATTAGTTTATTCAATTACTTTTGATTTTTATTTTTTCGCTCAACTCATTGATTATGTTGTGATTTTTATGTTATTGCTCAAAGAATAAAACTTATTCTCAATTCTTTAGACAAATTAAGTTATCTTGTCACAAACTCGATTTAGCACTAAAATTCAGATTTTTTTAAGAAGAATCTTATGATCTTTACTAAAAAGTAAAAATACTCTAAAAATCTAAATTTGTATTCAAAATCAAAATTTTTACTAAAAATCAAAGTTTGTATTAAAAATCAAAACTTTTACTAAAATCAAAACTTTTAAGGCCTTCAATAAAAACACTTTATAATAGGGTTTCTATAATTTGTTTATCTTTTCTTTTATAATGGGATTTTTGGGGAGCTTTATAAGTTGGATAATGGTTAATGTACTAGACACTGGATATAATTTTATACGTTAGAATATTTAAAATGTGAAATATTCTGTAGTTAATATAGATAATATACGAGTAGATAGTTAAAATAAAGTATTTTTATATATTTAAGAAATTTGTGAAATACTGTTCATTTTATTAGGACTATTAGATAAATAAGTAAATAAATAAATAAATAAATGTAGTGATATGTAGTTATTATAATTTTTAATTGGATTTTCATATTTGAATGTGAACAATAAAGATAGTTAATTGATCATTTTTAATAATTTGTTTATAAATTGCAAAATTGATTATTAGAATTTTCTCGTTTCTATTATAAGACTAAGTGACCCTAAGTAATCTACAATGTAGTCAGTGATTAATAAATTTTTTTATTTCGAAATTATTTTCCAGAAATATTTGGTTATTTTACGAGTAAATAATTTTCAGTTTAATATTTAATTTATTTTTTAAATGTTTATTGAACACTGAAAATTTTATTCATTATTTTTGTGGTTATTTTTGATATCTACTACTTTTAGAAAGTTTTATATGATAGAATACATTATTGTTGTTAAATGCATGTCTGAGTATATGTGCGCAATTACTGCGTGCATTAGCGTGAAAAATTTATAATGCTGTTAACTTGTTCATATTTCACAGACTCAATTGGTTTTTAGTAAAACTGTAAAAATTAATAACTTATGGTACATTTTTTTTTTTTTTTTTTTGGAAAAAGTATTTATTATGGCTTTAAAACTTATTATGGTATATAATGTCATAAACAGAATATAAGCAATTATTTAAAAAGAGTTTGTGGTTTACAACACAAACCAATTTTTAGTAATTAAATTATTTATTACTTGAAAAAAATAACATAGTGACACATTTATGCAATTAGATTAATTGCATTGAACAGGAGAAAACAAAAAAGTATTTTTGGTAACATTTTTTCTCTAACTATAACTAAATTTTAGTTATTTTGTGATAAAGAGATAAAAGATTTTAATTATTTTAGTCATATCACCCCTCATAGCATTATATTACTTTGTGCTCAAGTTAAACATTTAAGTTTTATATTAAATATAAACTAACAAATTTTCATTTAATTAAACAGAGTTTATTTATAATAAAAATTATATCTTTATGTATTTGTTTAAGAAATTTATACAAACAATACATTTTTAATTGATATTTAAGTTTGCTAATTCATTGTTCGTTCACTTATAGTTTATTTTAATAGTACGCCATGTGCCTGCTTTTGTTGCTAAACAAAATTTAATATTTATTGTTTTGTGTACACATTTTCAAAGCATATTTTAAGTTGTTAACAAGTAAAGCATACTTTTAGGTGTGATCGTAAATATTTAATAATAAGAAAGGAAGACGTTTTATTTTGATTGCAAAGAAACATAATCTCCTTTACGGTAATAATTAATGAAATTTTAAGAAAAACTGAAAGGGAAAGCAGTATTTTAAAATATCAACACTTAAGGCTAATATCTGTAGCAAAAAGTTAATAGTATATAATTCATTTTTATTGCTTTTGAGGAGATGGTTTTTTAGGTTTTAAATTGAAATTAAAGGTCGTAGGTATACAGTTTTGAATTATCTACCGTATGGACATTATTTGAAAATTATATTTTTCCAACCGATATGTATTTTGACTATCGAAAAATATAGCAAAAAGTAGAGATATTGTTTTTATCTTTATAAAATTAATATCTTGTTAAAATTTCTTTAAATGGTTTAGTTATAGTGAGAACATATCTCATCATCCTTAGTATCAAAACTAATTTATTAGGCCATATATAGCCAAATAAATTAAGTACTTTAAAATTCATACCACCATACAATTTTAATTAGTTTTGGCTATATTAATTTGTTAAAATTGAGGGTGATATCTATAAATTGCGTTAATTAGAAATTATCCCTAATTTACCAGCAAATAACCAGTCGAAAGGATACTAGCTTTTTAAGCAAATTGAAAAAAAGTATGTCCAAATATATCTTGAGAATTGAACTTCTCTAAATAACACAAAAGCTTGGGCTATAATGTTCAGAATAATTTTTATACACCAGGTTTGACAATACTTTATAATTTATTCATCAATTATGTTTAATATTTAGAATGCATTCAAATGATCATTTATTAGCATACATGTGCATACAGTTTTTAAGGTAATTTACTCTTATTTGTATTATAATGATCTCGTGATTATGTTTTAATTCAATTTTGTTCAAAAATATTTCGCAGCTCTTATTTTCCTAACAATATCGATGGAAAAATATAAGAAATTCCACATAAATTCTATAAATTTTTATAACCAGTTAGTCAAATACGAACTAATTTTTTACATTTAACAGTCTAATTTATTGTATACTTAAAATATATAATTATTTCTCCTAAATGTACATATAAGAATTGTATGTAATCAGTGAACTACAACTTTACCATTAATTAACTTGTAGGATATAGATATTTGGTACCGTTAGTTATAACCCTCCCCTTGGTATTAGTATACTGCCATGATTATATTTTAGCTAATTTTAAATATAATCCCTAAGAGCGCAATCATTTTGCGCTTATTACATTTATCCCCTTCTATTTCTCAACTCAAAATAAAAATTTAATGCAATATATTTTCCTTTAAATATTATTTTTTTGTTGAATATTAATTTAAATTAGTTTATAAAAAAATTATACAAATTATTAAAGTTGTTACCATTTAAAATTTTTAACAACAATATAATAAATTTAAAAATTTATATATTAGTTTAATTTGTTGTATAATAAAACTTACAAAACTAACAAGATATCCAACGATGTACATATCAGCATCTGGGAAATCTTAAGGTTCTTGTAATTATTAAAATTAATTAAAATAAAATTTAAATAAAACAAAAAGATTTAAATCAATCAAATTAAATTACTTAACACAAATTAATTCACACAAACACAATTTTAAAGTTATTAAAAATAATAAAAAAATACACTAAATTATTAACACATACTTGAGTTAGATAAAAAAAAACGACACAAAACTATAATTAAATTAATTTTTTCAGGCTGATTTTTTTTACAAAACTTAATATTGGGTAAATCCATAAATTTATCAGAACAGATTAATAAAAATATCACTGCATACGACTAAGCATTAAACATTTACAAAATAGTTGCATTTATTTCAGAGATTTTTTTCTTTTTATGTACAAACAATATTTTTTTATGTTGTTTCTGTTAAATTAATTCTTTTACATTATGTTTTAGTTTATTTAATGAATTTTGTTTATTTTTTATTTTATTCTTTGAGTTATTTTTTATCTTGTAGTTTTCTATTTAAAATACAGTTACACAGAAAAACAAAGTTTTTTATAAAAAATAAAATTTTGTTCATAGATATTATTAAATTGTTCATAATGAAAATTTTATGAATTTTGAAAAAATTTTGTTAAATCTTTAATTTAGTTTTATTAAGTTTGATTGCAAATGGTAAATGAAAATAATTATACAAGAAAGTATTAACAACAAATGCCTTAAAAAGGCAAAATTTCAAGAAAAATCTGTTAAAAAATAATGTTTAGAAATTTGCATAATTTTGCTCGCATTATGCAGCACATCATTTTGATAAAAAGCGCTTCTGTTCTGTTCCCAAAAAGATCATTAAAAACTGAAAATTTTCCGAAGAAAATTTCAAACATTTTTTTTACAAATGCAAAACATAAATGAAAATTTAAACATTTTTTCAGTTTTTATGACTTTTAATTCATTTGAAAGAATATAAAAAAAATTTTAATACTTATGAAATTATGATTAAATATTATGAGCTGAAACCAATGAAAGTAAATTTTTACATTTATGAACAAACTTTTTTCTGTGTATGAACGACATTTAAATTTTATTTAATACATTATAAGTTTTGAAATATAAGTATGTTGTTGTTTATTTTCATAATTTCTATTCATTATATAAAATATTTTCTTATAGTTTCTCTTTTTCTTATTTCAAAATTTTAAAAAATTTAATATTTTTTTAAAAATTTCAAAAAAAAAAAAAATCCAATAAATTCCAAATCTATAGTCTACATGATAAAATAAAAAATTTATACTCAAGAATGTCTAATATTTTTTTAATATTTCCGAATTTTAAAACAATCTACCTACATAAAAATATTCCAAATAATTTTCCAAAAACTAAGGCAACTAAAAGATTTAAAACATCAAATCTGAAATGAAACATGAAACATTAAATTTTTCTGAAATTTAAAAATTTAAATCAAGGTACCTAAAAAAATCGAATAAAATTTTCAAAACAAAAGATAACCCAATTAAAAATTTATTTATTACTATTTATTTTTTTTTTCCTTTTTTTTTTAACTGAAATTTGAAAATAGAATTTAGAGACGTGTTTTAAGTTAAAAGTATCCCCCAACATATAAATGGCTTCATTTTAAATTAAACCATAATTTTTAACCAAAATATCCAATTTTTTTTCTCTTTTCTTCCTATTTTGGTAACAACTTAATAACTACGATTCCGACCAGTATAATATTTGACAAACACATTATCTGGGCTTATATCAGTTACGTTGTGAAAGAATCACGAAAATATATTTATTAGTTTCTAAGTTATTGCATTTGAATATGGCAAAAAGCATTTCCGTCCACCATTTATACAAATATTTTAATGAAATTCGGCACAAATATATTCTCTATATAATTATAAATATGTGTCCAAAATTTAATGAAGATCGTTCGATATTTATTTATAGTTCCGAAATAAAAATCACTTTAACGGGCGACAATCCCATACAAATATTAGTATTAGTCATATTAGATATCATATTTGACAGAAACAACTTTTATATAAGTAGAAAGCTAAGTGAAAAATTTTATGATTATCGGTATATAATTAGCTATATCTCCCATATAAGGCCCACTTTCGGAAATCACTCTAAAGTGCATATATGATAGTATCAACATAATAATATGACTTATATATATTAAAAAAGGGCTACAAAATATGGGCAGGGCACCCATAAACTTTGGCATATCTTATAATATATCCAATTATGTATACTATATATAGGCTAAAATTACATATTTGTAATCAGTGTTGCCAATTTAGTATTTTTAAGGCTAAATATAGCATTTTTATTTTGCTTTAAGACTCAAAATTTTCATTTTAACTTCCAGTTCTTTTATGGCGTTTTTTGATTCTTAAAATTGCTTTAAAAAGGCTAAAATTTTAACATTTCAAAAAAGAATAAAGTAATTTTTTATTTACTTTTATTAATATTATTTTTACAGAATCATCCATTTAAGTAGTTTTATATATATCGATAAAAAAGATCGAGAATATTTATTTTTAGCATTGTCCAAATCAAATACAACTTATCTCATTTGGACTTACTTAACAAATGTTATAATTATTTAATAGAAATTATTTATGAATATAATTAAAAAACCTTACAAAAGCAAAAAATCGCCCAAAACTTTGGAAATTATTAATCAAATGAGAATTATGTTTAAAAAAAATACGAAAAATCACTTCAAAACATTGGATAATTTTTCATATAAAATGTAACCCAAATTTGCATGGGAATTTTGTGGGTGATTTTTTATTGGGTCATTTTTATAGCTACCGTTCTATATTTGATTTATAAATTTATTGCAGTAAAGGTTTTTATTCAACCAGATAAATTTACACAATAAATAACGTGGTTTTGTCCAGGGTCTGCTTACAGATCCACAAACCTTAAGTAATAAGACGTTTGATTTACCATTTCTGGGTAAATCTTCTTTTTTGAGTACTTATTCTATCTATTTCAAATACAAAATATATAGATTTAATGAGAGAACAATTACGATAACTTCAATTCGGATTCTGTCGGCTTAATAAATATCGTCTACAATCGCTGCTTCTTCAACTAGACTTATTTCGGTTCTTCCTTTTTCAACAAGGCTTCTTTCGGTTCCTCGTCTTATATTAGCTTCGATTATTCAGCTTATAATAAACCTTGTTAGTGATAAGTAGTTACATTGAATACCCCTACTGTAAATACTACGTAAGTACACACACACATATAGTTAATTGCCTAGTTGTTCAGTTCATGTTGCTTGGTAGTCAACAAGCAATATAATTCTCATCTAGTTGATACATGAATAAGTATAAGTAAACGAGGTTTGTTTACACTCGGCTTCTACACTCTCAGATCTCAATCAGCTTCGGGTTTTCGGCAGGATCGGTTTCTGGTTCGGATGGCAGATTCGTGCATCGGAGATCATATAATTTTCTACAATTTGTACAATGCTTCCTGAAAGCTAATGTCTAGCTACTTCTCAAACTACAGTTACCATGCACTTCTATGGGTTAATACTCTACGAAAACAAGCGACACGAAGTCACTTGTAGGAATGAATAACAGAACGTGAGAACAGCTAACCGAAGTCAACTGTGCATGAAACCCCTCGTAAGAACGAGCAATCGAAACCACTCATGAGAACAACTAATCGAAGTCAACTGTGAGAACAGCTATCCGAAGTCAACTGTGGGAACGTGCAGCACGAAGCCACTCGCGAGAAAGAGCGACCGGAGTCACTCGTGAGAACAGCTAACTGAAGTCAACTGTGATATTTATTTAGGGATTCAACCGAAGTCGAGCGTGCAAAAATACGAGTTCATTTTACTTTTTCAAAATATAGTCGGCTCATCAATTATGTAGAATAATTTTCGAGACTTATATGGTGGGTTCTTGTCTTGTTTGAATCGCCCCGAGTGTAAACAAACCTCTTTTACTTATGTATCAACTGGATGAGAATTATATTGCTTGTTGACGACCAAGCAACATAAACTGAACAACTAGGCAATTATACTATGTGTGTGTGTGTGTACTTAGGTAGTATTTACAGTAGGGGCATTCAATGTAATAACTTATTACTAACAAGGTATTCAATATATGTATTAGTGCGTGAATAAAAATGATCACAAATATTAAAAATACATAAATAATATAGTGAAACTATGATATATAGAAGGAAAATTGATAGTAATTTCATGAATATATATTTTAAGAAATATGTACACAAAAACAGTAATGTTCAGTATACTATTTCCACGCTACAACAGTCATGTATATTTACACTTTGGATATGTTTCAGAAAAAGCACGAATTCTGTTGCTTTAAGAAACCTTTTTTTGGCAAAAATTTTTGAAAATTTTTTACACACATTTTTATCATGTCAAAAGTACTTTCACATTTCTATATTTTATCCGCTTGTTTTTAAATCAATAAGTTTTATGACAACAGCTTTTCCATTTGTAATCTATTGGCATAAATTAAAAATATAAAATTAATTAAATACAAGGAAAAATGATCAAAATAACGGAAATTGCGTTAGAAAGCCGTGCCGAAATTGTAACTAAATTTAAGAGTGGTATTTCAGAGTTAGACTTGGAAAGGGAGTATGGAGTGTATCGGAAAACTGTATTTAATTTAGTAAAAAAGAAAGAAACATGCGGAACACTAACAAATAAGAGCAGATATGGACGAAAATTGGAGACAAATGAAACTGAACTTCGATTATTTATTGATATCTTTACACAAAACGCAGAATTAAGTGCATTAGAAGTTACTGCAGCATCAAAAAAATATATTGGAACACATCTAAGTGTAACAACAATTAAAAATTAAAAAACGCTGATTTCAAAAAATACATCGTGGAAAAACGATTGATATATCCCCCAACAACTAAATTAAAGCATCTTCAGCTTACTTAGGAGTATATCCAGAAGCCTATGATATTTCAGTTTCAGAGCTTATATAGCAAAAGTGTTATTCATCTTTTCAATGATTCTAAGTATAAGACAGTATAACCAGTAAATTGATTTGAGAAGGTTCTGTAATGTTTTGGGGTTGCTTATCTGACAATGGATTTGATGATCTAGTACCAATTAAGGAAAAATTATTTTAAATAATCATATTTAGTTAATTGGCAACGAAAATTTGATTTATCAGCACGACAATGCAGTGTGCCACAAAGCATGGTTACCGAAAACGTTTTTAAATGAAGTTGGACAAACTGTTCTGTCATGGAAACCTCAAAACTCTAATATAAATATAATAGAGAATGGGTAAGCACCGCAAAAGGGAAGAAACAATTTGTGAGATAACTAATATTTGGAATGAATTAGATATCGAATTTGCACATAATTTAACCAATTCTTTTCCAGATGGACGTCATGAAGTTACTGACGCTAAAGGTGCACATATTTATCTCCTCATACTCGCGCCTTTCTATTTCTCTTTTTTTGCGGCGAAACTGGCGGTTCTCCTCTCTCCTTTTTTCCCGGTACCTCTCCTACACTATCCGCGTTACAGCGGGCTGCAGTGTTGCCAAATATGCAGCGTTTTTCTCTGCAATTGAATTGCGACACTTCTGGTCGTACCATGGATTTTTGGGGAGATGCTTTTGAAGTTC
This sequence comes from Protocalliphora azurea, assembly GCA_932274085.1. Lineage (NCBI taxonomy): Eukaryota > Metazoa > Arthropoda > Insecta > Diptera > Calliphoridae > Protocalliphora > Protocalliphora azurea. The sequence continues at coordinate 125,312,506 of OW026520.1, forward strand.
AAGTATGCCACAGATTCTATGAAGTATACAATACGTTGAGATAAGGAGTATACTCTTGCAGCGATTGAGTTAGTTGAGTGTAATAGGCAGTAGCAGTTTGTCGTGCGTGCTTTTTGATGTCCATCTTCTTCCGTTGGATCGTTACTGTGTTTCTAGCTAAATTAAGACGGTTAGCTGCAACAAGTACTACTCACTACCATGTTTCGTGCCGCGACGAAGGACATCAGTCTCAAGCCATTATCACTGGTATCTTCGTTCTGCTGATTGTTGGGTCATATATCTCTTTCCTTCCGATTTTCGCATTAAAATCACCTAGAACGATTTTAACATCATGGTTGGGGTAGCGGTCATATGTTTCTTTTAGGCGTTCATAAAATGTATCTTTGACCTACTCGTCCTTATCCTCCATATGGGCATAAATAAGGCTTATATAGAAAAACTTCGCCTTGATACGTATCATAGCTATCCGTTCGTCCACTGGAGTGAACCTCAGTGCAAGATGTTTAATTCTCCTATTGACTACGAACCCACATCCAGGTTCGTAAATCATGGTCCTTTATTCGTTTGCGGTGGTCGCCAACTTTTGTAGGGGTCCGTTTTTTATTCTTTCTATCTTTCATTGTAGGGTATTTTTTTTTTTTTTTTTTTTTGGTGAATTACAAGCCTAACGCACTTTAACCAAATTGTAAAAATTACAGAGAATTTCAGCATATTTTTACAAAACTTTTAGAAGTTTTATTATAAATGATATACGGCAAAAACGCAAAAGAGTGAAGACCACAAAGGAGAAATTTAATTTTTGAAGTCAAATATATTTTATACCGTAAGAGATAATATAGTGTGATAAGCATGTATTTCCTTTGTATTGTCTAAAAGAAATCAGTTCAGTTGTATAAGTTACAAGCTCCGATATTTTTTCACTATCGTGGTGGTCAATTTTGGCCCACTGTAGCGCCGTCCGTGCTTCAGCTACACACTCCACCCGACATTATTCTGAAATTTTACTTTCTCCACTATCGATGTCAATAGTTTCATCAAAACCGATTTAGCGGTTTCAAAGATCCAAATATAGCAAAATAGTTATGTCAAATGTTTTTTTATAGAGTATATTTTGTGTTATATTTCAGTCGAATTTAATGTAATTTTCTTTACTAGTTAGGTGAAAAATTGCTATTTTAAAAAAATTGGCGTAGAATGTGGGCATGGCATTAGATCAAGCCTAACAGAGCATACGTTGTGTATAAAATAGGATTTTAAACAATTCAATACAAAACTTAACTTCGTTACTTACTTTGATGATGATAAAATATGTATTTCGACCACTGTACAATGACATGTTTTAATGACAAAAGTTATTTTCTTAAGCAAAATCTTGCTTCTAACAAAATACAAGATATAAACGGGCATCAGCTGAATTTCCCTTTAGACTTAATATACAAACACTAAAATTATTTTATATATTTTTCGCAAGTCCATGAACCTCATGTGTTACTTATGGCGGCATTAAATTATATTACCTTCTAAATTAAATGAAATGTATTCATTCGTATTCATATGCGTAAAATCATGTAACAAATTTGAAATGATATATTGTTTGTATTGGATTCATTATATTTTCGATTTTTATTGTTATTTAATTTACGCATCAGTTTTGTGTTCTCGTTTTTTCTTGTTTTTTTTTCTATAACCATAAATATATAGGTGTACATATAATAACAAATAAAAAAGGAAATAAATAAAAATATAATAATAATAATAATGCTACATCATACATAAAATTACTTCAGCATACATTTAGGAAAAATTGAAATGTTTATGCACGAACTCTGATATATCAATGCAGTTATTTTACATGTATGTATATTAGACTGCACCAGAATTTTATGACTTTCGGATTTTGATAGTAACTTTCCCTAGAATCGTTCATTGGATTGTAAAAATATATTGTATGAAATATTATTGAAATCGGATATCTTTAACCTACGCCGCATTGGATCTGCAATTTGTATGAAGCGTTTATAGGGTGAAAATATAGCTTTTTACAGCTTTTAGAAAAATTTAGCTATTAAATACTTTGCTTTGTAGCAAAATGTTAAAAAAGTTGCAATATACATATAATTATCTATCAAAGAAGATATAGAAGAAAAAAAATCGGTTAAAAAATATTTAAGTTATTACGAATTCTCAAGACAATTGATATGATTTAGAGCGGTTATGTAAGGGGTGTACAAAAAAAATTAATTTTTTAAGAAATGTTTAAGTGAAGTACTATTTTTAATTAAATTTGAACCATAATTACTGAAAAACACATTTTTGTTTCCCCAGTATAATTCAAACCCCTTTCCATGCTGGTTTAAAAAATTTGATTTTTTTTCAAGACTGTTTCAGAACTCCAATTTCAAACTTTTACAATTTTTTTTTAAACAAATTTCAAAAAAGTTGGAATAAACTATGCAGATTTACAGACAACACAGGAACTAGTATAAGAAAGAATTAGGCCAATACTTTATATGACTAAGGCCTACCTGCGATTTGAATTTTGTGGATTTCAGCAAAGAGGCGTTTTTTGCAGTTTTTAGTTTTAAAGTATTTTTTAAGTGATATTCAGACTAAACAAAATTATTAAACAGTAAATTAAACCATATCTCAGAAAATACATTCTGAAATTATTAAGAAAATTAGACAAAGATTACCTTTGAAATAAGAAGGTCAATAATCAAAATTTTAAATATTACAAATTTTTAAGGAAAACATCACAAATAAATATAATTTTCATTTGTAATTAAATGTAAAGATTTCTGTAAGTAATTTTGATGGTTTGATATGACTTTAGTGTCAGAATGAGGCAATTATCCTTTTATTTGTCCATGATGTTAACTAATAAAATTTACTTTACAAAATATTTAAGAAAAATTGCTTACCCCAAACTCACTTAAGGACTAAAATTGTCTTTTTCGATACTCACATCAACGAAGGTCTTTCAGATATATTTCTATAAAAAATTATAGCAATCAAGATAAGAATATATAAATCATTATGTATTTTTTAATAGTTTCAACTATTCCAAATTTAGACTTTTGATTTTTAAATATTATCCTTGTCCAATTATCATAGAAACTTCATAATGTATTTTTTTGAGACATATTTTATCCTATTCTGTAATAATTCTGTTTAGTCTGAATATCAGTTCTAAAAATACTGACTTTGTAACTAAAAAACCGCAAAAAAAAATATGTTTTGCTGAAATCCACAAAATTCAAAAGTCATACAAGGTATTGACCTAATTTTTTTCTTATTTTATTTCCCGTGGTAATTTTCTATAAATCCGCATAACTTTATTCCAACTTTTTTGAAACTTGTCTAAGAAACTTTTTACAAGTTTGAAATTGGAGTTTTGATAGTCTAAAAAAATGAAAACTTTTTAGCCAAAAGAACATAATTTTCAGTAATTATGGTTCAAATTTAATTAAAAATAGTATTTCACTTAAACATTTCTTAAAAAATAATTTTTTTTATACACTCCTTACACAAGTGATCTAAAACACGTTAATGCGGATTTCACTAATACTTCACATAATATATTTTTGCAATCCACTGAACGATTCTAGGGAGTTATGGTGAAAAATTCAAAAGTCGGTAAATTTTGGTTCAGTCTAATGTATATATGTATGTATGTGCGTGCACGCATGCATTAATAAACAATATTGTCTACTTTAGGGCATACAAATATATATTATTATATATTATTTACGCACGTCCACATACATACATTTTTATATTTAAATATATTAATTCAAATCAATAAACTGCATTTTTAAATATTTATGAAGAATATCTAGAATCAAAAACTGAAGTAAAGGATGGTGAATGAATGATTGAACTTATATATTGAAAGTAATAAGGAATAAATTTTAATTATGTAAAATATTTGAGCAGATTAAGTTTAATCGTAACATCAATACAATTATTGTTTTTCTATTTTCCTTGTAATTTTACTCTGAAGTGTTTGTATTTGTTTTCTTTTATCTTGTTACAACAGCAATACATACTTACTTGTAGGAATTAATTCTCTATTGATTTTTCTTGCATCTTTTGAAGTTTAATTAGACTTTGTTTTTTTTTTTAATTTAAAATTTTGTTCAAGTGTTGGTTTGATTTGATTCTGGTTTAATTAGCATTCAGTATTATTTAGGTTTTGAGTAATTATTTTTTTTTTTCTCTCTGATAGAATACAAATAGTAAAATATTATATCTTTGAAATATATATATGCAATATAGGTGGTGAAGTTGAACAAGCAATTTTAAGTTCTTACAATTTGTTGTAAATGAAAGTGGAGAATAGCAAACAGTTTTATTTGTCTTTATTATATGCTAACGTAAAATTTCTTAAAAAAAAAAAAAAAAAACGATTGAGACATAGGTGCTGTAAGAACTACTTCGATGAATATCTTTTATCAATACTTCTCATGAAATGTAAAGTGACTATGACTATTTTCATCTTCAGCCAGATCGTCTTGCAGATCTTTCTGGCTGAAGTTTTGGCAGGTAGGATTAGAATTAAATGGTTAAATGGTTCCAAGCAGTATTTAAGAAAAGTTAAGGCGCCATTATGCACCTACGAATTGCACCAATTGTTGAAACCTTGAGAATAAGAATAAATTACTGAGCAATTAAGTATAATCGATGTTTTGATAGAACTAGTATTAAAGAATAAGAATGCTAAATTAAAATTATTTACTATAAAGGCGACACACCAGAAGCAACCTGCAGTTTTGAAAAAGTAAAATTATAACTAGGTCTTGCGTTAATGTCTAAATACCTTCAGGACTCGACACTTGTATGCGATGTACATGCTACGAAACGTTTCTCAAAGAGTCCATTCTGAAATTTACCGTATCATACAGTATCAGAATAGCTGCTCAAAGTAAAATTGTTTTAATACTAAATGCAAAAAGAGTCTTTATCTTGTTTCTATAAACAAACTAATTCATCTAACAAGATCATTACTAACATCCCTTGGAAAAACTCCAACTGTATTATGTACTGAAATCTCAGGATGTAGTACTAAGTAGTTCTAAGTCTACACTGGAGCAGCGTAGCTGAAAAGTGACCAATCATTTGTTTTTTAGTTCTGCTGGTTAGGCTTTAAAGGCCTGGTTTATAATTAGCCTTTTATGCATGATTTCATTTTGAATAACGGAGGAGATAAAACGAATGTCAAAGATTACCTCCAGGATCTTCTGTTGCTTCACTCTTGGAATTTGTATTCTATATTCATTCGGTATTTTATTATTGTAGTGTGAAAAAACTAAGGAGATAAAAAGGGCGTCAAACATTTCCTCTAAGAACTTCTATTGGTTCACTGTTAGAATTTGTATTCTATCATCACAATTCTCTTATAACGTATGACATTTGGACTATTCAGAATACCCTGAAAGAATGTGTCATGGATGACATTGTCAAAGGACTACTACTAAAAGCGGTGCTGTGCCAATTTAGCAATCCATGATAGAGAAAAGCTTCGAGTGATTTTGATGATGGTGACAAAAGGGTTATCGGGCTATAGAATAATCCCACTTTTACGTGTCGATTAAGGGATGTCAAATTATTAATATCACTTGGAATACTGTGTCTGTATCTGGTGGTTAGTCTTAAGTTGCGACAATTTTAGTTTCAGTATCATATTTTGATCCAAACTTTTTTTTTTATGCAGGTATACAAAATCAAAAAGGCCTTTTTCATTTTACTCTAAGCATAACTGGGATTGGAAATTTGAGGAACAGAGAAAATTATCGAAAGACTGGCTTTATTTTTCTGAAATTTTTTTCTGATTGATTTGAAGATTGAAATATCTTCTAGTAAAAAGTACCAATTCTGTTGAATTTATCCTCGAACTATTTACTTTGTATTATTTAAGTAGCTGATCCAGTGCTATTCCCTTTGTTCACTTAACGTAGGTAATACTTTCCAGAACCTACTAACCTAATATCTTTGTTGGTGAGCTTGAGATAAAACTCTCCCTAGCAAGAGTAATTTTGTAAACACCTTTCTCATATAGTCCAAATTTCAACTGGAATTCATTCTCTCAAATATATTCCCCGATCTGTTAGTAATTTACTCTTCCATCCGCGAAAACTGAAAACCCTCAAAGTACGTAGAACCAAATTCTGGTTTGACAAAGCAAGAAAAACTGCTGTGTTTTAGTCTTGCAAGCAGTACTACCAGAAGATGAGAAAAAAGGGGCTAAGTTAAACTTGAAAAAAGGTAAAAAAATGCTAAGTGCGCCAAAAAAATAAGGCCAGTTTTTGATGTGTTTTTAAAGATATTCTAATAATTTTAAAATAAAACATAGGATAGTCAAATAATTTCTATGCAAATTTGGATTATATATCATATGAAAAATGATCCAATGTTTTGAAGTGATTTTTCGTAATATCTAAACTATAATTACTTTTTGATAAAGTATTTTTAATTTTTTGACTAATTTTTGCTTTTATAGAAATTTTTTACAATTATATACATAAATAGTTTTTATGGTTACTGAAGTATGTACATTAGTATGGTCCAAAATTCTTTATTGCGAACAACAATTTAAAGTACATAAAATTATGAAAGGAGATATCATTTCAAACAACTTTTCCGAATTTCAACTTTCTACGATGATTGGAATAGGATGCATTTCCTGATGTCGATGATCAAAGAAAAATTCTTAATATTCTTAATATTCTTATATATATATATATATATATGCTTGCAAGTTCGTTCGAGTTGTTGTTTGAATAGCGTGATGTTAGGGCATACAAAATATCTGCTGAGTTTTATTTATTAGAATTTGTGAAGATATCATAAGAGACTACTAACCTGACTAGCCATAAAGTTTGTTGAAGATATTTTTATAATTCTAGAAATTTGACAGAGATGAGCGATCAAACACTATTCTATTATTTTTGCTAAGAGACTCCTTTTGCAATAAATATTTTCATCTTGATCAATAATTTTTAGAAGCCCCAAGCAAATTAACTAAAAACCATTTGCTAACATTAAGATTTAATTGAAGAGACTTAAGCTAATTTCAAATATTTGGCATGAAATATTTCATCGTGTTTATCACGCAATATTTGCGACTAAATACGGAGTTGATTTTTTGTTCACATTACGCACATTTATTTTTTGTTCGGTGAAACAGCTATCAAATATTTGAAATATTTGATAAATTCACAACCACCATAAATTTATTTGACATCAATTACTAAATGAATTTATTGGAAAATCTTATTTTTAATTTTGTTTTAATCAATTTAGAACAGTTTTATGAGAGAATTTCGGATTATATAGACATCAAGGTAATGTTTGAAGCGAAAATGCTTTTATTTCAAAAAAAATATTTATAAAATTTACAAAGTAAATGAAATACGAATAAAAATACTTTAAAACATATATATTTAAATTTTTATTTTTATAAGCAATTTAGTTTCATACACAAGAACAACCCTGCTTCCTTTTCTCGACATTTACAAAACAGCCCTGTCTTCATAAAACAACACTGCCTTCTTTACACGCCATTTTTGGCTGTATAAAAAATAACAAATATTATTATGGCTAAATAAGAAAAAAACATAATAAATTAAAAACTTCATTTAAAAAACTAAATTTTATTAGATAAGATATAAATTGAGCACTTCTTTTTTACATGGAAATAACAACCGTATCAGCTGTTATTTGCCGCTTTTTGATCTTGCATTTATTTTTTAAGATCAAACAAAAATTCTCTTAAAATAGTGGTAAATATTTTACAACTTGTGTTCACACAATGTTCACACTAGCGGCATTTTTAGTTAAGGGTAAATAATTTTGTTTGACAAAAATTAGCTGTCATCTTGTTTGAATCGTAAAAATATTTCATGTTCACATTACATGGAGCAAATACTTGCGAAAATCGTCAAATATTAGTGTAATGCGAACTTGGTTTTAAAGTTTGAATCTTTTAAAGTATGAATCTTTAAACCCATTTCCGACCAAAACGCGATCCCGTTAAGATAAATTAATAAAATTTGGAATGGGATCTATTTTAGTAACTGTAATAATAAAATCGAAAGATTTGGGTACCTGGCTATTTCAGCTTTCGTGATATCGGATGTTACGAAAAAGCATCAATAGTCAATTAAGGGACGGACTACGGACGTTTAAACAAATTTAATTTGCAAAATGTATTTTACTCGTTCGTAAAATTAAGTTTTATGATTAAGTATTTTGAAATTGTTATATTAAGTATATTTAGTGTGAAACCACAAAATTGAAAGTGAAACAAATGGAAATTGAGGGCATTTAAATCGTGCAGTAAAAGCTCGAAAGAATTTGACGCTGTATGACCAAATTCTCTCTCATAAGGAATAACAGACAAGTATTCTTAATGAAATATGTTACACGTCGGAATATTTGTAATACACTTGAAATGCGTTTAGAAACTTTACATTTGACTAACTCATTGTGCATATCTGTTGAGTAGCATTTTGATATGGCACCTTAATTGGTCCTTCGTACATGCGATTCAATCCGGTGTGAAGTTTTTCTTCAACTTATTCACTTTTGATCTTCAACTGGCTCATGGACAATCTATTTTAAACTCCAGTCTATCCATTTACCGCATTTATCGTGAAATACATGAAATTATTCCATAATGACCACCATTACGTTTAGCTTCAAATACAAATGTCAATCGAATCCGTTGTTCTTGGCTAACTAAAATGAATTTTCTTCCCGAATATTGTCACTTTAAATGACTTATTGAGTCTATAATTTTAGCACATTTTAACACTGACATTTTGAATAATAAACTGGCATTTTGAGTAGAGAGCAGAGGCTTTTACAGGTGAAATTCTTTCCAAAAGTGTTGATATTGTGTACCTAATTATTAGTTTTTGGAATATTTTTTAAATTAACATTTTGAATTAAAAAACTAACAGTCGTTATGCATCATCATAATAATTGCATAACCATTTATGACCTTTAAGGAAATTTAAAAAAAAATTAATCAATAAAATACAGAATTCAGATTTCAGGTAACTCCTTGACTAATAATGATCACATTCAATATGCTCTTATTGTTCTTAAAAATATAGTGCATATTCAGACAGTGTCGACCCTTAGGAAATCCATTTTAACATTTGTGGTCAATGATTGTAAGAAAATTGTGAATACTACTTTTTCAAAGAGTAAAGCACAAAAATTTCTACCGCACATGTATAACTCTAATCCCAAATATTTCATATCCATTTACCAACAAAAATTTTTCTTAAAATTTCCAAATTTTGTTTTATACAATTGTAACTGTACAATTGTAATTGTACTTTAACAATTTGCATGTTTACGGTGGGCCACCTTGTGTAAATATAGGGAAAACATACAACAATTAACTAACCATTGATGCATTTTCGCAACCCCAATTATTTGGAGCTGGGTGATCCTATCCCAATAAATTATTTGTTATATTGTAAATATTTTATTATATTTTGATAACTTGTCTATCGCCTGAAACTTTAATTTAGATTTTCTAAAGAATTTTTTAAATTATTTTTTAAATTTTAAAAAAGGTCTATCTTATAGATGCTTTTTTGACCCGCTCTAAGAGAGGTAAAAATTCCGCGGAATTCTAATTTTCTTCTTAGCCTATTCAGTCAAAATTTTACGTTAAATATACATGTATAAATCATTGACCTTATACTAAATGAGTTCGGGTGTTAAATATTAGACGAAATATTTTTAAAAAACTAATTAAGAAACTAATATATTAGTAAATTAAATTGAATTTCTGGAAAAATCTAATTACTCTTTTTAAAATCAACATTAAAATCAAATCTTTAATTTCACCATTTATATCTTTCCTCTGTAAATAAATATCTTTAATTACCTTTTAACAACCAAAAACAGCAAACGAACAAAAAAGTAACATATCAATAAAATTTCTACCGCAATTTATTGAGAGAATTTATCGATGTTTTGCGTTACACTTGATTAAATCTTACACGCAACGCACAAAAATCTTTACAATGTATTCATGCTAAGGGGAAAATCCCCTTTCTTACTTGTTTCTGTTAAAAAGATATACACACATAAATGCGAACAAATAAATAACATTGAATACCTAAAACTCTTTCAATAGATTCAAAAGAAACATCAAGAAAATTCTTGCAGTCTTAAAGCGGAAAAGCAAAAAGAAAATCTACTAAAACAACAGAAAAAAAAGCAAATAAATAAAATGAAATGATAAATAAATCAAAATCTCACTTAAATCAAAAACATGATAAAATGTTTTAAACAAAAATAGAAACAAGGGCGTTTTAAGGTATTGATAATGAATTCTAAACACCCTAAATTTAAACAATCAAAACAAAATCAAAAGACAAGGTTGTTAGAAGTAAATAAATGTCTAAAAAACTTTTCATTCAACCTGAACTGTTTTCAATTCAATAAAATGAGAATCAACTTAACTTTCACCTCTTTTTCATTAAAATTGCATAGAATCACAGTGTTGTCAGATTTGTGGAGTTTTCCCAAATTGAGGATTTCTTTTGGGAAATGGAGATGAAAAATTTATTTTAGGGATTAGAGGATTTGTTGGGGATGAATTTTATGTTTTGGGCATTTTTGGAGATTTTTCTGGGAATTTTTATTTTATTTCTATAATTTTTCTTTTTAAGGAAAAATTAAAAAAAAGAAAAAACATAATATTCCGCCCGATGTTAATCTTTAGCAAGATATGCCTATTATTTTTTCGACAACAGTGCAATGAAGACAATAAAAAATATCTGTTATACTAAATATGATACCAGAAAGTTAAAAAGATACTTCCAATCCTACAAAATGATGAATATATATGGATTGGCTGAGAGGGTAAAATTTGATCAATTGATACTTTATTATTGTTACGAATCCAAATGTGATGAAATCACGCCTAAATCGCTGAAGGGATTTGAATGAAAATTTATATAGATTAATTTTAATATGGAAGAAACTATAGGACATAAATAAATTGCATGTTGATGAAAATGGCCAAAGTGTCGTTATTTTTCACACTTGTATTTTTTTTATTTACTTATTTATTTATTTGTTTATTTATTTGTTTCTTTATTTTGATGAAAGTGGAAGTTTTAACTGGACAAAGCTGTAGTTTAAGTTTTCTTCAATTTGTTATTGTCTACACCACCATACGTGGTTGGGGTAATATGCATTTGTACTGATATTTGTAACGCATGGAAAAAGTTATCCAACACCCATCTTAAAGTATACCAATCGGCTCAGAATCACTTTTTAAATCGATCTAACGATGTCCGTCTGTCTAGCTGGCTGAACGGCTGGCTGTCCATGTAAATTTTGTGCATAAAGTACGGGTCACAATTTTAAAGATAAATCAATGAAATTTGACTTTTATGACTTTTATGATATAAGGACGAAGCTTATTGAAATTGGTTATGATCGGTCTATTATTTCACCTAGACCTCATATAAATGTCCCTCCTGAATAGAGTTTAAACACTCAAAAATGCCTTAAATATTAGAATATTGTAATGAAATTCGGTACAAAGAAGTTCTATACAAGTATCAATTTTTGTATCAATAACATTGCAAAATTTCATGAGAGACAATCTATAACTTACCATAGCTCCCATATAAACCCATTTCCAGGAGTCATCCTAAAGTGAATAAAATCATCTAGATCTTAGCATCAACGCATTATTCTGTATTTGTATATTTTATTTTATTTTACATTTAGTAAAATTGGCGATAGGTGTAATGTAAGTCCTATTACCGAATTTTCATGCTCGTAAACAATGATGTGGGATATCTTGGCCGACTATATCTTTCTTTCTAGTTTTTTTTATTAACTTTTAGGATTCCATGCAATGCAGGAGCATTCAGTTAGCATAATTAGTTATTTAAAAGTGCAATAAATATATCAAAAATAATTGAATCAACAGCATTTAATTGATCATGCTTTCATACCTTTGAAGAAATAAAAAATTAATCTTCGGTATTTACATGAACTAGAAAAATGACGTAAAATATTTACTTAAAAAGCTAATGGATACAAATGTTAAAACGATTTCCTTATAATAAATTTTTTTTTCTTTAGAAAACCTATAGGATTCATTTACCCAAACCTACATATCTGCAAAGGATATGGATTGCAGTACGAAGAAAAAAAATGTAGTTTATACTAATTTCTAAAATAAAGGTATTATTTTAGTGGGGATTTTTAGGGATAATATAAGCAGTTATTTAGGAATTTTTTGGGATGAGATTTTGCAATTTGGGGATAAGGCTCGAATGCTGTAGAATAAAAAAAACTAAATAAATTTAACTTTTTCTTTTTAAATATCGAACTACTAGTGTTTGGGTATATGTGTATGAGTAAGTGTAGGGAGCATCAGCCTTATGAAAATAAACAGGATATTTTTATTCCTATATTTTATTTTTATTCTTTATCTAACAGAATTGCGAGTTGTTATTGTTGTTGTTGTTTTAGATTTAAACAATTCAAATCGAAATATATAAAAAATGTTTTCGCTTGTTGTCGCATGTATATGATTTCTTTTTTTGTCGGCATGTGTCAACATTGGTACAAGTGTTATTGTGCTAGTTATCGTACGTAAATTGAATGGTTTCTAAGCCTAAAAGTATACACTAAGCTTTAATGATTTTTAAAGATCTACTATAAATCAACAAAAAAACACAATAAGGGCTTTCTTCCAAACGTATACATTTGCGCATTTCGTAAATTTACACGGTCTACTCACGTGTTGCATGAACGCCCCTCTAAATAAATGTGTATATTCTTTAATTTTTCTTGAGAGGATTTGGCGAATGAAATATCAAATTTGTTGATTCTTGAATTTTATAATTTTCTTTATTTGAAGATAAAAAATAAAAAAAAGAAAATGGTTTTGTTTGTTTATTTCAAATCTGATTTTTTAAAAGTAAAAGTTTACGAAGTCGTTTACACATTGAAATTGATGCGTAAATATTTTTAAATTGTGTAAATAATTTTTCAAACAAAACTTGACAAACTTGATAACAGCTTATGTATTTATACAATTTTGAGCTATACGGTGCATTTATTTTATGAAACCTGCTAATATTGCTAGATTCTAGGCCAAATAAAACACAATAGGTGCTGGTTGATGAATTGGCATACCTTCAGTATATAAACAAATGAAATGTTAGAGCTATAAATTATTTATATTGGAGCATTTGTTTCGCCTAAACCTGGACAAAATTATGGCAAACATTTTTATTCTTTTGCTAAATATGATTTTAAGTGATTCTTTTAAATTATGTGAATATCAAATATTGATTTTTACGTGATAAATTAAAATTATTAAAAATATTAAAAATTATTACAAATTCAGTATCAATAGTGAATCTGCCCCATATGTTTCCAAATTCAACACTGCGTTTTCAAATTATTAACAAAAATTGATATCAATTGCCATCAAGTCATCAACGAATTATTTGTTTTATATTTTGTATATCAAAAAGCCGATACCGTAAATTGTCGATATGACCACGACCGTCATGGATTTTGAACCGAATTTTTTTCTCTTAGTGTAAAGATAAATTAAAACAAGTTTATAAAATTAACAAAGAATTATATTTTAGCGCGTAATTTGAATTATGATTTTTGATATAAAAAATTGATTTTTGGACTTTAATTCGACTGATCACAGTTTATCGATGTTTCGTACCTAAACCCCTTATTTTAGATTTTGAAAAATTTCATATAAAAATCTATTTTAGACACTACTCTGAGTGATCGCTTTTAGAAGCGATTTGAAGTTTTGAAATTTTTTCATAAAAGAAATTGATTTTTGGTCACTAAATTAAGTAAACACCAGGGCAATGCAAAATCATATTTTTTCTTGGACTTCAAATGAACCTAAGTGTTAGCTATTTATTCGTTTCAGACAATTTTAAGAACTTTGGCATCGACTTGTTACAGCAAATTTTTACATATTTTGGTCATAATGACATATTTTTGCATATTTTGAGATTAGCAGCATATTTTGTAATATGTTCATAAAGCATATTTTAGAAATTTATGTGACATAATTTTGCATATTTTATACTTAAGAGCTTGCATATATTACACTATAGAGCATAAAATTGCATATTTTACACTTAAGGGAAAAATTTAGCATACTTTATTGTATTTAGCATACTTTATTGCATTTATAATCGTTAGCACTCTTTTCTGGGAGGATATTTGTAAGGATATTTGTAATTTCAAACTAGTTTACAGCCAGTCGATCAGATGGAGGGACATCGCTAGATCGACTCCAAAAGTGATTTTGAGTCGAACAGAGCTTTTCTGCTCATTAGAAACATCAAGACAAAAATACAAAATACCCCAACCACTTATGGTGGTGTAGAGTGTAAAAACATCATTGTCAATTCTAGATGAAATGACATCGATAGAATCCCAAAGAAGGGATTAACAATACTTTTTGAATTTAAGCCAGGAAATTTTTTTTTTTTCATAAATGTTACACTGACTATAAAGCTAGTAATGCAATTTAGTAAAGATAGGCGTTTGAAAAAAGTACGTATATTTAATATTACGTACAGTAAATATTATAAATGTTACATATACATACACAAAATTTTATCGTAAGTGTATTCAGTTAATTGTGAATAAAATCATTACAATTTGGAATAGGTAAAACATACTTTTAGTTCAGATGGTACACGGTGGCTTAGAAATTAATTTCATTGGCCAAAAGTCCAATTTTTTATAACACCGGTTTCAAAATTTTAATGCCATTAAAGAGTAAATACATTGATACTAAGGTGGCTAAAAAATTAGATCAAAATATTGGTAATAGTTTATGTGATTTTATAATAATTGTGATTTTTTTAAATTTGATCAGAATTACATTAACAATACCCACAAACTATTATTGATAATTGCCTGCATTTTTTTTTTGTTATATTGGTAGGATAATGGCCTTTGAGAAATGGTATGATGTGTCATTATACCGTTTATACCTGCTGTGCTATTAAATAATATCTCAGGTACTATATTTTAGTCAAATTTTAATTTTAGCGGAAAAGAACTTTTGAGGGTCAAAAGATTGAACATATTTTGCTAGCAAAATAATGGCGAAAGTGTTCCCTTTAACCTCATATATACTTTTGTACCTGTCTTTTTCCATTGGAATGAGATTACTCCCAAATTTTTTTCATGAAACACATACAAAAAATCAGTTATTATTTGGATTTTAAAGCTGCAGGACCAACAAGAAATAACAACAACAATAAGGAGTTAAGAAGATTAAAAAAAACATGTTCAGGACTAATTTCTTAAGTATGAGTTGATTATAGATCAAGCAAAATAAGGATCGGGCAATACAAATGATGCGAACACATCAAAAAGTTTTTTTCAGATATCGAAAGAGCATGTAAAAAAACAATTATTGTTATAAATCTTATTTCAAGGTTTAAAGCAATTATCCAAGTACTTGTGTGCAATGAACAAATTGATGATGGAAAATTTGGTGATTATACGAAGGAAACTGCACGAATATATACAAACAAATATCTATGAAGAAATATGTCTGCAACAGTTCATCTTCTTGGAGAAGATGTCATTAACCATCATTTAGTACAACTTGGAGATGCATTTGAGGAAGCCTAGGAAAAAAGGAATAAGGATTACAGATTTTATAGAGAGCACAATACCAAAAAAATATCACGAAATTCTATAAATAAAAATCTACTTAATATAATATTGGTACACCAAATCTGCTAGCATCAAGCATTCGAAGTCAATGAAAAGTAGAACATAGGGACTTAGGTAAAGAAGAAAAAGGGCTGCTAGAAAACCGAAATAATATAGAACTAAATATGAAACATTTGCAAGCTTTTTTCCAACCGAATGAATAATAATTATAATTTTCTTTTTTTTACTACTTAAGTAAAAAATGAAATAAAGATTAAACAACTTTTAGTTATTATAAAAAATAGAAATGTTTTTCTCTAATATTATTTAAATAAAAAAACAAAATAAACATTAAAAAATCTTATTTTTTTCTAAAAACAATCGATTCTAGTGAAACCAGTTCTTTACGTACTGATTCTTTAAGAACCGGTTCTAGTAGAATCTGTTCTAAAAACCTGTTTACAAAATTATCCTGGGTATTATTAAGATGTTTTTTTTTTTTATCTGTTTCTAACTTTTTTTTTATAAGTAGAGCTGATTCAGAAAACAAAATACCCACATTTTCATGTTAAATGCTATAACAAATTTAAAAGCTCAACTTTAGCCTTGAATTTCTTAATAACTGCTGAACCGATTTTAGTGAGATTAAAACTAAAGAAAAATACAAGAAAACATCTCCCCATAAAAAATAAAATCTATAATATATCTATCGATTCAAAAGTTACAGAGTTTTTGCCCACTGTCAAAATATTCCGAGCCACTGTGCGGTTGTCCAAGGATATATTTAATTTTCCTTCTGCATTTCTTTCCTTTTTTTGCTTATTTCCTTTCTCAATGAAAACTTTTTTTAACTTTCTTTTTCTTAATATACAAAAACATTATTGGTACATATGAAAATCATATGTTTTTGAATGATTTTAAATAACACTTCCCCAAAAACTAAGGAACTTCATAAGAAAATTTTACTCACTAAATCTTAAGAGTTTTTCAGAAATAGTTCTTCAAATATTCAATAATTAAGATTTACTTTGTAAAAATATCCTCTTTATCTTTATCAAAATTATTTACCTCGATAAAAAAATTAAAATTAATTACTACTAAACTTTATAAGAAAATTATTCCCACAAAATCTTAGCACTTTCGCTGTTATAGCTCATGAGATAATTAATATTTGCTTTATATGAAAAATTCTTAGAATTGCATCAAAATCTGCCATGTCGGTATCAAAAATACGTGAAAAAAGTGGAGTGAGTGACAGTCTGAGAATAGTACACCGTAATTTAAAGTCGTGCCCGTACATAATCCGACGAAAATTGCAAAAAAAACCACCACTTAATGAAAGACGCAATAGAATGACATGGTCCGACAAATGGTTTAAAGTTGTATTTTCCGATGAAAAAAGTTTAATATTGATGGTTCCGACGGGTATAACTATTACTTCCATGACCTAAATAAGGATGAATTATTTTTGAGCCGCAGATATAGCCGAGAGGGCAGAATAATGGTATGGGGTGCCATTTCGTACTATGGTACCATAGAATTGGTTTTTGTATCCAAAAAAAAATTACTGAAACGACTTAGAAAAACATTCTGGAGGAAGCATTTCCAAAATTTAATGATTTCTTTGGACCCATACCTTGGACGTACCAATACGTCAACGCTCAGATTCATACCGCCAGAGCAGTAAAACAATGGATTAATTAATAAAGTGTCCAACTTTTGGATTGGCCCCCATATTCACCAGATCTGAATCCAATGGAAAATGTCTGGGGTTGGCTTGCAAGAAAAGTTTATGAAGGAGGAAAACAATTTCAGACGATAGATGGATACAATAACGGAAGCATGTAGATCAATTTCGCTAAATTTAGAGTCATTATACAAGTCGATGCCAAATCGCATTTTTGAGGTTGTTTATAAAAATGGGGGCAGTAGTCATTACTAATTGAATGCTAGAAGATAATAACTTTCAATTTTATAACCTAAAATTTAAAAATCAATTACAGTTTGCTTAGTTTTAAAATATTCCTTATTCAAGTGACATATGAAAAAGTGCCACAGAAATATATGTCTTTAAATAAATGCATAATTTTAGTACAACAAAATATGTATATTTTTAATTTCTTCAGGAATCTAAAGCCAACAGTTTGAAATTTGGTTGTGCAAATAGTTATTTTTTTCGGAACTTTAGTTTAGGAGATATACTTAATTAAATTTCAATTCAAGTTGCAGGCAGTGTGTCTGTGCATATATAAATTCTCGTGTCACGGTGTTTGTAATTGAATCCCATTCGAAATGGTTTGGACGATTTTTATGATTTTAGTATGTGTATCTGTCAGGTGTGAGAATAGGTCGTAAAGTATCTTTCATATCGCTAAGGGGCGTAAAATAGGACACAAAGGGTAAATGCTCACTCTCTCTATATCTTCTTAACTTGAAATTTGGCAAGAAAATAGTGTAACATCTGAAAGAAACTACAGCCTAAAATTTTTATTATTTGGGGCGTAAAATAGGGCAAAAGCTCCATCTCCCTATATCTTCTTAACTAATGAACCGATTTTCTTGAAATTTGGCAGAAAATAGTGTAACATTTGGAAGGAACTATAGATTATAATTTGTATTATTTAGGATGAGAAATAGTGCAGGAGGGGTAAAACCACCCCCTTCACTATATCTTTTTAACTAATCAACCGATTTTCTTAATATTTTGCATGCATACACTGTAACATGTGAAAGGAACTTAAAGTGATACATTTTTCAACATTTAGGGCGTAAAATAGGACGAAAAGCTCCGGCTACTCATGTCTTCTTAATTAATTATCCTATGATAGTTTCAAGTCTTGAAGGAACTAAAGACTATAAATTTTAACACTTAGAGCGTAAAATAAAGCAAAAAGGATAAAAGCACGCCTACACACTTACAATACATTCTTTATTTTTTTTAATTATAAACCAAAAAATATTCACTAGAAATAAGTTATATGGCAAAACAACGTTTGCCGGGTTAGCTAGTTTAATATAAATATATTACAGTTAAAGCAAAGAACATTATTGAAATCTAAAAGGAAAAATAAAACACTCGTGCGAAAATATAAATAAGAAAATCTAATTTTTGAGCACCCTACTAAAGAAGGTACAAGAAAAAATAATATATTGGATTGTTTGCCTTGCTTTAGGGAAAATTTTTGTAAAAGTAAAAGGAACCTGTAAAGTTTATATAAAGTCTATATAAAGGCAGAATTCAAATTAAGTTTTATGCAATATATTTTACTCTTCAACTCTAAACCAATTTTATTCAGCAAATTATGTAGCACAATAAATCGGTAACTACTTTTAGTTTTATAATTTTATTGTAAATAATTCAGTATATTGTCGGCAAATCTATTGTAGTCTAAGGTTTCTTTAAAGAATCAAAAATAAATCTGTTCACTAGATAATCATTTTAATAAATTCCCTCATATTGTATAATATTCGGAAGTCCTATCAATCTTTTTGTTTTTTAATCAACTGTAACAAAAAACAAAAAAGAAAATGATATAAAGGTCAAGCGTGACGGCCCATAATTTACTATTACAAGACTCTTAAAAGCATACTAATATAATAAAATTTAAGAGCGGCCGTAACAAAATCAATATTAATGCAAACATAAAAACACTCAAACTCTAATGTCACCACATCAACATCATAAGCGTCATCATTGTCATCACAACATCAATGAATTGTAATAATGAAATTTTTCCTCATCACAGAGTTATCTTCTTTTTATTTTTGTTTCACATGTCAGCTACAACAATCCATTTGTGAACTAAAATGTGGTAAAGTAAAATATTTTTTCAATTTTTTTTTTTTTTTTTTTTTATGTTAGCACGCAAAATATTTCTATTGAAAAATGTCTTTGGCCACAAATTTAAGTGAACGTGTAATAAATAAATGAAACTCAATAATAAAGCAAAAAAACAAAAACAAAAGATGAAAAGAATTGCGTGAAACAGCATTTGATAACAAACTTGAAGATAATAATAAAAAATAGAAGGAGATAAGGTAGACCTATAAATGTCTATATTTTAAACATGTTTAAACCTAAAGTTTTGAATAGTTCTTTTAAAAATTTTAAATGAGTATGTGACCATTTGAATGTCAATAGAAAACTAAAAGTTTATCTTTTATTATTTGAAATGGCATACATTTTCTTATAGGTTGTGTGTCATAAGCAGAAAAACCACAAATATGCTAAAAAAAAAGCCTTATGAAATAAAAAACGAAAAACATGTTCTAAAAACGCGAAAATATGCAATTAAAAAACAAAAAAAAAATAGTTACTTTTTAATATTTATTTATTTATTTTTATAATTACAATACAATTACAAATTATATTCTAATTCTAACCGAGGGGAGTAACGAAGACCATAGCTCGTTGTAGTGAAACAGACCAGAGTCTCTGGTGGGAATCGAACCCACAACCCCCAGACTCACAGACTAGCTCACTACCAACTAGGCTATCGGGGCACCCATTCCCAACTACTTTTTAATAAAATTTACTGTTTTCATTAAAAAAAAAAAAGTGTCTTAATATTATTTTAATATTAATTTTTTTAATATTAATCACTTAAAGTTATAAAATAAAATTATCATTTATTAACTGTTTCGAATTTTGATTCCCCATTTTTTTTTCTTATATCACTGAAGACGTTATTGATATTACATTTGCTTAAACATGTAATTCTTAATATTTCATTAAAGAAAAAATTATATATATTGTTTTTACAACACTAAGTGATGCTATGTTGTTTAAAAGCTCTAACGTCCTCAATATCATATTTTAAAAATAGCTTTAATGAGGATCAATTAATCTGTGTCTAAATCTTCAATCTTGCTACTACAAGTCCAAATAAAATTATCCCTTAAATTTAATTTTAAATATTTTTGAATTGTTAAATAAAATAATAACAAGACAAATAACTTTACATATAAATTCAAATTTGAAAAACATCCTATAAGATGTATAAAAATTAACTCTAAGGTATCAAAATATGCTCTAAAAGGGTTAAATATGCTCTAAAAATAATAAAATATGCTACAAATATGCAATAAAAATCGCTAAATGCAAAAATAAGCCATTAACGGTAAAATATACAAAAAATAAACACTTACAAATCGATACCAAAGTGTTTTATTTATTGTGAAACGGATAAATATTTTATCCATAGCTTCAGTCAACGTCCAGAAAAAAAAGTCGAATATTTCTGGTTTTCCTGGTCAAATTATTCGTAATGAGATGTGAAAGAATAGAAAAGATAGCATCAGCAGCCGCCAATAAATAGTGTGGAAAAATAGACTCAATTTAGAAGAAGAGTTTTGTTATGAAAAAAGATTTGCCTGTCGGCAAAGATTCAAGGTAAATAGATGTGTATGAGCTAAAAACACAATTATGCCTTTTTAATGGTTCTAAAGAATATGTAATTTTTTTAAGATACACAAAACTATCGCGCGCACACAGTATACAGTATAATGAAAAAAAATGTGAAATATTTTACTTATACACTATGAAAAAAATTATATAACTTTGGCCAGAATACTAAATATTTTCTAAAATATTGTCCATTTTGAATGGAGCTGAATTGTTTCCAAAATTTGTAAATAATACAGCACATATTAAATTATATGTGTTTTCAATGCCAACTTTTAAGCTTTGTTAATTTTAAAAAGTGTCAATATTAAGTTTTTCAATTTATCTATTGAAAATATTAAATTTATAGTGTATTTCGGATGGATAATTGTAAGGAATGCATTCTTAAGATACCTTAGGATGCCTTTGCAAAACTATCATGATTTGATTAGAAAAGGTAGCAAAGCAAATACTAATGAAAGTCAAAATATCATTTATTGATTCTATAACTTGAAATAAAATGTTTGTAAAAATAATCCAACAATACCCAAAAAAACGCTGAAATTTCGAAAGATGGATTGTGTTTAATTTGGTTCATAAAGGCCATATTTGTTGCCGGTCTGAAAAAAGCCGTTGTCAACTATTTGCGATACATTAGAGTTTCCGAAACTAAATTCTTCATAATGTTTTGTGATTTTAAAACATATAGGTTTAATTTAAATTTTTTGTATAAAATAGAACAAATTCGGAAGAACTTGTACTTAGTCCTATTGAATGTTTGGGCTTGATTTTAATTCTAAAATCATATCCGTTATGACACCTTTCAGAAAAGTATAAAAGCATTATATGTTCTGAAGGAAAATTGTATTTTAGAGGAAAAAGAGTGTATACTTTTTCGGCAAAAAAAAAAAAAAATCTAAATTTTTGCAATTTTAAAATTCAGAATCATTTATTATTAAATTTGGTACAGGTATCTTAAGTTTTCTTTAGACGGTAGATAATTTTGAACTTTAACTAAGTAGATAAAAATTTTGCAATATCGGACAATAATATTGGGCTAAATATTGCAAAAACTGGATTTTGCAAGCTTGAGATAGTTGAAATTTCAAATGCAAATAACTCGCAAACTGTAAGAGATAAATAGGATATGCAGCAAGTTTTTCATAGATTTTATCGAGAGCTTTGAGAGAATATAAAAATATCTAAAATTGAATAAGAAACAAAATTTTGGTAAGTGGTTAAACATTTTCTTGGATATACCTTATTTTGAGGCCCAATAGCTCCGCTTGTAGGGTAAAGTCTATACTTAATGCTCTAGTTAAGATTATAGTAATATTAGTCACGAAGATAATGCTGGCAAAGGTGTGATTGTTTGTCAAACAGACATATTCATCAATGTCACTCTTAAGTTCTTCAATTCTTCATTGCTCGGCAATTTTCCAGGAAAACACGTGTTATACCAAAAAAAATAAAAAATACATTTCTTGACAAAATTTTCAGAAAAAATATATCTAAAAATTTTATATGTTGCACCTATATGGTAACACAGATATGCAGTTCCAAAAAAAGCTGGATAACAATATTTTATATGTTTTATTGATTTATACAAATATAATACTATATAGTACTACTTGGTGGTATATATATATATATATATATATATATATATATATATATATATATATATATCATAAAATTATTTTCTTATCTTAATTAATTTTTCATGTCGTTAATATTTTACATTTTTAACAAAAATAATGTAGATGACATTCCATCATATTAACATTACCCAAAAAAGCAACATTTTCATCACTTCAAAAGTAGAACTAAGTGCAAATTTTAAGATTTTTTGGTAATTATTAATAATTAATAACAAAAAAGTGAAAATCAATGTATTTTTTATCAAGAAAAAAGGTTAATAATTTCTAGAAAAGTTAAAATTTCACAAACTTTAAAACATTTTTATTACATTGCAATATGGTTAAAGGGAAATTTTTATTAAAATATTTTATAAACATAGTGTCCAAACTAGATGGACACTTAAATATACAATTTTTATATTAATTAATATAAGATAATTACTTTAAGTGTACATTGTATCGATTGGCAGTACTTTTAGTACACTGTAAAGAAAACGTTATTGGAAAACGCGAAATTAATTGGAATCTGAATGCTACTATTATTGCTGTCATGACGAAAAAGAAATCACTTGTTAGCTATCCATCGCAACGATCACATCATCGTAATTACTTACCGCTGAATTTGTATATACTTAACCTAAACTTATACCTATAATTTATACTTACCTTAACCGAAATCAACTCAACTTGCTAAGTACAATAAAGCAACATATACTTGAAGTGAAACCAACAGCAAGTGTGTACATCTCATTTCATAAAGGTAACCCAAATAAAGGTGAGTTTTTTTTCTTGTACATAGACATATTCCAAGGGGGTGGAGAGAGGTAAGGGTCATATTCATACCGAAAGGTGGGGGAGTACTCTCACCCCTGCTGTGGCTAATAGCTGTCGATGTGATTTTGCTTCATTTTGACAGCAGAGGGCGGAAGATCGTGGCTTATGCTGATGATGTGGTCATACTGGTAAAGGGAAAATTTCTTCCCACAATCAGTGAGATCATGCAGTCCGCGCTGGGTGAGCTGTCCTCGTGGGCCGCTGATAAGGGGTTGGGAGTGAACCCGGAAAAGACAGAGTTGGTTCTGTTTACTAGGAGGTACAAGGTAGAGAATTTCAGACTACCGGTACTATGTGGAACTGAACTAAGGCTTTCAGACTCAGCGAAATATATGGGGGTATTTCTTGATAGTAAACTGATCTGGAAGAGGAATGTTCAGGAGAGACTCAAGCGTGGCCTCAATGCCTACTACACCTGTAGAAACTCCATAGGTAAAAGTTGGGGGCTCAAACCAAAAGATGTATATTGGATTTACACTTCGGTGGTGAGACCAATCCTTTCTTATGGTTGTTCTATTTGGTGGCAGGCACTGGAACGTAAGAGTCGAAGGCACAAACGTGTGCTTCAATTGGAATTACAGGTGCAATGAGAAGCACACCACAAGCGGCTCTGGATGTCATACTTCATCTCTTACCCATTGAAGAGTTTGTGAAGGGTATGGCAGCAAAGAGTCTTTTGAGACTTAAGGAATTGGGACTATTAGGCTCATCAAGAGCAGATCACTCCAGGGTCATTTACGAGATCAGTTACGGTGAGGTTAATCTGTACTCCACAGGGGCATCAGATTACATGGCCGCTGAATCAGACTTTGGAGTAAATCCTGTCGTGGTGATACCTGATAGGGAGATATGGTCCGGCACTGAGAGACTATATGAAAGTTGTGCAGTGTTCACGGACGGATCAAAGTTGAACGAAGGTACTGGGGCGGGTGTCTATATTATGGGCACGGATTTGAAAGGCTCTTTTAGACTCCCTGATGAGTGCAGCGTTTTTCAGGCTGAGATTCTCGGCATCCTGAAGGCCGCAGAAATAATCAGGCAAAACATTGCGAGAGGTACCGAAGTCACTCTCTATGTGGACAGTCAGGCGGCTCAGACTAGTAGCTGCCTGTAAGAAGACACTGAGAGAGCTGGTGGAGGACTACATGGTGAGACTCTGCTGGGTGCCTGGCCACTGCAATATTTCAGGCAATGAATTGGCTGATGAACTCGCAAGGCAAGGTGCAGCAAAGAACGTCCCGGAGAGGGAAACCTATGTGAAACCACTACTAAGTTTCTTCTATGGGAAGATCAATGATTGGATCTTGGTCAGAACCAATTCGGCTTGGGAGAGTAGAGAGGACTGCAGAGTGTCGAGGACTGAACAATGCAGGCACTAGCACTCTCCTGTGCATGAATAGGAAAAGCTTGAGGATCATGATAGGAGCCATAACGGGTCACTGTTTGATAGGGAAGATGAGGTCTAAATGGGACGCTAGCAGTTCAGATTTTTGTAGAATGTGTGGAGACTTCGACGAGACCGAGTCTATTGAGCACATTGTGTGCCATTGTCCACGATTGCAGCATCGTAGGATGAAGTGGCTGGGTAGCTGAGTGACGTTCGGGACGCAGATCTTGTTGACGTCATAGGCTTCGTCATGGGAATCGGCTGCTTAAAGGAGAATCAGGGGTATAACCCTAGGGGGATTGGTAACATTGCTGGTCCCCCTATATGATTCGTCATATTTCTATCCCTTTTATCTTCTACTCTACTTTTTCTGTACTCTCTGTATTTTCTATTTTCTGTATTCTATACTCTATATTTCACAGCTATTCTATTAAAGGGACTCACAATGGACCGGGATCGGTCTCTGGGTGGAGATGTGGTACTATCTGGTATCACATCTACCTTCTCTATTTATCTATCTATCTATCTATCTATCTATCTAAAGGTGAGTTTTTTTTCATGTCACAATAGCCAGCTACCCTATGCAGTTTCAACACTAATCTTGTTATTGTTCTTTTTCATCTCTACAATTATAATTGCTCCTACACGAGTGATTATAATTAAATATTTCTTATGAATTGGCCCTTTTTATCAATTATACCCCCCCGTCTCCGTCGTCATCTGTAAGAAACCCTAAAAAAAGATTCCTAAGTTTGTGCACATAGTTCTAAGAAAAGTGCTTCAAAAGCAATGAAAAAGAATCATAAAAGAGAAACATCCATGGGTTAAAAAAGAACTTCTGCACCTTTTTTTCAGCACTAATTACTTCCTTCCAAAGAAAACACACTGTTAAAATCATGACTTTTTCAGCTCTTTTTCAGTTCTTTTTTTTGCTGGATATTAACAAGTTTCCGTATGATGTAATATAATTCAGATTTTTTCAAAGTTTTGAATATTTTCTATGCTATATAGCTTTTTATATAACCTTTGTGTGCGCTACCATATGGGTACGATAGATCAATTTGGGTTAAGAGTAAGATCTACTTTATAGAGTATAATATACTATAGAAAAGTCTATATATAGTATGGGCTATAATTTGCTCTCTAGAGTGGATAATAGTCTTATCAATGTATTGGATTATAGGCTTAATTGTAGGCTAGACTATAGTCTTGAATGTATACAATGCTGTTGCTTTGACTATTGAGTTGTAAATAGCTTTGACTATTGACTAGTCCATAGTCTTGGCTATATATTAGGCTACAGTATATAATGTAGCCAAATCAATAGTCAAGGCTATATCCAAGTATATTGTCAATCCCATAGCCTTGTCAATAGTCAAGCCTATATCATAGTATTTAGTCAAGACTATAGTCTAGTCTTTAGTCATGACTTTAGCATAGTCTATACTCATACCCTAGTTAATAGTCAAGACTTCTGCATAATCTATAGTAATGTTTGTTAAATAGTCAATACTGTAATCTCTAAAATGTAGTCTATATTAAAATCAATATTATATATATATATATATATATATATATGTATATATATATTGCATAATATTCAATCTAGCTTGTAACATAAATTTATTAACCTCTTAAGAATTATTATTTTTTTAAATTAAAAACTATTTTCGTAACAATAAACTCAAATATCCAATATTTTTAATATACTGTGTATGTGAGTTTATGATTGTATTTCCAAAAAGGTTTTCCATACATTTGATTTTTATCTAAAGTTCTATTCTATTACTCTAGAGATAAAGGACAACTTTTGAGATTTTTGTTTTTATTTTTTGTTTTTCTTGGAGAAAAGTATGTTATTAAATTTTAGGTATTATTTTCTAAAACTTTAACAAATTCTATACTTTTTTCATAAATTCTAAAACAACTTTTTAAATACTTTTTGTTTTTATATTTTAAGCACAAAATCCAATATCATATTTTTCTTTGTTCTATAATTTTTATACCCCACATCACCATAGGTGGTTGGGGTATTATGCGTTTGTACTGATGCTTGTAACGCATAGAAGAAATCATCCAATATCCACCTCGAAGTATACCAATCGACTTAGAATCACTTTTTGAGTCGATCTAACGATGTCCGTCCGTCCGTCTGGCTTGCTGGACGGCTGGATGGTTGTCAATGTAAACCTTGTGCATAAAGTACAGGTCGCAATTTTGAAGATAATTCAATGAATAATTTGGCACGTAGGACTTTCATGAGAAAAGGACGAAACCTATTGAAATTGGTTATGATCGGTTCATTATTTCACCTAGACCCCATACGAATGTTCTCTCGGAATAGGGGTTTAATGATCATAAATTAATTAAATATAGCAATATTTTAATACAATTCGGTCTAAGAACATTTTGTATAAGTATATATGAAATTTATGCTAAATTTCATGAAGATCGGTCCTTAATTGACCATAGCTCCCATATAAAACCCTCTTCCGAAAATCACTTTAGCGTGCATAAATCACATATATGTGTTAGTATCAAGTTTATATTCGACACAAACAAGTTTTATATAAGTAGAAATCACAGTAACAAGATTTTATGGAGATTGCTGCATTATTTACCATAGC
This sequence comes from Protocalliphora azurea, assembly GCA_932274085.1. NCBI lineage: Eukaryota > Metazoa > Arthropoda > Insecta > Diptera > Calliphoridae > Protocalliphora > Protocalliphora azurea. The sequence goes on from OW026520.1 coordinate 125,340,091, forward strand.
TCCCATATAAGCCCACTTTCGGAAATCACCTTAAAGTGCATAAATTCATATAAATGTTAGTATTAACGTAATATTCTGTATTTGTGTATTTTATTTTACTCTTAGTAAAAGTATCGGTCCATAATTGTTCCCATGCCTAATATAAGACCCCTCCACGAATTTTGATGGACAAACATAATGGTGTGAGGTATTATATGGTCGGGCTTGATCGACTATATCTTTCTTACTTGTTTTTTGGCTAAATTTGTTAATATATTTTTAAACTATAAACAATTTTATGATTATTATCTTTTACATTTTATTAAAAAATAACAAATGTTTAATAATACTCGAGATTATATAAAGTATTGAAGTGAAAAAGAAACCTAAAATATTTTAATTTATTTTTTTTTTTTTGTTTTCTTGTTGTTTGTGATTATAAAAGTTTTGTAGGGTGTTTTAGACACCCCCTTATGTCTCTAGTAAGTATTTGCTTGCAATTCAAAACATTTGAAAAAAAAGTTGTGTGATTTGTTTAAAAAATTTAAATAAAATTTATATTTGTTTTGTTAAACATAGGGAAGTAATAATAATGAAAAAACATTTATTTGAGGAATATTTGTTAAAAACTTTTGAGAATTTTATGAAACGTTTATTGTTTAAAGAAATTAAATTTTTTTTCTTCAGCATTAGAATAATCTATATTGGGCTTTTGTGGTCATACGTAAGTGCAAAATAAACAACTATTATTTCATTATTTTATCCCACGTTTCGCTTGTGTTTTCCTTCCTCTTTAGGGATAAGTTTATTAAAATCTGGCAACTATATATGAATATAAACTCAAGAATAGTTATAAAAACAATGTGATAACTTAGATTTACTTGTTCTACTTACAGCTAGTCCTCGTCAATTTTCACATCTAACAATATATTTATTTTTTCACTACGATATAAAACACAAATTATTTGAAATAAATGGGAAAATGATTATAATAAATATCACAGTAATATAAACTTAAGACCTAATATCACACTTGGAGCAAAACTGTTAACTGAAATATTGCAATCATATAATTAGCATTGAGTGTATCTTTTGTTTTCTTTTATCTCCTTGTCTATAATTCTAACATTAGTATGATCAGCACTATGTTGTTTTTCTGTACAATGTTTGCTAAAGCAGTTGCCAGTTTTCTTTTTCTTATAACTACTTAGTGTTCTGACATTCTTGTGTTTGAGCTTATATTAGTTGTCCCCACATAAACTTATTAAATTGTTTAATAAAATGTTTTGCTTTAAGTAGAAAACTACTTTAAACATACTAGGGTAGGAGGAGAAAAGCGAGTTTTTAATGAAAATTTTCTAAGAAAGATTAAAAGTTTTGCAAAGGAGTGATTGCAATTATTATAAATTTTTAATGCAACATACTGTGTATATGCAAAGCCACTCGTTTGAAGACAGAAATACTGATTTAAATTGGAAATATATTAGTAGTTATGACTAAAGCTTAACTGAGATAATACAAAATCCCTTTATTATAGCTACATTGGGGCTATCCAAAGGGCAATGATTAAAGCTAAACTGGGGGTATACATATACCCATGATTGAAGATAAATTGGGAGTCACAATTGATACTAAGCTGCGGCAGTAAACCGCGATTGAATCTAAGCTGAAACTATATATATGACATTTTAAGCTTAATTGCAAGTATATATGCATGATTGAGGCTAAATAACGAGCATATATATGCCATAAATAAAGATAAACTTAACTGAAACTGAATTGAAACTCAGGAATTAAGTTCGATTAAGACTATGTAAATACTAGGGTAGGAGGAGAGCGCAAAATTTAGATTGTATAAAGACCCACAATGGAAGCTAAATTGAGATTATAAAAAAGCGAATAATTCAAGTTGAACTAAGACTTTATAAATATCAATAAATGAATTTAAATTGGTACTACACTTTGACTCATGATCCAAGTCAAACTGAGACTATATAAAGGCTTATGATTGAGATTGAAGTGAGACGATACAAAGATCACCTTTGGAGCTAAATTGATACAACACGAAATCTTATAAATGAGGATGAATGAAGTTGATTATGACTTACAGTTTAAGGCTAATAAATAGCCTTCAATATTAACCAGCGTTTGAAAAACTACACTCCGAATGGTCGTAGAAGCAAAAGATAACTAAAATTGTATTTTAAAAAAATTTTTAAACTTGTGGTCGTACATTTGCTGAAGCTACTTTTTTCTAGCAGTATTTTTAGTTGTAGTCAAAAACTACAATTTGGAAAGTAGTGTCGTTTTTATAATTTTATTACTGCTGCTACATTTTTTGCTTAGTTGTAAAGATTAGAGTAGCAATAGAAAGCAGAGGGAGAAGCAGAAGTAGGAGTAAAGATAGCAGTGAAGGTAGAATTTGAAGTAGTTTTATAAAAAATCTAACTAGCTTAAAACTGTCAATGTAAAGTATACAACTCAATGTAATGATAAATATAGACTTTCATTCATTTATTTGTTTTTACATATTAACATTTTTTATTTTAATTTTAAGTAATATATATATCAATATTTATATATTTTTTATTTTAATTTACTTATTTATTTAATTATTTGTTTATTTATTTACTTACTTATTGATTCAATTACAAGCTCATAGATCTACTTAATCTATAAATCATATGGCTGTGTACATAATTTAAAATTATCTTATTAAATAAAGTAATTCATGAGATAATACACAAAGAACCCCACCAATCTTTACACATATATTACATTGAACATGATTTAATTGTGCCATGATTTCAAAGTACTTTTCTATGTGAAAGCACATATGTACAATCAATATTCCCAGTACATTTTTGAAGTCTTATACTAAGTTCTCAGAAATAGTATGCTAGAATTTGCTAAAGCATAAGTCTATGCAAAGATAAAATAAAAAATATCGAAGGATACACGCAAAGAAAAAACATGGTTACGGCATTGTGACTACAATAATATTATAGTCTTACTGTTAATATTCATTATTTCTAATAATACTCTGTTCATGATGACAATGGTTTTGTTTCTGTCTTATCATTTAGTGATAGCATTCAATCAAAATGTTAATATAGTTGACCACAAAAATGTTATCTTTTTGAATATTTTTACCAGAAACAAAATTTTATTAATATAAAAAATATCATTATTTATACAACCATTAAATATTATCAATCTCTTTATTTGTTCTTAAACCGTATGTCGTTTTCCCATAACAATAAAGTGTTACAAATAAATATGCTGTTTTACAAATATGGTTGAAAATTCCACCTTCTTTATAATTCTCATATAGTTTATGCATCGGTCAATTCAAGTAGACAACGTTTTGTAATATTTGGTGTGATTCATGTTTCTTAACTATTACGAAAGAGTTTAGTTAATAAAAAGTGTCTTGAATTATCTTGCACAACATATAACGGCACAATATATGACTCAATAAACAATTCATAAAAACAATAATTTTTAATTAATGTGTTTTATCTCAATATATGATAAAATAGGATAAAAATATGATAAAATGGAACACTAATATGATAGAATGGGACAATAATGTAGTAAGATATTAAAATAATATGAAAAACTTGAATCATAACATGAAAAAGCGAACCATAAAATCGGATACAATATAATAAAATGAAATCATAACAATTGTTGTTTATAATCATATCTATCTTTAGCTGTGATAATATATTCCAATCATAATATGATATATTTTTTCTCTGCGTTTAAAAATTTTATGGAGCAAAAAAATTTACTTGGGTTACGAAAAGATTTCAATACTAAATATTTTTTCTTTGTAATAAATTCTAATAGAATATGCTTTCGTATAATATATGTAGATATAACTTAGAACTTTACCAAAATTTTAAAAATCGCGATTTTTAGTATAAAGAAAATTTTACTGGGATACCCTAAAATATGCTACACTAATGCCATAAAACATTGAAAATATCATAAATTTTATTTGAATATCTCAGTAGTTTTTGATATTGCGCGTTATTTTTACCAGAATTATACATAAACTTCTAGTTTGTAAAAATAAACTTAACGGATTATCCCTTCGAGTCACTTTATATTTACACAAGTGAATTCTAATGTGTCATCAAAAAAAAAAAAAAAAAAAAAAAAACATATATTTTATATATATATATATATATATATATATATATATATATATTTTATATTATTTTATTTTGTTATTTATTTATTTTTTAAGACCTAAAATCAAAAATTGTTTATAATGGCCCATATATTTTTATATATGTGCTTATATACACAGATATTATAATAGTTGGTTGTAAACAAATTTATATATATTTAATATGACAAAATAATGCGGAAACTTGTAAACAAATGTTACATGCTAAACAACAATAACAGCACAGTGTTCCCAAAACGTTTTTTTTTTTTTTTTTTTGAGAAAATAATTCTATAACTTGTGAACCACTAGAAATATCTCAATAAAGTTTCACACGGCCAGAGATAAGGTGTTTCTGAGTTGACTTGGAAGAGATTCCTGGAGGTTCAGGGGAGTAGTGGGTTGATCTCCAAAGTTGGCCACCTCGGATATATATATATATAAATATTTGCTAGATAAAAAGTTATATTAGTCTGTATTTGAAACTTAAAAGAAATTCACATTTTTGTTTTCTTCCAAATTTTTCAGTTGTAAAACTTGTTTTTGTTCTATCCTATACAATTTTTTTAATACCTTCAGTAGATATTTTAACGAAAATGCGTGTAAAGCAAACGCGAGGGCACTTGAGGCAACGATCTGCTCAGAAGCCCTACACAAAATTTGTGAATTTTTCACAACCTTTTTAAATTTTTATGTAAAATTCTGAAATCGCAAAGCTGGGATCGAAGAAAATTATGTTACATGTAAAAATTTTTTTTCTGACGGAGGGCTTTTATAACAATGAAAGAAGTAAATTTTTAAAAGATGTTTTTCCGAGATTGAGATTTTGGGCATTTTGGTATAAAAAGGTCAAGTTTAAAAGAATGTAAAAAAATGAGACCAAAAAGAGGGAAAATTTTATTTCGACCCAAATATCTCAGAAACGAAAAGAGATAACCTGCATTTTTTGTAGAGATTTATAATAACAATTTATGTTTACAATTGTTTTACAGATCACGATTTTTTATTTTATTTTTTTTTCTAATATGGACGTCCATTCACTAGCTCCTGACCCGTTAAGGAACTTTGCTCCTATTAATCAAGTCTAAAGCACGTCAACTCTATCTATGTCAAATTTTATTTAGTTATCTTTAACAAATCAGAAGTTTCAGAATTAAAAAAAAAACGTTTTGGAACCTCAGATTTAGAGAAAAACAGCCCACATGTGCGTATACGCACATAAATATATAACAAATAAGCATCACTTGACAGCTGACACTTGTAAGGGCTTTAAAAGCTAGAAGAGAAAAAAAATACATAACCAATGGAGAAAAAACTAAATGTTATCATTATGCCTTCAGCGCTACAAATACTTTCTTATAATCACATATACATACATTTACACAAAAGATACTGTTTTAAATAATACTGTAAACGACATCAATGCGTTAAATAAAAATACAAAATGAGATACCTCAACGTAGCCTGAGGCCAAATGAAGGGAGACAATAAATAGAAAAAAAAAAGAAAAAACAAATCGAGTGAAATGAAGAAAAATTTTACAAAGATTCGATATGATCTTAGTTTCATTTTTGTCTATTGTCCTAGGCAACATCAAACTACAAATTAAGACAAAAATAACACGTTTTTACATTTATAATAGGACAGTATAGCAAGGATGTAGTACAGGACTCGAAAAGATTTCCGATCGTTTCATATATTACATATGGCAATTACAAACGGAATGACAAAATTATATATATATATATATAATATACATACATACATATATATATAAAAACAACAAGTGGTTCTAAAAAGCTTCTGTAACTTGTGAACCATTGGAGATATCTCAATAAAGTTTCACATTCACAGAGTTTATTTCGAGGAGTACAGATTCTCACGGGCCAGGGGGTAATAGATAGCCCTCCATACTTGGCTATCTCGGATATGTAATTTTTCTCCAAAAATTAATTTATGATACAAGAGATATTTTATATATAGATAGTTCTTGTAAATCTGTACATAATTTACAAGAACTATTTACAAGAACTATCTATACATATGAAATTTCTTTTTTGTCAAATCATAAATTAAATTTTGGCGATTTTTTTAAAAAACCCAAGATAACCAACTTTGCAGGTCTACCTTGTCTCTGGCATGGTGGAATTTTATTAAGATATTTCCAATATTAGCATATTTCTAAAAATTAATATGAATTTCGTATACAGAATTGAAAAATGTTTGAACTCAAAGAAGAAATGAAAAGAAAATAAATAAAATTTTTGCTTGTTTTTCGTTGCTTTCTAAGTTTTTGTTTGATTTAACAATGAGTGTAAAGAAATCCGAACTTGTTACTTTTTCACATTAAATAGGGGCTTCAGGAAGTCGAGAGAATGCTTTGGTCGATATTTCGGTTATTAATAAATCAATTTAGTTCAGTTCGTCATCACAAAAATTCGAGAAAAAATTTCAGAATTTTCTTTAAAAAAAAAAAAAAACTTTCATAGTTTCTTACAAGGACCCAGAAAATATAACATTTTTTGCTCTACGAACGGAATAACAAACTTACATATATATTAACAATTAAAGCTAAAGCTCGACTAAAAAGCCTCAATAATTGCGTCCAAAATTGAACTAAAGAAAGTTAAAAAATTTAAACCAAAATGAGACTAAAAAAATGATAAACAATTGAAACTAAGCTAAACTAAGGAAATTGAAGATAAAATTGGAAAAGTATAGACCAACTATTGGAAATTAAATTTAACTAGACCAACGACTGAAGCCAATGCTGGACTATAATGAACTAAATTTCATTTAAAGAACGGCCTACGAATTAAGTTAAAATTGGGCTAAAAAAACCAATGACTGAAAATTGTACTCAAAAAAGTATTTTAATCCCAACTTTTAACAAAAGAAGATCAACAATTGGAGTCAAAGTCTGAATAAAATTAGACTACAGCCTAATTTTACTAAAAAGATAAAAAATTAAATATAAAATTGTAGTAGAAAAACTATTAGTTACAGTTAAGGTCAATAATTAAAACTAAAGCTGACTAAAGAAAAGCAAAATTTTAAGGTAAAATTGAAGCTAGTATTTATCTTAAGGATAATAAATATTTTAGCTTATATTAGACTAAAGAAAGGCCAAAATTAGAGCTAAAATTAAACTAAAGAAGATCAAAAATTTAATTTAAAGTTAGACCATAATTGGACTAAAGAAACATCAATAATTGAAACTTAACTTGGTATAATAAATACCACTTATCTGAGCTAAAATTGGAATAATAAGTAGCTGTATTTAGACCTAAGAAATAACAGCAAGTCAAAGTTAGACTATAGTATATGGTGAATTAAAGTTGAATGAAGGAAAGGCTAAAATTGGAGTCAAGAAAGATTGACAAACTTTAAAAGGACCAACAATTGAAGTTAAAGTTGGAAAAGCCTACAATTGAAGCAAAAATAGATAGGATTAGACAAAGAGCAGCAATTGAAGTTAAAATTAAAGCCATGATTAGACTAAAATTCAACCAGAGGAAGATCAATAATTGAAACTAAATTGGAATAAAAAAAGGCTAGCGATGGCTGCTAAAGTTAGACTATATGAAGACGAACGTCCCGAACATTATGAAGAGTTACAAAGGAAGACTTAGAAATGAATACCTATGAATAAAGCTTGTTTTGGAGTAGGTTTAAAGTACTCACTTCTTACAATAGTAAACAATATCTTTATACTTTCTTTTTTACTAAAGACTTAGATATGTTGGCTTTAATGTATGTCCATTTGATGCTGACTACCTCCCCGTTTATATTATTTTTTTTAAATTTCTAAAACTATACCAAATCAATGAAGCAAAAAAGTGTAACAGCGATTAAGTCAAGATTTGGAGGACAAATTCGATTAAAATGAAATATGAATTAAACAAATATAGGATTTATAAGGACTTATGACAAGGCAAAAAATTGATTTTTTTTTTGAGCTGGAAAAATATTTTTAATGTCTTGCATTTAGTGATTCGTTAATATTTAAGAACAAAAAATGTTTTAGCTAAATTTTAGTACAATGCATGATAACATGAAGAAATTCCTCTCACTACTCTGATTTATAAAATAAATTTGTTACTTGCTGCTGCATCAAATAATTTTTATTCATTCCTTTGGCTCTATTCTCTTTTTTTCTTTTCTTTATATTTTGTTTAAAAAGTACCATTAGGTTACAAGTTGTAAAAATGTAACAAATTTATTAGAGACTGACCCTGCCAGCATTTGGAAGAGAGTTTTTTCATCTATTCACTAAAAAGTGTATTTTTTCACACTCGTGGATGTTCAAAAGTAGAAAGCACACCAATTTGCAATAAGAAAATATATTAGTATCGAATTTTAATCTAATAAACAATTTTTGGGCACAACAAGCACGACATAATTTGGCTCAGTAAATGTATAATTTTTAAAGTGACAAATGTTGTTTTTTATAGTATTGAATAAAAAATTTTTAATTTTTATCTAGTGGTTTTTCTTTTTAAATATTTCATATTTAATTTAAAGTTATAGTGAGTTATTAATTTATTATAGTGTATTTAAATATAAAGTAATATCTAGCTCGATTATAATAAAAAATATTTACTAGAAATATTAAAACATTTTTAAACATTTTTATTATATAAAAGCAATTATATTTTGATACTTTCTTGATGTATTTTTGCTCTTCTAAATGATAATATTTCGACACATAAAGAACGCAATGAAATAGTGTCATCTGAAAATCATTAGAACTGCAACATATTTTCTCCCGAACGGTGACTCTTCTTCGATAAGAAAATTATATCATATTCGACAGTTATGAACTACATGAGGTGTCGCTTTCGATAGAAAATATTGTCAGGGTGAGTGACTATACATAGTGTACATATGTCTTCATTTCCCTTCTATAGTTTAAATGTGTTTGTTCGCTTTTAATAACAGTTCGCCTACATACGTGTTTAAGTGTCAAAATAAATAAACATTCTTTGTTGGAAATACCCACAAAATTACACTCTATACGCATGGCTGAATGAATGACTGCACAGTGGTCGAAATCACTGATCCAGCAATATTTAATTAAAATTTTAAAAACTCTAAATCGATAAATATTTTACGGAGAACATATTACCAATACTTCACTCCAATACTTCACTAAGTAAATTGACATTTTTACTTTTGTTTTGTTCTCAATATTTTTACAGCTGAAAGCGGTAAAAAATAGCATTTGTTGAGGCAAGTGCCTTGAATGAATATTGCGCCTATTTACGCAATGTATGTGTTTAGTAATTTTTAATAACGATGATTATCAATTTTTAGCATTTTTTTTTCCAAAATGTAAGGCGGGTATTTTTTAAAGAATGAATGTAACCCATTCTTATCTAGTTTATAAAAAATTTATTGCAGAAAGTACTATTTGTGATAGCACATTTAAAGAGTGATACTCTATAATTCCGTGGTGTTTTGGTTTATTTAGTTTACTAACTCGGTTTATTGTTGGTGTGAAAAGTCAAAATGATCTGCCCTTTTCTTGCAATGAATGTTCACAAATGCTCGCTTTGTGAACAAAGTACAGGTTGCTATTTTAAAGATAGCTTAATAAAATTTGCTGAATAACAATTTTGGTATAAGAATATAGCCTATTCAAATTGGTTATGATCAGATCATTATTTCACCTAGCCCCCATAGAGGTTTAGAGCTTATAAATGCCTATAATATACAAATATTTTAATGAAATTCAGCACAAATAACAATTCTGTATAAATATAAATTTAATGAAGTTTGATCTATAATTATAAACAATAGTATTATGATTCTATTCGACACTAGGTGAGAAATTTTATGTGTATTAGTTCATAATTAGCTATAGCTTTCATATAAGACCCACTTTTGGAAATAACTCTAAAGTGCATATGTTATTACTCATATATATTAAAAGGGGCGTGAAATATGGGCCGGGCAACCAAGAAATCTGAAATTTCTTACAATGTACTATATAAGGCCAAAATTTCATATTTATTTATTCTAAGATTAGAAAGTAACATTGTAAAAAATGTAGAAACATAGTTATTTCATATATAACACATATCTTGTGTTATATTTGAGTTGAATTTTATGTAATTCGCTTCACTAGTTACGTGAAAAATAACTTTTTTAAAAAATTGGTCATAAAATATGGGAGTGGCATTTGTTCAAGCTCTAGCAAAGCACAAGTTGTGTAGAAAGTAGTTCTTTAAGTAATCTCATACAAAAATTAACACCAGACTTCGTTATTTTCCAGTTAAGAATTTAATGCCGCTTGAATGGGTATTTCGATCACTGTGGGCTGGTGCAGTTGCGGTTAAACCCAAAGTATTGAAGCCTCTATTATATTGTGACACACACTCTTACATACACTTAAGGAAGTTATAGAGAAACCAGCCAGAACGACAAACTATCAAGTAGGGAATTTTTTATTTTTTCCTATCATTCTTTTTTTAGTGTGGCTGTAAACAACAAAAAAAGGGTATATTTTTATTGTATGTATGTGTGTTTTTTTGTATTTACGCCTAGTATCCTTGCTGTGGGATTATATGAATTTTCATTGTTGTTGTATAAATTTTATAGTATTTGCTACCATCAACACAACCATACCAAAAAAAAAAAAAAAAATACCGAAAATCTTGAATGCTACTACTATTTCAGCCAGTGGATATAAAATTATTCAGTCAACCGTTTTACAGTGGGTTAAAAAAGGCTAATAAGAAAATACTAAGTTAACTTATGGTTTTAGTTTAGGTATGGGGAAAATTGTGTTAAAAAACTCTATAGTGAGTTATTTGGCTTATGAGGTTTTTTCTTAAGTTTTAGACCCACTGTGCTTTATTCTTACTTTATTTTACTTTACTTTTATTCTAATATAGGTGCAAATGTTTTTATGTAACCATACAATCAATTTTTGATAAATGTCTCTCTATGGTTGACTTGGTTTAGTCTTTTTTTCTCATTTAGTTTTGGTTTTTGTTTATTTCTTTGTATTTTTTCGTGATTTTAAACAATTTATTTGTTTGCCTCAAATGAAACACTTACTATTTGTTAGAAACTAGAACACAATATTTACACACATATACATTAAAGTGCCTTACGTAAAAAAGGTGCAAATGTACCCCTCTAGAAATGAAGGTTCTTGTATAATTCTAAAAATATTACGTCTAAATGTTTTCATTTTAAAACACCTCTAATAATACCGATTTTTTTTAATATCATAATAAAAACTTTCGTTATGAGAACATTAACTTCAAAATATAATAGAGACATATTAACACTTGCAATATGTATTTAAATAATTCCTACGTCTCTTTTCATTCGTCAAACATCAAGATTTTATTAATATTTTTTGCCATATTTTCTACATGTGTAATTGCATATATTTTGAATACTTTTCAACATATATTGTATTCTAAGGTAGCATTGGAAAGGCCTATTCTGATACAATGGAAAATTATAGATAACTAACCCTTTAAAATCAAAATGGTCAATTTATATTACATATCACTGAATTAATGAATATATATATATATATATATATATATATATATATATATATATATATATATATGTTTTTTTCAACTTTAGTTGCTATTTTTCACGAATATATAGTTTTGTAACATATGTAAGTTTCTTGTGACATTTATTTTCGTAAATAAGCATTTATATGCCACAAAAATTAACTTAACATATTATGGACCGGTGGTCCCAAAATATTATTTTTATTACCAATAGGTTAGGTGGATACATATATCAATAGTAATGTATTCAAACTTTCACGAAAACGAAAACTAATTAAAAATTTTTTTTAGTTAGAAATTATGTACATTATTTGTCGAAAACTTAATTTTTCGAGTAAATGGTCCAACTCACAAGAATGAAATAATTGAGCCGGAATATTTTGGGGATTAATTTATAACATATAAATTTTTAATTTTAGGGGGGAGTATTTGCAAAATTGTTTGTCTTTATAAAAATCGATGCACCTTAATATACATGAGGTAATTTTACACTTTCATATTCGTTTCTGTCAATTGAAAAGTATTGCACAAAAAATCCTAGGAAACAGTGAGATTAAACTATTAAATGAAACGTTTTATAAAAAAATTTTCAATAATAAAATTCTAGGAAAAGTTAAATTTTAAATGTTGATATAAAAAGCACGAAGAGAAAACATATTGTTGCGGTGACCATAATCTAAGAGCAATATATTATGATTAGATTATATTGTTACTCTAATAATTTGAATGGTTATAAATAAAAATAAATATGAAAATAATAACCATAAAAAGGTGTAATTTTATCATATTATTATAAAATTCTTAAAATATTGTAAATAAAAATTTTTCCATGTTACGATTCGGTTTTATCACATTATGATCCGATTTTCTCATATTATGATTCACACGTATCATTTAAAAAAATTATCAAAAATTCTGAAAATTTTTTCCAAATTTATCTTATTGTGATCAAACATTATTTTTTATTGATTATTTATTTGATTCATTATATATTGCACAAGACGATAAAAGTATATCTTTTATTAACCAAATTATTTAATAGTTAATCAACATCTCATATTCTTTGAATCACACCAAAAATAACCAAATCTTGTCTATTTATGTTAATTCATATATAAAGGAAATGAAAATTATAATGAAGTTGAAAAACAAACAGTAAAAACATAATATATTTAAAAACAAACACAATTTTTTCCAACCATATTTCTAAAACGCGAACGTATTATATTTATTTCTATAATTTTTTTGTTATTATGGGAATAATAATTTTAATATTGTTTTAAAACAAAATATGGTTTAAGAACAAGAAAAGATATTGATAATATTTAATGGTTATACAAATAATGATATTTTGTCATACTAATAAAATTTTGTTTCTGGTAAAAAAAAAACTTTTATTGAATGTAAACGTTGAATGATAAAACTTATAGAAACATTGTTATTATGAACACAGTTTTATTAAAATTTTTCAAAATTAATAATGAAATCATAATACTGTTGTTGTGACAATACCGCAACCATGTTTTTTCTCCGCGTAATGCTGCATGCAACTACTAGCAAACATTCGACATTTCCTTGAATAAAACTTTGTTTTCACAGCTTAATTTTTTAACCGTAGAATTTCTGTTATTTTAGTGCTATATATTTTCTTTCATCATTAAAATTTAAATTATATTTCAAATGCCTAATTATCAAACTTTTACTAACAAATTTAATTTAGATTTAAGTATCGTATCATATTTCTTTACGCCTTTAATTAAAATAAAATTTTATATTTTTGGTTACGAACAGAAAACTTTTTTCTTTTTTGTATTCTATTGGCTGACAAGACAATTTTAACAGCCAAAATGGAAGTTAATTAAAATATGTCATGTTATTTGAGAAAAGTTAAAGGTATAACAAAAAATAAAAAACATGGGAAAACTTATAAAGGTTTGTTATGAATCTTAAATACTCTACATAGAAATAAGTTAAAAAATAATTTTAATTGTTAAAGTGATTTATTCTATCAAAAAAATAAAATAAAATAAATAAAAATAAAAAAATTAAAATAATTTTGTACCTTCAATCACTTACAATAAAATGTTTTATATTTCAATAATAAAACCTTATTATTTAACTAAATTAAAGTTACTCCACTTACTGCGGATTGGATTTACTGAGAAATCAATATATGAATAAAACCTGTTGAATTAATTGCATGTACATCTCATGGGGTCAAAGTTGGCATAACTGGTTCGAAAATATTTTATTTTTAAAAGAGTATAATATCTGGACCGATTACATTTTCTTTATATGAACTTCGTATTGAGGATCCCAGGCAACGAAAGTATATTCTAGGATTGGCCTTACAAGAGATATGAGTAACTGCTCGTTAAATTCTCTTCTCCCACGCTTGAGGAATACTAGAAATCCTTTCGTCTTATCAACGATTTCTGAAATTAAACTATAGTTTATAATCAAGCAACACATCCAGATCAAGAAATTTTTTGACTAAGTTAAGTTGAAATTCATTTATTGTATATCTACAGAGTACTGGACTTCTTCTGTAGAATATCATCTGCTTACACTTTCTAAAATTCATATCCATAAGATTCATCATATACCAATCGTAAAAATTGTCAAGTTCTGATTGGAGGAAGGTACGTTGATAGGAATAGTTAATGCTACGGAATAACTCTACATCATCAGCATACATTAATATTCTAGAATTCTTAATGCAAGCTGGTAAATTATTTATAAATATTAGGAATAATAAGGGGACGATATGACTACCTTGCGGGACACCGGATAAAACAGGAATGGTTTTCGACGTACATTCTCTAAATAATACACATTGATATATATTTTTAAGATATGTAGAAATCCATTTAAGGAATACAGGAGAAGATCCCAGTTTATCCAATTTGAACAATAGGAGATTTACTTTAACGAAAGCTTTACTGAAATCTGTATATATATTAAGTCTGTCTATAAACCGCAATCAAATGCTGTTATAACTGAGGTTGTGCACTCCAAAGGATTAATAGTGGTGGAACATCCTTTTCTAAATCCATGCTGGAATGGGGAAAAATAACAAATAACCTGACGCGAAGGGATTTCAGTAATTATATTTTCGAAAAGCTTTGAAATAACACTTGATTTAGCAATACCTCTATAGTTAGATATATTTTATTTGCCTCCTGATTTAAACAAAGATATTATATAAGATTTTCCCCAAACTTCAGGAAACCAACCACTAAATATAAATATGTTGAATAAATATATTTTTGGAGGTATAAGAGAATTTAAACATTTTATGAAAATGCAGCTTGGAACACCATCAGGTGTACATCTATCTGAATATTTTAGATTCTGTACAGCTGTCATTACCATCGATTTATCTAATGGTGAACAAGTTATTACTGTCACATCAAGAAATGGATATTGATAATTGGAAAGTTGGTGTAATTATTTATCAGAATAGGCGAATGAGAAGCAAGTAGCAGATATTTGGATCGTTTGAGGTTTCTTCATCTCCAAACGCTTAGAATTTACAAACTGGTAAAAATATTTTGAGTTATTTCTAAAGTTTGTTTTTACCTTAAAACATTAACATTGGATATTTTCTGAATTGAAAACTGATCTAGATATGGAATATCTCATATAATCAATAGATAAACCAGATTTTTGTTTTTTCTATAATGTTTGTTTTTTTTTTTTTTTTTTTCTTTAAGCTTTGTATTCCAAGGCGGTAAATGTTCAATTCTTTTTCACGTTATTGTAATTTATTTCTTACAACATTTAAATAAGCCATCATAGAATTTATTCAAAATGATGTCAATATTATGAGGGCATACCTTACTGTAAGGAATATATTCAAACTAATTTTCAGAATAAAGTAGGTGTTTTAATTTGGAATAGTCAACTTTGCTAAAATTAAAAACCATCTCATCATCTACATTGGATTGTAATGATAGTTTTGTTTCGCCGTATATGCTTAATTGAAAAAATTTAGACAAAATATTTTTCCATGGAAAACTTATACGTAGGTGAAAAATTTCATACTCCTCTGACGACAGACGCTTACTGCATAAAAGGGGGACTAATGCTCTCTTAGCCATAATTGATATTTGCAAACTTTATTTTATTTTTCGTTCCAAAGATTTAGATGAGTTGGCTTTGATTTAAATATTTTTGGTCCTGACAATTTCTCTTTTGTATTAATTTTTGTGATAAAATTCTGAAGTGATAAAAATCATTGATACTACCTCATCTATATAGTTACTAAACATACTAACTAAAATGCATTTTGAATAAATTGTTTTTGTGATTAAATTCATTGGCAGCACTTATTATCATAATATGCTTTCTCACTAGAATAATTTTACATGGGTTTATAAAATCTTAAGTTAATATTCACTTTTTGAATTTTAATTTTCAAAAATGTCCGCATTTGTATGCCTTATGTATATTAAAACTGCATACATAGTTTTTCTGGGAATTAAGCTCAATAAAAATCTTAGTCCACCACTAGAATATCCACTTGAACAATTTTTTTCAAAAAACATAAATCAACTTAGAATATTTTTTTTTTAATAATGTTTTAGATCCCTACATTCCCCCATAGTAGTATATTTATATTATTAATTTCTGTGTCGATTTTACGATCTCTGTGCGTCTGCCTGGGTAATTGGCGGTAGTCTATACAAATCATTTGCGAAATATGTATGTGAAAAATTTAAATATAATTTAGTAATACAATTTATCATGTCTATTTTTTTATTTTTAATTTTACAAGCTTCTTTGAATTGTTTTTATGTATATATGTATTTTTATTTTGCTTTTAGCTTCAAAATTTTCGTTTTAGACTTAGCTTTTTTTCTAGCCTTTTTTAATTTTCAAAATTATCATAAAAAGACTAATATTTTAGTATTTCAACAAAAAGGGAAATTAGTTCTTATTTGCTATTACTAAACTTTGTTTTTATAGAAATATCCATATAAGCATTTCTATGTATTTATTTATTTTCAATATATATATATATATATAACACAAAATTTTTACCTGCGGTGCTTCATTATCGAATTAAAAATAACTTAGCTAATATTATGGACTTACTAAATCAATTATTATAATTAAGTTTTAATTTGCTTTATTGGAAACTATGTACAAATATAATAAAACTATTTACGAATACAATGTCAAAAAAAAATATAAGAGCAAAATATCAGCCAAAAATTTAGAAATGCTTAATCAGAAAGAATTATAGTTAAAGAATTACGAAAAAAAATTACTTCGAAATATTGGACTATTTTTTAAATGTGTATGGAAAATTTTTGGGGGCGTTTTCAATGAGTTGTGCTGCATTTAACCTTTTTTGACCCTTTTTAAAGTTCAATTTAGCTTCTTTTTTCTCACCTTCTGGTAACATTGTGCCAAAGTAAAAATTCCATTCAAGCCATAGAATACAACTAGAACTTTATGTGAGGGCCCTACGAATTAAATTTTCAAAAAAAAAAAAATACTCTTTTTTTCAAAACACAAAAACAAAATATATGTGACTACATGTATTTTGCTTTTGCGTGAATTAGTTTTCTCGCAACTGAATCAGTTTTTTTCTCTCTCACACAAATATCTACTGATTAATCTATGATACAAACTATATACGTATACGTAATATTTATAATATTTATAATATTTATAATATTTAAAACACGTAATATTAAGTATACGTCACATTTATATTATATGTGGCTTAACCAGTGAGAAAAAGAGGGTAAAAAAGGTCAATATAGGCTAAATTCCTAAAATATAAGGTCAGAAAAAATTTTTAATTAAAAACTTAAATTTGTAGCTAATCAATCCTATCTTGGTGATTCCATTATTGTCCAAACATAAAATAGTGCGAAACCCCTCATTCATGCTTTTTAAGCCCATCAATAAGCTCGAAAATACATATTGAATTATTGGATGCTAATGCAGATTTAAAACTCTTCCAAACATATAACATAGTAAACAAGCTTGGCAAATTACTTGAACTTGTATTTGCTGATTAATCTACAGAATTTAATATTCTTCGCATTAATCCATTATTAGCACCTGAAAATGCTTATCACCCCATTCTTGAAATAAGAATATACGTCGAAACAAAACTATCACTACAATAAAATGTAAATGATTTTTGCTTCTAGCAAAGCTAACTATTCAAAATTAAACCACCTATTTTGTTTTGAAAATTTGTTTGAATATATTCCTTAAAATAAAGTATGTCTTCATAATAATAATATCATCTTGAATAAATTCTATAATGGGTTATTTAAATGTTTTAAGAAACCAATTCCAATGACGAAAAAAAGAATTTCACATGCGCCTCCTTAGAATACAAAGCTTAAAAAATTTGAAAATTTGAAACAATATAGCAAAAACAAAAAGTCAGGTTTGTCTATTGATTATATGAGATATTCCATATCAAGATCAGTTTAAAATTCAGAAAATATCCAATATTATAATAACTACCTTTTTAAGGTGAAAAGAAACTTTAAAAACAATCCATAATATATCTACCACTTGTAAATTCTATTCATGATGAAATTTAGAGATAAAAAAATTCCCAAACGATGCATATATTTGCGACATAGTTACAGCTTTCTTCTCATCCGCCTATTATGATAAAAAATTACATAAACTTTTCAATTATCAATATCCAATACCTGATGCAACCGTAATAAATTATCCAACATTAGATAAATCGATGGTAATGATCGCTGTATAGAATCTAAAATATTCTGATAAATGTAGACTTGAAGGTGTTCCAAGCTGCATTCTTGTAAAATGTTTACATTCTCTTTTATCTCCACACGTAGAGAAAAAAACATGGTTGCAGCATTATCACTAAAAAATATTATATTCTCATTTTTAGTTTTCTTGAATTTTAATAACTCTGTGTTCGTGACAACAATGTTTTTGTTTAAATTTTGCTATTCAAAGTTGACACTTAATAAAAATTTTAATATGTTTGACTGCATTTAAATGTAATAAAAAATATCAATACATCTATAACCATTAAATATCTGCAATCTTTTTTCTTGTTCTTAGAGCATATTAAGTCTTTAAACCATATAATATTATTTCCATGACGATAAGATGTTTCAAGTAAATACAATTATTTTCACAAACGGTGGAAAAATTCATATCTTGTTTATTTTTAATGTTTCTTTTCCAACTTCATTGTAATTCTCATTTAGTTTATGTTATGATAAAATGGAATTATAATATGACAATGTAGTGTAATAATATAAAAAGTTAGAATAATATAACAACATCAAATCATAATATGATAGAATGGGATAATTGCAATAACTTACTTATTCAGCATATCAATATTTACTGGTTATTTGCCTGAAGCCTAAAGAAAATCTTATATTATACCTTTGTTTAAATCCGGAAGCAGATCCAAAATTTCCAACTGTAGAGATATTGCTAAATTAAGTATTATTCCAAAACTTTTCGAAAAAATAGTTACTAAAAAAGTTGTTTGTTATCTTCCCCCATTTCATCATGGATTTTTAAAACTATATTAATGTTTCATTTGTAACTAATTTAGTAAAGGTTCAATTAACTCCTGCTTCGTAAGATCCAATTCGTAATTCCAAATATGCCAACTACAAATTAATAACCGATGCCATGAGACCGATGCAATCAGTTGAAAACTTTTTGTCCATATATTGATTTCTCTAAATCCAATCCGCGTTAAGAGGAGTATTTTTAACTTAGTTAAATAATAAGACTTTATTATTGAATTATTATAAAAAACATTTTATTGTTAATAGCTTTAAGAATAATATAGCCTGTAAGAAATTGTAATTTCATTGGCTATTAAATAAATAAATAAATAAGTAAATAAATAAATAGATAAAGAAATAAAAAAATAAATAAAAGTTGCTGCACAAAATGTTAAAAATAAATATTAAATGATTTAAAAATATAAAAAATTTACTTCTTAACTTTTTGTACTGCAACATTTAAATACATAACAACATTATTATGCGGGATTCTAAACTTTCATACGAAAAGCATATTAGATCGATAAAAATATTTTATAATTTTCTAAAAAGTTGTACATTCTTCCTACCTATAATTTCTGGTTTTATGCATATATCAATATTTTAAATGTATGAAAATGAGTGTTGAAGGGTGTTTTATGTAGCAAAATTAATACTCAAGTCTGAAACCTTTCGGACTTTAATTTTAACCTAATGACCAATGTGCCTGTTTATCTTTTTTGAGGCTAAATCCAGCAATTTTATTACGGTTTTGGCCTCTAAATTTTCACCTTAGCTTCTAGCTTCTTGTCTAGTCTTTTTTTAGTCTTAAAATTCCAAAAAAGGAGAAAATATATGTCAACAACGAAGAAATAGCTTATTATTTTCCATTACTAATATAATTTATACAGAATTATTCATTTAAGCATTTATTTATTCGAGTAAAAAAATCGAGATTTATATTTAATAAAAAAATTCGGCTGCGGCGCTTCATTTTCCAAATTAAAAGTAAATTAACTCATTTTGTGGTGTTACTAAGTCGATTTTTATAATTATTACTTATGAAAATAGTTACGAAAATAATTAATCAAAAAGGAATTATAGTTCTAAATGACGAAAAATCACCCCATAATATTGAGTAATTTTTCATATGAAATATAACCCCAATTTGTATAGAAATATTTTTGGGCGATTTTTCATTGAGTCACTTTGCTGGAAAAAGGAAGAAAAAAATTATGGCTCTATAAGTTCAATTTAGCCTCGATTTTTCTCATCACCTGGCAACACAACTAATGACACACCACATCTTCAATTGAGTCATATTCTGTAATAATTGCAAACAATATGAGAAGATTATATTTTATCTTGCCAACTAGGGTGAAGGGTACTTATTGAAGAATACCTTTTAAATAAAAGTAAAATTAAGGGCCTAAAGAATTAAATAAAAAAAAACAAACCTAATTGAGAACAAAAGTCTATTGTGAGACAAAAGCGATCTAAAATTAAACAAGTATATGACAAATTTCAGTGGGTTGACATTGTCCTAAGGATTATCTTATTTATAAAGAAGCCTTTTTTTATAAGTTTATAAGTATATAATATTTTTTAAAAAAGAGAAATTTTCTTTTCGCCTAAAAGTGTTATTTTTTATTTTTTGAATGTTTTAACTTACCTTAAATGTTAGGTGACTAAATCTTAATCCCAGGGAAGTTAATTAATATTTAATGAATGCAGTTAATTTCAAATAATTCCCTTTTAGCAACAGATACCTTTTAATTATTTTTCTCTTTTTTATTATTCTTTTCAACAAAAATTTTATTTATATTCTTCATCATTTTTAAATATCTCTTTATATAAATTTAATATCATTAGAGAAATATTTTTAAAAATTGTTTATAAATTTTTTAGTTTTTTATTTATATATATGTAATTAATATTTGTTTCAATTTTTATTATTTTTTTTTTATTAATTTTGTTTTAATTTTAATTTATTTTCACTTTTTTTCACCTTTTCATTAATGCTGAAATACCAATATATATTTTTTTTTTAATTCAAAATTCTTAAAGGGTTTTTAGTATTTATATTTATTTATTTATTTATTTCTGCACAAAATTTTCATTTCTTAATTCTTTTTCTTTATTTTTATTATTATTATTATTATTTTTTCAGCACAAATTTTATTTATTTTTTTCTCTATATTAATTTAATATCATTTTGTTTTTCTTATTTCAATGTTAGACAAATATTTTTAAACTTTTTTGTTAAATTTTTTTAATAGTTTTTATTTATTTATTTACATACGAGTATAATAAATATTTGTTTCAATTGTAGAATATTTTTTAATTAATTTTGTTTTACTTTTAATTTAATTTAATTTCTCAAATTATTTTCCATCTTTTTATAATACTAAAATACGAATACTTTATTTTATTTCTTTTTTTATTTAAGATTTTTGAAACATTTTTTTAATTTTTTATTTTGTTGCACGTTTTTTTCTGAACTAATTTTTTTATTCCTATGCTTTTTTACAAATTATTTTTTTCCCTTAACATTTTCTTTTCTTTGTGGATTAATTTTCTCAGATAATTTAATTTCTTACTAGTACATTGCCTTCAAACAAAATGATTTCACTTTGACATATTTTAAAAATGCAGCACTATTTAAAGCAATAGCCAGCATTAATTTAAATTTGCTTGTGCTATTTTTCTCTTAATTTTTATTTTTATTTTTTTCTCCCATAAACGAGAATCAGAACTTCAAAACATGCTTTACTTACAACTAAACTCTAACAAAGAGCCAAGTAAATTCCTACCCACACACATACTCATATAAAATATACACAAGCACAACCACTCTGTGTGTTACCACTTAAACTTTGACTTGAATGGTATTTGTGTTTTCGGTTGGTTTTTATGAAACAAACTCACTCGTTTAATGTAAATCAATTGTTAGATTCAGTTAAGGAAGGAGCACAGAACACAACACTATTGCTAAAAGCAACAGCAGAAGCAGCAAAAATTCACAAAAAAAAATTGTGTTAATTTTAGTTGTTTGAATGTGATTCTTTTATTTTTTAGGTGACAATAATAATTGTTGTTTTTTTACGCTCTTCTTGGTTGCAATATTTGTATTTCTTAATACCGTTATATTTACATTCTTGTTCTCAAATCTCCCGAAAGTCAAATGCAGTAAATACACATTAACCCACAGACACACTTTCAAAGCAATAATAAAAACAAAAAATCCGAAAGGAATTCAACAAAAATGTGTTACTTTGTTTATTTTTAATTTTACTTTTTTATTTATTTTTTGTTTACTATATTTTTCTTAAATTCATTGTATTTTCTTTTTCCTTTAAACCAGCGTTATTTTATTTTTAGACAATTTAAGTTTCGCGTTTGCTAACTTTAATGCCTTCATTCAAACCGTACCGTTATGATGAAAGGTTCGCATTGAACTGAATTCATATGGCGGCTACTAGTTAAGGTTTAACTCGTATTTTTTTATTTTTCTTTATCATCCTGACATCGTGTGTGTTTTTAGTTTGTTTTTGTGTTTTTTACTGGCTTTGCTCTTATGTCTGTATTTACTATTTTACTGTTATTAACATGTTGCATGGTACATTAAAGGAAATAAAGAAAATGTGTCACAATACCGAAACAATGTTAATGTTAACAACAATCCCCTTAATGTTAAGGATGGGAAATTTAATGTTATAGTTATGTAACTGCTAAAAATTAACATGAGAACAGGAAACATAATTTTAAAAGGAGAAATTAGGAATAATGTTGCTGAAGTTTTATAAAAAATACTAATTTGTTTGGTTATTTTGTAGTTAACATAATTATTTGTATAATTTTAAATCAATGAAAGTGTTACTTGAATTTATGTATATGAAGGAACATTACTTATACACCATAAATAGTTTAAAAATGATTTTAAAAGTAAAATGAAATAAATACAGAACTTCTTAACTACTTATGATACAGTTAAGCGAATATTGACGGACAAAAACTTGTGAAAATTGCTACCAACCATATGGAAAACAACAACTTGCAGGAGAAGAAAAACTGTGTTAAATTTGCCCACCTCAGTTGTGAAGAGCTTTTGGTAGCTTGTATTTTTTTTTTTTTTTTCAAATATAAGACAATTTCAACTATGCTTGAGTTTGAGCAATCTAAAAACGTTTCGTTTTAAAAAATGAGGCCTTTTGTCTATTATGCAAATTAACTCTGGTAAAAAAATTAAAATAATAAAAAAAATAGTTGAAAATTTTCAAAACAATAGCTGTGTTTTGTTGCTAACATTCATAGGCAATTTCATGTAAAAGTTAAAGGCCGTATTTTGCAAAACGAAACAGTTTCAAATAAAATAATTTTGTATGGAAAAAATTGAAATTTAAAAAAATTTTCCCATTTTTTCTTCATAAAAAATTTTAACGTTTAAAAATGTTTCATTTTACAAAATGAAGCCTTAAAATTAACGTGTACATCTTAGCTTTAAAGTCGATAAAGCTTATAAACATATAACGAAAAAATATAAAATAAATAATAATTACCAATAAAAAAAGTTTAAATTTATTATATTTCTTTCTGATGAAATATTAAATAATGCCAAATCGGATAAATTTCGTTTTTTTTTTTTTTTTTTTTTTGATAACTATTAACGTTAGCACTCAACGGGAGCAATAAAGTACAGTTAATAATATACAGCTGAAATATTATCCATCCAATTAAAATTAATTTAAAGGCTACATTTTGCTTTATTTTGTAAAAGGAAACGTTTTCAAACGATAGAATTTTGAATGGAAAAAAATTCAAATTTCAAAAAATTTCTTAGTATTTTTCATACAAAATTCTAACGTTTGGAAACGTTTCCTTTTACAAAATAAAGCAATTAAATTCTGACGAACGTACAAATTTACATTATTAAGGCCTCATTTTGTAAAACGAAACGTTTTTAAGAGTGTGAAATTTGTATTAAGAAAACTGGGAAATTTTTTGGAATTTTATCTAAATTTAAAAAAAAAATCCCATTATTCTTCATAAAAATTTCAAACGTTTGAAAACGTTTCGTTTTACAAAATGAGGCCTTTAATTCAAAACTTCTTTATTATTTCTGTGCACTTTTAACAGAACATCTTAAGACGATATAATACAATTTACAGATTATTTAATCATTTAAACATTTAGCATTTTAATGGTGCAACGTTTGTACTAATCGGTGTTTTCCAACGACTCACACTAGGCGCTTAATTTAGAGAAGCGGAAAATCGCATTATTTACAATTTTGTTGCAATATTTGGGTTGTTAGTGCATCAAATAAATGCTTTCTGCATTTTTAAATTATTTTTTATTTTTTTAGCCTAAACCGGTGTCAGTCCGTCTGTTAGTACATCAATAACCAATATTTCAGGTAATCTGTGGTTCGCCGTTTTAAAGATAACCTAATGAAAGCCGGTACGTGAGCTCTTCTTGGGCCAATACTGTAACATGTAAAAATTGGTTATAACCGAACCATTATTTCACTCAGCTTCCATATAAAAATTTTCCCAGTCACACGCTTATAAATGTCATAAATATGTCCGTATTTCCATACATTTTTTTAACATGTGAGTTTTGTCTAAGCAAAAATCATATAAAATAAATTTTGTAAGAATTGGTTCAAAATTGACCATAGCTCCCGTATAACGATAACAGAATAATTTGATATATCATAGGATAGCTAGGAGACTAAAACTTTTGATAAAATTAAAGTTTCTTTATGTCCTACAATTTTATTCGTTCGTCTGCATATCAATTTGTATAAAGTTTTGGTAAAAGTACAAATCGCATTTTAATAAAAAGGGAGGATAATTCTTGAATTTTTCTTTAATTTTTTCAATAACAGTGACATGATAAAGATATTTTTGTCATTAATTTTGAATGGCTACATGTTTTCTACTTTTAGTTTCTTCCAAATGTTAATAAAAAAAGAATTACTTTGAACAAAAAATTCATAATTTTTTGGATTATTTTTATATTTGCCTTACATAAAAAGATTTATATTTTAGATCAAATGGTAATGATTGTCAAGGAAATTTATTTTTTCTATAGAAAAAAGGGTTAACAAATTACAAGCAAAAAAACTTTTGAACATTTATTTTTTCTATGAAAGTTAATTTATGACGAATTTTTAACTTTTTAAAACTCTGATTTGACTGCACTTTTTGTTTGTATTTCATTAAAAGAAACTTCAAAGTATATGGTTCATTAAAGATATATTGCCTAAACTACTTTAGTCTCCGGATATAGAAGCAGGATGATTTTGAGGAGTAAGAAAAATCCTAAATTAAATTAAAGTGTTAAAATTAAAAAAACTCCAAATAATTTTAAATTAAAATCGATTTATAACTTATTGACAAATTTAAACAGAGGAGAGTTTGTAGAATAGTTTCGACAAAATTCCAAGGTAAAGTAGAATATAATAACCGAATAACAAATTCGGAAATTCCCAACATCGAGTTTTTAAACTCATGATAAAAAAAGTCCTTCAGAACTAGCCCAAAAGTGCACAAAATGGATCCAAATATTGGACATATAAAAAAAATATAATTGCTTTTCTTTTGAAAAGATAATATTAGAATTTGTTAATTTTTGGAGAAATTAGAAAATTCTTAATTTATGTGTATTTTTTATGTAAAAACTTGTCAAAAACTTTTGACAAAAAACTGCAGTTTAGAAAGAAAATTACAATTCTAGAAAAATATGCTGAAAAGGGTGGTTCAGAAACTTGCTAAATATTGGTATAAAGTTTTATACATAAAAATCTTGTCAATAGTACACAATTTCTATTATATCAAATTAATACATAGACCATTTTGTTGTATGGATACAATAAATAGTCGAATAAGTAAACTTAGTTATAAAATCGTTTATTTTTGAAACAAAATTAAGCTCTGTAAAATATGATTACGAATTCCAACGAAAATATTTCCATTTCCTTTAATATTACTTTCTTTCGATAACGAAATATAAA
Organism: Protocalliphora azurea; assembly: GCA_932274085.1. Lineage (NCBI taxonomy): Eukaryota > Metazoa > Arthropoda > Insecta > Diptera > Calliphoridae > Protocalliphora > Protocalliphora azurea. The sequence continues at coordinate 125,366,335 of OW026520.1, forward strand.
CTTTCCATTAAAATCAAAAAGTATTTATATGAATGCAAGTCACAATACCAATTATGATGCATAATAAAGTGTCAAATTACCCATAGACATTATGGCATTGAATATTTATATATATTTACTAAAGAACGCTTCAAATTCGATGAAAATAGTCTGCGACAACTGTAAATTATTTATGTACTAAGGTTGTGTTTGTTGCTAATAACAAAAATATACGAATAACTTCCTTATGGCAAATTAATAATAAAAATGTGTTCAACGCTTAAAAAATTTTAGAAAATAAAATTTAAATTTGAATTGTCTAATGAATTATTTATTCAAATTTTTCACATAAATATTCTTTACACACTATATTATTAAAAAATAAAGTTTGAAACACAACCCATCTCTAAACATAAACCTCTATTGAGGGATGTGCGAAATATTTATTAGAATAGAACATATTAAAAAAAAACAAAAAAAAAAAAAATATAGCAAAAGCTAATCGAAAAGCAAAAAGATGCCTTCGAAAATTAAATTAAATACTATAAAAATAGGCAAAAAAAATTTATATAAAAGATATGTATTATTCGAATTCAAAAAAATATTTGAATGGTTTCTGAAAATGATATGACCTTTATGTATCAATACAATGCTTATATTAAACAGGGTAACAATATATTTGGAGCACTTCCAAATTCGAACATTGACAGTTTCCGACACTATATAATTAAATATTTGATACAGTCGCTGACAGTGAAATTCGACATTACAAAAGGATATTTTCGAACATGGTTTTGTGTTGCTTTCGAAAAGATATTTTTCGAACCACAAGAAATTTTCAGAATTGTATTTCCAATGTAGAAAAGCTAACAAAACTTTTGTAATATTTTAAAGAAAATACATTTCGAACAAACGTATAATGTGTTAAACATTTTTTAATAAAAACGCCAGAACTTACAAAAAAGCTTAAGGATATTTTCGACCACAAAATTCTTAGAAGTTCTATGATAGAAATTAAAAAAAGAAATTTTAAGATTGTATTTTTATTATAACACTTATAAGGACTATTTGTAATATAACAAAATATAACATATACATACATATTAAACATATAAATTCTGATAGATAACTGGGTTGTTAACATTACTATAAAAGTAGAAAACCCTAATACATCAGTATTATTTTGAAAACCTTTATTTTATATTGAATTCAACTCATTTAAAAGTCTTTCTGTTGTTTTCCCACTTTCTTCTTTAATAATTATTCTCTTCTCTTATTTTAAAATTCCCCTCTTATATCGCTTAACATGTGAGAACAGCGTTAACATTTCTATGTATATGAATTTAATTTTAACAAATAAAAATTATTGTTAACATAACATATAAAATATTTTGGTATTTCACTGTTAGCTACAAAAACAAATACAGCTAATCACACTCGAAGAAACAAAAACACTGTCGGTTTTTTTTAGTAAATTTTAATAATAACAACACATGTTTAACAAGAACAAAAAAAAAAAAAAAAAAACACCAACTGTAACAATGCAAATATTATTTTATTTGCAGACATAAAAGATACGAAGAACTTTTATTTTTTAAGTAATTCTTTGGTTTTTAATATTTTTGTTATTGTTACCGTTGCAAGTTGTTATTCTTTTCCTTTATACCGTTATTTTTCTTTTGCTTTTGAGCTCCTATATGGAGTTTGTTTTATTTTAATTTTTGTCGTATTTTTTATTTATTTTTTTTTCCCGTAATTTACGTTAAAATATTTGCAGCAAATAAAACTGGTACTTTAACAAAAAAATGTAAGTGAATGCAATGAACTGACTTGCTATTAAAGTATGTACATAGAAATTTACATATAAGTAGACTAGATATTAAAGTCTATTATATTTTTGTATAATAAATAATATATAACGGATGGATTTTTTTAAAGTTAAAAAAAGTTGGATAATTTATTTGAAATTTACAACTCCTATAAAATACATATTTATAATGCATCAGCTTTTTAATAAAAAAAAGAAAAAAAAATATAGAACCCTTAGTTTAGTGTTCTATTTTTTCATTGATTTTTAATCAGAGATTATAAGTGTTCTAAGTTTAAATTTTAAATCAAATTTTAATTGTTATTTTTGATTTTTATTTTATTGTTTGGAAAACAAAAATCAATTTTGATTTTTTTTTTAATAAAAATCAGTTTGTGAGTTTTAAAATATAAATGAACAAGTAAGAAATATATAGTCGGTCAAGCCCGATCATGGGGTCTTATATTAGACATGTGGACTATTGTGGACCGATACTTTTACTAAGTGTAAAGTAAAATATATGAATACAGAATATTACGTTAATATTAACATTTATATGAATTTATGTACTTTAGGTGATTCCCAAAAGTGGGCTTATATGGGAGTTATGGTAAATTATGGAGCGATCTTCATAAAATTTGTCACTATGATTTCTACTTATATGAAACTTATTTGTGTCGAATATAAACCTGATACTAACATTTTTATGTGATTTATGTACGTTAAAGTGATTTTCGGAAGAGGATTTTATATGGGAGGTATGGTCAATTATGGACCATCATGAAATTTAGCACAAAGATTGAAACTTATACAAAACTTCCTTACGCCGAATTTCATTAGAAAATTGCTATATTTAATGCATTTATGATCGTTAAACTCCTATTCTAGGAGGACATTTGTATGGGGGCTAGATGAAATAATGGACCTATCATAACCACCTATGGTGGTATGGGGTATAAAAATAAAAATCAATCAATGAGTTTTATGTTTTTAAAGGAAAAAACCAAAATTGTAAGATTTTTGTTTTAAAACAATTACCCAATTCAAAAAATATGTTATTTGTGTTACTGTGATATATGGTTTTTAAAATAACACATTATTTATCTTTTTGGAAAATTTATTAGAAAATTTTAAATGACATTATAACATTATGAAACCTATTTTTATATATGTTTTAAATTCCGTTATAAATTATTGTGTTTAAAAATTTGTTGATTTCTTACAAAAAAAATTATTTTTTTATTCAAAATTTTTTTTACAAAAAAAACTTTCCACCAAAATTAAAATTTTTACAAAATATTAAAATTTTTACAAAAATTTTAATTTTCACCAAAAATTGAAAATATACTAAAAATTCTAATTTTCACAAGAAAACATATATTAGTTACTAGAAATTCAGGTTCTCACGAAAATTCCGAAATTCAGTTCTTCACTAGAAATCCGACTATCCACCAAAAATTCAAATTGATTAAAAACTTATTACTCACTAAAAATTAGATTTTTCAATAAAAATCTGATTATTAATAAAAAATTTTAATTTTCACCAAAAATAAAAATTTTCAATAAAAATCGATTATTTACTAAAAATTCGATTTTTCACTAAAATCCTTTTATTCACTAAAAATTTGATTTTTCACTTAAAGTTTGATTCTTCATTTGAAATCTGATTTTTTACTAAAACTCTAATTTTTCACCAAAAATTTAAAAAAAAAAATCAATTTATCAATTATAACAATTAAAAAATGTATAGTCGGACATACTCGACAATATTATATCCTTCATCATTGCTTTTTAGCCTCAAAATGATTTTCGAGATTTTCAGAAATGGCATTTTATGAGACCTATGGCCAATTATTAATTGATTCTTATGAATCCTTGGCACTATAATTACACTTATTCACTAAGTGTATTACTTTTTTAAAAATGTTATTCTTCTTCAAATAATATTTTAACAAATAACACAATAACGAAGTTGTGAATTGGGAAGATATAAGTATAATGTATTCAAATTTGCATTCTCTATAATCTAAGAGAAACTTATATGATTACATTTAAAAATTACAATGATTATAAATAATAATTATTATGGTTCCATTTTATCATATTACAATTTCATCAAATTATATGATATTTATATTTTATGATATTATTATCTCTTTTTATATTATAATTTTATTATAATTAATTATTATTATTATATTTATTATAATTAATTATTATATTATATGTTTAATGTACTAAAGTTGTTAAAATAAAACACACTAATTCGAAGCTATTAATTTTTTCTTAAATCTAATACATACAAAATAATAGAAAAAAATCTTTATTAGTTATTTAAATTAATTTATATTTTTATAATTTACTCATTGATAAGAATTAGTAATAATTAGTAATTATTTACAAAAAATAAACATCCTCGGAAGTATGTTATGTATTATCTTAACTTCAAATGTAGTATAGAATGCCAATTTCAGGTTTCATGTTCTTTCCATTTTTATTTTCACTTATTTAGATTTATTAATTTTTTGTAAGAAAAATTCCCTATTTTATCAAGAATTTCTAATATCTACATAAACAAAAAAGAAAAAAAAAACAACACTGCTTACAGACTACACACAAATGTGTAATGAATAGTTGTAGATAAATTTTAGAAATCTACGGTAAACAAAAACAATTTTTTAAACTTTGGTTTTGTTTTAATGGAAATTTCACTTCTTCGACACGTTTTCAAGAATAGCCACCATTATTTGTTCATTGATTATATTTATTTCTACTATCATATGTGGTTCAAATGCAAGATATGTTTTTTAACTAAACCCTTTAATGGTGGTTAATGAATATATTATATTACTTTAATCACACCGAATATAACCAAACTTTGTCTATGTATATTTATTCATAACATAAACTGAATGAGAATTACAATGAATTTGGAAAACATACAAGATATATTAGAAAACAAACAAGTTATGAACTTTTCTACTAAGTTCGTGAAAAGAATAAGTAATATAATTATTTGGAACATTTTATTATCATAGGAATAGTAATATTAACATGGTTTAAAAACAGGATATAGTTTAAGAACACGGAAAAAGACTGCAAATATTTAATGTTCGTAGAAGTAATGATACTTTTCATATTAAAAAATTTTGTTACTGGTAAAAATATTTAAAAACATATAACTTTTGCAGTCAACCAAATAAAAATTATTATTGAGTATAAACATTAAACAACAATATAAGGCTTTTATTTAATGTCAAAAAAAAAAGAAAAAAAAGTTTAAAAATCATTTGATACTTTTTATCTCAATTTAAGAAATAAAAATCATAGACTAATTAAATTATTTTTTATGCGAGAAAAAATCACAACTTGAGTTTTAATTAAAAAATTATTAATAATTTTTTTTTTTTTAAATTCATAAAATAAAAATCAGAAATAATTTTTATTTTCGAGAAATGAGATAAAAATCAAAAATAATAGTTTATTACACAATAGTTTAAGTAGCGTTATATTAAATGCAATGGCATACTCAGGATATTTTTAACTAACTTCCTTCACATTGTTGTTTTTGATTTAAAATTACACAAATAATTATTATTTTTAATCTCTGTTTTTAACAAAACTATAAAAGTAAAAATATATATATATATATGAAATAATTCTATATTATGGCCCTTTTGTTAATATGAACTCAATAATATCTGAAGTTCAATAAATCTAAATAATAAAACACACATTAATTATAAAATTTTTAGCAACCCCCTAAAATGGGGAGTAAATTTTATTTTAACGTCTGCAACCGTTTACAAATAATTTTTTGTTTTTTTTCTGTTTTTTTATTTTTTTATTTTATCATATATAAAAACTTTTCCTGTTATACATATGTACATACCTTTTAATCTTTTGCTATTTCATTATAAAATTTACCTGTTCGGTTTCCTGTTTTTAAAACAAGTTTATGTTACATTTTCATTACACCATGTACCTGTGGCAAATACTGCTGGAATTTTTATGACATTTAATTTATAAACCCTTAAAGTGTCATATAAATATGTTTATGTTTTTAGCTTTTTTGTCATATTTATCCCATTTTCAAAAATATTTTGATATAAAGCAATAATTTTCATTTAACATCTGCCATGTAAAGTAGAAACAAATTTATATATAACCCAGAAAAATTTGTAGAAACGCGTAAAGCAATCTATAAAATAAACTTTTTGTAAAAATGTTAATAACATTTTTTAATTTAGTAAGCGGATATCAAGATTTTAAAATTTAATAAAACAACACACAGTGTGAGATTTTGCTAAGAAAATCTTAACTTTTTGCAAGAATGAATTATTATTAAAAAAAAGTTATTAAAAGGAACAGCATGTGGCTATAAAAATTTAAATTAACTGAAAAATTCATATAAAATAATTGTGTAACGGCGGATTGAAATATTTTTTTTTTTTGTAAATCAATCAGCCTAACCAAAAAAAAAAAAAAAAACTGAAAAGTCGATTTGAAATACACACACATAGAAAAAACATGGTTACAGCATTATCAATACAACAATATTATATTCTCATTGTTAATTTTATTAAATTTTAATAACTCTGTGTTCATGATAACAATAACTTTGATTAAATTTTTTCATTTAATATTTACACTCAATAAGAATTTTAGCATGATTGACTGGAAAAGTTATATGTTTTTAAATATTTTTACCAGAAACAAAATTTTGTTAATATGAAACATGTCTCTACTTCTAAACCATTGAATATTTGCAGTCCTCTTCTTTGTTCTTGAAGTATATTCTGTTTTTAAACCATATTAATATTATTATTCTTATAACAATAAAATGTAACAAATAAATATGATATTTATCCTTTGCACAAACTTAGTGGAAAAACTCAATACTTGTTTGTTTTTAAATATATATATATATATATATATATATATATATATATATATATATATATATATATATATATATTTTAATATTCGTTTTCTGATTTCAATGTAATTCTCGTTTAGTTTATATATGAATAAATATAAGTAGACAAGGTTTGTTTTCCTCGATGCACGCAGAGAAAAAATATACCTATAGTGACCGTAATCTCTGAGCAACATACTATGATTGAAGCATATAATCACAGCCAAAAATAAAAATGATTATAAGTAACAATTATTATAATTTTATTTCGTTATATTGTATCCGATTTTATGGATTGTTTTTCATGTTATTATTACAGTTTTACATATAACCGAACAATCTTATTATATAATTAAACCACATTCTCATATTATGATTTTTAAAATTTTTTTTTATAATTTTTATAAAATTTTTATTGAGAAATTCTATGTATATATATATATATATATATATATATATATATATATATATATATTCATTTGTACCACCACATTTGACTGACGAACACTTTTCTATTTTATTTTCAATAAAAGTAATAATAATTTTTATGATAAGATTGAATATTATGAAAAAATGAAATAATAATATGATAAGATTGGATAATTACATGATAACTGGAGGTAATAGAATGGCCAAATGGAATCATAACATGACAATGTGGTATAATAATATAACAAGATTGTTCAATTTTGTGTAAAACTATAATCGTAATATGATAAAACAAACCATAAAATCGGACACAATATGACAAAGAGGTATCATAGTAATTATTACTTATAATCATTTTTATTTTTCGCTGCGATCATATGTCCCAATCATAATATGTTTCTCTTAGATTATGGTCACTACAACTATATTTTTTCTCTGCGTGAATAAAGTTGACTATTATTTTAATTTTCACGACATAAAATATTTATCAAACTAAATTTTAAAATTTCGTTTTAAATTTAAAAAAATGAGCTCCTTTTTAATATTTTTAAAGTTTATGAATATTTTGTTTGTATTATTTTTTGCAATACTTTTGGAAGATATTTTCCTGGAAAAAATATACGTAATATCTTCTTTTTATTATTTAGACGAAAATCATCAAAGCAATATTTATTTAATATTGCATTTTCTTCAGTTTAAAGAAAAATTGGTAATAAAAAAAAAATTTTTTTGAATTTATTAAATTTTTAATAAATATTATTTTATCCTCAAAATATCGCGCAATTTTCAGTAAGTTGATTGTCACCTCCGCAATAAATTAATGATATCCCATTAAGATCATCTGGAAGATATTAACGCAATATTTTTATTTTTCAGTCACAATTTTTTCACTTGTCCAAAAATTGTACAAAAGTTAAAAATATTGAAGAAATTTATTTGTCGTTTAGCAAAAAAGTTAATATTTTTCAGTTTTCGTACTTTATGATGTTAAGACTTATATGCATGCATGCTTTACAAGATGTAAAAGTTTTCTTTTTTATACTATTTCAAGTTTTATTTAGTGATAATTTTTCTATATATAAATATTAAAACTTCCAGCAGATTATCTGGTGGTATCTTCTTTTTTCATCTAGATGAGTATCTAGCAATATTGGCTATTTTGCTTCCAGGTGTATTGATTTCTTATTGTTTCGATATATCGCTTGTAAGGCAATAAAATTTTTCTTTTAAGCAATACAAATTTTACTTGTAGAGCTTTTGTTATTCCTATTCTTTGAAAAATATTTTTGATTTTTTTAATGTATGAGTTTGAAGAAGCTTTTAAAACAGTTTTTTACATATTTCTTATGGAAAGGAAATAACAAAACTTCTATTTTTAAATAAAATTGATTTTAAGAATAATTAAATTTTAAATTTCTTCTGTGGTTAGACTGAATGTATTAAAAATTTTTTATATTTCGAAATTTTTCGATTCTCGATAATTTTTATAAATAAGACAAAACAATTAAAATAAATAAATATTTAAAATAAATATTATTTTTTGTATTTGTTATCTGATTACTTTTGAATTATAATTATAAACCTTAAGGTGCCAATTTTCCAGATTTTTAAGCTACATATTGATGATATGATAATTTAAAGAGAATATCACTATTCGAAAAGGAAATCCTCCTTTAAACAAAAATTAATGGACGGACATAACCCTTAATATGCCTGTCACTCTAATATAATTCGAGAAGGGTTTGTTTCACTTAGAAAACTTAAACTTCAAGAGATGCCAACTAAAATTACCTTCCAGTTATCTTAACATTATTTTTTATCCACTCAATAGTTTCGGAATTATTAGGAAATTAGTTTCAAAAAAATAAATAAATAAATAAAATAAATAAATATTTCATGCGAAATTAGAGAAATTTTCTTCTTAATAGTCTATAGAAAGTTACAATATTTTAAGTTTGAATCTATTGTCATATTGCAAGGTATACGAATAAAATAAACCATATATCATCCCAACTGATGAAGAAGTAATGATTTCATTCACAGTTAACTGAAGACAGCTATATATTACGTTATGTAAATACTGAGCGTATACGTAATATTCGAATTATTAATTATACGTACAATTTTTATTAAGCTGTCTGCACTTATTTGTGACTGCATTTTTAATTTTTTGTAAAGTTTTCTTTTGTATAGATTTTTAATTTTGTCCAATCTATATACATGTTTATTAATTGGAAAATATTTTATTAATTAATTTTATTTATTAATTTATTTGTATATATTTATTTTTTTTTAATATATTATTTCAAATTTCTTTAAAAATGATTTGATAATAATATTTGATAACAAATTGAGCAAATACCATTTTTTTAAATATATGTTAACTTGTATCTTTAGATTTATAAATGATTTGATAATAAAATTAAATATCAAATTAAAATTATGCTATTTTTCAAATATTTTTAAAGTTATCTTTAGGTTTGAAAATGTTTCAATAATAACATTTGATGTAAATTTGGGAATGTACACATTTTTAAACGTTTCCTCTCAAATGATTCTCAATTTGAAATCAAACTTAGAATTCAAACCTCTACCTACATTTGAAAGAAGATTGAGAATCACGTTTGATATCAAACGCTAAAGTTACCACATTTCAAACGTTTGACATTATGTTTGCTGGGTTATTCCAGTTAACCTTTATATCACTATTTTGGTGTTATGTTTTATTCGAACATGTACTTTACATGGTGTCGTAAAACTTATTTTTTTCGATTCTGATGTAGGAAAACCACTTAATCCATGCTTATTAAAGAGTAGAATATAGGAAAAATAAAAAAAAAAAATAAATTCGTCTTTAGCTTTCTATCAGCGAATAAAAATCATTATGAGTTGTTTTCTTGTTGTGAGATTGAAAGTCATTAGACTGGAAAGGAACTGAAGACCAATTTTAAAAATCATTTTAAAATATTTCCTGTATTCAGCGCTTACTATAGAGTATTTTTCCAACGGGAGAAACAGTCAGTTGGATGGACGGACAGTTTTGCAAAAAAAATATAGTCACTGATTAAAAAAAGTACAAATTACAAATTTCCAAGAAAAAAAAATACTTTGCTTTTTATTCTTGAAAAAGGCTACTTTGAAAAATGAACTTTCTGTATAGTTTTACTTTTTAAAAATGTATCTTCTTTTTCTGAGCTATAAAATTTTAAATAATGTTCAACATTAAAGAAGTCACAGATAATTCATCAAATTAACTTTAAAATGGAAATCCAGCCAACTTACAGAAGGATGGACCTTGTTAAATCATCTCAGGGAAAGACTCTGAGTTGATTCTTACACTAACACGTAATACGTCAATCACTTATGGTGATAAGAATATTAAAATTTTTCTCGTTAACCTTCTTATACCCGCGTTCAGATCTGTCAGACCGGACATTAACATTCACTTTTTTTGTAAACGAAAAACCTCCTTGAATTAAAATTATATTCTTTATTAAGTCTAAACTTAATTTTGATGTAATGAAAAAGTTCGAGTTATAGGTCAGACCGATGCACACTGTGACATTTAAACAATCTATCTCGACAATAGTTGAAAAATAAAAATTTTCCGATTGAACAAAATCTTTTATTTGAATTAGAAAACACTATAACTAGATCAGAAATAGATGATATAATAAGAATAAGAAGAAACATTAATTTTTAGAAATACAGCTTACAAAAGGTAGGCATCTTAATCATTATAAAAATGTTTAAAATTTATTAAAAATCCTCATAGTCCAAAATAACATATATTTTTATTTTCGTATAATTTATTACATATTGTAATAAATTATATATCGTTTTGAGGTTATTCAATGTACTTTTTCTTTGAGCAAATTTTCTTTTCTAAAAAAATTTGGCAATAAATTATTTGCATTATTATTATTATTATTATTATTATTATTTCGAACTTTCAAAACAAACACCGGCGCCCAAAGGACTTCGGAGCCGATTGTTTTCATCATTTTCATATACACAACACGAAGTTTAACGAAGTTAAATAATTGAGAGGAAATAAGAAACAAAATTTTTTTTAATTTTATTCTAACTTTCAACAAGAAAGTTTTATGTCTTATAGTTAATCAAAAGCAAAAAAAAAAAAAAAATATAACAAAGAGCGTAAGAAGAAATTATTATTTTTTGTATGCTAGATATAACAACAAAGAACGTAAACAAAGCAAATACATTAACATATTCAATTTTTTACGTCTTCTCTTTGTGTCTATCGCTGTTTTAGAATATTAAAAAAATTTTTAGTTCATTAGATTTATAAAATTATTAGCAAACAATAACTTTTAAGTACCGCATAGTTCCGCCAAAAAGTTTACCACACATCCCCTTTATAAAATAAAGAAATAAAATTTTAGCACAATTTGCTCCCGAAATAGTGTTAAGAAAATGTAAATATGTTGTTAAAGCCATATTGGTACGATGTCTAATTAGGGCTATCAGATGTGGTGATTTTTAATTGCTTTTGGCGACTGAATTTTCGGATTGGCGACATGGAAAATTTTTTGGCGATATATAACATTGTGGCGATTTGTTTGGCTAATTTTTAAAATTTGATTAAATAGGCAATTGTGGATAAAAACTATTAAATTTTCTTATTAGAAATCAGCTATTTTTAGTGTTTGCCTATCTAGTAAAATTAGGAACCATAATTTGTATATAGCTTCAACTTAGACATTGTATTTTAACTTGAATTTTTTTTATTACGACTATTTTTTTAATAATATGGGCACCCATTGGGTTAAACTAAATCGACGACGCTCGTTTTTGAGGTATTTCATTTTGAAATGCTAAAAAAGGGTTTAGTAAAATAAAATTCTTTAGCTTAAATTTATTAATTTACCGCCATATTCACAAACAATTTTAAAATCTAAAATGCATTTTTTTATTTAACTATCAATAATTCCAATTTGGTATCTTACTTCTAAATTACAGTTTTGAGTTATTATCATCAAGATATTACAGCAAATGAATACATGTTTAATAATAAAATATCTTAATTTAAAACAATTTGATATATAATGTCACAAAAGGAGTTTTAAAGAAGTTGTTTAAAAACATCACATAATAGAATCTATACCTGTGGGTATAGGGTCAATCAGTCAATGTTGGTTAAAATTCTCAAATGGGAAAAATTTGACCTACTGCATTTTTCATAGAACGAAAGAGCCATATCATTAATGAATGATTCAATATTGCTTTGGCGAGACAGTCTATTTAGTTCCGAGTTCGTCTTGGCAAATTATAAATAATTTTTAAATTTTTATTTTGAATAATTTGTGCTTGTTTCTTATGGGATTTTGCACAACTCTTCCAGACAGCGCAACCATATGTGAGTATTTGTCTGATACATAAGTTTGTTCTTTATGTTTAATTTTGATCGTCTATTTAGAAGAGGATATAGGGCTCTTCCACAGCAAGTCGCTCGTATACAAACATTCATAAGAAAGTAAGCTTTTCATCAAATATTATGCCTAGATACTTTATTGTTTTAGGGAATTTATTAAAAGGGAACCGAATCACTTAGGTTTTTTTTCCTCTTTAATTTTAATTTTCCACTTAGTGAAATAGGCAGAGGCAGAAACGAGAGCCTTTTGCATACGTTTCACTATAGCGTTCGAGACTTTTCTATGGGAGATGAGTGCACTGTCGTCAGCATAAAAAGCTACATCATTATCAGCAGAGATTTTAAAGTCAGAAATGTAAATATTATATAATAATGGGGATAATATAGAGCCTTGTGGGACTCCAGCCGGAATAGGTTTTTCACTTGAATAATAGCTATCAACAACCACTAATCTCAACTGCATTTTAAATCAAATTTTTCATACAAATTTTGTCTCTAAAATGTATTTTAAATTTATAATTGGTTTGTGATCACGGCTATTAGTTTTTGAATTTAACAACATAAACAATTAAGATTCCATTGAAGTGTATAATAATGAATTTTTATTATCAAATACATTTTAAACACCAATAAACAAAACTTACTATAATTATGTAAGCAAGCTAACTAGTGCTACCAATGAGCAACTTTTCAAACAAAAATTTAAGAATATTTAAAATCGGTTAAAATTGATTTAGTTTATAATTGGAATATATATTCAATTGATTTATTGTTTAATATACATAAATAAAGTCCCTTTTATTTCTAATTTTCAATTAATTCGCTACCTCTATAATTAAGTTTAAACCCAAAAATCGCGAATACGAACGCTAACTTTGAGAAACGGCTGTCACCATTCAGCGTACTCGATTTAACTTTACTAATAGGGTGACTAGTTTGTTAAAATTTGCAACTAGCATAGTGTTATTATTAGCCATAGCAATTATCAAATTATACGAAAATTTAAGTATTAAAAATTGTACGCACTTAAAATTTTAATTAATTTTTTAGTATTTCTTTAAAAAATCAAATAAAATTTTATTTGGTGATTTTTGGCGATTTCTTATTAACAATTTGGCGATAGAGACTCAAAAAAATCTGACTACACTGTGTGTGCTTTTCCGTTATTTTTTTTTTTAATTGCATTGATTTCAGGAATGGATTTTTTTCTTCAATTTTAAAATTTATAATATAAATATGTATTTAAATATTACGAAATATATATAAAATTTGTTTACCTGAAACATCAACTTAATATTTACATTTATATGGGATGTATGCACTTTCGAAAGGTCTTCGAAAGTAGGCCTATAGTCAATATAGACCGATCTTTGTAAAGTTTAGCACTATAATACACTTTTACTTATTTGTGTCAAATTTTATTAAAATATATGAATATTTAACAAATTGATTGGCGTTAAACTATATTCAGGGACGATATTTATATGAGGTCTAGGTAAAATAATAATGGAAAATAATATAACCATTTTCATCGTAATTCTATCTCATCAAGATTTTTTCAAAATTGCAACTTGAATTTTGTTTTACATGTACATATAGTCAGTCAGACGGATGGACAGACATTATTACACTAAATCAAATATGATTCTGGGAGAATGACTATTTTTTCTGTGATGTAGGGTATAACACATGAGTGAATTAGTTTCAATTCCAATTAAAAAAAAAATATCTATGAAATGTAATTTTTACATAAAAAGTGGCATATACTACTCACGTCCATTTTTCTTAAAATTTTAAAAATGTTAAAAGGTCATATGCTTGCTGTATTTTAGATCTTTGTCATTAATTTTTTATTTTTACCATTCTAAATTTACCAAATTTCGTAGTGTGCGTTGTGGGTATATTTATTACATATTTGTGTGTTAGTATTAATTTTAATAATTGCAATTAATTTGTATTTTTTATTACTATAAATTTATATATGATATTCACATAAAATAAAACAGTCGAAAATTGTTTTTGGAAAGACGAAAACGTATCTAAGTAAGATCGCATAAATGTTCACCAAAAGACTTAAGCTACAAATATACTTTTATAAAAGTAGATAAAACATATATTTTAAATATGGTATTTAGGTTGTCCCGAGCCTACAATGTCAATTTATAATAAGGGATTTAATTGAATGATTTAATATATATATTTATACAAATAATACGATTTTATGTTATTTCGTTAAATAATATTTACTACGTGGTACATTGTGAGATTATGCTAATATAGGCGGTCAAAAGTCAATTTATTTTTCATTGAATTTTATGAAAAAATGGCTTCTATATTTTAAAGAACTCTACATAAAATACAAGGGGGCATTAAAAAATTAAATAAAATTTTTTGAAAATAGTTTTTATTTGAAGCGCATGTGAGCTTTTTAACATTTTTAAGAAAAATACACGTAAGTAGTATGTGCCACTTTTTATGTAAAAATTACATTTCATAGATATTTTTTTTTTTTTAATTTGAATTGAAACTAATTCATCCATGTATTATATCCTACATCACAGAAAAAATATCCTACATCACAGAAAAAGTCATTCTCCTAAAATCACATTTGATTTAGTGTAATAATGTCTGTCTATCCGTCTGATTATATGTACATGTAAAACAAAATTCAAGTTGCAATTTTGAAAAAATCTTGATGAGATAGAATATAAAAACGTTAAAGTTTTTTTTTTACGAAAATTTATTAAATTTAGTGAATCAATTGTTTTCTTTAAAATACAATTTTTGTTTTACGAAAATTAGGTGCTTATTCCTGCTTCTTCCCCCTTTTTAAAATTTACAATTTATTTTCATAGATTTTTCGAGGAACTTGGTTGTAAGTTAAAGAATGACCAAATCTTATTTCTATTCAATATTTTGAATACTGCATATAAAATATATTTTAGATAAGGTTCTAAAACAGTAATGTTAAGATTAGAATTTTGGCCGACTAATTTGGCAAAAGCTTGGGCTGTACAAATTTTGGACCCACAGTTGTACGAAGGTTAAATTACAAAAAAAAAAATAAAAAAATTCTTATTAAAAAAAAAAAATTAAAAAAAAAATTAAATTGACCTTATACTTATTTAAAAAATTAAATTTTTTATTTAAAATTATTATTTATTTAAAAAATTAAAAAAAAATAAAATAAAATGAAATAAAATAAAGTAAACTGATCTCATACTTTCAAATATATTAATTAATTTAAGTAGGTGCATATATGTCTTTTACACGATAAATCACATATTACTTCCACATCAATTGCCATTTTTAACAAATTAAGAATATATTCTTAATCAGTGTTACCGTTGAGATTTTTTAAAAAGTCTCCAAAAAAGGGAATTTCAAAAAATAAAGTCGTCAAAAAGGAGATTTTTTGAAGTGAATTTTCTGTCTCAACACATAAAAAACTTATCAAAATTTGTTTATTTGATAAAAACAAAAACAAAAAATTTTGTACTTTAATGGTAACTACTAAATTAAAATTTATTAATGGCAAAATAATTTATTTATAATAATTTTTATTATTGTAAAAAAGGATTAGTTCATTAAAATATTCAGCATAAAATTCTCTATTTATTAGTTAAATTTCTGTATTTTGTACTAGATTTGCACTCTGATTCGAGCCTTACAAATCCCCGTCTAACGAATTTAGGACTGAAAGCATGAATTCGCATGTATTGGCCTTAAGGCTGCCGAACAATTTACTTTTCATTAGCAATAATTTAGAAAAAAGATGCTCGGCCGAGGTACTACTATGAACCAAAGTAAAAATATAAATTAGGATATAAGTATTCATAATTTTGACGTTTTGAATAGTTATTCATAGACCTTATCATTAGCCTTAGTTTTTAACACTTTCAGTTCATTTATATATTCCTTGGTGTCTATTTTTACATCACTGTACTTGGAAAGAATCTCAAAATAATTTATTTCTTCGTTGAAATTAATATTAATTTATCGAATAGTCTCAAAAAGTCACCATTTAGTTCCATTTTAAAAAAGCAGCCAAAAAAATGGCCAGGTGGTTGAAAAAGGGGAATTTGACAACTAAACGGTAACGCTAATCTTAATGCAATAAAAATATTACAACTACTTCCTTAGTTCTTGTGCTACCCGCTTCATAAATACGTATATTTTAAAATCTGGATTTTTATGATATTACCAAAATGAGTTTAATTTAAAAAGACAGAAAGATTACTATTACTACTATTATGCTAATATTAAGCAATTACTTATTGTTCTGTGAAATTTTACATTTTGTAATTTGCACAGAAAAAAAAAAGAAAAAAAGAAACAAGATCTAACTTTAACAGCCATTTAAGCCGTCACAAAATTACTTCTAGTACTGTAATGGTAAAAAACCAAAAAGAAAATCTAGTACACAAAAACATTTTCCAGTAATTTATTGGCAAATCCAATAATGTTTCTTATTTTTGTTTCAATTTACCTTTTCTGCTTGTTTTTTATTAACTATTCATTTGCCTCTTGTTTTTTTTAGTACAAATAACTAATCAAAGCTGATTTTATCCACTTTGAATTTTTTTTGGCTATTTTCTTGTTGTAATTTAAAATTCAATTTTCATTTAACAGCCCCCGAAAAGTAACAAGAAAAGTTGACCATAAAAGCAAAAGGCTACAAAAAAAAAAAATACATTAACCCACGGCAATGAAAATAATATTATTTTGCTGCTTGTTTTTGTTATATTTTTTAGCAGAAACTTTATTAACGTCAACAATAACTAATGTCTTGCCAAAAAGTTTGTTTAGTACTAAAACAAAAGTAAGAGACAAAAAAAGAAAAAATTATTTCGATGAAAATTTAATGAGTTTTGTTTACCTTAGAATTACAACAGCCAAACAAAGAAACAAACTAACAAATAAAAAAAAGGAATTTATAGAGGAAATCTAAAAAATGAGGATAGTTGGGGAAGTTAACGATTTCAAAGAAAATTTTAATTTTGATCATTTAACTCAGATAAAGACTGAAACAAAATATTGATTTAATTTACCCTATTGCCTTATATTTATCGCTTGTAGTATAAAATTAAATAAAAAAGTTTATATTAATACAGGGTAATTCCAAAAAATTTCGATTCAGATCGGTTTTTGACCATCACCAATTTTAACAAAATTCAGTACATATAATCTATTATTTCATGCGCTTCATATAGCGTATTAATCTGGACCATATCGCTAACGGTTTATATTCTGTGAACCTTTGGACATTTTGAGATTAACTTATTAGTAAAATTCTATTAACTGCTATAGGAGAACTCTTATAACTTTTTATCCCATTGAGATCCCATTTTGAAATTTTTACACTATAACGAAAACTTTATTATAAATATCATGCCAAAAACTAATGAAAATTGAAAGGCCTTTTCTCAGGATAATCAAGGATAAAACATATTTTTGTACCCTATAATACCATAGGTGATTTTGTGCTGATGGTTATAACGCATAGAACCTTAAAGTACACCAATCGTCGTACTTAAAGTACACCAATCGACTCAGAATTACTTTTTAAGTCGATACAACGATGTCCGTCCGCCTGGCTTGTAAATCTTTTGCACAAAGTAGGGTTCGCAATTTTAAGGATAACTCAAAGAAACTTGGTACGTAGGACTTTCATAATATAAGGACGAAGCCTATTGAAATTGGTTGTGATCGGTCCATTATTTCACCTAGTCCCCATACAAATGTCCCCCCGGAATAGAGTTTAAATACTCAAACATACCTTATGAAATTTTCAATGATTTTCGGTACAGAGAAGTTCTGTAAAATTATCAATCTTTGTACTAAATGAAGATCGGTCCACAATTGACCATAGCTCCCATACGAATGTTAATATCAAGTTAATATTCGACACAAATAAATTTTATGTAAGTAGAAACAACATTGTCAAATTTTATGACAATCGGTCCATAATTTATAATAGCTCCCATATAAACCCACTTCCAGGAATCGCCCTAAAGTGCATGAAACCATGTAGATGTTAGAATCAACGCATTATTCTGTATTTGTATATTTTATTTTACATTTAGTAAAATTGGCCACAGGTGTATTATAAGTTCCCTTCCCGAATTTTCGTGCTCGTACACAATGGTGTAGGGTATTATTAGTCGGTCTTGATCGACTATATTTTTCTTTCTAGTTTAATTTTAGAGGTCCTTGTGCCAGGATAATATTTCAATTTTTGTGATTTTGTGATAAAAGGGAATATCAGCTCTTTCCACTGATACCAAATTTATAAAATCAGAGAATGCACATAAAAATTATTCATACTTAAATTTTATTAATTTTTGACAAAAATGCCAGAGGCATTAGAGGTCTGTAAAACATGAACCATATGCGAAATGTACCTGATTCATTCGTGATAAAACATACAAAGATTAGTTTAATGAACACCCCATATAAAAAAAATCTAATATAAAATTTTTAAAACTGTAATTTTGGGTCGAAATTTTTTGCAATTACTTTACAGCTAAACTATCAAAACAAATACAAATGTAAAATAATAGTTTATATAAGTATTTTTTTTTTACTTACTTAAGTATTTTTTTACTTACTGCCATACATAACTGGTTGCTGCCTCCAACTGAATATTTCTTAGTTTAAAAAAAAGCAACTCTATTTTTCAGAATAAATATTAGCTTTTGATTTTCACTTGAATACCGGAAAACAAGCAAAAAAGAGATAACAAATTTCGTTACCTTTTTTTTGTCTCTAAAACAAAAGTGAAAAATAAAAAAAAATCACAACCTTCACTAAAATGAAATTTATTCTTAACATAAAAAAAACTACTTGCCACATTTCATTGTTGCTACAACATGAAAAATATTTCTATATAATTTAGTTTAGGACAAGGAAAACAAAATTGAAAAAAACCAAAAGTAGCAAAACATCCTTTGCATAAATTAGAGTAATAAATATGTGTTGCTAACACATTGAACACAGTAGTTTTAATGCAATATTACATTTCAAATGACACAAAAACTAAATAGCAATAAAGTTTGAAGCAAAGTGAAAAAAGCTTAGGGCACATAATAAACTGTTTTTTGTTTATTTAGGCTACTTTTATCTACAATTTATATTGTCAGTGTTGGGAATAGTTAGAATAAGTTATTCGTTAACTGTTTTATTCCATTATTATTTTCGATATTCTAGTAGGTTTTTGATGATAAATAAGTTTCTTTTATTAACAAAAATCTTTATTTAGCTTATACTAGCTTAACCCGGTGCGCTTGGCTGCACTGTTAAAATAAAATAAGTGTGAAAATATACAAATATATTTTTTTATGATTTAATTTATTTATTTACATACGTATTGTATTTCAACTTGTTTTGTAAATATACACTTTTAACAAAAAAATTATTTTAATATATATTTACTTATATTATCAATAGCAACTAATTCAATTAAATAATTCTTATTATTAATGATTATTGTAGTGCTTTATGATCTGTCCACCTAACTCATTTTTATTTTGAAATTTATAGTTTTCCATTATAGTGGCACAGTTGCGCAATATTTAATATGTGCATCATATGGGGGTATTGCTCGCCCTACGCCTACCACTTTTATTTTAATTTTCAAAAGGTGTAGTTTATCATAAGAGGAAATCCTACCAAGTTTGAACATTCTCACTATAATAGTTCTTAAGATATGCGATATTAAACATTGGCTTCCTATGAGGGGGTACCACTCCACCTACAGCTATCTTACTTCAATTTCGGTGCTCAGAAGATCCTACTAAAAAAATTAAAAAAAAAAAAATGGGTGCAGCGGCTCTTAAGATATCCAATACTTAATATTGGTATCCTATGGGGGTACCACTTCCCCTGCGCCTATGGAAAAAATAAGTAGTACTTTATTTACGGGGCTCACGTGATATTACC
This sequence comes from Protocalliphora azurea, assembly GCA_932274085.1. Taxonomy (NCBI): domain Eukaryota; kingdom Metazoa; phylum Arthropoda; class Insecta; order Diptera; family Calliphoridae; genus Protocalliphora; species Protocalliphora azurea. The sequence goes on from OW026520.1 coordinate 125,386,804, forward strand.
GTTAAAATTTCATAAAAATCGGTTCAGTCGTTTAGGAGACTATAAGCCAACAAACAGACAAACATATTTCATTTTTATATATACAGATAGGTAGATAAATATGTATAATTATGTATAAATGAAATACTTTTATTTAATTTTTGTTGATTGTAATTATAAGCCTCCGAATAACGATTATTTTGTGATAAAATCTACATCTCTACTTCATATTTGGTTTTGTTTACATTATTTTTGTTGAAATTTAACTATTTTAATAATTTTTGCTGTTAGAATATGTAATTTTTATCTCGGAGTTGATATATTCGACTAATGGCATCTTTATCAAACACTTGTATATATTAATTTACAATTTGGAATTATGTGGAAACAGCAAACGAAAAATTCGAACATATGTAATTGTGGCGAACATGAGAACAACCGGAGTGTTGGCATTTTATTCCAAAAAAGATAAAAATATACCTCTACCTGTTTATGTTTATGATTTTATTACAAAATAGCTTAAATTGAACATAAAGCTTAATTGAAAATGTTAATCTGTCCCGAAATTTAGTTTATGTGTTTTTAAATAGCTATATTGGCGCATTTTTTAATTTCAGAACGAATCCTAACACCCGGAAATTAAAAAATGTAACCTTTTTGTCTTAAATTTACGCATGATTAAAAAAAAATGTTCTTGAAATATGTATGTAACACAAATAGTCTTAAAATAGCATTCAAATAGAGTCGAACCTATTTTAAAATATTAACAAAAAATATTGGTAAAAAATATTAAAAAATATTGGTAAGTGCTTTTATTCCAAATAACAACTATTATAAATTAATAATTAAATTTTAAAAATTATCCAGACTTAAGTACACACCAGAAATTCGTGTATGGTCTTTTACTAATATAACAGGTGGACTTGTCGTTGTAAGATTCTACATAAATATATGACAGCCTTCTCTTTCGAATTACAGGCAAGTAATGTAGTGGTTTCGCTTAAAATAACTTAATCATTTACGCTTAAATTCATTTTTAGATTATAGTCAGGGCTGTCATCAAAACTAATTTTTGTATAGATTTAAGGGCCAGTGCAGATAAAATGCGTCATAAAGTACATTTCTTGTCAATAAACTTGTTTCTATCGGTGGCTGAATACTAATTATAAGTTAATTTTACAAAAATTTTAAATATGTTTACTTTTTTAACATGACAAAAATGTAATATATATATATATATATATATATATATATATATATAATAAAATAATGAATTGATCTTTCATCTTTATATATATATATATATATATATATATTGCTTAATCAATATCTCATATTGCTTGAATCGCACCATGGGAATAATACTATTAATATGGTTTAAAAACAGTATATGATTTAAAAACAAGGAAAAACACTGCAGATATTTAAATGTTGTAGAAGTAATGATATTTTTCATGTTAATAAAATTTTGTTTCTGAAAAAAATATATAAAAACATATAATTTTTTCAATTAAAATATTTATTGAGTGTAAACATTAATGGCAAAATTTAAACACAAACGTTGTTATCGTGAACACAGAGTTATTAAAATTCAAGAAAATTAACAATGAGAACATAATATTGTTGTAGGGATAATGCTGCAACCATGTTTTTTATCTGCGTGATGAAATATATCAAGGTCATACTATGCACTAAGTGTTCATCTAGTCTAAGATATATATATATAATAAATTAATCTTCTACTCCCTAAAACAATTAATTTTAGGTCTTAGTTACCACAGATTTTCTTCTTTATGACTTATTCTGTTCTGGTTTCACTAAAGAGTTAATTTTTAATTTCTTTTGTATAAAAATTGATTTTTGGTAGAAAATGAAATTGATCATATGTTATTGTCCTTTTGGCTCTAATTGCTCTGGTCTGGCTATAAAACCAATTTTTAGTTTTTCTGCATACATAATAAGCGTCTTTTGGGGTAGGTTATATGTAAGTTATAAAAAATTTTCGTCATTTTGGAAAGTTTTTCATATAAAAACTGAATTTTGGTAGAATATATGAGTGATGACAGATTTTTGTCTTTTTGACTCGATCTTCTCTGCATTGGCTAAAAATCGATTTTTGGTGTTGTTTTTTGATATAAAAATTAAATTTTGATAGAAAATATAGTGGTTACAGATGTTCGTCCTTAGGGCTCTATCTGTTCTGGTTTAGTTATTAAATTGATTTTTAGTAGCAGATATAAAATAGCATATATTTTTGTGTTTCTTTTCTCTAGTATATCTATAGAAGCAATTTTTAGCTTTTGGAAGTTAAAATCTATATTCGGTTGGAAATGTAAGTGATTACACATTTTCGAGATTTTTACTCCATCTGCCTTGGTTCAGGTATGAAATCTAAGTTCTAAATTTTTCACTTAAAAAACTTTTTTAGGTAGGAAAGGCGCTATCTGATCTGGTTTAGCTATAAAATAAATTGCCCTTCATTTATATGTACTAAGTATTTTACTTGTTGTTTTTAAAGATTAAATTCAGCTACTAATTAAAAATCAATTTCAAATCTCTTCAACCTTTAACATGATACAAAAAAAAAAAAAAAAAAATTTCAAAGCGATTTCAATGTTTACACTTTATATTATTCCTTTGCACCACTGTTATTGTACAACAAATAAAATATTAAAAAAAAGCGAAAATAAAAAACTGAATGAATGGATAAATAAATGAAAATCAGTTACATATCATCATAATATGTTTGTATTACAATAATAATGCCGACAAATGACTAACACAATAGCTATTTGGTTGAGTTCACTGAATCGTTCGTTACTAACTAAATGGCGGCTTGAATGGATGAATGGGTGTTTGAATGGCGTATAATGTAAAACATTATAACATAGATTCATGTCGTACTTTGGGCTTTGCGAGACAGACGTTGAAAATATGAAGGAATGTAAATGAAGTTTTTGTATATAATTTGATAGAGTGGGGAAAAAAGAAGATGAAAATGTTAACACATCCATCTTGTTTCAAAATACGCCAAAGAAAAAAAAAAAAGAACAGCAACACAATAAATTATAACTTATAGTACCCGTGTAAAATACTCTGTTGAGAATGAAAGCGAAGGAATGTGAGTTAGGGATGAAATAATTTTGTACTGTTCGACTTTACTTTGAGTACTACTCTGACGCAAATATTAAAATAGTAAATACTTCCCTTGTAGTTCTACCAACATATTAAAATCAAGGAAGTTTGAAGTCATCTTGAGATCATTAAAATTATTTTTTAATATTGATTTATTGCTAAAGATGCTGTATACACCAAACCAAACGAATATTATTTCTTTAGCTTCCCTAATGTTATTAAAGTTCAATTGTACGAGTGCCAGAGTATAGAGTAATTCGAAGTCAAAACGGACAAAAATCGGATTAGATATTTTCGATTTTAATGAAATTCAATACAGAGATTGGCTACTGGAAGTGTATTTCAAATCATAAACTTTTAGGCTTATGGCCTTTCAGTGGGGCAAGACGCAAAATTTATTATAATAAATCTCTAACTCCTAAACTTCTATTCGAATCGAATTGAAATGTATGGAAGAGTTGTAGGGGAGGATCTAAGCTTTCACACCCTGTGATAAGTCAAAGTTGACTACCTCTAGTATGTAAATCAAATCCGTTTTCAAAGATTTTTATATATTCTGTAAAGTTCTTGGCAAGATAAAGAAAAAATAAGCTTAGTCATCTAAGTAATCTCTTACAGTCAAAAAGATATTTACGCTTGAATTTTGAATCTTTGATTTTTTGTTTCGACTTTCCTAAAATAAGCCCTGAGGTATATGAGGAAAATTTTTTTAAAATATCCCATAATTTTTAAAATATTTCGAAATAATATGCTGAAGAAATTTGTAGAATATCTCAATTCATCTAGACGTGAGTTAGTTTGAAAATAGCTGTTTTTTAAAAAAATATATTACTAACCTTTCACTTCTTTTAATAAATTTTTTTTTTTCTTTACATATTTCAAAAGTCAAAGATTCATAAATGGTTAGTAAAGAAATTTCAAATTAATTTGGGTTCGCATCCTACATCCAGTATTGGACAATTACATTTCTATCGATTATTAAAAAATGTTACGCAAGTTTTTTAAATATGGTTTTTGGAAATTTTTCACAAATTGCCAAAAAGTGGTTTGTAAAGCTTTTAAAGTGTTTTTTTTTTTTTTTTAAAGAAAAACTGATATTTATTTCACATACTATATAAAAAATAACAGTGAAAATATTGTGCTGATATGCTTCTTTGTGCAATTTAAAAAAATTAGTTAAAAGAAAAATTTTTTTTCCTTAAAATTGCAGTATTACATTCGACTTTGGCTGGGTGGGAAGTATTTTAATGTCAAATCGATCTAAATCCATATTATGATTAAATGTTGTTAATAAATTAAAAAAAAAACTTATTCCCAAAATTCACCATTTTCGATCAATGCTGGATGTAGGGTGAAAAACCTAAATCAATTGAGAATTTCCTTATTAACCATTTATGAAGTCTTCTTTTTTGAAATAGGTAAAGAAAAAGTTTTCTTATTAAAAAAAATTTAGAAAAAAATTGAAAGAACAGCAGGGCAGAAGGGGGAACATGTGCCACTTTTTTGTTTAAAGTACTGTTTTCTCACAACTTTAAACGGTATCTCTAAACCGTCTTTTGTACTAAAGACTTAGATATGTTGACTTTAATTTATATCCTTTTGATTGTGATTATTTTCCCTTTGGGTTCGTTATTTTTAAGAATTTCTTAAGTAACCAAAAACGGCAAAAATACCCCAACCCATGGGCTAAATTCGCCAAGTGACGGAGGCAGAATCACTTGCCTATATGTGATGTTTTTCTTTTGTAATTATATTGCAGATACGAAATAAGTGCATTGAGAAAATCACTAAAAAATTTTTGTTTAAATTCTGTAAACCAAAGAAAGTCTATATACACAGTAAAAAGTTACATCACTAGCAAGTACTTCGTAGCTGATTGCGATATTCCTATGGTATAAATCGTGGCTGTGGCAGAAATCTGGGCAGTGCTCCCTAGGAAGAGTTTTATGCACCAAATATAAATATTTTTTTCACAGTTTAAATGAACTTATTAAAACTCTTGTTGTTAATTTTTATTTATTATTATCAAGTTGACTCCCAAAAACTAATAAAGTTATCACAGAAAATACTTACAGCGAAATATTTTGGAGAGTATTGAAAAGCAATTAATCTCGTCTACCTCCAAAAAAATGTAAATTAAAAATATCAAAATTTAATGGATGAAAGATCGCCGATAAAGGAAGAGAAAATCAATTAAATTTTAATTGATTTTAATTACTTCATTTTCAAGATAATTGGTAATGGCAGATGTGCCCTTATGGCGCATGCTACCCCTTCTACCCAGCTATATGTTTGTAAGAAAAAAAAAAAAAAATAGCTGATTTTGCTGATTTTGAACATTTTTCACGTTAAGACATATTGAGATAAATATCAATTTTTTTCAGCATATTGTTTCGAAATATTCTCACAAAAGTATTACCATATTTTTAAAAATTTCATAAACAGAATTGAAGAATGTTTAAAGGAAAAAAAATTAATGAAAAGAAAATAAATAAAATTTTTGTTTATTTTCCGTTGTAGTCTAAGTTTTTGTTTAATTTAACAATGCGGACTACATAAAGTAATCCGGACTTGTTGTGTTTATATATTATATTAGAAATCACAGAATATTTTTAAAAAATCTTTCCTTCATATATACCTCTGGACTTATTTCCAGAAAAAGAAACAAAGTCGGTGCAAAAAATCAAAAATTCTAAATTCAAGTGTAAATATCTTTTTAACTATAAAAGATAACTGAGGTGAAAAAGCTTACTTTTTCTTTATCTTACCAAGCACTTTATAGAAATATAAAAATCTTTGAAATCGGATTTGATTTGTATGTTACGATTTTTTGAAACTTTTACATACTCGAGGTAGTAAAATTTGATGCCCTGTAGCTTATCTCGTGTTATCACAGGGTGACTACAACATGCTTTTTCTAAAACCTTAGGTCCACCTCTACAAATGTTCAATAAATTTTAATTCGATTCGAAGAGAAGTTAAGGAGATACAGATTTATTACCAATAATTTTGCATTTGGAACACCACTGTTTGAAGTTTTGAAAAATGAAAGAAAGCTGAAATCTTTATATAAGTTCTCTTGTTTAATTTTTAATAACTTTTAAAAAGTATACATGTTAGATCTCTGGTTTTAGTTTTATATTGAAGTCAAAGATATTACCTTTATAACGATATGTATAAAGTTTATTTATATCAAAAGTTCAAGGATCACAGTTGGACATATAAAAGCCAAACCGTTAAATCTCAAAAACAGTATTTTTAAAACTCTCAAAAAAAATATATACAACGTTGACAGAACTCATTTCCGTATACTTGCAAAAATTTCAAGTTATACACTTATTTGGTTTAGAAGTTATGAGGCGGAATATGGTAAAAATCTATTTTTTTTGTTTCATGTAAAATTTAAAATAATTAGGAAAAAATTAATTTCAAAGTATGTTTTTTTATAAGCTCATGTTTAAAATAAATATAGTTTATGTTTTGAGAAACACTTCCCATGGCCAATGTTTGCAGTGAATTTTATTGAAATCGCAGATGTCAAATCCGAAAATGGATGCTTTCTGTCCGTTTTTATATGGAACATTCCTATAACTGAATTGTATGCTTGTATAAGTGTACATATGTCATTGTATTTCTACATTTCCTTTATTCCACTATATATGTGTGTGAGAGTATCTGTTTGTTTCAGTGCACTATGGTTTCGTTGACCACTTTTTTTGACCAATATTATCAAAGTGAAAAAGAAATCGTTTTTCTCGTTTGAAGTGTGATTTGAATCAAAATCAACGTAATTTTATGCATTTATTTTGTATTATAACTTTTAAATTCTTTTTTGCACTTTTTAAGGATCATAAGTAAAGGTTTGCTCTTTTTTGGTTAAAAAGTCATTTCAATGGAAGTTTTCCCATATTTCATTTATGAAAACATCCAATGGCCTGCGTTTTCATTTGATAGCAATAATTTTGATACAATAAGCATATACATGCTTGTTAGTTTAATTTTTATATATATTTATATTCTTTGGTTTAACCTTTGTAAAAGATAAGAATTGATAATGCTAACCTAAAAAATAGCAAAACCGGTCAAAGTGCGAAATAAGATCCAGATATTAGTATATTTGTTTCAACTGAACTTTTGGTTACCAATTTTTACCGAAAATGTGATGACCTATTAAGAAACACACATTTTTTTCTCATTCCTATAATTTTCATATTAAATTTTACAAGCGTTTATCATCAGATATATTTTCCATAAAAAACTTTTTTGATAAATTTTTATATTCCAAAATGATAAATTAATCAAAATATTGAAAACAGATACGTTTTCTTATACATACAGTTACGGACATTTTATATTTAAAAGTTTTTAAACTTTTGTCAAAATTTAACGCAAAAGAATAAAACTTTTTCAGCCAAACCTTTGCGAACACACTGAATTATAAGCCTATATAAAAATGATATATTTTATATTATCCCAATAACGGTATATCGTCTCAAGTGCAAATAGCCCTCATTCAGTGCGGACAAAATATAGGATCAAGAGTAAATTCTTGAAAATTTATTAAAATTTTTTTCTAAAATTATGTCGACACTTTACTTTTTTTTTAATTTCAATAACTATATTACCAGTAAAAAAATTTAAAGAAGATAAGAATCATTGATGATCTTTAATTCCGAAAACTATTTGTATCAAATAGGATCTATAAAGTACTAACTTTATAAATATGGAAATATCTAAGGTTAAAGTAAATACTAAGTACAGAAAATTTTTGTTATGATTAGATAATTTTATTTTTAATTAATAGACAGCATTCAGAAGCAATTTAAAAAGGTTAGGGATAAAAAAACCACTTCAGGGACAGAAAATCAGCAATAATATTTATTAAGCCTGGAACTATTAATTTCATTTAGTTGACTTAGAATCTAATACACAGAAAAAATTATTATCTTATATTTTTCAACTAATACAGTTGTTTCATTTTACATCAAAATTTAATTAATATGTTCAGGCAAAAATGAAATAAAAGTATAAGATTTTTCTTCTCGTTTAAATTTTTAATTCAGTCAATCATCAACTTGATGGTTTAATAAATTTTTTAATTGGCAAAATTTTCCTTTTTTTATTTTTTTTTAACACTTATTAGTAACTGATATAATCATTTTGGTGAGAGGGGCAAACGTAAGCAATTTTTAATTGAATGAATTATTTTGGTGAATAGTGACTTTTTTCTATGTAGGAATATAAATTTCTTCTAGGAATATAAGAGGCCAATTAGCGAAAACTTAATTTTTTCGAAAAAACATTCCAGAAAGCCCTGGTTTAACAATATAGAACATGAGAAGCCTCAAATTGAATACTAATGGACCAATAAATATAAAAATTATGTAATATCAAGTAAAAAAGAACTACTTACTTTACAGATGAACTATAAAATTGAAATTGGTTGCATAACCTTTGTCAGGATCTAAAAAATTCCAAAGAATTTAGCAGACTTTATACCTACTGCACAATTAAGCATATCGGTATTGGTAATGTAATGGTGAAGGATACTACCATAGTAAATAATTAGGTTGGTATCTGTACGTAGACAAAAAATATAGTCGTAGTGACCATAATCCAAGAGCAACATATTATGATTGGAACATATGATCACAGCGACAAATTGAAATGGTTATAAGTAATAATTATTATGATTCCATTTTATTATTATTGTGTCTGACTTTATAGCTTGTGTTTTCATATTATTATCCCATGTTATCATATAGTGATCCAATCTTATCATATTATTTTTTCATTTTGTCATATTATGTTTTTTTAACTAAAGCCTTTAATGGTAGTTAATCAGTATCTTATATTGCTTGAATCACACTGGGTATAACCAAACCTTGTCTATTTATATTTATTCGTATATAAACTAAATGACAATTAAAATGAAGTTGGAAAAAAAGATATGAATTTTTCATTAAGTTTGTGAAAAGGATAAGTACTATATATATTTGAAACATTACATTTTCATGGTAGTAATAATATTAATACGGCTTAAAAACAGAATATTGTTTAGGAACAAGCAAAAAGACTACAAATATTTAATGGTTGTAGAAGGTATGATAATTTTCATATTAATAAAATTTTGTCTCTGGTAAAAATATTTTAAAACATATAATTTTTACAGTCAACCATATTAAAATTTTTATTGAGTGTAAATAATAAATGACAAAATTTAAATAAAAACATTTTTATCATAAACAAAGAGTTATAAAAATTCAAGAAAATTAAAATGAGTACATAATATTGTTGTAGTGATAATGCTATAACAATGTTTTTCTCTGCGTGCTAGCATTTGGGAATTCTAGAATTATAATCTAAATTCATTATGTTTCCCTCAACTAACTTCTTATATTCACCGAAAGAAAAAAATATATTCCTATTTGATTTTAGTCCAACTTAATGGAACTAATAATTCTAAATTGAATATTTTTTCGTAGATTTTCGTAGTTTCTAAAATACTTTTTTGATCCTAGACCTTTTCAAATTGCTTCCAAATGCTCTATATTGATTCAAAATAAAATTATCTAACAATAACAATCGATTTCTGTACTCAGTATTTGTTTAGACCTTCGATTTTTCCCTTATTTTTATAGTCCCTAATTTATAGATCCGTTTCGATACAAATAGTTTTTGGAATAAAAATCATCAATGATTCTTATCTTTTTTCAGTTCTTAATTGTTAGTATCGTAAAAGAGATTTAAAAAAATGTAAAGTGAACGCAATTAAAAAACAAAAATTTAACAAATTTTGACGAACATACTGTTGATTCTTTTCTTTCACCATGAATAATAATAAATAAGGCCTATTCGCATTTGAGACGATGTATCGTTGTTGGCATATTATTAAAGGATATTATTTTGATATAGGTTTATAATTCAATTCACTAAAGATTTAACTACTTTACGTAAAATTTTGTTGAAATCTCAAAAAACGTTAAACCCTATTTTTTTGTCCATAAATGTATTTTAGATTTGCTTAATAAACTCAGCCTTGGTCTGTTTAACAATAAAAACAAAAAACACAAAAGGAAGATATGGCAAGAATACAATTTTGGCTAAGAAAAGTGGTCGGTGAAACCATAGTGCTGCGTATAAAGCATTTGGGTGTATATGTATTAGTTTGTTTAACTGTCATTTACTTTAGTTATACAGGGATTTTCATGTATGATTTACGAGCATCTGTACATAAATCAATTTCGTTTCACTTCTTTCTTTTTTTATATTTTTTTTTTTTATTTTTGTCATACGTCTCCTTATTTGCTGCTGCAGCAGTTGCTATGTTTTTCCTTCTTTTTTTTTTTTTTTTTTGTTATTATTTTCATAACTATTATTCTTTATTCCGCTTTATTTTTTCCTTCTGTATACCTTTTTATAAAGAAACAAATTCAAAACAAATGATAAGTATTTGTAAATTAGCATTGAAAATTACACAGGTCAACAAAATCGCAAAAAAAAAAAAAAATAAAATAAAATAAATAAATAATAATAAATTATAAACTCAGGCCTCAATTTGAGTCGTTTCGCTTTGCATCACTGTTTGAAATTTCAATATTTCGATTCACGTCGTTACGATTTCCATTTGCTTCGCTATGATTTCAATTTGCGTCACTATATAAGAAGTTTCCCAATTGTTAATAACAGGCAGTGTTGCTGTTATGAACTAAATCTTGGCTAAATCTAGCCTTTTTATTTTGCTTTTATCCTAAAAAATTTTGTTTAAGCTTATAGCTGTTTTCGATTTTTAAAATGTTAGTGTATGAACAACGATATAATAATTCTTTATATGATGTTACTAATTTTATTTTTACAGAATCATCTATTTAGGCATTTTGTTATTTTTTTTGTTTATTCGCCCAAATGAAGGTTATTTATATATAACAAAATTTTTCGCATGTGGCACTGTATTCTCCAAATCAAAATAACTAATTTTATGTACTTAATAAATCGATTATTATAATTATTTTTAATATACTATAATAAATCTAATGAAGGCGAAAACTACCCAAAATTTGGAAATGCCTAATCAAAAAGGAATTATAGCTCAAAAATTAAGAGAAATATTTCAAAGAATTAGTTTTTCACATAAAGTATAACCCAAATTTGTGGTAATTTTTTGGCCGAATTTTAATTGGAAAGAAAAGAAATCAAAAACTAATCATGCAGGGAAATCCCCAATGTAAAGGCTCCAATTCTCCCGGAAAATTTTAAAACCAATTTTAAATTTAAATTAATTTTAACTAAATAACTGCTTTAAAATTAACAAATATGATAAAAAGTTAATTTTCTGTGAACTATATTTAGAGTTATAGAGCAAACAATTTCAGAACGACATTGATTGATATAAAAAATTAGTCTTCAGAAGGTCCCATTTATGATTTAACCCTACAGTACATACTCCTACGCAGAGAAGAAACATGACTACAGCATTAACACTAATAAAATACTATGTTCTCATTGTTAATTTTCCTGAATTTTAATAACCCTGTGTTCGCGATAACAATTTTTTTCCAAAAAATACTACTTTTTTTTATCAAAACTTCTTTTATGATCAAATATGTGATCATTCTGGATTATTCTGGAACCACTTATTAAGAAAACAGTGTAAATATATAGAAAATAATAATTCGATTTGCGTTATTTCTGTTTGCGTCGCAATTCTCCGGTCTCTATTAAAGACGCAAGCTGGAGCCTCAGTGTGTTGCGAATAATTCTGTAAAATTATTATTTCTTAGACTTGATATAGATGTATGAAGTTAAATATAATCTTTCCATCACGTCATGCTTTTAATCCATTGACGATCAAAGAAAATATGCTTCTCTGAGGAGTTTTTAGGTTAATAATGAAATGGTGCTACAAAAATATATTAAAAGTCAAGTCTCTAACTTGCCATACATAGCCATAATCTTTAAAGTTATAAAAATTAAGAATTTCTCAATTAAGCCTCACAAAGCCATAGAAAAATGATGTGTAAGGAGGAAGTGTAGAGGAGAAATTTGTATTTGTTAAATAACACATGACCTCAAAAGTTTTAAAACTTTTAAAATCGCACTGACAGAAAATGGGTATACATCTAAAATTTGAAATAAATAAAAATACAATAGTTACTAAAAAAAAAAATTCGTGAATAATTTCTCGTAATTCTTATTTCTTGTACTGGATATAGAACACAAAGTGAAATGAAACAGTTCCGTCAACATTTTAAGAGATGTAGTATTTTTATTTTCAACTTTATTCAAAATTGTATGCATATTTTTTCTTAAATTAGGATTATTTTTAATTTTTTCTCATACTAAGAAGCAGCAACATTAGATCTTGGTGAAAAAGTCCCCCTTGTTCATCGCTTATTTTTATGGATTTTGACAATTTTGCTCTATCTATCTAGCAGAGGTGTTTATTTCTTTGGTCGTCAAATGGTTAAAAGTGTGACGTCATGAAAATATTTTATTTAACTTTCATGATGTAATTTTTTCTAATTTTTTTGTTGACTTTGCTCTTGAAATTTGATTTATTATTACTTTTAAACTTTTATTGTTTACGCATTTTTTGTTAGCACGATTTTAATACCATGAATATTTTTGAGATCTACGGTCATATGTTAGTTATATAAAATACAAATTTCCTCTCTATATCCACTGCTTACACCTCATTTTTCCATGGTTTTATGAAGGTTAATTGATAACTTGATTTCTATGTATAGCACCATTTTTTGTTTATAAAATATGACTAATTTCGTCTAACTATTAACTAGAAAATTATATTATCTCAAAACTTCTCAGGGAAGGATATTTTCTTTGGTCGTCACTGGTTTAAAAATGTGACGTGATGGAGAAAAAACAAAATGTTTCTGGTGATTGGAATGACTATATCTATAGTATCAGCAACATAATGTTTTAGTATTGACGTTTGTTATCTGCTGCAGAATTTTTTATATTTCACTTTATCTCTTATTATTTATTCTTTCTACTCCTTTCTAATGAGCTACAAATCATTATTATTAGATTTAAATTAAATTTAGGCATAAAAAGAATTATATATTTATTTAACCTTTAAATGAAATTCGATATTTAAAGTAGAACAAAGAAATTACTTATTATAATAATTATTATAATTATTTAATGATAATATGTATTTTCCTAGGAATTCTTTGTAATAAGTAAATGACAACAATGATATTGAATTTATTTTAAGTAAAAGGCTTCTTTTTATAAGGAGACATTTTTAATGAAAGTCTAATAATTTGGAGAATGGCATGTTACACACTTATTAAAATCTATTGCTTTTGGTGCTGATAATAATTTCTCGTAATTTAATACGAACGCTACACTGAGTTTTCCCGCAAAAAATCAAATTTTAAAATATTGCATTCAAAAATTAACAATATACTGAACTTTACCCAAAACTTGTTTTTTTGGTTGTAACGTGGTTTTGTCGTCGGCTGAGGTAGTTCAGTCGTTCAGTCAATCGACCCTGGCGATTTATGGGATCAAAGAACCCTAAGTGAGAACACAATACAGTGTAGCTTTATTGAATAATTCAGTGTTTTAGTTGTCGATAATAATAAATATTAATAAATATTTTGTGTTAGATAATCACTAGCAGCACAATGATACGTAAGAATTAAGTCGGTTACTTCTCAGGTAATTCGGGTTGTAATACTGGTAGATGCGGGTTGAGGATTCGGTTCCTTCGAGTAGTATACAAGCCGAATCGTTTATGATGCTAGGACGATAATACGTAAGGACTGAGTCGGATACTTCTCAGGTAATTCGGATTTGATTACTGGTAAACGCCGGTTTGAATGCAGCAGGCCTCGGGTACTATGCAGCAGGCTGGATCATTTATGATACTTAGAGATATCTTACGAATACTGTCATAAATAATATAATTCCTTAAAACTAAATTAAAAAGTTCAGATTTAATCTAAAGAGAAACAGTCAACCGAAGTTGCTGTGCCAAAACATTCAACCGAAGTTGCTGTGCCAAAACAGATGACCGGAGTCGCTGTGCCAAAACGGTCAATCGAAGTTCCTGTACCGAAACAGACAACAGAAGTTGCTGTGCCAAAACAGTCAGTAAAAAGCCACTGTGTTCGAAACAGCCCACTGAAGTCACTATGCAAGGTACCCCCCTGACGCTCGGACTTGATCCGAGTACCAGAGGAACAGTGGCCAATTTCACAATATTTGATGTCTTAAGAATAAAGGCAGATTATATTGTGAGATCAGCTCTCTTAGTTTTTGGCAAACTCTGTAGCGCTCGAATCGCAACTACTTCAACCAACCTTAGAATACTTATGTGAAAAATGCCATAAACTCAATAAGAGTTATTAATTCTCTATAATATATGATGGTTGGTAGCTAAAGAAAATAAGTTAATGTACTGGTGTGAACTAATGTAGTTACAGACGAGCAAAGGAGTGAAATGTTAGTGGGGTACAGATATGTAAAAGAATATAATAAATATAAATATAAATATAAATATGTAACAAAGTTTATATAGCTATTACTATTAACTTTGTTACATGATATGACATTTGTTGAACTAGGTGAGAAGTCCAGGTTTTTCAGATATTATTTTATTTATTTTTTTAACAACAATATTATGTTCTCATTATTAATTATGAAAGTAAAACTGTGTTCATGACAACAATGGTTGTTTAGTATTATCATTTAATGTTTACATTCGATATATTTGACTACAAAAATTTTATATTTTTGAATATTTTTACCAGAAAAAAAATTTAATTAATATGAAAAAATATATCATTATTTCTACAATTAAATAATATAAATATCTTTCCCTGTTTTTAAGCCATATTTTGTTTTTAAACCATATTGATGTTATTATTCCCATAACGATCAAATAATACAAATAAATATAATAAATATGCGAGTTTTAGAAATATGACTGAAAAATGCCTAGTTTATTTGCTTTTGAATATATTTTGTTTGAAATGTTTGTTTTTAAACTTTATTATAATTCTCATTTAGTTTATATATGAATAAATATAAATAGACAAGGTTTGGTTATATTAGGTGTGATTCAAAGAATAATAAGAATAAGAATGAGATATTGATTAATTATTAAATAATTAAATTAATAAAAATATATTTTATTGTCAGGAATAAAATAAGTAATTAAAAAAAATAATGTTTGATCATAATAAGTTAAATTTGGAATAAATTTTCAGAATTTTTGATAATTTTTTTATATAATACATATGAATCATAATATGAGAAAATCAGATGATAATATGATAAAATATGATCATAGCAAGCTAAAGTTTTATCTACAATATTTAGAAAATCTGATAATAATATGATAAAATTAGATGGTTTTATTGTTGTAATTTTCATATTTATTTTTATTTATGACTATGAAAATTTTTACAGTAACACTATAATCTGATTTTAATATGCTGCTCTTAGATTGTGGTCACCGCAAACATATTTTTTCTCTGCGTGTAGGAGTAAGAGATGTCACTTAACCATTTATACCCGATTGAAGAACAAAAACTCACACAAACATTTGTAAAATTTACATAAAGTAACTACAGTCAGTTTTGTCTGTAATTTACTTTTATGAAATTTCAAATGTCAAAGTGGTGACAGAAAACATACTTCCGTTCAAGTAATATTAATACTTATTTATTGACATTATAACAACCTATAAAATCAGTTGAAAATCCCAGATGGGAACATGTTAAAGGATGATTGATAAAATAATTACACCCATGAAAGAGTTACTGACGGCCCACAAATATTGTTAATAATTTAGCAATAATTTTATTTTATCAAATTATATTATTTATTACGCAATATTAAGTTACAAATAAATAAAATAATTAAAAAAAAAACATCATTTTTCTTTTGTTAAAAGTGCTGCCATTTCATCTGGAAAATAAATTTTGTTAATAAATGCCAAAAATTTCACATACTTTTTTTAATTCATTTGAAAAAATAACACTTTGTTTTCTTTAATTGCATCGCTTATGAATAAATTGGATATTTCTGTTTTTAATTGGAATTTAAAAACAAAAAAACAATATTAATATAGAAATTGTCGAAATATACAAATAATGAAATATGTATAAATAAATATAGTTCGAAACTTAATTGTTTTCGTATAGATATTTAGAGTATTTAACGGGGAATATTCTAGAGCTTTCAATTCATCTATCTTTCATTATGAGGGATCATTTCTAGTCTGTTTTTAAGATATGACATATAAGTCGATTAAAACTTATGTTTAATGGGTATAAATGTTCCATAGAAAATTTCTACGTCGAATTTTAGTAGGAGTTGCCAAAGTTCTACAGCAAAGGTTCTCAAATGTAGGTCCGCGACCCATAGTAGAAATTGATTCAAACTTAGTTCTGAAATACGATTCAAATGCGGTTATAAAAGTAAAAAGTTAATTCTTAGCTCTATTCCAGAACTAGTTAGATTTACAGATTTTTAATAAAAAATTGTGAGAATAAACTACACACAATTTATTACATTTTTAAAATTTTAAATTTTAAACCTAATAAATTTAACATTTTCCTAAATTGGAAAATTCTGACTTAAGTTTAAGAATAATATGAGATTCAAGTACCAAATATTATCTCCTGAAAATTTACTTTTATTATTAATTTATTTTTGGTTTAAGAACATACAGAGAAAAACAATCTGGTTTCGGCATTGTCACTACAACAATATTATGTTCTCGTGTTGTGAATCTATTGCTGGTTTATCCGGTATAGCATTTATCCAAATAAATTAAATTAAAAAAATATTAGTAATTTTGTTAACGATTTCAACAAAACTTTAGATTTTATGTTATATTTCATTGCCTCGTTTTAGGTCTTTATTAGAGTTGATCGAAAAAAAGTTGTGCCAGTTATCCTTTAGCATGAAGGAATAGTTCGTGAAGTTTCAAAAAATGCAAAAATTATTATTTTTTGACACACCTCAAAATACCGCTCTTTTTGTTTTTTGTGAATAGTGTTGCCATTGAAAGCCCGATTGTAGTGTGTGATATATCGTTGTTAATGGTTTGACAACCGCTTAAATTTTCTCTTTGATAATTTGTGAATTCGATATCAAATTCTCGATTTTACTTCTGATATCTCGGATAAAATTGATAATTTTCTTTTTTAAGAACACATGACAATTCGGGTGTATTTTTTTGGTTTTGGAAACCCTAGTAAAATTCAACAGAGGAAATATCTGTAGGACACTTTAACCCATTAAATCCAGACTAGAAATTACCCAATATAAGGAGAGATAAATGAATTGAGAGTTTTAATGAAATATTTTCCGTTAAATACTCTCAATATTTATATGAAAGTAATTGAGCTTCGAACAATATTTACAGTTACTGTCAAAATAATAGCACCACTAATATTATCTGATTTCTTTTCGTCATTTTGTTGTTGTTCCTTTTTATTTTGACTTGTAATTTCGCAGTTCCATTACATATGTCATACTATTTTATTATATAAATTTTTTATTTATATTAACGTGATGTGGTCAGAAATATTACAAAAAGTGATAATTAGTCGTAAATCTTTGTGTCAAAATAATAACTCCAATATTAACACTTGCTTAAAATACAACACGATAAAATCAAATTTTTGCTCTAATTGAAAAAAATAAATAAAATAAAATTAAAAACTGTTGGTATAAGAATATTAACTGCAAATTAAAAATATTTTTAAAATAATTTTAATATTACGTTACTAGAAATGGGTAGAGCTAAGCATTGTACGGGAGAAAAACGTGATTTGATCAAAAAACTTGTTACAGAGGGAAAAACTAACTCGCAAATAAGAAATATTATTGGTTGTTCAAATAAAATGGTAAGAAATGCGATTACCTACCACCACAGAGCTGAAACACGCGGAAAAAAAACAGTATGGTAAATCGTATTGTGCAAAAAAGCTTCATTTATGTCAGCTACGGAGATTAAAAAAGAATTACATCTGCTCATAAGTACAGAAACAATATCCAGAAGATTGCGAGAACACAACCTAAAAGCGCAGAAAAGTTCCACTTTTAACGACGTTGCAAAGAGATTGGAGTCTATTAGACTGGCCAATTCAAAAATGGCGTAATATTATTTGGACGGACGAGTCGAAAATAGTTTTATTTGGTGGAATTGTATGTAAGGAGACCACCAAATACTGAATTCCATCCACAATATACTGCTAAGATAGTGAAATATGGAGGCTCAAAGATATTGATATGGTGTTGTTTTTAATACTATGGGGTTGCACCTATTTATCGTATTGATACCATCATGGACGCAGAAGTATATGTCCGAATTCTAGAAGAAGTAATGTTTCCTTATGCTTCTGAATAAATGCCATTAATTTGGGTCATGCAATATGACAATGACCCAAAACACACTAACAAAAAGGCCAAAAAGTGGTTTAATGATAACGATGACATTGTAATGGGTTATCTGGGGCAATTACCTGACCGAAACCCTATTGAAAATTTATGGACGGAAATCAAGAAAAAGTGTATGAAGTAAAGCCGACAAATAATAATGATCTTTGGACCACTGTCCAAGAGTGCTGGTACTCCATTTCTTCTGAGAGATGTCAGAACTTGGTCAGCTCCATGGAAATACGTTGCAAGGCCGTTATTAAGAAAAAGGGAAACTCTACAAAATATTAATATAATTAGGTAAAGACAGTAACACTCATGAGAAGAAAAATAGTGAATAAAGAATTTGTTACATCTTCATATTTGCAGCAAAAGATAAGTGGTGCTATTTTTTTGGACAGGCCAATTTTTCCCCAAACTAGGGAAAGTGGAAAATATTTTTGAACTGTGAATTTTACAAACTTTTTTTGTTTAAATATATTAGATGCTTATGTACCTTTTAATTCCAAACAAATTTTTTTACTTTTTTTAAATAAATTTTCTGTTAATACTTTAATTATATTAATCTTTCTTGTGGTGCTATTTTTTTTTTTTTTTTGACAACAGCTGTATATTATTTTTTCGACTTATCTGAGATTTGGTTTTAAAAAGGAAAAGTTTAGAATTTTGCCTACCACAAAAAAGATCATCAAATGCTATCAACCGCAGATGAAATGATTCCACCTTCAATATACTCTTGCATAGTGTAATAAGAAATAATTATAAAGAATTTTATCAATATCGTTTTATTACTTTGTTAAACATTTACTCTGTGAGAATTAAATATTACCGTTTTAATATACTGCACTAATCATGACTGTAGATTTAAAATTAAATTACAACTTAATTTTATAGAATTTTTCGCTTTTGTAATAATTCTATCAAATGCAGTAATTTAATCAACTAAATTTACTACAGTTTCATAATTTTTTTTTTGTCAAAAATTTAACTAGAATTTAATCACAACTTTTCCTATTTAAAATTTTAAATGGAAAATTCAAAACTGCTGATTAATAATTTTACATCTAACATACATACGAAAAAAAAATATATATATATTTTCACTTATTGAGTTTTGAATTCAATATATGTACAGCATGACGTATGATTGATTTTTATTATGATTTGTAGAAAATATTACTTATACGTTTGGGATTAAAAAATAATATAAATTGTAATAAATATTCATAAATGTTTAAAAAATTCGATGAGATGAATAAAGCAATTGTAAACTTTTAAAGCAATAATAAGCACATAATATAATTGAAAGCTTTTATTTAACATAAAGTATATGGGCCATTATCAACAATTTTAAACCTGGCTGAAAATGACTTTAATATTTAATAAGTTTTTTGGTAATTCTACTTGATAAAAACGAGTTACAAATCTGAACTCACCAGACTTGGTGTTAATAGAGCATAAAATTTTAGCACCATAGATATAATTTTATAATCATGATTGTTATTCGAAATTCAAAAACTTAGAAAAAGGAATACAAATTATTTAACTTCTTCCCACTCTTCTACACTGTTTGTTCGCGCGTTTATACTTTTTGATCTCATTCGTTCATATATAAGCTAATAGAAATTTGTGAATAAATTCTGTAACTTATTTGTTATTTTGCGTGTTATAGTTAGTGTTATAGTGTGTTACAGTTTCATACAAGGTAGTGAAAGTTTTATTATAATTTTTTTTTAATTTTTTAAATTATTTTGGTTTTTTGGACGCTCCTTAACGAAATATAAATTTTGCAATAGTAACTGATACTTGTTGCAAGTTTTCGCTTTTTTGCGCTATACCTCGTTGATGTGCCCGAAGTAGCCAACGTAGACAGTCCCAAAAACAAGAGCGAAAGTTTTTAAAAAAAGTTAGTTTTTTGCAAGGCACATTCACAGTTTCTAACAAAATAGCATGGATCACTATGCGAGTTCCTTTTTTTTTTTTTTTTTGTTATTTTACATAATAAAATTGAAGGAGCATTAAAAACAAATTTAATGGAAGAATTTATGCTCTTCGAATGTTACGCAAAAATTGCACTCCTTACTTTTGTATTTTTGTATATATAGATATGGAAACGGTGATAAATATAATTGATGAGGACCATAAATTTAAGGCAAATAACGTTTTTAGTTGAAAACGGGGCACTTATGCCAAAACACACTCTGCTAAGGTACATCGCGTGGACAGCACTAATTTGACCATAATTGCCATAAATAGTTGGAGTTTGTAATGCTTCATGGAAATGCAGAGGTGCGTCAAAAAATTTCGAAAGATAGCAATTTTATCGAAAAAAGTCACTTGGGTTAAAAAAAGATCATAATTTTAAATAGCATTTTTTGTAATAAACTCTAATAAAGTATATTTTCGTATATTATATAGAGAAATAATTTATATTTAATACGCATTTTTCGCAAAATTTTTAGAAATGACCATTTTTAGTATAATGAATTTCTAAATTTCATCACGAAACCCTAAAATATACCACACTAATACCATCCGTTATCGAAATTATCATAAATTTTATTTAAATAACTGAGTACTTTTTGATATTACGTGCAATTTTTACCTGAATTATACATAAACTTCTAGTTTGTAAAAATACTTATGTTCTCAAGTTAAAACTGCTGTAACATTCGCGCCCAATGCACGAAATGATTAGCACTAACTGATTGTATATGCATTCAGTTTATATATATATATATATATATATATATATATATATATATATGCAAATGGATTTAATGTGTAATCAAAAAAAAAAAAAAATAATAAAAAAAATAAAATCAAAAATGTTTGGTAATGGCCCATATGTATAAAAAAGAAATCCAAAGAAACTAATTTTTGATGAGTTTACAGGAAAAAGTATTAATTAATATTGTTATATATCCTTGTAAAATTTATTAATAAGAAATTAGATTTGTTATCCTATTACAAATTCAATGGCTCTTAGAATTTGTAAATTTATTACTAATCTATTTTAACAATTATTTTTTCAAACCTACATATTTCCTTAAAAAGAAATTCATTACGAAAGATCTACTTAAAATAACACCAAACTATTAAATTTATTTTAGAAATTATGACTGCTATTGTGAAATATTATTTTCTTAACTTTAAAAATTTTATTGTAAAAGAATTTAGGATTTAACAAATATCTTCCCTTCAAAAATATTTTCTATAGAAATATTTTTTAAATTTAATTTAATTAAAGCAGATAATCGAACAAAGAAAACAAAAAACATGCTACGTGTTGTATAAAAGAACAGAAAAAAAAAATACTTTTAAAATAATTATTTGTCAAGAAGGCTAATTTTGCCGAAATACAAAGAAGAATTCAATGTTATGTTTTTTTTTTTATAAATAAAAGAAAAATTTGACAACAAAAGAAAACGAAACACAAAAGTGTTTTAATGAGTGGAAAAGAAATAAATTAGAGTGTGTGTATTCAGCGGTGGCGAACCTTGTACATACTGTAACTTATGAATACTAATTTCGGACAAAAAATATGCTTATTAGAAAAACAATTATTGAAAATAAATGAATAAATAAATAATAAATAAAGAAATAAATAAATAGTGAATTTCTTGTCAACAATAGAGGGTCTCGAAAGACAGCAGAATCTGGGTTAGAAAACAAAAACATTCAAATGAATCATATTGATTAGCTGAATACAGAAAAAACATTAAAAGAACTATAAAAAAATGATTCATGTAATTCAAACTAATTTTTTAGAAAAATATTAATTTTTTTATTTCAGAGGTTTATACAATCTCTTCTTCACCTCTTTTTAAGACATTATAACTTATCGTACCTGGAAATGAACTGCTATATATTAAAGTGCATTGATTTGTATGGAGAACACATTATTGTAGATGTACTCCCTTAAAATTAAAGATTCATATGTTTTAAACTAATACCCAAAATATTTCAGTGTAATTATTTCCTTTACGTGAGCTAGACCATTTTGAAATACCTTCAACAATATGGTAATCGATAAACAGTGTATAAAATTTTTAACTTTCAAAAAATTGCAACAAATAACGTTCAATTCAGAATGAGTAAACAAATTTTTAAAATTAGTTTTCAGTAAAACTTCAGTGAAATTTTCTATGATATTATTTTATTACGGATTTCGGACTAGGGCATTAGTGTCTTATATATATATATATATATATATATATAAACATTTCAAATTTTTTTAAAAAATATTTTATTTTTTTTTCAATTGTCAACAAAAATCACAAGTTTTAGCTTGCAAAGCCTGCTAAGCATGTTAACAGAATATAGAATTATGACTGAGTCAGAATAATCGCGCATTTTAATCGCGATAAAATTGTGACTTTTTAAAGCTTCTTCTATGAGTAGGCAGGCAAATGGTAAATAATTTGTATTGTCAAGTAAGTTAGTTATAGAGAATAATAAAAAGCAGGATGAAATTAGTACTGTACATTAGAAAGGTTAAGTAAAGAGTTACATTTTACGTTAGTGTGGTTAATTTAATTTTTATATTTTTTATTTGTTATCATATCTATTCTTATATTATGTTTTTATTATAGATATGTATTCATATGTTTATTTCTTTGAATATGGTTTATAATGGCACGTAACAAAATTTTAACACTTTAAAAAAACAATATCTATGATCAGTTTGTATTTTAGTTTTTCGCACAGCGCAATGTTCTTCTATAACTGAAAATAGTCTTTGCTAGAAGTGTTAATTTACTTTAATAACTTCTAAGTCAATGAACGCTACAAGCAGAAAAAAAATATGGTTACAGTATTATCACTTTAAAAATATTATGTTCTTACTGTTATTATTTATTTTATTTTTTTTTTATTTTTTTGTTATTATTATTTTTTTTTCGATTTTCAATTACTCTGTGTTCATGGCAACAACGTTTTTGTTTAAGTTTTGTCATTTATTGTTTACACTCGATAAAAATTTTAATATGTTTGACTGCAAAAATTATATATTTGTAAATATTTTCACCAAGGAAAAAATTTTATTAATATAAAAAATATCATTACTTCTACAACCATTAAATATTTTCGGTCTTTTACCTTTTTCTTAAAATTTATTCTGTTTTTAAACCATAATAATATTATTATTCTCATGACAATAAAATATTTAAAACAAATATAATACTTATGTTTTTCTCAAACTTAGTGGAAAAACTCTTAACTTGTTTTGTTTTTTTTTTTTTTTAATACATTTTGTTTTTGATGTTTATTTTCCAACTTCACTGTAATTCTCATTTTGTTTATATATGAATAAATATAAACAGACAAGTTTTGGTTATACTCGGTGTGATTCAAGATATTGATTAACTACCATTAGAGGTTTGAGTTAAAAAACATATCCTACATTTGAACCACATATGGTGGTACAAATGTATATAATTTATGAGCAAAACAATATGCAAATATATATATTTATTTTAATTATTTATTTATTAATTTATTTTATCTATTTATTTATTTATTTATTTATTTTTATTTTTATTTATTTTTTTGACTGAACATTTTTTTCTATTATTTTCAATAACAAATTTATAAAAATAAGTTTTTATTAAAACGTTTATATTTTAATATATGACAAGAAAGAATAGCAATATCACAAAATTAGTTAACTATATGATAATATGGGATAATAATATAATAGAATTGAATGTAAAAATATAATAAGATAAAATAATAATGCAATAACATCAACATCTGATAAAATGGGATAATGACGATGTAAGATTCTTTAATTATATATGAAACTAAAATCATAACATGAATAAATAAACCATAAAATCGGAAACATTATGAAAAAATGGAATCATAACAATTATTACTTATAATAATTTCCATTTCTCGCTGTGATCACATGTTCTAATTAGAATATCGTACTCTTAGGTGATGGAAACTAAACTAGTTAAGTTCTAGTTATAGTTCAGTTTTTATGTGCCGGTATCAAGTTCATCGTTTGCCAAATAAAATCAGACTTTGGCCGAAATTTTCTTTAAACAGTTACTACTTTTTGAAGAACTAATATTATCTTGACTCCTTGTAACACTTTTACAGGATCCTGTTTTAATCATCGTTAGCATACGCCTCTTCAGCAAAATAAAAATAATCGACATAGCAACTTTAGTAGGCAGTCGGTAAATTACACATGTAACATCAAAAGCAGAAGATCATAAAAAAGAATACAAAACAATAAAAAAAAGTATTTTCTTTAAAATCTAAAAAAAATTCATTTCCAGTTATATGATGTGCGATATATATTGTAAACTGTAGCAGTAAGTTGTAAAAATATGTAAAAGAACCTGCAACAAAAAAAAAAAAAAAAAAAAGTACTAAAGTCAAGTTTGTGCAACATTTTATGGTTTGTTAATTTAAGCGAAATAAATTATTTGTTGTTGAATTATACAAGAAGAGTAGTAAGTCAGAAGATTTCTTTATAAGACTTATATGTTTTATTTTCTTTTTTATCTTGCGCTGCAGTAGTTAGCATAAATTTACTTATAAATTTTTATACTTTTTTTTTATTTGCTCTAGATGATGAGTGGCTTTTTCTTCGGCATTTTATTGCAAAAGAAAAATTGGCTATAATTGTGGAAACATTCTTTAATTTCATTTGAATTTGTTTGCTATTTCCATTTATTTTTTCTTTCATTTATTCCCTGCGTTGGCTTAAAGAAATGAGCCATGAAAATAAGTTCTTTTTTTTTCGTTAAAAAATTTTGCAAGAATGCAAATATACAAAACAATTTTTCTTTTATATGAAAAAAGTCAGCCCATATAAGTCGGAAAGAATTACATGTATTTTTTTTTATATACGAAATTATGAAAGCAATAATTTTTTAATCTTAATTTGAAAGCCATCATAACTGAAAGTTTAATTAATATATAATATTTCAAGGAAAAGTCATTTAAACAGCCTTAAGGGAAATTAATAAAAATAAATGATATTTAAAATTCGCATGAATATTTTCATTAGCAAAATAAATTTTTTCTTTGATGAATTTTAATAGGAAAATTTAGAAAGGAAATTAGAATTTAAGTGAAAAATTTGATACGTGAAAATCTATTTAAAATTTTTCCTAACATGACAACATTAATTTTGCACCAAAAAGGAAAGTAACTTGATAACTATAACAAAAATCCTTAAAGTATTTCCAAGTTGAGTAATTTTTAAATTTAAGTCTTAAAGTAATAATATACATTTTTAACCCATTTCAATCCTCCTTAATATGCTTTTTAAAACCTAAGGAAAAATGAGACAAATAACAATAACATGAATAACATTAAACACTCCAAGAGAAGCTATAGAAAGGATGGATGTACTATGCATAAATTAGCATCAGAAATATTGTTGATATAAAAATTATTTAAATTATTTGTTTAACAAAAATTAAAAAGCAAAAAGGAAAAAAATGACAAAAAGTAAAATGAGATCACATACATGCATGCACAGGTTGAAAAACTTTTTGACTCCAAAAGAAAAAGATGTTCAAGATATACAAATACGCAGGTACCACGTTGAAAAATAAAAATATTGTGTTAGCTAACACAACTGTTTATTTAGAACTGAACTCGAATTGAACCGAAACTGAACTAGAACTGAACATAAAGAGAACGAGAACTAAAGTTAAACTAAACTTCAAATGAAACTGAACTAGAACAGAAATATAACTGAACTAGAACCGAACTAGATCTGAATTTGAACTGATCTAGAATTGAACTAGTACTGAACTAGAACTGAACCGTAACTGAACTAGAACCGGTCTATAAGTGAACTAGAACTAAACTAGAATTGAATTAGAACTGAACTAGAACTAAATTAGAATTGAACTGGAACTGAACTAGAACTGAATCTGAACTGAACTATAAGTGAACTACAACTGAACTAGAAGAAAGCTATTACTGAACTAGAACAGAACTAGAATTGCTCTAGAACTGAACAAGTTTGAGAGCTATATCCGGCTGTGGCGAGATTTCTATACTTCCCCACTTTACCGACAAATAATAAAATTTATGTCCTAAAGTGGCTTTCATATTGTCACTTTTATACTTACAAAAATAATCTACATTTTTTTCTAAACCACAAAAATATAAACACAAAATTAAACTTTCATCGCTTCCCTAAAAAACAACAACAACTCTGATAGCTACTGATTACTACTAAATTTATGTACATATATTCGTATGTAGATACATGCTTATCGGTGTTGCCAGTTTAGCCTTTTAAGACTAAATATAGCCTCAAAATTTTCGTTTTAATATCTAGCTTTTTTCTAGCCTTTTTTTACACTTGCCTTAAAAAGTTTAAAATTTAGGCATTTCAACAAAGAAGAAAAAAATTCTTATAGGCTTTTTCCTAATTTTGTTTTTAGAGAATCACTAACTTTTTTGTATCAATTCGCACAAAAAATCCAGGTTATTTATATCTAACAAAAATCTTCGCCTATGGCACTTCAGTTCCTAAAACAGATATAACTTAATTCATTTTATGGACTTAATTAATTATTATAATTATATTTTAATAAATTCCACTAACTATGGAGACTATTTATGAATACATATATTAAAAAAAATATATAAAAATGAAAAATCGTCCGAAAATTTAGAAATGACTAATCAAAAAAGTATTAACAAAAATGACGAAAAAAATCACTCCAAAACGTTGGGTAGATAATTTTTCATATCAAATATACCCCAAATTTGTTTGGAAATTTTGTGGGCGATTTTTCACTGGATCATTTTGCTGACAGCCGTTTAAGTTTTGTTTTTACAGTATCCTTAAAAAAAATATCAAAAACTAATGGCAACAATATCAGGCAACACTGATATTTATATAAAAAGCAACACTGAGTCATTGCATAGTTTCTATTGCCAACTAGAAAATGTCCAAAGATATATAAAAAAAATTATTATGTATGTGTATATACAAACAACAACTGCTGATTGCTTATACAAAAAACAACAACACACGCAGAGAAAGGACATGGTTATAGCATTATCACTACAATAATATTATATTCTCATCATTAATTGTCTTGAAAGTTATCAAACTTTGTGTTCATGTGAATAATTTTTTTCTTTAAATTTTGTCATTTAATGTTTACACTTAATAAAAATTTTACTGCAAAAATTATATGTTTTTAAATATTTTTTCGTACTCTATTAATATGTAAGATATAACTACTTCATAAAATATTTGCAGTCGTTTTCTTTATTTATAAACCATATTCTGTTTTCAAACCATATTAATATTATTATTCCCATGACAGTAAAATGTTTCAAATAAATACAATACCTATCCTTTTCACAAATTTAGTGGAAAAATTTAACAATTTTTTGTTTTTAAAAATACATTTTGTTTTTACTTTTTGTTTTCCGACTTCATTTTAATTCTCATTTAGTTTATATATGAATAAATATAAATAGACAAGATTTGGTTGGATATTTCATAAGCACCATTAAAGGGTTTAGTTAAAAAGAGCATTTGAACCACATATGGTGGTATAAATGAAGATAATAAATGAACATATAATATAAATAATATGTAGATATTTTTTCTTTATTATTTTCAATAAAAAAATTTATAAAAATAATTTTTTATTTTCATGTTTTATTTTATTATATGATAAGATGAAAGAATAATATGGTGAGATTAGATAACTATATAATAACATAGGATAATAATATGATAATATGGATTGTACAATTATATGTCAAACTATAATCATAACATGGAAAAACAAACCGTAAAATCGGACACAATATGACAAATGGAATTATAATAACTATTTCTTTTCAATGCTTTCAATATACGTTTGTGTGTATATACTTTTAATAATTATTTCAGATTTTTGCATATAACTCTTTGTTTATGAACCGATAAGATAAATTAAAAAATAGAAGATTAAAATTAAAAAATGAACTGAACTAGAACTGACCTAGAACTAAACTAGAACTGAACTTGAACTGAACTAGCACTGTGCTAGAACGGAACTAGAACTAAACCAGAATTGCACTGAACTAGAACTGAGCAAGAACTGAACAACAATTGAAATGTAACTGAACTGCAATTGAATTAGAACTTTTTACTCACCCACCATTATATACAAAAATTATTTACTTACAATGAAAACCTCTATAATCTCTATAGTATATCTTTTTTTTTTTTGTTCGACAACAAAAACTTCCGGTAAATTACATTATTTTATTATTATTATTATATTATTATATTATTTTATTATTTATTGATTAAACTCTAAGGGTGAAATTGTTAGATAATTAGAAATGGGTTGATTCTAACTATATGTGTAAATGAAATAATTAGATTTTATTGGAGGATTTCAGGAATAAGTTTGGCTTTATTCAGAAATGTGTGTTACCCGTCGCAAGTTCAGAAGAAGAAAAAAAAAGACCGGAAAATCGCTTACTTCGGTTTTTTTTTCAGCGATATTCGGCTTTTCGAAATTCCACTGAACTTACTGTTCAGTGGCGACAAGAATACATATTTTAATTCACAAGATAAATTAGGTTTTAGCAAAAATTCACAATAATTAATATTATATAATTTACATTATGTGTAAATAATGATGTAAATAATACAAACGGTAATTTTAAGATAATTCAAGTAATTACAATATAAAGTATAAATTAATTCGAATAAATTGGTTTTGTTCAAACTGAGTTTGAACATTTATTATTAATCTGTAAAGCATATTTTTTTGTTCGACAACAAAAACTTCCGGTAAATTTGCAAGAAAAATAAAAACTTACAACAAACAAAGAAAAACAAATTAAATTTATATGATAATAAACCAGAGTGAACATATAAAATATCAAATATTATGCTACCCACACATACTTGTGTAAAAACGTACAACAGTACAAATATGTACCGCACGCACTTACCTTAACCAATCTGAGTGGGTGTTTACCCATTGACATACATGTACCATTTCATTTTATTTTTAGTATAACTGTTTGTTCTCGCAATATACTTTCGTGTCTACCAAAGCTTCTTAAAAACTAGAGCTAACAAAATGAAATAAAATTCAACAAAACAAAACTGAGATAGAAAAACTGAACACCCCGAAGACTACAGACTGTGAAATAAAATAACAAAACCATTGCTAGTTGCAACAATATCTTAAAACATTTTTACAGAGTATAAAAATAAAAACATAAAATATCATTTATGTGTCACTTGAAGTAAAGATTCAGTACAAATTGAAGTTGTTTAAATATAGACACACCTTTTCATACTTTTACATTTTTATATGTCTGTCCATTCAGGCCAACGAATGTCTGTTTATATATCTGTTTGTCTGTTTGAGGTTAAAAAGGTGACATCTTAAATTGAGTGTGGTCTACATTTCTTCTCCAATTCGTTGTAAAAATATTTAGTAATATTCATTAAGTCCTTAGAGATTTTACTTTTTTTCTGTTTGTGATACGGAACAGACATAACAAGTACAATAACTACAACAAAATGTTTTTAAGTGGTGTTGTATAGATGGTATGTCATCATATGGTATTTAAGCAACCGACATTAAAATTATGCCAAAATCAAAACAGTTGAGAATAGAAAAATAGCGTAAGAATAATATTTACTATTGAAACTAAATTGGAACATAAATTACGACTATATATGAAGTAGTCCGACAGAAACTGAAATGTGTTTTTGAATTGGTAGAAATAATGGGGTCACCAGAAACAGAACAACATCTTTGTAACCCGTGCTACTGGCGTGATATGCGAATACGTTCTTATGATTGAACTAGGATTCTCTAAATTGATTTTCGACCTTTCAAATTTTTCTTAAAAAAAAGTTGAAAAGTCGAAATCGAAAATGTCGGGAAGTGGACTTTTTTTTGTTGCCGGGTTCATTATTTAAAACGAATAATTTCAGCATCATAATCTAAATGTTGAAAATATATGAAAATATATTTTTGTACGTAACTCTTTCATTTTATAGATTGTAGATTAATTTACCTACATATTTTGTATTTTTTAAGCTTCCGTCAGAAAAAAAAAATAAAATAAAAATTAATAAAAAAAAATCTCAAAAATAAAAGAAGTTAGAGTGCTATATTCGGCTGTGCCGAATCTTATATATACTTCACCTGTATTGAAATATGTTATATGAAAATGAG
Source organism: Protocalliphora azurea (assembly GCA_932274085.1). Classification (NCBI taxonomy): domain Eukaryota; kingdom Metazoa; phylum Arthropoda; class Insecta; order Diptera; family Calliphoridae; genus Protocalliphora; species Protocalliphora azurea. The sequence goes on from OW026520.1 coordinate 125,417,541, forward strand.
ATACGATATTTTGGATGTAATTAAAAATACATTACATAATATATTGTAATTCCAAATATATACTATATCTATGTAAACATTGCAAATTTTTCATATAAAGCTGAAATAGAATCAAGATTTTATATATCATTATATCCATAAGGCCAAGATGATTGTTATATCTGTCAAAATACGTATGTATGTTAAAAAATGTGATAGTATGGATTTGAAGTAAATATGTGTGACAGATGTGACAGTAGTCTATTCTACTTGCTTTTTTTTTTAATTTCATAAAATAGCATCAGTTGCAGCTAATATGCTTTATTTGTGTGATAGTGTGGCACCACACAGATTATGTAGGACTGTGAAACATGGCCTTTATATATATTATAAAAATGAGGTGTAAGTTTGTTTATTTATATATCAATTACTTCTAAACGGCTGAAACAATTTTCACCAAATTAGACTCACATATATTACCAGTGCTGGAGGTGGTTACAGTCTTTGCTAGATATCGATTGGAAGTCACATAGATATTTTACGTCTACTTAATAAAATTACTTTTTCAATTTTACACGTTATTAAGGAAGCTATTTGCATGAAATTTGACGCACAGATAATGCTTGTATTGTTGAATGTTACAGATTATGTTGGAACTTGACCGAATGCCACTCCCATTTTTACGCCGATTCTTTTAAAACTCCCAAACGGATGAAGCGATATACCATAACAATGAGGGCCCTCAAATTTTATGAGAATCTTTATCCTATCATATCGCATTGGTAAAGTGATGAGAGTTAGCCCCCACATAAAGAAAATATAAATTTTTCCATCTAAAGAACTATTACAGTGAGTCTTACAAAAATTTAAAGTAATTTTCATATCAAATTTTGAATAGAGTTATTACTCCCCTTGGACGTACTAAGGGAAGTAATAGCTCCCATATAAAGTAAATATTAATTACCGCATCAAATAAGGTAGTAAAGCGCATCGGTAAAAGATAGTAAATAACAAATTTAATGCTTTGATATTTTACAAAAATCGGCATATTCAAGGAACATATAATCACTTTGGTGCAGAACAAATATTTTATAAATGTAAGATAATACTAAATTAAATAAATGTAAGACAATATTAAATTGAAAAAGGGTATCATGAAAACTCTATTAACCGATTTGCCTGATATAAAAAACATAAATTCGAAAAAAATGAGGCCCTTAGCTCACATAGGAGCTTAAAAAATTCCAATAACGCGTTTCGGCCTATAACATGGTTCATAAGAATTCGTAAAAAAGTTCTAATTTTTCTGCGAAAGAACGAAGACTCTAGCTTACATACGTGTTTCAAAAAGTTGAAAAGTTTGTTGTTGCAATTTTTCAGTACCCATGAAACAAGTATAAGAGAAGCATACGAGGGCGGAACAATAAGTCCGTGACTTTCTGAATGAAATACAGCTTTTTTGCAAAACAAAAATTTATTTTTCAATATAATCTCCTTTTAATTCAATACACTTAGTTCAACGTTTCTCCAGTTTTTGTATCCCTTCCAAAAAATAGAATTTTTCGAGGTCCTTAAAATAGGCATTTGTTTGGTCAATAATTTCATGGTTGGAGCTGAATCTCTTTCCACCGAGCCATTTCTTAAGGTTTGGAAATAGGAAGTAGTCACTCAGAGCTAAATCCGGAGAATATGGCTGATGAGGTACCAATTCGTAGCCCAATTCATAAAGTTTTTTTTGAGACTGCACACGTGTGAGCCCGTGCATTATCTTGATGAAAAAGAACTTTTTTCTTGGCCATATGGGGTCGTTTCCTTTTTAAATCCTCATTAAATTGGTCTAATAAGTCGGAATAATTGTTTTTTGGTTTATTGTTTTTCCCTTTTGAAGGTAATCGATGTGGATTATCCAGCGTGCATCCCAAAAACTGTTGTCATCACCTTATTGGCCGACAAACTTACCTGAGCCTTCTTCGGAGTAGGTTCACCCGGAGTATATTAGACAAAAAAAAAAAAACGGATTTGCCAATAACTCGGTTATTTATGAACTGATTTGATTGATTCAAGAAAACCGAAGTTCAAGAAAAATATTAGCGATCGATCTATATACGAATTAAGTCTGTAGCGGAAACATTTGTAGAAGATTTTCCGATTTTGTTTTGCACAAGCAAAGTCTCTAGCTTATATAGGGGCTGCAGAAAATAGAAAACTGGTTTGTAAAAACGTTTTCATTAATATCTCCGCTATTTTTGACCGGTTTTTTCCGAGTTTGAATAAATAACTTCTGGAAAAAATTCTGATATATATATATAAATATTATATGGAAGTTATCGTTGGGCTTCATAAATGCCATTTTATATTATATATTCGGCTTGGCCGAATATATAATACTGACCGACTGCGAAGTTTTTGTCACCCTAATTTAAAATGACGCTTTATATGTGAGGTGTGTGGATCACGCCAATTTTTTCTTTTCGAGGTTGCATCGGTATTTGAACTATTTGCACCAAATTCAAAAGGCGTACATGCTTTTGTTAAAGAGATATCGAAAAAAAAGTACTAACTGGAATTACGATGGACTCTAAGTTCTTTCTTTTATGTTTATTAACCAAATTTCAATAACAAATAAATATTATATAAGAAAAATATTTGTGGCATATCTCATCCCGTTAGGTAGTTCTCTCCGAGATCTATCCTGATTTTAATAGACAGACGGAAGTACATAGCCAGATATGTTATAATTTTACGAGGACCCAGAATATATACAATTTATGCCGTCTTGGATTAATATTTTGATATTTTACAAAAGGAACAACAACCACTATATATCCCCCACCATTTTAGTTAATGGGTATATAAAATCGAAAGTCGACTACTCCAAAATTGAAAAAAAAAATCATAAAATCTACTATTTAAAAATTGAAAGGTTCGAAAAGTCGACTTTTTGTTTCAACTACAGAACCCCATCAAACAACTCATTTCCTTCAATATTATAAATAACAAGAGAACACCTAAAATTCTCAAATACATCAATTACTTTCATTAAAGCCACAATGAAAATCTGTCGTAAAACCACCATGATTTTCAACACATTTTCAAATATTGGGTCCATCATCAAAACAATTGTCATCCAAAGCAGAATTTAGAAAGCAAACATTCGAATGCATATTGGCAATAAGTATAACATCGTCAGCATATCAAGCCCAACTTCAGATGTCATCCTGATTCCAATAGAGCAATGAGCGTAAGTGGAGTTCTCCTGGCATTGATCGAAATCACCGTCGTCATACACTTGGCACTCAGTAAATAATTTTAGAGTTGTCTCACATTCTGCTCAAAAATTCTTTAAATAATAATGCGTCTATTTATCTTATGAAATCGGCCGTCTATTGGCGACATTAAATAAGATGATTAAAATCATTAAATCGAGTCATTCTCTTCAACTCTCACGATTTGTACATTCAAGCATCAAATTAACTCGACCACCATAGTTAGACTTCAACATACTATTGGCTATCGTATTCAGAAGGTAACCCTCATTCACAACTTCTCGTTGTGAATGATCAACGATCTTGTCATTATTTCCTTTACTCTACTGAATGCGCAACCATGGACTATAACACCAAATGAAACACCTTCTTCACATCTTCGGATAGAACTTACCGTACATTTATAAAGTAAGAGTATATCAGTATGTTATGAAATATTTTGGATCTTGTTCTCATATATTGCGGTTTAGTAGGAAATTGGGTTTTTGCAAACAACGCTGGTTCTTTGGTTAAAATTCAGAATCCAGAACGTTATTTATATATGCCACAAAATTCATGTTTTCCCTTTTAGTGCTCAGCCATCATTGAATAGAACCTTAAAGCTGAAATGGGATTTTTTAAGTCTCGTAAACCAAGTGCTACTTTTTTGCACTCCACTATTAGTATGAATAAGTTCATCATATAAAGATGAAAAGATTTATTGCTACTACATGTCTGTTTAAATATGAAGACGAAGACAAAGAGAACCTTATCATCAGTAACATAATGAAGAAGATATATATATATATATATATATATATATATATATCGTTCACTGGATTGTAAAGAGATATTGCATCGGACATAAAGTTTGTAGGGTTTGTAAAAGGGAAATATAGCGTTCTTACAGTTTTTATAAAAATTTTGCTATTAAACACTTCGCTTTACAACTAAGTGTTAAAGGGCTGTATTCTGCATACAATTATCTAACAAGATATAGAAAGAAAAAATCGGTTAAAAAATGTTAAAATTATTAAGAATTCTCCAGACCATTAATGTATTTTAGACCACTTGTGTACGAAGTGTACAAACAAAATTTATAATTCTTTGAGAAATGTTTAAATGAAATATTATTTTTAACTAAATTTGAATCATATTTACTAAAGAATAAGTTTCTGTTTCTGCCGGATAAGTCGAAGCCCTTTCCATGCTTAGTCAAAAATTGTTTATTTTTTTAAGGCTGTTCCAAAACTCCAATTTCAAACTTTAAAAAATGTTGTTAAACAAAATTAAAAAAAGTTCAAATAAAATGTTGTAGGTTTAAGTATTTATCATAGTTTATCTTTCTAGGAATTAATAATTCTATTTAGTTTGAGTATCAATCAGTTCCCAAAAAATCCATTAAATTCAATCACAAATACGTAAGAGGTATTGAGTTAATTCTTCCTTAAATTTATTTCATATTATGCAGTATATAAACCTGCATAGTTTTATTTGAACTTTTTTGAAATGTGTTTAAAATAATTTTGAAAGTTAAAATTATAGTTTTGAAACATTCTTAAAAAAGATCATAATTTTTTTAGAAAGGGATTCGAATTATCCTGCAAAAACAAAAACATATTTTCGGTATTATTTTTAAAATTTAATTAGTTCTAACAATAATAATTTTGAGTAAATAATTTGCATCTAGTAAATTATTTACTCAAAATTATTTAATTAAACATACAACTTTCATACATTTATTTGATGACAATTATTTATATTAATTTATACAAAATTATATATATATTTTTTTTTTGCTTTTATGGATTTATAATAATTTTAGAGAGAATTTCGGTAAATATGGATATCAAGATCATTTTTGTAGCGTTTTTATTTGGTATTTATTTTAGACAAATAGTTAAAAAATTTACAGTAAAGTAAAATATTTAAATAGTAAATGAGAAATGATAACTATCATCAATTAAAAAATTTATAATGTACATTAATTAAACTTACATTAAGATAAATATATGTACATTATATTTATACAAAATAACAACTCAAAATAACACCGGGATCAATTCGGTGTTTAGCTACCTTTGCACGGTGGCTCAAAAATTAGTTTCATTGGTAATTGTGGGTGTTGCATAATGTTAAAGACAAATATTTTATGTTATTTTGTAAAAAAATTTGATTTTTTTAAATTTGTGCATTTTTTTTTTTGTTATATTGATGGGATAATAGACTTTAGGAAATGGTATGATTTGTCACTGTACCGTTTATATCTGCTGTATTATTAACATTTTTCACACGCACTATATTTTAGTCAAATTTGAATTTTAGTGAAATATAACTTTTGAGGTTAAAAAATTTTGCTACCAGACGAAAGGCAAACCCCATGTATACTTTTGTAGTTCTCTGGATACGTCTGTAGAACACTTTTTCCATTTGAATAAAATTACTCCCATCATTTCTTTAAATATTTATAAAACATGGAGAGATTCATCTATATATAAAGAATTATTCGAAGAGTATTTTAAAAACAAAAAGCGGGAATATGTTCTAAGTTATGTTCAAATAAAAGTACATTTATATACATGCAGCACCGAAATACAACTGCACTTAATATAATAACTTACACTTAATATACGAACTTACTGTCCAGGTATCTTTAGAAAGTATAAACTAAAACAATCTATATAATTATACAGCTCAACGCTTGCTACTTTGATTTAAAGGAAATGATTTGAAATAATATGGAAACTTCAAGTTAACTCTCTTTTGTAAATTGGGATATGATGGTTCTTCTGGACAAAAAACAATACAAGCAATATGTATGTGAAAATACTTCAGACACATTTGCAATTGATAAAGAATTTGAAAGAATCGGAGCCTTCGACCAGTAGGACGCAAACAAAGGATATTTGGAAAAATCAAGTACCATCTTCTACAAAACAGTGCAGACCAATTAATTTTGAATTTAAAAAGGAAACTTATGATGCCAATAAAAAAGAGGTCAGTGATATTAGAGTCCAAATTGCAACACTACAGCTTTTCGAATTAGAGATTGACGGCCAGACAATTAAAATAACTGATGCATATGACTTTGGATTATCACCGCTCCATACAAGAATACGATTCACGGAACACATACTAAAAATCATTTATGATTTGTATTTTAAACCTACAGGATCAATAAAAAATAACGACGTCAATAAGGAGTTATGAAGTTTAAAGAAGAAACATGGGTTGGCTATAGGTCAACCAAAACAACAATAAGACAATACGGAAAAGCATCTGAGTAACAATTGTTCAAGATTTAAAACAACTATCGATGTACTTGTGTGCAATGAAGAAATTGATGCTTGAAGATTTGGTAATTATGCGAAAGAAACTGCACGAATATATAAAACCAAATGCAACAGTTCGAAAAATCCTTTATCATGGAGAAGATATCATCAAGCATCATTTAGTACCACTTGGAGATCTATCAGAGAAAGCCCAGGAAAAAGGAATAAAGATTACAGATTTTATAGAGAGCACAACACCAGAAAAATTCTGCAAATAAAGATCTAATTAATATATTATTGGCAACGTCAGATCCGCTCATCTTTAGCATTTGAATTCAATGGAAAGTAGAACATCAGGACTTAGGTGAAGAAGCAAAAGGACTGCTAGAGGACAGAAATAATACAGAAGTAAATACGGGAATATTTTGAGGCTATTTTCCAACCGAATGAATAATAATTATAATTTTCTATATTGTTTTTTAAGTGAAAAATAAAATATTAAAACACTTTTAGTTATTATAAAAAAATTTTTAGTCATTAATAGTATTTTAAAAAATTTTAATTTTTTTGTCCAAAAACAACCGACTCTAACAGAACAGGTTCTTTAAGAACCTGTTCTAGTGAAACCTGTTCTAGAATTGATAAACTGGGAACCTGTTCACATAATTATCCGGGGTATTAATAAAATGTTTTCTTTTTATCTCTTATAACTTATTTTTAAAAGTAAAACTGATTTAAAGAACATAAAATCCACATTTTCATACTAAATGTTATAAAGAAATTAAAAGTCCAATTTTAGCCTTAAATTTCTCAATAAATGCGATTTTAATGATTAAAACCTTTTTTAATGATTAAAAAATTAAAACTGGAGAAAAGTTCAAGAAAGTTTTTCTCCATAAAAAAAAATCCATTTCGCGGTTCCCTAATTCTTTAAAGAAAAAAACACAGAAAATTAAAATTCAATGGGGAATGTTTATTATCATTTGAAAGAACATTCTTTGGCATTTATTTTTTGAAGATTATGTCTATCAAATGTTGACCGTTGCTGCGTCTTAGATGGTCCATCCGTTACGTCCAATTTTCGATGACTAGTTCGCGCATTTCGACTGGTAACTGACGAATGACACGCGTGATGTTTTCCTCCAAGGCCTGAATCGAAGCGTGTTTGTCCGCATAAACTTTAGACTTTACATATCCCTACAGGAAAAAGTCTAACGGTGTGATATCACACGATATTGGTGGCCAATCGACCGGCAAAAAAAGTGAAATTATGTGCTCACCGAAGTGTTCTCTCAATGAATCAACTGATTGATGCGATGTGTTGGAAGTGGCGCCCTCATGCTGAAAACAAATGTTGCCGAGATCATGAGCTTCAGTTTCAGGCATCAAATAGTCGGTTATGATGGCACTATAATGGTCGCCATTGACCGTTACGTTCGCATCGCCATCATTTTTAAAGAAATATGGACCGATGATTCCACCGGCCCCACAAACCACACCAAACCGTTGTTTTTTCTGAACGAAGTGGCAGTTATTGAATCTCTTCAGGTTGCTCTTCGTCTCAATTGTGGCAATTTTATTTTCTTACATACCCATTGAGCCATAATGGGACTCATGGCTGAACAAAATTTGCCTCGAAAACGTCGGATCTTCTTGGAACTTTTCAAGAGCCCATAGAGCGAAGCGATGTCGCTTGGGAAGTTCGAGCGGCTTCAGTTGTTGCACAAACTGGACGTAACTGCGCCAAGTCATTCCATACGTCAGTCCGAGTTGCTGCGCCTATATCTATATATATATATCTATATATATATATATAATTTAAGATTTTATACATTTGATAAAAAATTTTTAAAGTATTTCTACTAAACTAGTGTAACTAGAAAAATTTGCTGTCCGCCCTATCCTTATTTAAATGGAGACACAGACGGACAGACGTAGCTAGAACGTCTTAGATTTTCACGAGGATCACCAGAATGTATATATGTACTTTGTGGGGTCTTAGACAATTATTTCGACATGTTAAACACGGAAGGCCAAGATCAATATTCACCCAAACTATTTATATAAAACTAGTCTGGACTGGAGGTTTGAATTACTGCTATTCGCAAACGGTTTAAAATGTGATCGTATTGACCTTTTTAAACTTCTCTTGTACGCTACTTAACTTATTTCAATTCAATTAGTTTTTAGCTGCATTCAAAATTTAAATCCCAGTCCCAACCCAATCGAATTTTCTTAATAAAAGAGAAGAACTTAATGAGCTACCAAAATTTTTAACATAAGAAGTGCAATATATACTAAACAATTGCACAGGTACACTCAGACCACACTTTTTAACTTTTCTTTTTGTTCTTTTTGTACCTTATTTGATAGACAATTATGCTTAGATTTCGATTATTTAGTACTTAGTTACAAAGCAAAGTATTTAATGGCAAAATTTTTCTAAAAACTTTAAAAGGTCCATATTTTTCCATATAAACGTATCCTATAAAATTTAGGTCCGATGCAGCACGGGGATTAAAGATTTTTGATTTTACTAATATTCCACACAATATCCCTACAATTCTACGTTTCTAGGGGAAGTTACGGTCAAAATTCAAAAGTCAATAAATTTTGATGCAGTCTAATATACATATTCCCAGCCTACTTCATATTTGTTAATTTTAATATTTTCCACATACAAACAAATGAGATAATTGTCTGTCTGATATGTGTGTGCATTTAAACTTTTCAAATATTTATTGAAATTATTTGTTGTTTTAGAAATAAGTTTATTTGCTGTTTGATAATTTTGGGAAAATACTTTTGGAGGATTTTTTTAATTTTTTCTATATTCTTACTTCCCATTCTTCTCAAATATTCACTAAAAAATTATAAAGAGCATATGTCTGATAATGATTACGGAAGTAAAGCCTTAAAGTGATTTATTTTTTTATTCTTATTGAAAAAAGTAAAAGAAAATTAAATGAAAGTAATATTGTCAAGAGACTAAAATTAAAATTGATGAATTTTTTCTTCCTTAATACTTAAGAATTCTTTCGATTTCATTTTCATTTATATTTTTTTTTTTTTTTTTTTTTTTGTTTGATTTCAAGGTAACGATGGGGGTGATATGTATAATGGTTTTGTCATCGTATTATAGAAAGTTGAAATATAAAAAAGTTGGAAGAAAGTATTTATGGCAAATATTTAATTTATTTGGTAACTTGAGTTAAAAAAGACACTTGAAGCAAGGAAAGGTATAAGGGCGTATAAACCATAAAGAAAATTTTACAGATGATAAAATCTTCAAAATCATAAAACTTAATAATTTTCTTATCTATTTTCGATATTTGGTAAGATATATTAAGTGTCTATCTGCAAGTAAAGTATCACTAAAAAATACGTATAAGAATAGTTTAAATTAGAATAAGGGCTTATAGCCATATATTATTATAGAACAATAATAGTCGTTGATCTTACAAATGATTCATTAAAATTTAGACCAAGTGAACTGTATATAAACATAAATCAGTATAACAAAGATCGGTAGAAAAATTACCATGGTTCCAATTTAAGTCCCTTTTCTGAAAAAGTAGAAAACCTACGAAAAGTTTTATCATAGTCGGTCTATAATGAACTATATCCCATAGCCCTATAAAGACTATCATCGGGAATCAAGCGCAATATAAAGGCTATACAAATATTAATATTACGGTAATATTACACTGTATGACAGTAATTTTCACGCATGAAAAAAATCGGTATACATATGCGGAAAACTAGAGAACATTCTTAATAAATCTGTGTACTCAGTTTTTCTCCAGGGTGTCAAATTTCCTCTTAAAAGAACTTGAAAGTTTCAAATGATACATATTAAAAAAATATGTAAAATATGTACGAATATTAGTTCAACCCAATATGGTCAAATAAAAGCTATGAATATCTGCAATATAATAATACTTTTGAGTAAAATGTTTCAACACAAAAACATAAGAAAATATCCTTTTGAAAATGTTACCTTTTATTATTTATTTTCATATATATATCAACCTGCAACAATCACTATCACATATGAAAAAATCGTCATATAGATAAAACTAGAGACCATTCTATGTGGCTAAATTTTCTCCAGGATGTTTACTTTCCTCTTAAAAGGACTTCAAATTTTCGAAAGATGCATTACATTTCTTTTGTAAGATCAAACAAAAGTTCGCCCAAAATAATGGAAAATATTTTACATCTTGTTCATACAATGGTCACATTTATCACGTTTTTTGCTCAAAGTAAATATTTTTGTTTGACTAAAATCATCAGTTTTTCTTTTTTTTGTTTCGTTCATAAAAATATTTGGTGTACACATTAGGTAAATCAAATTTTTTGCAAAAATAAAAGAATATTATGAAATAATTACGAAGAATATATATCAACTTAATATATATATCAAATGAAGGCTACAAATCCCCGCAATATAATAATATATTTCATTTAAATTTAAGAAAATATATTTTTGCACATTTAGCCCCACCTTTAATTCACAAACAAATTTTAAATTTAAAAAAATGAAATAGTTCCTCCAAACAATTACCATTTTTCATAAAAAATTTAATTAAGAAAATGCCAAATTGAATTTTATTATTAAAAAATCAAAAAGAAATATGTTTGAATTGTTAAAAGATTTGAAAATAAGTGCTATTTTTATAAATATTTTATTCTATTGAAATTTCTCTATAAATTTTGAAATTTTAAAAATGTATATTCGTTTGTCAAAATTTCTACTAACACCATGAGCTAATAAAATTTTTTTCACCTCATAACTATCAAAAATGTACTAACGACCACACTTTTCTACCGTTTCACACGTATCCAAAGTCAAAGAGAAATAATAAACGAAACTAATTTTCAAAAACTTAAGTCAGTTGTTAAAAATCTAACTCATGCAAATGCAACAACAAAATAGATGTAGTCAAATGTATTTTGTTATTATTGAAAAAATCTTTATACCTAGAATTTCATCTTCTTTTTATGAAAAATGTTTTTAATGAGGATCGCATGATGGTCACGATGTCATTATTATGCTGGTATCTTTAGCTTTCATTTGATATCCATATTGGGTTGATAAAATTTTAGCAAATATTTTCTATTTTCTATTTTTTTTTATTTCCTGGATAAAAAAGAGTACTCAGATTTATTATTTATTTGCTCTAGTTTGATGTATATATCAAAATTTTTGGGAAATTGTTACATGCATATGAAATATAAACTACACCATCAAATGTTTTAAGCACCGATCGACAATTGACCATAGCTCCCATGAAAGACCACCCCCCTAAATAGTAAAAATGCATGGTGTAGGGTATCAAATGATCGGTATTGAACGAATACATATTATTTATTGTTTATTTTTTTTTCAAATACATTTGCTGAAATTATTGACAAAATCACACCAAGAGATCATCTTATTATATTATTTAAATGATGAGTATGAGCCCTTTTATTCTAATATAAGTAAATGTTACATAAATTTGTCTTCTTCCAATTTTGAAGTTTGTGTTGTAACGGTTCAAGCTTCATGTCCTTTCTCTTAAAAGAGTACGCTACCTAATCTACCGACCGTGCTCAGTGTTCGGGGTGGTGTTCTTGTCTCCATAAGACATAGGCTAAAAGCTTGAACTGTTACATAAATTTAATGGCGACCAACGTGGGACCATATTTATAAATTTGTTATAAATATTATAAGATAAAATATAAAAATCATACGTAAATCTTACCGATATATGATGGAGGCCTGCGTATTTAGTCTAAAAGTATATTTTATATAAAAGTGTAATATGTTTAAAACTGTAATATATGTATAAGATTATATGTGTGTTTACATTTTTTAATATGAAATTTATATTAAATTAAACTAACTTAAAAATAAATAAATCAAGTTTAATTTACGTAAAATTAACTTTAAATTAAGATATTTTAACAAAAATTAGTTAAGAAAAGTTAGATCTCTTGAAAAATTAGATTTAAGATGATAAAGGTTACATAAAAATTGATTGAATTACACTAAATTAAGTTAAGATTTAAATTAGATTTAAGTTAGAGTAAAAAAAGCAACAATTCAAAATTTATGTTAAATTTAAGACAGTTGAATTAAATCTAAGACCTAACAGAACTATTTATCTAGATTATGTAGATTTAAAATTAAATTTTATAATTAGTAATAGTGCAGACTGCTTAAGATGATAATTTAGGATTAGGATTATCGTAAGTAATTATAAGATATTATAAATTTGTTTCAGGCTGGATTGTAGATAAATTTACTGTCTTCAGTAGGATAATTATTATTATTACTATAAACAACTCCTGATTGTTGTAGGATCTCTATTGAATCTTATATTGATATCTAATAATGTAAAAAAAATCTCCTTAAATTTAAATATTAAAAGTATCAGCTTCATAAAGAGCCTTCTCCTTTAATGATTAGAATTCAAAATTATTTAATATATTTTATATTTTTTATATATTTTATATATGTACGTACGTGCTGTTTGAAAAATTTCTTATGAATGAAAAAATTTGAAATAAATAAAATTCCATCATACAAAACCTTCAATGTATATTTCAACAAAATTTATTTTTTTTTTTTGCTCTCACAGTGTGTTATTATAATAATGGATTTAATAAAAAAAATTCCAAGTAAAAATTAAAATAAAAATATAAAAATAAATAAATAAAAAATACATAATATCGTGTCTTCAAATTCATTCTTTTTTTGGCTGAATTGACAGATTTTTTAAAATAATTTTGTAAAAATACATTTTATGTATTGGCTATTAAAGCAATATTATGCAAAAAAAGAAAACAGCATTTTGAAGAATTGGGTTTATATGCTCTTATACGCATCGTTGCTTCTCTTGTTAACATACTGTTATTTTTTTTAATATTGATATTTTTTGCTTATGCAGATATTTTTTTATATCCGGTAGTAGTGGTTTGAAGCATATAAATATCTCAAATATATCGTATTTATACAAATTTCGGTACACACATTTCAGATATAGATAATCTAAAAATCTTGCGTATTGTATTCAACAAAGGATATAAATTACGATCACATACAGAATATATTAATAAGTCACTTAAAAAAAAATTAGAAATAATAAAATATCTTTCCAATCATAAATTTGAATATAATAATCCCTCATTATTAGATACAATTGGGGCACCAATAATTCTAATTCTAAATTTAAGTAATGGAATTCACCTTTACGGTTGCATTTTTTATGGAGAAAAATTAAAATTAAAAAAAATTCCCAGTATACTTCGTACAAAATTCCAATGTTGTAACGTGGTTTTGTTGCCGTCTGAGGTAGTTTAGTTATGTCCAGGGTCGACTTGCGGGATCCACGAACCTTAAGTGAGAACACAATTGGTTTACCTTTTCTGGGGTTCAAATATACAATATATCTTTATTTAATTTTAGTTATCGATAATAATAAACTATAAAAAATATTTTTGAGACATCCTACGAATTTTAAATTCCTTAAAACTAGATTAAAAAATTCATACTTAATCTAAAGACAAACAGTAAACCAAAGACGCTGTGCAAAACTTATAAACGAAGTTGCTGTGCCAAAACTATTAACCGAAGTTGTAGTGCCAAAACAGACGACTGAATTCGCTGTGCCGAAGCAGTCAACTGAAGTCGCTGTGCCAAAACTATCAACCGAAGTTGCTGTGCCAAAACTAACAACCGAAGTAGTGGTATCAAAAATAATCATCGAAATTGTAGTGCCGAAACAGTCGAAGCAAAACTGCTGTCCAAAACAGATAATTAAATGATGTACAAGTATCCCCTGACGTTCGAACTTAATCCATTTATCAGAGAAACAGATGTCTTGGAATAAGACAGATTATATTGTCTTGGTTTTTGGCAAAGTCTTCTATCGCTTGAATCGCAACTACTACATCCAATCTTAGAACACTTATGTGAAAAATTCCATAAACTGAATGAGAGTTATTACTTCTTCATATTATGGATTGAACGTTGTGTGTGTGAAATAATGTAGTTACAGATGAGTAAAAGAGTGAAATGTTAATGGAATACAAACATGTAAAAGAATGTAATGAATATAGATATTATAATTATGTACAAGTTCAACTAGCTACTAAACTTTATTGCAATATTAAAAAATGTTTCACTTTACAAAATTAGGCCTTAAGCCTTCAGGAAAATCAAATCTCTCGGTTCTATACGTACCACACCAATTAGTAACGTGCTATTCGAAACAAATATTATCGATCTGACTAACTAATGGGATGTTATATCTTATAAACAAATAAAATCTCTTCTATTTTGTTCTGATGGCTCAACACAAAATAGTCACAAAAAAAAAAGTATAATCTGTCGAAGATTCAACATATTACTGGGAGAATATAGATATCAATAAAACTTCTTTTAAATAGCTACCACTAAAATATCCTCTATGGAGATTAGCAGAAGCGTTCATTGATCTTTCCTTCATCTTAATTAAAAAAACAATACGTCATCACTACATTATCAATGGCTTTACCGTAACGCTATTGATATACTTAAAGATTAAATTATTTTTACAGATGGTTCACATACGTAGAATATAATGTTCTTTTCCATCACTTCTGAACCAATAATAGTTTCATTATTACCAAAATTTAGTTCGAGTTTTTCTGCGAAAATTGTAGGCATATAAAAAGCTATAAAAATTATTAAGTACAGAGGAGGCAAATTTATCATCTTTAAAGATTCACTGCTGCCTTAAAATCTATTTCTAATGTAAGCAATCAAAATTTTTATGCCCCTAAAATTTGAGATGTACTAATTTTATTATACGCAAAAATTATACTTATGTAGGTTCCTGGGCTTATGGGGAGCCAAGGGAACGAGTTCGCGGACTTTTAGTAAAACTGGCATTGAATTCTTCACTCATAACAACTAAGAATATCAATATTAGGGATATGAATAAAGAAGTGAAGAGGACTTCTGATTCGTGACATATTTCTATGTGGAATTTAATAAGATCTTGGTATGCGAATATTAATACCGAAAAGTTCAGCATTAGACAGTGGCTAGGAAATAACATAAAAACTCAAGGATTTGATTTGATTAAATTCCTCAGACTAAGACCAGGAAACACTAAACAAACCCATGGACATTTATTAAATGGTCAAAACCCTAACACATGTATCTGCGACAATCGCAGTAATGTCAGAATTAGGGGTATTCTATGCCATTGTCCACTCTATTAACTAGCGCGAAATGAGATGCTCGAATTAATTAATCCTCCATATCTCTTATTCTCTCCACCCACTGAAAACATAAACAATATTATAAACTTAATAAAATAGGCAAAGTTATACCATCACATATAAACCTATGAGAAATCCTGTAATCAGTTACACCTTTTTTACCTGATTTAGAAACAAACATCATACTACATACTAACGAATCTCTCTAAAAATAATTTTTAAGATATTCTAAATATTGAAATTTTTATTGAACCATAAAAACTAAGCTTAAATTCTTGTTCATAGAGCTTTATAAAACTATATTTAGTGTATAAATTTTATATTTTAACACTAAATTTTACTAAAGAAATAAATAAATAAATAAATAGATAAAGAAATAAGTAAGTAAATAAATAAAGTTGTTTGTAAGTAAAGATCTTTGTACCAAATTTTATAATAACTGATTATTTCTTTCATGTAAATTCCGCTTAAAGGCGCGTAAATCCTACAGTAATATTAACATTAATATAAAATTTTATATATTTTAAGTATAAATCATCATACCCAATTTTACAATAATTGTTCCATAACACTGTGGAACATTTTTGGGATTATTATCTGGGGGGTGAGAAATTCCATCAAAATCACCCTGACGGTGATGGTACTAGGTCAGTATAGTAAAACCCTCAAAGGCTTTGGCGTTCGTATGTGTCAGTTTTTTTTTATGACCTTTTAAATTTTTTCCTTATGTTGATGTTTTTTCGCTTAGTTGTAACATTTTGGCAAAAACGTAGTTTAACATAACTCGAGAACCACTTGTCCGATTTTGATGAGACAAATTTAGAAAAATTAAGAATTACAATTTCTCTAATCCGTTTCTATACCGTTTTCCTCTATATGCAACACTTTCGAAGTTAAAAATGAATGTATGAAGGGAAAAAAGTATTTTTTGCCTAAAAATTTAAATATTTTTTTTTTTAAATTCATAAAAAATCCAAAATGGAAAAAAGTGCCAAAACTAATTACTTTCGCGTAAAGACAAATAACTCATGAGCAAAAAAAGGCATAGATCATGAAAATCGATGCACGCGTTTCTCATTTATTCACAATTAGGTAAATGTATGAATTTCAAAAATTTGCTCCAGATATGCACAACATTATTTGGAGAAAACATTGACACTCACAAGCCGAACTCTCTCATATTTTTCTACTGTACTAAAAGAGAAATATTGATAAAACATGCATTGTCATTATACTTCTTCTCTTTCTCACACGCGAACAGTAAAAGTGATTTTTCTCCAGTTTTTTAAAAGTGAACAAAAGAGAACAGAATATGGAACTGTGCAAGCCAAATATAAATAGCTTTTGCTACTGCTGTGGTCAATATGTCTCAACACATAAAAAAAGGGGAAATTTCAGTACTGATTTTGTTCAAACATACGAGATGTACTTCAACCAAAATGTTATAGTGAACGAAAATTGGGTACCAAATATAGTGTGTAAAAGCTGCTACAACCGTCTAATGGATTGGAAAAATAGAAGACGTGAAAGTATGCCATTCGGTATCCCAATGACTTGGATTAATCCTGGCGAAGGTCACAATCCCTTGAATTGCTATGCATGTGCGAATAAAGGAAAATCGTATAATTACGTTGGTGTTGCAAGTGCCGCAACACCATTGCCTCATTCGGATCACATTTCTGTGCCAAAAGCTTCTAGCCCAGATATTTTCTCTTCTACGACTGCTCCGACATATCATGCACGTGATGATCCCCCATATGAGCCATCAGTATCCAATGAGCCAATTTTAATAAATCAAAATAACCTTGATTCAATTGTTGCCAAGTTGGAATTAACACAGCATAAATCGGAAGAGCTGGCTTCCATTTTGAATAAAAACAAATATCAATATTCTTGTCAAAATGGGATACCTTCACTTAATTGTAAATAAAAGCAGAACGCGTTAATCGATTTCTATGATCTATGTCGCATTTTGTTTATAGGTTATGTGACTACATGAAATTAATAACACTTGATCCTTTTTTCCGTTTTGGATTTTTTATGAATTTTAAAAAAAAAATTTTAATTTTTAGGCAAAAAAATATTTTTTTTTCCACAAATTTATTTTTACCGGCAAAATTGTTGATTATAAAGAAAAACGTTATGAACGGATTAAAGAAATTGTAATTCTAAATTTTTTTGAGTTTGTTTTAGCAAAATCGGACAAGTGGTTCTCGAGTTATGTTAAACTACGTTTTTGCCAAAATGTTACAACTAAGCGAAAAAACATCAAGATAAGAAAAAATTTAAAAGGTCATAAAAAAAAAAACTGACACATACGAACGCCAAACCCTTTGAGGGTTTTACTATACTGACCTAGTACCATCACCCTGACTTGGAATTTCTCACCTCCCAGATTGGCTGTTGTACTGTGTAATTGAACATGATTCCCACATAATCCTCATTCCCACAAATCAATTAAACTTTTATAAATCTTATATAAATATCAATTCGAAATAAAATTTAACATAATTAAGTTTTACACAAGTACATACAGCTCGACTAAATTTCATAATGATTGGTCTATTATATAATTTTATATTATATAATTCAAATTTGTGAAAACTGCTTAAACGTACATAAATCTCACATAAATGACAAAATCGAAATAAAATTTAACATAAATAATTTTCATAAATACATAAATGATTATAACAAATTTCATAAAGATCATTCCACAATTTACCACAAATCCCATTAAGGCCCTCTCTCGATAATCATTTTAATGCCTATACACAAGCAGGGTATTACATGGTCAACCTTGACCAACACTGCTTATTTTTATCCTTTCCTATTTGTTTTTTTACTAAATTTAAAAAAAAATTTCAAATACATAAAAAGATATTAACTTGATAGAAAATTGTACTAATTGCCAGATACAAACTGTTGTAAATTCTGGTCCCATTGAAATCCCATTTTGAAATTTTTACTCTATAACGACAAAAGATCCTTTTTGGGATATCCTGGGATAAAGAATAATTTTTTCGGTCATTGCGCCAAGAAGATTTGTAGATTTTATATTTTTATAAAGAAGAGGAATATTGGTCTTTTCCATTGTTACTAATTTTATTGAAAACGGTTAATGTATGTAATAGCTATTTAATAGTGTATTCAAAAACCGATACCGGAAATCGATTAACCGGTTTTATTCATTAAAAACTGACCGGAAATGTTCCTTCTCTTATTTTTGTTTAGTAAATTAACCCATACTTCCCATTTTTATATTTGTTAACTGAAACTTATTTATAGCATTATGCCATAAAGTATCAAATCCTTTAAAGATAAAATTTGTATGAAAATTTAAAATTTTTTAAATAGTTTACACACAAATTTCATTTTTAAACAATTCACTAGTTATACACAGAGAAAAAAAGTACATACATTTAAAATTTTTTTCATAAATATTATGAATCGAATATGACTTCTTTCCCAAACTATTTTCATAAAAGATAAAATTTTGTTCATAGATATTATATTGTTCGTAATGAAAATTTTAGAAACTTTGCGAAAATTTTGTTAAATTTTTGATTTAGTTTTATTATATTTGATTGCAAATGGTAAATGAAAATAGTTATACATGAAAATAATAAAAACAAACGCCTTAAAATGGCAAAATTCCAAGGAAAATCTGTAAAAAAATAATGTTTGGAAATTTGTATAATTTCGCTCGCATTCTGCAGCACTTAATTTGTTAAAAAATGCTTCAGTACTATTCCCAAAATGTAGCAGAAAATCATTAAAAACTTAACATTTTCTGAAGAAAATTTCAAACATTCTTTTACAAATTGAAAATATAAGTGAAAATTTATAAAAATTTTTCAGTCTTCTTGACTTTTCATTCATTTGCAAAAATAAAAAAGAAAAGATTTAATGCTTAAAAAATTATGCTTAAATATTATGAACTGAAATCAGGGAAAGTATATTTTTATATTTACGTACAAACTTTTTCTGTGTACTAAATCAGGTCCTTAATTATTTGAAAATATTTTTTATTTTTACAATGAACTAATAAAGCTTTAAGGCTAGTTTTTTTTAATTCCTTGTTTGAGATTTGAGTAGCACCAAATGTTCTAAGATTTAAGATTTATATATTTTTCAATGATAAATTTTAGTTTGATCGCTTGTCACAAAAACAAAGTGAACTTCAATAAATAGATACATAGGTGGAGTTGGATCAGAAGAAGCATTATCAGAATTCAATTCAAAAAATACAAAATTTGAACATTATCCTTTAGCTGCAGAAGAGCGATATAATTTTTTATTTTTATATTACTTGTCATTACAAGTGATATGTATTATAAGGGCACTTTCTTCAGTAAAAATTATATATTTTTTTTTTAAATATTTGGTTTTTCACGTAAAACCGTATTCGAACCCGGTTTCGTTTTTTAATGCACTGTTATTCAAGTTTAAACTTTGTTAATTTTTGACAAAAATGCCTGAGGTGCCCCATTTTAGAGATCCATAAAATATGAACCCTAAACTACATAGAACTGACTCATACTCCATAAAATGAACACCTTAAATTAAAAAAAAAAAAAAAAAAAAATTAAAGACATAAATAAGAACCATTTGGAATTACCATTTAAGGAAAATTTATTTTTGTATAGAAAAAGAAATTGATATGAAGGCGTATGATTTTTATAAAATTTTTATTCTATATTAAGTATACGTCAAGCATATCATTGTTTCATATTTGATAGCTGGTAGAATAATCTTTAAAAGAGAAAGTCATAAACGAATAAGAATAGATGTGAGAATTAATTTAAACACTCAAAAAATAAATTAAGTAATCCGTACTTAAAACAATTCGTAGGGGCGTCAAAAGTCTGGCAAGCATGGATTTTCTTAAATAAAATGCGAAACATATTTATAAAGAGTGGCGAAAAATTTCTTTTTCATTTAAACCTATTTTGGATTTAAGCCTACTTGGAATTAATCGCAATTTTTGATTGTTTTTAAAAATCTTATAACACCATGTATTTAAAACATTTTAAGGAAAATTTATTTTTCTATAGAAAATGAAATTGATCTGAAGGCGTATGATTTTTATAAAATTTTTATTCTATGTAAAGTATACGTCAAGTATATCTTTGTTGGCATAAATAGGATTGATTTCAGAATAATCGGATTTCAATTAATCCAAAAATAAATTTGATTTGAGAAATATACATCTTGAACCAATCCCAATTGCGATTGTTTCAAGATCTTGAAAGTTATTTCAAGCTATACTTGATTTCAGATTAAAAATATTGAATTACAAATTATAAGCTTGGTGTAAGCGCCAATTTATGCTCAAATTGATCCAGAAAGCGCTTGTTTCTAGAATTCTCCTACTCACTTTATATATAAACTTACATTTAAATATTTTTTTTTTCCAAATTTATTGTTTATTAAGTTCTCATTAAATATTCATTGTTAATAACACTCCAAATCGCCAGCTTTAGTAGTTTTTGTACTTGGAGTATAACCTTCTACTCGGGTTTCCCTTGTTGCCTCTCGAAAAGAAATAGTAATCCAGAAAAAAAGTAATAAATAAATAAAAAAATATAAATACAGGTTTTCGTAAATTTATATAAAACAATTATGTTGAATTCAATCTTTATATTCACCTTGTTCAAAACATGTTTTTCTTTGAAATCCTCCTTTAACCAATTTTCAACTTTTTAGTCGACCGAAATGGTATACACATCAATGCCAAATTATCACATTATGAAATAAAAAAAATTTAAGTAAATACAATTTATTATAACCAGACAGTTTTATCTTTAACTTTTTCACAAATTTTCAATTTTCAACTCTTTCTCTTTTTAGTTTTTACTAAAAAATTTGTCTTGATTAAAGTACATTTGCATATACATATGCATTTGTATTTGTTTTAACAAATCGTATTTAAATTTTTAGGTACGAATTTTGCGAAAAATAAAATAGACTTTAGAATGCAAACTGCATTCTTTCTGTATAGATATATTTATTTGCTCTAACGAAACGTACTTGTCTGTGGTTTTCAAATGTATAAGTACCTGGTCATTTCGCCACTAATTAATACAAACAACTTTATATTTACCTATATAAATAATCATTTAACATTATTTTATAGGTTTCTATGTTTATGGTGCACGTTTGTATTGCTATTCTAATTAATAATTAAAGAAAGTAAATGCATTTGCAAATCAACATTTCAATCATCGATTTATATATTAAAAAAAAAGTAAAATAAAACAAATATTAACAAAATAGCAATATCATTCGCTGTTGTATGTATAGACTTGTTATTCCCTTGAGTCAATCAACAACAGAAACAATGGAAAGATACTTGTAAGTGTGCACTATTAATTTTATTAGATTAACTATTCAAATCGTCTATTTTCGAATAAACCGAATAATTTGCGTTGAAAAACCGATTAACTGAAACTTAATTTTATGCAGTTCAAAATTCAGGAATTTATTTTATTTTTAAGATAAATTTATGCTAGCCATATCTTTTTTTAATAAGTCTGTTATATTTCAGCAAAAATAAAAAAAATAATTTTTGGGGAAGTACTTTTTCATTAGTTCCAAAGAATCGATAAGTGTACGTTTTCTTAAGCTTAAGAAATAACGCAAAAAAACATCAAAAGATATTATTAAATTTAAGTGAAATGTTATGCGATAAAATATTGATATTGGGTTGTTATTTTTTAAAATACTTGATAATAAAAAGAACCGTTAAACAAATGAAAAATAATGTTACACATAATATAGAATCTAACCCAATAGATCTATGGCATACAACAGTGAATGTTCTAAATAACATAGCTAAAATAAATACCGGTTATAAACCAAAAACAAGAAATGAGAATTTGATCACAGATGAAGTCCTTGATTTGATGGATGAGAGAAAGAAAGATAAAAACCGGAATGAACATGAATATAATAATTTAAAGACTCTTACTAGAAGAAAAATTCGGCTATCAAAGAACCAATGGTTGGAAACACATTATAAAGAAATCGAACAGCTACAAGCTAAGCATGATGAATTTAATCTACATAAAAAGATTAAAGGTATATGTTAAATTCATAGAAATGTTAATTCAAACATTCTTCTGAACAGACAAAATTTAAGGTGATTTCCGGAATTTGCCTTATATATGAAAAGAAACTCACTTTGATTACTAGTTATATAAAACCTGTTTGTTTCAAAAATATTAAATTTACACAGAAAAAAATGAATTTCGTATTCTATTACTAAATTCATAAAACCAATTATAACTGAATTCAAATTCGTAAATATTTTATTGAAAAAATTTTAATTTTTTTCTTATTAATATATTTTTACTATTTGTAAATTTGAATATTTGAAAATTCTTAAGAAATTCTATAATAAGGTTTATTAAAATCAATTAAAATAATATTAAATTTTTTGCAGATTTTAAAATAATTTTTATTTTTTATTTAATATTCTTTTTACATTTTCTAAAATATATATAATAATTCGGATAGAATGTTAGTATTGTATTTTATCATGTAAATGCATGTATTAAAATTTGGTTTAGAGAAGGGAAACTTTTATATAATACTAACAAATTAATGGAGACTTCTTTAGATGAAATATAGTTTAACGGTAAAGCACAGTATATAGTATGTAGATAATGTGTTATTTTGCTGGTGAAAAATAATGGTGCCATAACTGATAGTTTATGTATTCATGTGTAGTAATACATAAAATATACATATGCGAATAAAAAGGTATATATGAAATAAAAGTAGCCACGACACTATTTCCAAATTTCATTAGTGGCCAAAACCATCTAAAACAAAAACGCAATCGTTATCAATTGAAGCATTTTCTAAATGAATTCAACTTACATACCTTTTAACGGAGTGAAATATCTAAGTTTCAGTGAAACCAAAATAGATAGGATATAACAAATGCGCAAACAAACTCTGCTTTGGTATCACCATAACCGTACAAAAGGGTAATTTACATGTATTATTTTGTTAAGGACCATTTCCGCAAAATACTTTTAAATACAAAAATTGAAACACATTAAATTGTCTTCAAGAAGTCCAGTTACGTTGGCATAATCATAACACGAGAAGGACCTATATGTTCAGGCATACAATTGAATGGACATAGTTTAATCGACTTTGGGATTATACAGCAATATATAATAGACCCATTTATAGACATCATTTATGCTATATATTGCTACATACATGCATATTTCATATGCTTTTGATTCATCTAGAAGATACACAAAAATAAATCATTATACATATTTGGTAATGAAATATATACGAAAATTAAGGTAACTTACCTTTGGAATTCTGCAAATGATAAATTTTATATTTTTTTTGTATCAAAATTTTTATAATTTTATTTATTTTTAATTGTCAAAAAACAAAAAATTGTTATGGTTTTTCGTATTGGTTTAGAATAAATTTACGAGCAATAAAATAATATATTAAAATCGAACAAATTTTTATTAAATTTTATTTAAAGTTAAATAATGATTTATTTAAAAAATTCTAGTCATAATTTTTTTATGCAATAAAATAGAATATTAAAACCAAATATTATTTTTTATTAAATTTGATTTAAATCTAAATAACGATTTATTTAGAAAAATGTTAGCCATAATTTTTTCTGTGTATAATTTATATATTAATTTTTAATTTATATATTAAATTTATATAATACTTAATAAACTATTGATACAGATTATACGAATGTTAAAGCGACGTTCGAAAGAGGGATTTATATGAGAGCTATGGTCAGTTATTATCTGATCTTTATGAAATTTGGCATAAATATTAACACTTATAAATTTACTTGTGCCAAATATAATAAAAATAGTGTCCTATTTAAGACATACATGAGCGATAGACCTATATTCCGGAAGGTTTTTTGTATGAAGGCTAAGTGAATTAATCGACACGTCATTACCAATTTCATTAGATTTGGCATCCTTGTATAAAAAATAATTACTTTGCTCTATTTGACCAAGTTGTTTTAAAATTGCGACCTGGTCTTTATTCACAAGTTTTACATGGACTGACAGCCAGCCGATCAAATGGGCGAACATTCGATCGACTTAGAAAGTGATTGTAAATCAAATATTTATTTAAAAAAAATTCTTGTATTTTTTTTCCTGTGTGAGTTTTTTATATAAATGTATTTTTTATTCAACATTATTACTAAGCATTCGAACATATAAAACCCAGCAAAACTTAACTCACAATATTAAAATCAACAGCTCTCTGTATACATTATATTGTACCCTTAATCGCCACTCCCAGAATTACTTAGTACTTATATGTATAACTAGTTTTTAATAAATGTAAAAGGAATTTTACTTTTACGTAGCCCAGTTGTCTCGAGCGTCTAATACAAAAATTAGGCTTAAAAAAAACTTAATATTAAAATCGAACAGCATCCAACTACCAAGTATGGCAATACATTTTTTAAAAAGAATGTTTATTTATATCTCTAAATGAAAGCCCCATCTTAGAGGACAAAAATACAAGTCGGTTATGGTGCAGAGAATAAGATGTCGGAATAACAAACAAAATAGTGTAATGATGTCAGTTTAAATCTCAACCGAGCCAAATATTTTTTCTTGCGCATAAAAAATAAAAAATATCAGCATCCAAAACAACTGTTTTGGTACCCAAATAAAAACAAGTGAAATTTTGGACATCGCGAAGAAAATTCATCAGCTATAGCACTAAATGAAGAAGATATTTTTCATATTGATTTCGCTTATAAAACACATTATTTAGTAAGCGAAGTTTTTACTGAAAATTGTTTAAAAATAAATTTTTTAAGTATAAATCAAAAAACTTACTTCCAAATGCTGGCAGGGTATAAGAATATAAATGAGTGACTGAGAATACGTCTAATGATTTATGTTTTCAACTATTAATTTAACCTTCTAGTATTGCCAGAATGATGATTTTAACATATTTCTGATGGCTATTTAACTATAAAATTTTATTTGATGATTTTTTCCTTCAAAATATGATTTCCCTCCACCCAGAAAAAATAACATCCAAAGAAATCAATAAGATCTTGAACTTGTAATCCAGAAGTATTGAAAATTCCGATTATTTCCAATGAATTTAATATATACATACTCACTGACTTGGAAGTCATGTTCAAAATGTCATGCAAAATGTATTATTTCAATATTCTTTTTCACCATCGTAAGGAAATTAGTTTTAGTTTTTATATAAATTAATAAATTTTTTAATAAAATATATTATACATAATATTATTTTTTATTTATTAAAAATAACTCTTTTTTCTTTATAACAAGTGTTTACAAAAACAAGAACAAATCCTTAATGTTTTATAACAGAAAAATTCTTTTGAATCGCTTTTAAATAATATGTTTGGATGCTGTTTATATTACTACTTAAGTACAAGAAAACGTACACTTATTGATAGTTGGGAAGTAATGAAAAAGTACTTCCTTAAAATTTACTTCTGCACGAAGAGAAAAAACATTGTTAATTTTCTTGAATTTTAATAATTATTTTTCATGATAACCATGTTTTTGTTTAAATTTATTCATTTAATTTTAAATATGTTTTAGATAATTTTACCAGAAATAAAAATTTTTTAAAATGTAAGATATCAATACCTCTATAACCAATAAATATTTGCAGTCTTTTTAATTCTTCTTAAGCCGTATTCTTTTTTAAACCATATTCATATTATTATTCCCATGACAATAATTTATTTCAAACAGATATAATACTTATCCTTTTCACAAACTTAGTGGAAAAATTCATAATAATGTGTGCTTTTTAACTTCGTTACAATTCTCATTTAGTTTATGTATGAATAAAACAAGATTTTGTTATAGTCGATGTTAGTTAATCAATATATAAGATGTTGATTAATGCGAAAGCCAATAACATTTGCAAATATGTAGCAATATATCGTAAAAAGTAAATAATATTATTTTATCATGTAAACCCGAAATGAAACTGGAGTTTCCATTGTTTTTTTTTTTTTTTTTTTTTTTTTTTTTTGTGGACTCTTTAAGAATATCTTAATAATTTTTGTATATTACCGAAAAACGTAAAATAAATACAAGGTAGCCAATTAAACGTACTTATAGAGATATTTGAGGCAGATGATTTTATTAACGAATTGGTATATGAAGTTACGTTTTAATTTAAATTGGCAGGGATGAGCAATTATAGAGATTATTGTAATTATTAATGCTGCTAATATAGCTAGTTTAAGTATTATTATTTTTGTTGTTTTAGTTGTTTTTATTCAATTAAAGGTTATCAATTACACAACACGGACAAGAACAATTGAAATGTGCAAAATAGTTATAAACGTTACACGTATGTTAGACTAAACTGAAAAAAGTCGACTTTTGAATTTCAATCATAACTCCCTTAGGGAAAATTTTGACTTTTTCAAAGTTTTATTTTAACAAATTTGATATTACAAAATCACTTTTGTAATTTATTTTAAACGAACTGTAATCTAGACATATTTATCTATCAAACAAGGTAAAAAGATTAATATCGGTTTGATAGTATTAAAGTTATTAAAAATTCCCCAGAACATTTACATGTTTTCGAACACTTGTGTAAGCAACGTAAAGACAAATTTTTATTTTTTTTTTTAGAAATTTTGAAAAAAATTTTTATTTTAAATAAAACTTTTACCATAATTACTGAAAAATATGCTTTAAATCTTACATGATAATATAATCATACTTTAATCATAATCTCAGCAAAAATAAATGGAAGTAATTTTTAAGGAAGTACTTTTTCATTACTTCCAAAGTTTCAGTAAACGTATGGTTTCTTATGCTTAAGAAGTTATATAAACATCATCCAAAGATGTTATTAGAAAGATATTCAGATCAATTTTTTTGATATAAAACGTTGAGAATTTAAAAGTACTTGTTACTTAACTATCAGGGCTCACTCCGGCAATCAATTTTACGTGGCATTCTACTCAGTGAATAGGCATAAAAAAACATCATCCAATGATAAGCATATGTGAAGTTCATTGAAAATGATCCGAATTTGCAGTATTTCTGAATCACAAGTTCAGAATCTTAAATGAAAAACATTGTTATTGTTACGATCTGTTCTGGTATTCATAAGCAAAAAAGGAAATTCACAAGAAAAAATGGAAACTACAATAATTGTCATTTAAATGTACCAAAAACTCTATCTTTTGTATACCAACCCATTTTTTCTAGCATGCAATAAAAATGTATCTTAAGAAATGAGTCTCTGAGAGAGATCATATTTCATAATTGTAATTGCGTAGTAATTAACATATTGCTTGTTAAATAGAGTAAAATAGAATAAAAGAAGTAGATAACAAAGGAATTTGGCTCCGGTTGATTTTTTTTACACATAGTTTTCTCTGTTTTATTGATCTATTCTGCTTTGAAACAAATAATTAGCCTCTCAACAATTTAATTGGTATTAAAAAATTCAAAGTGAACAGTCACCTTAACAAAATAAAAAATAATAATAATTTAATAGGTCTTTAAAACTATATAATAAAAGTGATATAATCAAAAAGTATTAAGTCTTTTCTTATAAATCTACAATTTTTTAAAATAAAAAATAAAGGAGAAAAATATTGAATTTGACCACATGGTCCAAACTCTGGCAAAATTATTCCAATTTTGCCTAGGAATTAAATATAATATTGTAGTGAAAATTATAAAGTCATCTTATATATTTCCGATAAAGTGCTAATTGGGAGTTGTCCAAACGAAATAACAGAGAACTTCCGTTTTCCCTCTTAAAGAGTCTTACACGTGTTCAAGGGTCCTTTAAAACGTAAATGGGAGTACACAACATTAAACCACATGTAACGAATTAGTATTCTATTTTCAACGCTAAGTAGGAAAACAAATCTATTATTAATTTACTAAGAATTTATGTATTTCTTTTGAAATACAATTTAATATACCTTATTATATACTTCTTTTAAAATCATTACATACTTATATATATTTAATGAAATATTTTATATAAAATTCTTATAAAATTACTATTAATTAAAAATGTTAAATAATTATTAAAATATTTCAAATACTTATATTTAACATATTTTACTATATTAAGAATTAGTTGTAATTCTTAATGTATGCAATGTTATTAGCTAATCCTAATTAATAATATAATTTAAAATAATTAATTCTTTTTCTATTATATAACCATGTTTAAAAATCAATAACCTAATTTAAAAGAATATATTAATTTTTAATTATAAATCGAAACCTATTAAACACATTTATTTTATTTTCATACAAATATTAAAAATATTAACAGTCGTTTAAAATTTTGATAATTTTTAAAATTCACTATATTCATAAAACAACAAATCCTAAATGAATTAAATTCTAAGAGGAAAATAAATTGCTAATTATTATATCCTTATACCTATGTAATCATCATAAAACTATTAATCTAATTAAAATATATTGATAATAATTAAAGCTTAGAATCTAAAACAAAGAAAACTATATGTTTGGAAAATTGAGTTAAAATTATATATTTCATATATAACATTATCATTATTAAATTAATTAAAAAAAAATTATTTAAAAATTCTCAATTTATATTTATAATCCTAATCCCAGGTATTTCTTATTTTTATACGTACTGCTAACCCTAACTTTTATAATTACGCATTTTATATTTTTATAAGTATCTATAACTGAGAGTAATATGTCAATTATTAATTCAAGATGTTTCTAATCATTCCTGTACTGGGCCCAACTATGGAGCAAAATGGTAATCGATCAAACATAAATTTATCTGTAAGTAGCACTCACTAATAATTTTCTACTACTCTCGATTTTTTTGTTTTACTACAACTCTCATTATTAATTTTGATTCCGTGCATTCCTTACATTAATAATGTAAAATTTTTTGATCTTTTCAGATTTGAGTTTTGCGAATTTCGGCAAAAACGCATTTTTTGGTGATGTTTGTATTGTGTAGTAAATGTTTTAGGATTATTAAAAAGATTATTAAAAATTAAAACACAACAAGATAATATGCTTTATACAAAATACATTTCGTAATTTTTAACGCATTTAAGCAATTCTAGATCTTGAAACAAGAAGGTCAAAAGTCAAATTTTGGAATATTTGGGAAGCTATAGCTCAAATGTAACCTAAAATTATTTATTTTGATCTGGATTTCAAAGCAATGATTTCTATAATAAATTTAGTTTTGTTAGAATAACTTTACAAGGCAAAATTAGTTAAGTATATTTTACTTTGTCCATGATGCATATAATCAAGAATGCAGGGTGTTTCCAAAAATGTTGACCCCAAATATAGTTGTTGAAATGCGTTGAACATTTTGGAGTATTTTTTTACAATCTAAATTATCTTGTTATGTTATAATTTTCGAAAATCTGTATACTAGTCTAAAAAAATTGATTCAACATAAAAATCACCAAAAAAAACCTTTTTGCCGAAATCCGAAAAACTAAAATGTAAGGTGCAGCGAATTTATAAGAGATTTCGACCTAATTATTTTATATTTTTACTTTCTGTTGTTTTATTTTTTTTTAACTTTTTTGAAATTTGTTGAACAAAATTTTGAAAAAATTTGAGTTGGTGATTTGAAACACCCATAATAAAAATTAGGGTTTTTTAATAAGGTGTGAAAAGGTTATAAAACTATTATTTTTCAGTAATTATGGCCAAAATTTTACTTAAAATAACATTTTATTTCAACATTTCTAAAAAAATAAAATTTGTCTGTAAGTGCACGAAAACATGTTAATGGTCTGGGGAATTTCTAATAACTTTAACACTTTTTAACCGATTTTAATCTTTTTTAACTTGTTTGATAGATAATTATGTCAAGATTATGGTTCTTTTACAATAAATTGTAAAAAAGATTGATAATAGCATTTTTTTTAGCTGTGAAAATGTCGAAATTATTCCATATAAATAAACCCTACAAATTTCAGGTTCAATGCAGCATGTGTTAGCGACATCCGTTCACTCTAATATTTTGCACAGTATATTTTTTCATAAAAAAGAACAATCCTAAGGAGAGTAACGGTCGAAATTCGAAAGTCTTCTTTTTTTTGGAGCAGTTTAATTTACTCACATATTTATGTATTTGAGTGAAGTTGTAAGATTATGAGGAAAAATATAAGTATACGACTAGCACATACAGAGTGATCATATTAATCAAAGCAATATACATTTTTTTTAAGTTTACAATCAAGTAGTCAAAGTAATTAAAAATAGCTGTCCAGTAGAGTCATTTATTTAGTTTTTATCAAATCTTAGATAAATTAATTGAATTTTAAGTGTGACACGTCGTAGAGTAATTAAATATTAAAAGATAATAATATAGATAAGTTCTGTTTTGTTCTGCTTCGTATTCAATTTAAACACACTCACACCAGGTATGTCAAAATTGGTAAAATTGTACTTTTTTTTTTTTGGTACAATTCGAAAGTGAAAAGTACAATGGTATACCAACGACCAATTCGGTACAATTTAGATTTGTTTATTATCTCAATTTTATTATAAAGTTGCAATAGAAAATCATCACTTTAATTGGAAAAATGTTTAAAAAATCTGAAATTAGTTAGGAAAAAGTACTATGATTATACTTGATACACAGTCTCAGGTTTTTATTTTAAAATAAAATTCTCGTATCAGGGTCTCAGAGACTATTTAAGATTCGGGGTCATTTTGTCATCAAATAATCTGTGTTTTGTTGCTTCTGTTGAGTGTTAACGTTGACAACATTAACCCCATTTGGGAGCACTAAATTTGCACGTTTTTATTTATGAAATTAAAAATTACAAAAACAAAGTATATTTAAATTTTAATTAACTTTCATATTTTTTCATTTCTTTTCATTCTTATATTCATGATTGTATTTTATTTCATAAATTGGGTGCACTTTTATCAACGTTGAAGTTCACACGTATAATTTTACTCGTTAACTCCTAACGTATATAAATTTAAATTTTGTATGAAATTGCAGTAAAATACAGCTACTATTTTCCTTATGTCGATGAAAATAACTTGAAAGTATTAGGTTTATTTCGGTAGTCCTACGGCATTTCTTAACTTCAAGTGATAATTTTTGAAACAATTATCCATTTTGGTACAATTGTAGGAAAAAAGTACAATTTAAAAATTTCAATTGCATTTCTAACTCACACTCAATAAAAGTAAAAGCATTTAGGGAATTTCAAAACCCTTTTAAAATTTACATTTAAAGCAAATTTAATGAAATTTGTACATATAATTATTTTAATGCAAGAACCAGGTCTATTGAAATTGCTTATGATCGGTCTATTTTTTTATATAAAATGTAAAAGTTTTCATAAACATATCTCAGTGTGCCAAATTTTAGGAAGAGCGGTCCATAATTGGCAATAGCTCCCATATAACCCAACTCCCGGAAACAATTTTAACGTGTATAAATCCCATATAAATGTAAGTATCAATATAAAATTTTGACATAAAAGTAGAAAGCACTATGCCAAATTTTATTAGGATTTGATAATTATTGTATAAAATCGTTAAAATTTGACGAAAAAATCGTCCAAATCGGCATAATATATTTCAAATCTTCAAAAAATCGGAAACATTAAAATGCATACCTTTTTGGCTATTTATATTCATATAAAAAAATGTTTTGAAACTATTTGTTTCTTAAATAAAGTTCTAGCATTGTTTTTTATTATACAAAATTTGAAAAATAGGAATAAATTACGACTACCGACAAAGTCAAAATAAAATAGCCATTCTTTGATCCTTTCTTCTGTATTTATTCACGGAATAAGCTTTTTTAGAAATAATAAAATTTTGTAAGTTCCGGTATATCAAAAAAAAAAAAAAAAAATTATAAATATGATCATATTATATATCATTCAAAAGTATTAGAATTTTTAAACGGTATTAATACAATTTAAATCGCATATGTATTAATAAAGATATTCAGAAAAATATATCAAAATTTTAGGGATCCATAATTCGTAAAATAAAAGCGAGTGGCCAAAATCTCAATTGAAAAAATTGCTGAAAAAGAGCATACGTATTGGATTTATTTTCAATTAAAATTTTTAGTATTTAACACTTTCTTATACTTTTTTACCTATGATCAAAACTACTTCACTTACATACATATGTATATAAAATAACATTTTTCATTTCACACAAAAATTTTGTTTCACCAATACTGGTTAAATTGCAAACGAATTTCAAAATAAAAGTTTAAACTTCTTATAGTCCTTTTTTCTCCCTCTTTCACCTATAAGACAAAATTAGATTTAAACAAGAAAAATTGGCGTGTTTGAACATTTTGTGAAAACGTTATTTTCAAAAAAAAAAAAAAAAAATCAAATCGTACTTTGGAATTTTGACAATAAAAAAATCGTCAAAAAGCAGACATATCGGCAAATCTGGCAACAGTGACCGACATATATACGCATATCATTATTTCGAATTCGTTTTCTACAAGCATCCAGAAGATATAAAGTTTTTCGCTCTGAGACGAAAATTTTAGAAACTACAAATGGAATGACAAATATATATACATCATTTAGACCTGTGTATATATATTTAGATAAATTTGTTGCAAATAAAACAAGACTTATTAATATTTCATTCAAATCAATGCATGAATTTTGATTTGATCAGAAGTTAGTGAATATATCTCATTTCCAAATTACAGAAACATATTTAAAAAATTTAAGAATCACAAAAAAAGTTTTATTTTTGTAATATTTTTGTGTAATTTTTAAGTAGGATTTCCTCACTAATTTGTGAATAAAATCAAAATTTATGCATTGATTTGTTTTATTTTCAACATTTTTCTTTATAATCAAAGAACAAGAATTTGCATTTTGGCCATTTTCGAATTTTTATGATTTAAAAAAAATCGAAATTTTATGGGAAATAGGTTTTTTCTAATAGGCTTAATATCTCCATATTAAAAAATAATGTGAGTATAAATTATAGGAAATTTTAATTAAATTTTTCTGATATTCCATTGAACCAAATCAGACAATTCGTTTTAGAGATATGTTTCAACATATAGTGCAACCTTTTCAATAGCGATTTATCGTGAGAACCTGAGTCAATTCAAAAAAGTAATTTATAGGCTTAGTACTTCATAATAATATGTAACCGAATTGACTGAGATATCCTACGCCGCAGAAACAAGTTTTCATTTCCTCAACCTATATTAGATTATTAGCTAATAAGTAGTAAAATAGCGAAAAAAATCGTTCTCATATTTTTTAGAAATCTTTTCTAAAATGTTCCGTTGCTGTAGATATAAAAAATGACAATGTTAATGCACGATTTAAGTGTACGAATTTTCAAATTTTTAAAATAAATTACTCAGTGTTTAATAACAAATATTATACCTTCACAACTTTCACAAGTAAAATTTTCTAATTTAAATTACTACAAAATTTAAATAATTAATCCAATTTCCCTTTATCAACATCAACGTATAAAGACAGTATATTTCACTTGGATCCCATCAACAGTAGCGTCATTTATAATGATAATCATTTGTCCTGATCTAATTAATACAGTTAGTTAACTGGGCATAATTTAACTTTTTTCACTTTCGAAAGTAATTCCACTTGGCCGGCAGATGAAATTTAATTAAAAAAAAAAAAAAAAATAACTTCTAATCAAAGAAGAAGAAAAAAAGTCTCTTTGGATTTATGAGACAGGCAAATTATAAAATAATTTTTAATGTCATGGTGAAGACAAAAAGAGGGATTTGTTTATTGCTTATACTAACGAACGAACATTATGACAAAATACAATATACAGTTCATTTAATTTGAAAAATAAGCAAATTAGTTAATACAAATGACAAATAAGTAAGAAAGAAGTCAGTCAAGCCCGACCATATGATACTCCACACCATTATTGGATGGGTAAAAGTGATTTTTGGAGAGGATCTTAAATGGAACCCAAGGTCAATTGTGGATCAATTCTTATTAAACTGGAAAAGGTAATTTATAAACCCATAAAACTCTTTTGTTAAAGTAGTGTTCGGAATCGGTGTTACATATATGGGAACTAAATATTCAATTATGGAAATTTGACACACCAATGTATGCTGTGCATAAAACTTATTCACTCCGAATTTCACTAAAATCGTGGTGTATTTAAGGCTTTTATAAGCTTTAAAACCCTATTCCATTTGAACACTTGTATGGGGACTAGGTGAAAAAAATATCAACCAGCTGGACGGACGGATGTACTTAAATCGACCCAGTAAATGTACTTTAAGGTGGGTGTTAGAATATATTTTTTTCGCGTTACAAACGTCAGCACAAACGCATAATAATATATATACCCTACAATTATGATGATGTACGGTATAAATAGTTTCAAACAAACCAGCTTTTAAAATAATAAATTGTAACGTGTTTATAGCTTGAAGCATGACAAGCGTTTAAATATAAACATTAATACGTAAGCCAAAACCAGTTATAAGTAATACAAGGACAGACCAGTGTTGTCAGTTTAGTCTTTTTAAGGCTAAATCTTGCTTTTTTCCTAACCTTTATTAACGAGTATTCTTAAAAAAAAAAAAAAAAAACAACAAAGAAAATAATTTCTTATTATCTATTAATAATTTTATTTCTACATAATCATTCATTTAAACATTTTTGTGCATTTATTCACCCAAAAAATCTGTATTACTTATATTTAATAAAAATTTTCGCCTGCAACGCTTCACTATCCAAATCAAGAACAACTGTACAATTTGATTTGGACATTTTAATTAAATTTTTTATTTTATAAAACTAAACAAAAATTTATTTATTATATTAATTAAATAATTTAATATAAGTTTATTTTCCATTTTAATTATTATTACTGAAGTCTCACTGTATCTAATCTATTACAATCCTTGCTTGAAATATGTGTTGCTATTGCTGAATCTAAATCCGAAACCGAAATTTCTTAAAACTAATTTTGTAATTAATATGTCACTAATAATTCAACCATTTTGAAAGTAATTTTATCCGAACTCATTTAATTTACCCTATAAAAATTTGTATATAAACTAAAGAAATAAATTTATAATTACCTGTTTGTTCTATTTTCGGCTACCCTGAAAAAAAGATGAGAACATAAAATCTCAATAGAATTCCCATTGAAAGAAATGCTAAACCCTTATTTTCTTTCCTCTACTTCTTTAAACCCAATAATTATAATTACTCTATGAATAATTATAACTAATATCTCAATTATAGATTTATTACCCTCAACTCTCTCCGCTAAGGAAAATCAATAAGGCGAATTAATAATAATACACATTATTACAATAACTAATATTTTATTTATATATAAATATTTATGAACATAATTTTAGCAAATTCTTATGAAAGCGAAAAATCACCCAAAAACTTAAAAATGCTTAATCGAAAAGGAATTATAATTTAAAAAAGTCGAAAAAACGCTTCAAAATATTAATTAACTTTTAATATCAATTACAACCCAAATTTGTGTGGGAATTTTTCGACGATTTTTCATTTTGGCCATTTTACTGTTTTATTTATAAATTTGTTACAATATCTTTAAAAAAAAAAAATATATATATAAGAAAAACTAATGGGGACGATAAAAAATAAGTTTTTAAATTAAAGAAAAAATTTAATTTTTTTCTGGCCTTATTTTTTTGGGACATTTCGCCTCTTTAACATTTTTTAAAGTTGAATTTGGCCTCTTTATTTCTCGACTCCTGGCAACACTGGGACAGACAGACAAACAATCAAAGTACACAATGGAGTTAAGATGAGGGGAAAGTAATAGTAGAATTTAAAGAGGGTTTCAGGTGTTTTTAACATGAAACATTAAAAAGGACACACAGAAAAGTCACCAATCACCAAATATATTATTAAGTAATAAATTTAATTAAAAACTTTTTTTAAATTTACACCTCTCACTAAAATGATATTATATCAATTACTAAAAACTTTAAAAAATGAAAAACAGAAAAATCTTTTTCAATTAAAAAATTTATCAAATCAATTAAGCAGATAATTGACTGAATTAAAAATTTAAGTCACAAACAAAATTTAATTAAATTTTATTTTTATTTTATATTTACTTGAATATATTTATTAAATTTAGATACAATATGAAACGACTGAGTTAATTCAAAAATATACGGTGATAATTTTTTCTGCATAGGTTAGAAGTAATGTAAGTATTTAGTGAGTACTCAAAAATCCACTTTAGTCCCACTGTGATCCTCACAAAAAACGTGAGGCTGTTCTATAATTGAAATCTGAAGAATTTATAAATTTTCAAATCCCTTATCACTTTTTTAATAAAGCAACAATTTTAAACAAATCTCTGAAATATTTTATATTGAAAGCAAATAAACTAAATAAGATTTTTTCCACTACAGCACACCACCGTGAATCTTTACAAACAAATTATAGTCAACCAATACTTTAAAATACTTTTATGTACTATAAGAAACCATAACCTTACACTATTCCAAAGAAAGAAAGCAAAAAGAAAAATATTCGCCCAACAGCAATTTTAAAGAACAAAAATACTAAATGTTGAACACTAGACCGCTCTTCCTAGCATTGATCTTTTTTATGTAGAAATATAGTGTGGAAAGTATAAGAGTAAACAGGCGTCACTAACACGTGAATCTAAAGTTTGTAGGGTGTACTTATATGGGATAATTTTGGAGTTAAAAATTTCGAAATGTATATTTTGTAATCTATATTATCTTGTTATGTTTTAGTTTTTAGTAATCTGTGTACTAGTCCAAAACAATTTACTTCACAATACAAAAATTTTTTTTTTTTTTTTGCCGAAATCCGCAAAATTCAAATCGGTATATGGATATCGACCTTGGTATTATCTATAAAATAGCATAGTTTTTTTTTCCTAATCCTTTTGAAATTTGTTTAACAAAATTTAAAAAAAAAATTAAATTGGAGATTTGAAACACCCACAAAAAAATCAATGTTTTTAATAAAGCATAAAAAGAGGATCATATTATCGTACAGGATTCAAAGCTGATTTTTCAGTAATTATGGTTAAAATTTGACTAAAAATAGCATTTATTTCAACATTAAAAAACATAAAATAAAATTTTGTCTGTACGTTGCTTACACAAATGTTTGAACACATGTTAATGGTCCGGAGAATTTCTAAAAACTTTAATACTTTTTAAGCTATTTTAAACTTTTTATCTTGTTCGATAGATAATTAGGATTAGATTATGGTTCCTTTACATCAAATTGCAAAAAATAGCCGGTAATAGAAAATAAAAAAATCTATGGAAAAATTTTCCCATATAAATGCAACCTACAAACTTCACAGTCAATGCGGCATGCGATCACTCTAGTATTTTGCAAACTATATTTTTACATAAAAAAGAACGATCCTAGGGGAGTTACTGTCAAAATTCGAAAGTCATCTTTTTTTTGGAGCAGTCTATTTTGCACTCTACCCACGTTTTTAAGATACCCAAAATGAAATCAAATCAAGCAAATTGATGACAATGCGTTAAGGCAACAAAATACACATAAATAAATCCGCTTAAATATTATGCGTATAAAAGTGAGTGTATTTTGCCTATGAATAACCGCAGGATACAACATAAACACACACGCACTTATTTGTATAACATCATATTGTAATAACACTATATGAGAGATTGCATGTATGTGTAGGTCCTTTTTTGTTTAAGAATTAAATAGTTATTTTATCATTTGGCCAAGTTGTGCTTAAGGTGATATTTACTACTACTGGCCGTTAAAAAATACTTAGGATATAAAACCAATAAAAACATTTCCCTATTTAATACTTTGATTCTCCTTTATTGTTTTTTCTATACTGCATTTACCTCCTTTGGAAGTTCATATTGATCTGCTGTTAGTAGTGCCTTTGTATTTGGGTATAATAATTAATCTGTTTCTATTATCGTTTCATGATTGTTGTTGTCAGCATTAAATCTATCCTATTGGCTTGCTAATGTCAAACAAAATATATAGAAAATATCTTGAGGCCAGTCACCACCCCCCATTCCCTGTCAAAATTCAACGCTTAAGGAAAGTCATCATGAATAAATAATAAAATCTTATTGTGTGTGTAAGAGTGCCTATTGAAAAAAGCGAATCAAAGTAAAAACCACAAAGCAAAAGGGAAACAGAAACAGTAACACAACAGAAATCACATTTAATTTTAATGTCGATCTGTTATTTCTTTTATTTACCACTATACCGTTCAGCATAAGTGATCAAAGATTAAGATGTAAAGCATTTACATTTTCGTAGAGATACATATTTTAACCATGTTTTCTAAAAAAATATATTTAACGAATTTCTTAGTTTTTGACTCATAATAACGGGCCCTAAAAAATAATTAGAAGACTAAACGTTATGCCTTCTAAAATAGAGAAAGAAAAACATTAACCATTTTATTACCACCTACTCGCAGAGAAAAAATATTGCTGTAGTGATCATAATCTAAGAGCAAAATTTTATGATTATATTATGAAACATATGTCATAGCCAAAAATAGGAATGATTATAAGTAACAATTATTATGATTCTACTTTGTCATAATGTATCCGATTTTATGGTTTGTTTTTTCATGTTATGATTATAGTTTTACATATAACTGAAAAATATTATTATATTAATATACCACATTTTCATATTATGATTCCATTTTATCATATTTTTACCTCATGTTATCATATAGTTATCGAATGTTATCATATAATTATTTCATTTTGTCATATTAGTCCATCTTATCATCCATTATTGTTATTTTAAAACAAAATTAATTGAGAAATTTTATATATATATATATATATGCTGCAAATATTTAATGATTGTAGAAGTAACGATATTTTTCATATTAATAAAATTTTGTTTCTGATAAAAAAAGTGTAAACATTAAATGACAAAATTGAATCAAAATCATTGTTATCATGAAATTAACAATGAGAACATAATATTGTTGTAGTGATAATGGTGTAAACATGTTTTTTCTCTACGTGTATATATAGATATATATATATATATATATATATATATATATATATTGAATTTCTAAACTAAAATTACAACGCTGCTAATTGAAATTGAAAATCACTACCATTTTTATACTAGTAACAACACCCCCACCACTCCTTCAACTTTTTGTCCTGTGTATAAAATCATAAAAGAAATTTATGAAATTGTTATTCATTTAATCGTAATATTTTATAACAAATAAAAAAAATTTGTCAGTAACAATTATTATTCAAGTGTGCTTTGTATTGTAGCCTCAACCGCCTCAAACATTAAATGCAAAACATCTTTTACTCCAGGTACTACTAATCTGTAGTGAATGCTAAATTAATCAACCATTGAATAAGCAACTAACCAACTTACTAGCTAAACAACCTTTAAACAAACTAAATAAAACAAAATCCACAAAACCAAACGACCAACTTGACAGATATCTAAATAACCAACTGCCACACATTGGTTTTATAAATGCTTTTTTTTTAATATTTCTGTAACTTGTAAATTGTTGGAAATATCTCAATAAAATTTCATCTGGTCAGAGTCGAGGTGTTTTTGAGTTAATTTGAAGGAGCTAAGATTCCTAGCGGATCAGAGGGGAGTGAGTATACCTCCAATGTTAGTTATTTCTCTTATGCATTTTTTTTTAATTTGCCAGAAGTTAATTTATGATTTGACAGAAAAAAAAAGTTATATGTAGATAGTCCTTGTAAATCTCTACAAAAAATACGCTCACATCTCTTTAAACTTAAGAAATATTTAGGTCAAAATAAATTTTTGTTCGGATCTAAATAAAATTTAAGCAAGCAAATATATTCAAATGAAATTTTAACACAATGTAGAAAGATTTACCCTAAAACAAGGGAATTAAAATAATAGCCACTCTTTTGTACCAAAATACCTATAATCACAACCCGAATAAAACAGATTTTAAACATTGATTTTTCAATTTAAATGGTTATACTGTCGTTATAAAAGGCGTCCGTCAGAAAATAATTTTTGTG
Source organism: Protocalliphora azurea (assembly GCA_932274085.1). NCBI lineage: Eukaryota > Metazoa > Arthropoda > Insecta > Diptera > Calliphoridae > Protocalliphora > Protocalliphora azurea. Next base: position 125,458,393 of record OW026520.1, read on the forward strand.
TATTTACCTAATATATAGAGGTATTTTATTAACATAATTCTTGTATGATCCTAGATTTGTGATTTGAGAATTTTACGCACAAATTTAAAAAGTTTTTTTAAAAATTGAGAAAATTTGGATAGGATTTGTGGGGAAATTATTACTTAAAGCGCCTTCGGGTTTACTTAGCACGCATTTACATTAAGATTCCTTTTGAAAATATTAAAAAATTATGTGGGAAAGAGCAAAAATAAAATTTTATAAATAAACAAATATTGCCATCTTTTTTCGAAAAAAGCCCAATAAAAATAAATTTTTTTTAAGTTCCAACTTCTGACTAATATAAATTTTTATCTAATTTTGAATTTTGAAAGGAATCTGATGAATATTAAAAAAATTGAGCCCGCCCAGTGAAAAAACACAAAAAGAAAAAAAAAATTGGCTAAAAATTTGTGAACAATTTTTTTAAACTTAAATGTCTCTTAAAATAAAAGAATTAATTTACACATGCAAGCGTATTTTTTGTGGGAATTTACAAGGACTATCTATGTGTAAAATTTATTTCTATCAAATCATAAATTAATTTTTGGTGATTAAATAAAAATTGCATACCCGAGATGACCAACTTTGGAGGTGTGCCCACTTCCTCTTTGTCGCGCTAGAATCTATGCAGCTTCAGATCAACTCGAAAACATCTCATATCTGGCCAGATGAAATCTTAGTGGGATATTTCCAATGCTTCACAAGTTATAGAATTATTTCCAAAAAAGCGTTTTTTAATCACTGTGCTTCTAACCATTTCTAACTAACTAAAAACCAAAAAATTACCAACAAATACAATTTAAATCTACAGTGCAGTGTGTTTTTTTTTCTCTCTCTCTCTCTCTCTATCGTTCCCTTCCATTTACTACAATTCAGTGTATTTGATTGAAATTTGTCATATTTTTTATTTTTGCGAGATTAAATTCGTTTGTTCAACAATTCCAACGAATAATCACGTTCATAATTCCTATTCCATCATTATTGTCAACAGCAATATCATCATTACCATCAGCTACAAAATACTAACTGTCTGTTTCTCTATGTCGAGTGGACAGTACGTTTCGACAAAATGTATGGAAACAGGCAGTAAATATGAGTACTACGAAATTATTAGGAATAGCAATGGCAATAATAATAATTTCATTATTGCATCCATCATTACTACATTCATCATCTACATAGTTATTTTTTCTCTTTAGTATATTCATTCATTGATTTCCTTTTTGTTTTCCTTTTTTTTACTTTTTATTCCATGTTCTTGTAGATTTCTAATCTTTGCTGCTTTTGATATTACTTTGTGTAAGATTGCTCCTCTATAACTCTGCTGCTCCATTATTATTAAAATTGATACTGAACATGTTTTAAATGAGAGAATTGTCTAAAATACAAATAAATAAAAGTAATAGAAATACGATATGTGGGGAATAGAGGATTATGAGTATGACAGAGAGGAAGTCTGAAAAGATTTATTAGAGTACCCTACATGGGTGTCAGGTTACCCTGTGTCTTATTCATAGGCTACGATATGAAAGATCATATGATATTCGGATATATATAGACAAAGATTTATTAGCGTACCCTCCATGGGGTCAGGTTATCTTATGCGTTAATAAGAGGCTACGATATGACAGATCATATGATATTCGGATATATATATAGACACTTAGGCTGCCATAAAGTCACTATCTGAACTAAACGCTCTTGAAAAAGGTGGTTTTGTGTTTGTTTGCATGGCCGTAAATCCTAAAACGAGTATAAGCAGTCAGTTCAGAAGAAGTTCTAGATGATTTTCACGGATTCGATAAAAATAAATATATTTCCTGTAATAACGTTTTTTGCAGTATTTATAAATAAAATTTGAAATGCTATCGTTGACTTTTTTTCTGTTTTTTGTAAATAAAATTGTTACTGAATCAACAATCAAAATTTAGTAAATTTTTTTAATGTAAACCTACAAAAATAGCAAAAATTGAACAGCTTTATTTATTTGAAAATCATAATTTTCAAATTTTTATATTTCTTTATTGTTTTCGTAAAAAATATAAATTACAAAATGTTTTCGAATCCTTGAAATTCGAGATTAAGATATGGAAATAAATTGTGTATATGAAAGAAAAGACTTAATTGTTTTTATTCTAAATAACAGAAAATATATATTTTATTCTCAGTTGTTTATGGAAAATTTAAACCCGATAATTATAATTTAAAATTTTAATCAATTAAATAATTATGTAACATCGTATTACATTCGTCCAATGATGTTATATCTTGTAATGGTTTGGAAATGACAGGACTAGATTTTTTTCTTTTAAACACATGGATGACTTTTTGTTTATAAAATTATCATCAGGATATGTCTCAATAATTGCAGCTATTCAGTAAAAATGTAGCCTAATTTTTGAAACTCGGATCTACTTTGGAGTGACTTTTACAAAAGGAGGCATAATATCTTTCTCTGTTCTGTTCGAATTTAAGAATTAGATTATGGTTAGAACTTTGTTGCACTAATCGCTAATTTATACGAAATAACAACTGAGTCGATATATCAATTTACTTATGCGTCAATTCACCAACAACCATCTTATACCGGACATGATTTATTAGTTAGTGTTCAAAATACTTTGCCTTTACAAGGCGATCTTGCAATGAAACTTAAGTAAAACAACAAGTGATTGTGTCTGCCTTCTTACTTACTGTTATCATTATCATTAACATTAGTTTTTCAAAATTTGTACACATTATTTAATTTAATAGAACGAAATTATTATTGCAGAATTTCATAATTTATCAATTTCAACGATAGCTATTTTGGAAGTGATAAACTAATTTTTCCTTAAAACGTTTTATATTATAATAAAATTTTTATGGAAAATTACGTGATATACTGAGATAAAGGAGGAGAGAGTCCTCTAAGGATGTTATAGTTAATTAGGGAGCATGTCATAATGTTCAATGTTATTGTTTTCATGAATATTATTATACGTTATGATACTTTTGAAAGTGACTTAATATCCATGGACGATATGACACTTTTTGGCATGAAAATTAGTACGTTATATAATAAAATTTCTGGACAAAATTTGCCATCTTTAGGATGAAAAAGATTCTAACTTTGGCCTGGATAAGATTCTGACCTGGAGTAAAAAGGTTTCCTTCGGCCGAATGTATTAACTTTCAACTCGTGTATTTTAAATACCGGCTCTGTTAAATAAAAGTTGAGAATGAAGTAAAATTGCCTGTATAAAGTTTATATGAAATCTCCAATAATTTATGTAATTTAAAAAGTGACATCATTTAGAATATGATTGGGCTTCACACGATCCGAAGATTCAATGGTTTCAAATGCAATATGGTCCTTCTGAAGTGTAGATTTGCTCAGGTTTTGTTCACGTTAGGGGCAGCGACCGATTGCGAATTATTGGCATAAAAAAGAGACTTCATACCCAAAATCGTCGCCCATCAAAATGAAATCTAACGCGTCTAATTGATTGCCCGTAAGTTTGAGGGCTACCACGTAAACCAACCAACCAACCCAAAATCGTATGTCCTGTTTTATTCTTCGAATTATCTTACAAATGTACTTTTTTGGGTGTATGAGTGATCAAAAATCAACATCTATTGAACGGTTTAACATTTGGTCGTACACAGTACAATAATCCTTACAGGTTTATATAATTTTCTTGTAAAATTACAGCAAAAATTATATAATATGTATATTTCGGGCAAAGTCATTCAAGGCTTTTGAATTCTGAAATGTGTGGGTCACAACCACAACGTCTGTTACTTATACAATTAAAACTCCAACCAATAAAGACAATGCTAATGGAGCGCCTATTAAGGTAAAATTTTTAACTTTTTTACAAATTTCGTATTTTTACTGAAATGAAATTAAATAATTTATTTAAATTAAATTTCTAACTACCATTATGTGTACATGAGGTGTTTTATCAGAAAATTTACATAAGCTGCAAATTTAATGTTAAGAGATTACTTTTCTTTTCGTGAAGCAAAGTTAAATTCGTAATTTGTTTTAAATTTTGTTTTAAAAAAATACAAAATAATACGAAAGTTAAGACAAACTTTATTTAAAGAAAACAAATTAGAATATATATATATATATATATATATATATTTACATATATATATTTTAATATTTGTTTTCCACCTTCAACGTAATTCTCATTTAGATCATATATGAATAAATATAAATTGACATCTTTTGGTTATACTCGATGTGATTCAAGTAATATAAGATATCATGCATTTGAACCATATATTTGTATCGCCATATAATAATAATATAAGTAATAATATGTAAATATTATATATATATATATATATATATATATATATATATATATATATATATATATACATATATATTCAATATAAATTATAAAAATCATAATAATAATTTTTATTTATTAATATATGATAAGATGGATTAATATGACAAAATGAAATAATATGATTATATTGGATAACTATATCATAGCATTAAGAAATATTATGATAAAATGGAATCAAAATATGAAAATGTGGTATAATAATATAATAAGAATTGGTCAATTATATGTAAAACTAAAATCATAACATGAAAAAAAAAATGGGATCATTATAATTATTATATTTTTCTGTGATGATATGTTCCAACCATAATATGTTGCTCTTAGATTATGGTCACTATAACTATATTTTTTCTCTGCATGCAGTTTCCAGCTCTTTTTAGCCTTTTTCAATTCTTAAAATTATCTTAAAAATGCTAAAATGTTAGTTTTTAAATACTCAGAAAAAAAATCATATATTTGACAATTTTTTTCATAAATATTATGAAGCGAACATAACTTTTTTCCCAAACTTTTTTCATAAAAAATACAATTTTGTTCATAGATATTATTAAATTGTACTAAATGAAAATTTTACGAATTTTGCAAAAATTGTGCTAAAGTTTTAATTTAGTTTTATTAGGTTTGATTCAAATGCTAAATAAATATAGTTATGCATGAATATATTAACACAAAATTCCTTTATATTTCAATTTGTGAATAAAAAGCTGTTAAAAGGTAATGTTTAGAAATTTATATAAATTTGCTATTTTTCTATAGTACATGCATCACTTTAATAAAAAGCTCTGCTGTTATGTTCTTCTGTTCTGAATATGTGATCAAAAATCATAAAAAATTCTCCAAAGGAAATTTCATACATGCATTTAGGAATTGAATATATAAATGAAAATTTGTTTAATTTGTTTAAGTCTTCTTGAGTTTTGTTTAATTTTAAGAAATGTAAAAAGTATTAATTTTAAAACAATATTCATAAATATTATGCATTATAAAATCAATGAAAGTAAATTTTTATATTTATGCTCATACTTTTTTCTGTGTTAGGAAGAAAATAATTTCTTATTTGCCAATAATTTTTAAATTTCTTAATCAGGCTCAAGTTCTTTAATGTAATAAAATTTCGCAGAACAATGAAAAGGATTTGTTCAGACATTATAGCAGGATGGAAATTATTTTCTGATCGGCTACAATCGTCATCAGCGTCCATTGTGTCTTATATTGTTAATTCAAAAGGTCTTCATTTTAACTCACACTTCTAAAGAAATAGTATACATAACTTCATCACTTTCGATATGCTAAAGTCTTAAGTATTGAGAACTTTATAAAAGCTTTTCCTTAAACTTATTGCATTCTACATTATTATAATGTTGTTTTTCTGCTCTAACTAACCATCGATAAACAGAAAAAATTAAATTTCATATTCAATAACTTATTTCTTAAACTCAAATATTTTTTTTTTTTTTTACTAAAATCGGACCTATCACTAAAATCGTAAATTCAAATACTCAAATACGTAAGTTTTATTAAAAAAAACTTTTTTCTTTATTAAAATATTATACTATTTATGAAATACGATATTTAAAAATTCTCAGAAATTTCAATTATTTTTTTTAATAAAAATTTTTTTGGTTTTAAACAGATAATCAAACAAAATTTATTTTTAATCCAGTAATCATAAATATTTATGAAAAATACTTTTTAAATCATTATATTAATAAAATAATTTTTATATGTAAAATTAATGATTATTTATATATAAAAAATCTGATGAGTTATAAAAATTAGCGCCATGTTTTGAAGTGAGTGCCAGATTTTGAAATGAGGAAAAAGCATTACTTAATTGGATTTCAATTTGCATTGTAAAGATGAATATAACATGAACCCTAAAAAGACCGAGGTGAGTTTATTACCTAACAGGGTGATGGTGGCAACTTTGTGGAATGCTTGCTGTTTGATCTATATTGTTTACCTTCAAAATAGAATAACCATAAATGGTGAAATAGAAAAATTACAGATTTATTGATTCGACTTCGTATTTACCTTGAAAAGAGACTGAAGTTAAGCTCTGTGTATCCTTGCGCAAGTGGTCAAATTCCACTCGAATCGCTACCGGCTGAATACATTATATTTTCTTTCGGAAAAAAATTGTTTAATTATGCTCTCGATGTCCTCAAAATGTATTGATATCGATGGAATTCTTTTTATTTTTTAGTTTGATTTTTTTTTGCTTTTGGTGAAATGAATTACTCACTCAATATCTGTAAATACCATTTTCGCTTGCCTGGGCAGCATCATCAGAACCGACTTCTTGGAAATCTCGTTATAGAACTGCAAGATCTTCAAGAACCTCTGTAAATTTAATCTCCTTTGTTCATGCCAATGGACAAAAGCTCGTTGCTTAAACATCAAGTCAAATTTATAAGGCAAATTACTATACGACACTGCTATGGCTGTAGTATTCGATAACATGCATACTGCTCGCGAAGTATAAAAGTTGATTTTTCGTAGCTAATACCGATTCTGAAGTCTGTTTGACACCAGTTGACAAACTGAATGTGACGTTTCGCGTTGATGGCCGAAATAGCGGCATTGACATCTTTGCGTATAACATCAGATCGATACAACGTACGACCAGTCATGTATTTTCCAGCTCGAAAATCATATTGAACCTTCACATTACCCGATTCAAGCATGTATTGGCGTGCTTTTCATAAGATGCTCGAGCGGCCGATACCAGTGGGGCATGTGCCACCAAGAGCAAATGTATACGTGGAAATGGTACCAAATTCCTTTAGAATTCATTCAAGTCTACATTTATTGAGTCGTTAACACGCATAGAAGCTATTTTGCAGCTAACGATTTTGTGTACTTAAACGATTCTAGTTTCTGTAGTCTGGACGATGTACATTCAAACTATTTTTACAAATTTCGTAAACACTTAGCATCATTGTCCGCCATGAAAAAATAATCGGAATGCTCCAGTGAAGAGTGAGTTGTAGAAATTTTGGCGATGGGTAGGCTCCAAAATCTAATTTACGTTTCTTGCTAAAATCCATCGAAAAACGTTTTAAGTTGAATAAAATCAAAATATAACAGTTTTTTTGTTTCTTTGCTGGTTTACAAATTATTTAAAATCAATAAAACAAAATTTTAAAATCAAATAAATTTTTTTATTAATTTAAAATTTAAATCCAAGAAAAAATTTATTAAAAAAGATTTTGTTCATAATTTTTTCTGTTTAATAATGTAGAATACAATAAACATAAGCAAAAGCTTTTGTAAAGTTCATTTCTACTCAATACTTAAGACTTTAGAATATGTAAAGTGATGAAGTTACGTATACTATTTCTTCAGAAGTGTGAACTAAAGGGAAGATCTTTACAACTAATACTATAAGACACAAAGTATGCTGACGACGATCGTAGTAGGTCAGAAAATACATTCCATTCTGCGAGTGTCTAATAAATCTTTTTCAGTATTCTACAAAAATTATTACATTATTGACTCATAAAAAAGTTCGAAATAATATTCATCATTTGGAAATTAATTTCTTATTTGCCCTTTGTAATTTTATTTTTACGAAAGCATACCTTGAACATTATTGTGTATTTATTCGTACAAAAAGTCGTAGTTATTTACATTTAATAAAACTTTTCGCCTGAAGCTCTTCATTCTCCAAATCGAAAATAAATTCATTTTATAATGCAATTCATTAACCATATAAACTATAAATAAATCTTTTCTAATAATAATAATAATAATAATAATAATAATAATAATAAAATAATAATAAATTGTTTTCTAGATTAAAAAAAATTCGCTCTTTCTGGCCTTATTCTTTAAGGAATTTAAACTTTTTTTTTATCTTTTTTGAAATCCATTTTAGCCTTTCTTTTCTCATCTACAGGCAATACAATTTTCAACTAAACTGCTGCTTATACAAAAAACAACAACACTAATAGTCATTGCAATGCTTAATATAAATATTTGTGTGTGTATATTATTAAAAGTTTTTTTCAGTTTTTAGCCCATAACTCGTTTGTTTATGAACCAATTTGGTTGATTCAAAAAACGAAATTTTGTAGAAATGAATATGACCGATCTATAAAAACACAAAATTCGTAGCTTAAAGAAGGGCTGCAAAAAAGTAAAAACGCGTTTTGCCTGATATTTCGGTTACTATTGGGCCGCCTTAATTCTTCAGCATAGTCATTCAGAAAAAACTTTGCAAACCTTTTTTGCAAAAACTAAGTCAATAGCTTATATGGAGGCTTCAGATAATAAGAAAGGTTAAAAAGCTAGTTTTTTTGAAATATCTCGTTCATATATGAACCAATCTTGGGAATTTGAATAGCAAAATTTTCGTTAAGATTTCCGATGTATTATATAGGTTAGTTGTCGGTGGGCTGCATAAACGCCATTTCATATAAACCTTTTTTGCTCACCGTTGAAAATTGTCGAAATTACAAATGGAATGACAAGCTTATACATAACCGTTACACTTGTGGTATAGGGTATAAAAGCACCTTTTTAATTTTCCGAAAATATCTTCATAACATAAAGTGATCAAGTGTCATACCTTGATGTAGGGTGGACGTAATAACAAAGACTGAATTAATACATCCATGTATAGGAATTTTCCATGCACCTAGAGAGCAAAAATGCAGGTTCTCTATCATATAGGCCTTTTTTTTAAATATCTGCATCTTGAGGGTAATTTTGTAATTAAATGTGAAAATAAAATCGTTCGAATTGGTATGCTTTATATATTTAAAGTCGAAAGTGTTTTCGAATGTAAATACATAACAACCACCCTTGACTTTCTTTCGTATAAAGTTTTTCAATTTCTTAAGTTTTCTTTTCTTTTTCGGAAGTCAAGTAAAAAGGTGTATACTTCCTCATGCTCTAAATTTCAAAAATTAACGATTAACTTACCATCTAAGGTATCTTTTTTAAAGAGTTGGAATAAATTACTTGACAATAGATTATTCTCAAGTCTTCTTATAGACCTTCATTTAAAGACCTTTTGGGAACCCTGCAAAAAAAGTGAGTAGAAAATCCCTAATTCTAGTGAACTGATACCCTAGTAGTACTCTAGTGTCTGCAAAACAAGTTTTCGAAAGAGGCCTCCGTACAACTCCCTTTTCCCCACCGGCTAGTATTTTCGTTCAGTATTTTCGTAATTTTGATGTTTTGCTTACTTACGTACATAGAGGCATTTCTCTTTTACTTTGACTCTATATTTTTTTATTATTATTTTTTGGGGTAGTTTTATGAATAATTTCTTCTTATGAACTCATTTTCTTTGGTGCAGTTCATGTTATAATTGGCAATTTTCTTGACTAACTTTACTTCCAATATTGAATGCTTTTCATCCATCTATTCATTCAATGAATGAATGAATGAATGTGTACGTAATCGTAGTAAGTGTTTGTAAATATAAATATACGCCACAGTCTGTATGTTTATTTCCTTTCATTGTTTTTTTTTTTTTTTTTTTTTTTTTTGGTTGTTGTGTGTGTTTCTAACTCAATAATTTTTACTGCTCATCGAAATTGTGTATTCGTCAGTATTGAATTTGGAACATTTCCTGAAGATTTTTTTGTTTCACACACAAAAAACGTATATATACCACAGGTTTACTTTTATACTACTAATGGGTATTGATTGCTATTGTGTAGATACATTCCCAGCCGGAAAAAGAAGGGCTAAAAAGACATTTTAAAATACTTTCCAATTCTATTTTTTTTAAACAGCGAGTCATTGGAAATAAGCCCTTCCCCCTTCCAAAAAGAAGCGAGAATGAAAGGACTTTTAAAAAATATGCTCTTTTATGTGTGTAATGTTGTTCCAAAAGAGTCTGAAATTGAAATTTTTTTTAAGGAAGCTGAGGCTTTCTTTGAGGAATTTTCATAAAAAGCAAAGTGAAATGTCTTTAATATTTTTTTCTGCAGGGATAAAGCACCAATATATTTTTCTGCTGGGATTTTATATATGCTTATTTTATTATTTGTATTTGTTTATAGTGCCATATTTATGTCAATATTTTATTCTTTTCTTTTCATTATTAAAGGTAAAATGTTTATTTTTTTTTTGCTTGTTTTCTTTAAAGATATTCACTATGGCTTGATTAGAAATGAGAAAGAAAAAATGTTTAAAAAAAGGATATAATAAAACTAAATATGATCTAATATTTCACTTGCCAGGAATAAGAACGTAAGATCAAGGGTAAATACTGGTGAGATCTATGTCTTTAGTCTTATTAGTAAATCTTGTCTGTTATCTCTGAACGAGTCCATTCATAGGTAGATATTTTTATAGAACTGTTGCCCCCTCTTCGTGGAGAAAAGAACGATTCTCATTATATGTAGCCATGTTTCCATGTCCACTTTATTTTTTTAAGGTGATACTTAGTGAAATAGTTTGTTGACTATTGTTATGTCTCCTTTATAGATGTGGTAGCGGGGTAGAGTATGGGATAATCAAATGAGACCAATCTATAAAGAGAGGGTAATTATAATTACTTATAAATAGAGTAATTATAATTGTGGGTTTAGGGAATAAAAGAAATAAATTGGTATTAATATTTCTTTTAATTAGTGTTCTTGGGATAGAATTATTCTCACCTTTATTTCCAGGGATGGGCCAATCACAAAAAGTAGGTATTCCTTTTTTGGGTGTACAACCTTTCTTTATTGCAGGTAATTTGAGTTAAGCTTATAGAGTAGTAGGAAGTAGTGGATTCCACGACGGTTGAAAAATAAGTGGCTCTTTAAATTTTAGTTTAGTTGGGTGCAACTTCGGTTTTTTAGGAAAACGCGAAGTTTTCGATAGCTTAATTAATGCTATAAATTTTAGTATTTCCATATTGTAACAGAATTACAGTAGCACTTCAATTATATGACTTACAACTACTTAGCTACACTTGCTTATATTAATAAATTTAGTTCTTTATTTATTATTAATATAATAATTAAAAATTTTATTTTTAATTAGAGTGTCCAAGTTAGTTTGGACACTTAGAGATAGAATTTTTCTGATTGTCCCTAGCGGCAATGTGATGGATCACAGAAATATTTAATACTGAACAGCTTTGGCTAATTCGTCTTCCTCTTCATGATCATAGCATTCTCTATTTTTGGAGACAAATACTGGAGTAGTGTAAGAGAAATATCAAAGCCTCACAACTCTTTTTTATGTTGGCTGACTTCCACAGCAGAATTACTTTTTAACTCTCGACAAATATTCTTAAGAAAATCTGCGTATCTCAATATTTCTGCATAAAAGAGAATATTTTTCAAGTTCTTCGAAAAATACCATTGAGTATCTCAGAATACCGCTTAGCATCTCAGATTTTTTTATTCCTTGTTGTGAATAAAAAATTCTGTGACGGACCGTCACTTCAAACTGGAAATAAATAACACTAAATTTGCTCTTAATGTCCCCATAGGGACTCATTTGGGCAGCTTTTTTTCCGGGATTTAGACAGCTAATCAAAAAATTTTAACATGATTTTGTACGACTTTGGCTTTCAGCATCGAATAGTTGCTAGATATCTTTCATTCCGATGCAAATTTATATACCTCAACAAAAATACTAATTGCTTGGGAATGTTTTTGTAAAGATGAATTTATTACGAAAGCACATTTGTAAGGCATGATTTTTGTTGGAAATAAGCGGCTTAGAAATAGTATAAATTGATTTTAATGCTTTGCGAAATACTAAAGCAAGAATAAAAATTTGTATATAAATCTATGCCTTATTCAAATGCATTATAGAAGGTTTTTTTTTTTTTTTTGGTAAGCATTTGTGCTATTACTTCCAAGTTAAGATCAGAGGAGTTATCTTGTTCACTGGGTAGTTTCGACCTAAAATTCTATGTTTTGACAGCAGATTATCTCCACTTTTGTATGAAAAATGTAGACATGTTACAAGTACAAGCGCAATGTAAAGATAAAAAGATGCTGTGTTCACATTTTTCATAAAATACATGGGAATGGTACTTAAAATTACCTAAAAAGACGAAATTTTTGTTAGTTTTAAACAAAAGTATAAATATTTTATGAAATTTTGGTACCATAGGAAACGCCAGAATATGGAGAATTATAATTTGTGACAATAAATTAAACGCGTTGAAGTTTCTTCAGACTATGACCCGAAACATTTAAAATTTTGATTTTAAGATTATTTTTGATAAATAATGTTAATATTTGGATGTAAAAAAATTTAAACTAGTAGAGGCACTTCAATGAAATTTTGAAAAAATATAAACAAACTTGTTTTAAAATCAGGAGATTAAAAATTTCGTACGAAAAGGCCCAAAATCCCAGTCCAGGTAAAACCTGTTTAAAAAATTTACTTTTCTCATTGAAATGTTCAGCCCGCCGTTGCAGAAAGCACAGCTCAGAAAATATTTTTTGTGTGTTTAATCCACATATGGAGGTATATAACTAATACTGCCTGGCCTTTGAGAATTTTATAAAAAGTTTTAAAAAACTTTTTCACAAATTGACAAAGTTTGCATAGAGCTTGGGGAGAAGCTGTTGCATAAAGCGCCACTAATTTTGCTTTACACGCATTTACTTTAAGATTTCTTTCGAAAACTTTACAAAAATACTGTAGTCTGGAACAAAATCAAAATAAAAATTTTAGAAGTGAAAAATATTATTTTTCTGGAAAATAAACCAAAAAATGTGAAATTTTTAAAATCTCAATTTCATATTAATAAACTTTTTATATAAAGCGCCACTAATTTTGCTTTACACCCATTTACTTTAAGATTTCTTTCGAAACCTTTACAAAAATTCTGTAGTCTGGAACAAAATCAAAATAAAAATTTTAGAAGTGAAAAATATCATTTTTCTGGAAAATAAACCAAAAAATGTGAAATTTTTAAAATCTCAATTTCATATTAATAAACTTTTTATTAGATAGATACTCTTATGTGATTCTTATGGCCATATTTTTTAGAATTTTATAGGAAATCTAGTGGAAATTTTTAAAAACTTTTTTGGTCAAAATTATAGCTCTCAAGTTTAAAAAAGAATAAAAAAACTAGGCTAAATATATAGGCAAAAATTTGTTTCGACCATAATATTTCTTAAACTATAAGAGATAACCTACACAACTTGATCATGTTTTTTGTAGAGATTTACGAGAACTACCTATATATAAATTTTCTTTACAATCAAGTCAATGAATTTTTGGCGATTTTTTTTTTAATATATAACCGAGGTTACCAAATTTGGTGGACAACCCTCTACACGCGTGACTCGCTAGGAAGCTGTGCTCCACCAAATCAACTGGAAAACACCTCCGCTCTGACCTTGAGAAATTTTATTTAGATATCTCCAACCGTGTGCAAGTTACAGTATTATTTCCAAAATAAGCGTTTTGAGACCACTGTGCATTGTTGGTTTTTTGTGTGCTCTTTTCCAGCAGTAATCTGTTCAAATTGGACAATTTCTTTACTATTTCTGGTCTTCATTCATCATTATATGTACTATTTATTTTCATTTTCCTAACCATAATATCTATTACAAATTCTAAGAAACATCTTATCTTAATCTTGACGATTACACAACTAGAATTAATTTGCTTTGTATCTTTTATGCATCATTTAAAAGGAAATAAATATTTACATTCATTTAATTGTTAACGAAGCCACAAATACAGTCGATTATAAATGATATTAAAAGTAAAGTAGAAAAAATAAATAATCTAAATTTAAAATATTTTTAAATAACTTAATTGAATTAGTAATATTGTTTTAAATACATACATAGTTAAAATGTTGAGAGAATTTTAATTATGTTAAGTTAATATATATCAAATATTTATTAATAGTTAAGAGAAAAAACGTGTTAAACTAAGATGTTAGGGAGAACAAAGAGTTTTTGGAATTCTTGTTTAAAATATAGTTAATAAAGAAAACTTGTAAAACAGTGTTTAAGATAAGAATTTATATATTTCAAATTATTAAAGTGTATGAGTAATATTAATTAATAAGAATGCAAATTAATAGGTTTAAATGTATTTTGCAATTAATACTAATACATTCTAGAGTTATTTACAACTAAGATAAAAATATTTACTTTAAATAAGATTCTTTAAAATATTGTTGGAATAAAATTAATGCCCAATTTACGCTTAGACTTGAAAAAACAAATTCTAATAGGTTTACATTAAACAATAACGACAGTTTCATAAATTTTGTTCGACATCTACATTTTATTCAAATTAAATACATCCATATACCACATTTAAATGAGCTGCATGCTTCAAAGAAACTTTTCTTATTTCATTTTAAGTTTATTTATAATAATATTCAAATAAAAATTTTTTGATTTTTTAATTGTAAAAATATTTGTTTAAATACGAAAGTGATTTTTTTATCTAGCGCATTACTGTGTTGCAGTGCTGAAAACGATATCTTTCAAAATCAATTTAAATTTAACTAGATTTTGTGAAATATCATTAGAAACTAGGTTTTGATTAGTAAGGAAAATCTAATTAAAATCGAATAAGCTTATGTAGATTTTGCTTGAAAACTCATTTAAATAAGATTTTATGCAAATGCAAATGTGGTATAAGAAACAAAATTTTCAGTTTCAAAGTTTATTTATTTTTTTTATTTTTTTGTTTACATTTTTGTATAAATTTCTATACAAAATTTTTTTACATTCTGTCAACAAATTATTAGCTCCGTTCCAATACTTATCACACTTTCAAGTTTTATATTATGTTCACACACATTAGTTTTTTTACTTTTTTTAGGAAACTCATTAAGTTTAAACATCACTGTTCACGTATCATTTTATTGTGTTTTTGTTTTGCCCTATTTTTCGTTTGACAAAATATTTTCACAAATTTAAATAAAAATTTCACACACAGACACTTTCTAATTCAAAAAATAAAGTTTTAAAAGAAATATAATTTATGAATAAATATAAATTTCTTTCATAATTTTATATTTTTTTGTTTTTTAAACTGTTTGACAATTTTTACAAATTCAAAAATTTGTAAAAATAAAAATATTAAAAGTATAAAAATACTAAAAGTTTTTTCTCTGTATGGAAATTTAGTATGTTTTTTGTTTATTATGTTATGTTCACACACATTAGTTTTGACTTGTTTTATGAAAAACACATTTCAATTATTTCAATGTGTTTTTATTTTTGTCCTATTTTTCGTTTACCAAAATATTTTCACAAATTTTTGATTTAAATAACTCTAATTAAAAAAATAAAGTTTTTAAACAAATAAAATTTATAAACAAATATAAATTTCATTCATAATTTTTAATTGTTTTAACCGTTTAGCAATTTTTACAAATTCTTTTTTCATCAAATTTCTATGTACTAAAAATACCAAAAGTTTCTTCTCTGTATGGAAATTTAGTATATTTTTTGTGTGTTAGATAATTAATCAATTTGCTTTTAATTTTTGAGAAAACAACTCGTTTTTCAAAAAATCTCTATATGTGAACATAGCATTCGTTAGAATTTATACACTTAAAATCGGCGACTAGCCGTCACCGCTTTTTCAAGTTTAAACGGCTGAGCCGGCTCAAGGTAAGTCACCGATAAAATCGGCAGTGCTGAAGACAAAAACTTTATTTTATAATTTATTCTTTGTATATTTTGGACTTCAGAGCCATTTTCGAGTTAAATTTTATTTTTTTCTCTCAAAATATATTCAAGAATATATATCTCTTGCTGTAATGGCCTTGAAACACACTTTCCTTTTTTGTATTTTGTAAATTAAAATATAATACTGTCACCTACCGTTTACCGTACTAAATAAGTGTTTTCGTCTCTTTTTTTTTTGCTCCCAAAATAACCTGATTTTTTAAGAAAAATAACATAATAGAAATAAAAAATTTGTGAAACATGCAAATTTTACCAGTTTTAAAGCGGAACTATTAGTTCTTATTATTATATATAATTTGTTACGTGACCAAAAGGGTATCATGACGAGTTATTGCAGCTAGCTCATTAGCGGACTCTTACTCACGGTGTGAGAACCTCCGTCCGACATGACCCAAGGACCGTACCAATAATAAAAGAAGAACATCTATCAATATCTTATAATCTAATCCACCAGAACACCATTGAAGTGGGAGCCAGATGTTTTCTCCAGTCGCCCATTCCCTACCTTAATCTCTAATATCCTAAAATACCACAAAGAGATCCCTTACCACCACTTACCCTTTATTCCCCACTCAATACAAATAAATTATTCCTGCATTTTTAAATCTTATACTATTTCACAACATTTTTATTAACAAAAAAAAACTTATACTATGTTGAATCTTAAAATAACAAAATTCATACAATTAAACGGTATCAAAACAATAAAAAAAACTTAACGTATAATTCTGCCTCAATAAATACCAAACACTAAGATAAAAGAAAGGGAAATTCACAATGGTTAACTTCACTTCCTATATATATATTTCCTCATCAATATCTAAAAACCACTCTGTTTCAACGATTCACCTAATTATTTTTCAGCCTAATAGAGCTCTTTTAAACGAATATTCAATGGCTATAATGATTGCCTATTATTTGTTATTCATCCCCGGGTCTGATAAGCAAATAATATATAGAATACGTTAATCTTTGAATCCTATTACTTTCGCTGGTTATTTATAGATGCCGCCTAACAATTAACATACAACATAAAATAAAGCTAACCTAATTAACATATATTTAAACTAATCTTAAAATTATTGGTGAACTATTACTAACATTATTTCGATGGACTATCTATTTTATTTATTTTATGTAATTATATGCCTTTTTTTGCTTATTTTTCTTTTAGAAAAGTAAGATTCCGGCTGCTTTTTTTTTCTTATAAACAAATCGGTTGACTATATTTTTGTGCCTCTTGCGAAATACATGTTAATTTATTGGTTACCTGGAAATTGTTACTCAATTTTTTTTTCACCGAGAGGTAGACAACTATAAATTTACGGGCGCTTTTGTTCTCCAGTATTAAAAAAATGCTTGTGATTCCCCCAATCTCCTCTGATAGCCTTAGTTGGAGGAGACCCGTATATTTAATTGCACAACCCAGGTTATTTTTTGCACAAAAATTATAATCAGATTTCCTAAATATTCAAAACACTTAATACTTCATGTCATTAACTTTATAATAATAATGGCTAAACACCTTGTCATATATAATAACTTTAATTGTAGATGGATCTCCACTTGATGACAAATAATTAATTGCTTCTTAATATTTTTTTTTTTAACTTAATTGTTTTCTTTTTCTTTTAAATATTTTAACGGGGGTCTTGCACTTAAAAACAAAGTTGTTTCTTTTTCTTATTTTTTTTTATTAATTCTCATTTAAGAAGCCGGTTGTTTAATAAAAAATGGCCGAACTAAACACCCTATATATACCCCGAATATTCCATTAAAACATATTCCATAAAGTATTTTATGCCTATATTCTTCTACTTTCTATAACTATCCTATTTTGTTCTTAATCTATATAACTATCCTATTCTAATAAAAATCTATCTAACTATCCATGTTCTTTCATAATTTCCTAAACATGTTTCTAAACACTTGCAACTTAATTCGAAATTAACGTAAACTTTGTAAATTTCATTCATAATTTCATTTACTATCAATTTCTCCTTCTCTGTGTACTACTACTCATACCCACCACATCTGGCAGCCTTAATTTATTATCACGGCGAATTTGCCGTATTAGTTTAGTTATATGAACATATGTTAGTTTAATTAAATTTTCAGGAGACCGTGGACAAAATTAAATAAGTAAGTATTGTTTTTATTTAAAAACACAATATTTAAACAAGAATATTAATATTTCCTTTCATTTCAGGTATTCAGGTAAGTGTATGTAAAGTTCCAGTTTGAATTTTTTTTCTGACTCATATATCGTTTTTCTTTCTTTTTTTCCAGGTACATGAGTCTGGGAAAAGGTTGTGGCTTGATTCAACCACATGACCTTCAGGCCTTTCCCTGGTCAGTGAATCCACTGTGAGTTGACCACTCACATGATCTTATGGTGGACCACGCTATCCACTTATAATAGGCCATGGCCCGAAAGCATTCAAGCCCACATATAAGCCGCCGCCGATACGTTTTTGTGAAAGACGCCGCCACCAACAAAATACGTCATGCAGCCGCCGCAGACAATTTTGCCTTGGTTCTCTAT
Source organism: Protocalliphora azurea (assembly GCA_932274085.1). Lineage (NCBI taxonomy): Eukaryota > Metazoa > Arthropoda > Insecta > Diptera > Calliphoridae > Protocalliphora > Protocalliphora azurea. The sequence goes on from OW026520.1 coordinate 125,476,953, forward strand.
TTATAGGAAAGCTTTCCATATTAAGAATTTTGTTGTTTTTCTGACAATTTCTGACTAATTCTGATTAAAACGTGCAAATTTGACAAGTACTGGAACAGGGATATTACTTTTCTTAAATGACAATTGTTTGTCGTACTTTATGAAACTCTAATGACAACATACGTGTCATATTATAGCAAAAGATTTATTTTAATTTTTAACTTAAACTGTTAAATTAGCTTAAGTTTAATCTTTAGCTTCTTCAAAACTTTTTCATTTTCAAATTTTGTTTTTTTTTCTCTTTACAAAAAAAAAAAAAAAAAATGACTCTAAACTGTTTGTGTGTCCTGTGCACTACTTCTTTCGTTACAGCATCAGCCGAATAAACATAAAGACAATATTTGAACAAGAAGGTGTTAAAAAGTATAGGAAATCAACTGTACTTAAAAGTTTCATATACGAATACGAATACTCACATATAAATGCTCTAACATTTATTCTGTGTAAAAGAAAGGCTGCAATTTGAAATGAGTTTATATTTTCACACATAGTTTCCAAACTCCTGTGAGCAGGTCTATAATCACATTCGTATGTATCAGCAATATGCGAGTATTATGCAAAGAAACAGAAAATTCGAATGAATATATATATCTACATCTAAACTCCACTTTATCTTCAAGTACTTCTCAGTGACAAAAACACCTTAGAGTTTTGTTGCCATTTAACAGCTTTTCATATTCTTGCGAAAAAGATTTTCAAAAGAAAAAAAAAAATAACATATAACAGTTGAAGTTGGTGAAGAAATAAAACACTCACACAAGTGCTTAAAGCTGACATGCGTTTTATTATAACGCTTGTGATTTTTTGTTCTCTAGATTTTCTTACATAGTGTTTAATGTAAGGGTGAGAACAGTGGTTCAAGTGGAACAAATTATAAGGACTAAAGTTTTAAGTCTAAATTAAAAAAAATATAAGTTGACAAAGAAAAATGAACTATAATTAACATAAACTATCTAAATGAATGAAAGGTATTATAATTTTTAAGATTAGTATTATATCCTCCAACATATTTGATTTTATTTTTAAAATGCACCTCATATTTACCTACATATTCATCTCGATTAACTACAAGATCTTCTTTAGTATTACTATGACATTCAAAATAAAATTTTATTTAATTTTTGCCTATGAAAGTAGAAAATATTGCAGTTTTTTTTTTAGACGTATTCTTCTTTGAAAGCCACTGTTTTTTTTTCTCTTGATTGCCAATGTCATTAAACAAACGGAAATAAACTCGTTCTCGTCATCGTTTCCCTTCATTCTCAAATTTGCGTATATTTTTTTGTTTTCTTTCCCCCCTCTTGCAACAAATTGTAATAAAAATTATAATGCAAAGTATATTATGTTAGATTTTATGAAAAAATCCTTAACAATATAAAAGAGTTTACATTTTTATACACAATTTAAACAGAAACATTCATTTTACTTCTCCCAACTTTTACGGGATAAACGGTCTTAATTGTATGAATAAACCACAAACAGTCACACAACCAAATAAGAAGGGACTAAAGCATACTAAGTTATACATTATGTTTAACTAATGAAGTGATAAAAATAGTATAAATAAAAGGATAAGAAAATGAGATAAATTGTTTGATACGGCTACGCCGAATCTGGCAAACCCTTCAAACTATAGAGTACAAAATTCTATAAAAATTCATTTCTATTTCACATCTATTTCTGTTCTAATTATTTTCTGGTTTTGTTGTAATTCAACTCCAATTCTGTTTTAATTATTTTCTAGTTCAGTTCCAGTTCAGTTCTAGCTCAGTTCTAGTTCTGTTTTAGTTCAGTTCTAAATCAGTTCTTGTTCAGTTGTAGATCAGTTCCAGTTCAGTTCTGGTTTAGTTTTAGCTGAGTTCTAATTCAGTTTTGTTCAGTTCTAGATTAGTTTCAGTTCAGTTCTACTTCAGTTCTAGTTAGTGATAAAAATGGTATATAGTGAAGTGATAAAAATGGTATAAATAAAAGGATAAGAAAATGAGGTAAAGTGTTTGATTCGGCTAAGCCGAAACTGGTAAACCTTTTAAACTATAGAGTATAAAATTCTATAAAAATTCATTTCTATTTCACATCTATTGCTGTTCTAATTATTTTCTAGTTTTGTTGTAATTCAACTCCAATTCTGTTTTAAATATTTTCTATTTCAGTTCCACTTCGGTTCTAGCTCAGTTCTAGTTCAGTTTTAGTTCAGTTCTAAATCAGTTCTTGTTCAGTTGTAGATCAGTTCCAGTTCAGTTCTGGTTAGTTTTAGCTGAGTTCTAATTCAGTTTTTGTTCAGTTCTAGATTAGTTTCAGTTCAGTTCTACTTCAGTTCTAGTTTATTTCTAGTTCAGTTCTAGTTCAGTTCTGGTGCAGTTTTAGTTCAGTTCTAGTTCAGTTCTAGTTTAGTCCTAGTTCAGTTCTGGTTCAGTTTTAGTTCATTTCTAGTTTAGTTCTAGTTCAGTTCTAGCTCAGTTCTATTTCTGTTGTTCTAGTTATAGTTTAATTCCAGTTTAGTTTTAGCTCAGTTCAAGTTCAGTTCTAGTATAGTTCTAGATCAGTTCAAGTAGACTATACATTAGTCCACAGAATATAGCCTGAATTATAGGCTAGAATATCGACTACATATCTATAGTCAAAAGTGAAAACTATATAACTGAGTTAAGTTGCGTTTCACTTGTTCAATTTTTAGAAATGTATTTCATTACATATTGTGTAAATTTTTTTTTTTTAATATCTCCATTACTTTAGAAGAAGTGGTATGTATAACAGCATCAATAGCAGTTTTTCTATTCTAACACACTTTCTATTAGATATTAAGTTGTTTTTAGATATATTATCATAGTTATTAAAATAATTAATTTAATATTAATTAATTCCATTAATAAATTAATATTTATTAAAATAAGTCGTATACATTCTTGAGTAGAAAAAATAATTTGATGTTATTTTAAAAGTTTTGGAAACACAATAACAGACCCACTCTACAAAATCCGCCGAAATATTTGTGTCGCTTTTAAAGATAATTTACTTAAATTTTATCTTGAATGGCCCATTATTTCATCTATATCACATTTAACTTTTTTACCCGGTATAGTTTTTTAACGCATATAAATATCTGAAATATGTCATATTTATGTAAATTTCAGCACACATACATTTTTTACAATTATAGATCATTGTACCAAATTTTATAATGATTGGTTCTTAACTGATTATACCTTTCATGTAGGGTAAACTACCTAAAAATTACTTAGTTTCACATTAATGTTAACATTAAAGTAAAGTTTTATATATCGCACTTAATCAACAAAAAAAACTCAGAATGTTTGAAATTTCACTTTTTGCAGGAAATCAATCATCTACTGTAAAAATATCAACGTATTTCGATTGCTCTATTATCTCTAAAACCACATTTGAGACCATTTTCGTATACCTTCCACTACCTTTATATCAACCAAAAGGTATTATTTTGACTTAACACCAAAGATGAAGAAAAATGTATCGTACATTTTCATAAAAATGTATTATTCTGATTTGAGCCTATGTACACGCGGAGAAAAAATATATATGTGTAGTTGCCATAATCTAAGAGCAACATATTATGATTGGAACATATAAGCATAGCAAAAAATAGAAATGATTATACGCAATAATTATTATGATTCCATATTGTATCCGATTTTATGGTTTGCTTTTTCATGTTATGATTACAGTTTTACATATAATTGAACAACCTTATTTTATTATAACACATAGTCTTACTATGATTCCATTTTATCATACTATTAGCTCATGTTATCATATAGTTATACAATTTTATCATATTATTATTTCATTTTGTCATATTTTCCATCTTATCATATATTAATAAAAAGTATTATTATTATTATTATTATTATTATTATTATTATTATTATTATTTATAAAAAGTGTTCATTAGCCAAAAAAGATATCTTAACCTTGTCTATTTATATTTATATATAAACTAAATGAGAATTACATTGAAGTTAGAAAACAAATATGAAAAATATATTTATTTAAAAAGAAACAAATATTGAAGTTTTCAACTGAGTTTGTGAAAAGGATAAGTATTATATTTATTTGTAGCATTTTATTGTTATAGGATTAATATTGTTTAGGAAAAGGAAAAAGATTGCAAATATTTAATGATTGTTGAAATAAGAACATAATATTGTTGTAGTGATAATGCTGTAACCATGTTTTTTCTCTGGGTGTATATTCGGATTTTCAAACTCTCTTGAAATTTAACCACAAACATTTTTTGACCTCTACTGAAAATTTTTAAAATTTTTAGTTAACACCCCTTGTTGATTAAGTGAGATATATGAGTTGTATATACAGTTGCGAGAATAAAGAATGCAATGCTGTTGGATGTGATATTTTTTCTCGCATATTAGCGAGACCCGATGTAATAATACAGTTATGATTTTATTTGTTACCATAGACTCCTCTTGTATATAATTTCTTCGAATTTTTTTTGTACGTAAGGAAAATTATTAAACCCTTAGTAAAAGAATTTGTAAATTTGAGCGAGCAAAAAAATGCAACGCTCAACAAATCAATATAATTTTTTAAATTTTGATAAAAAAACGTTATTGGAAAAAGTTGGAAATTATAGTATTGTTAAATAATCCCTTCCTTAATATTAAATTTTGCAATTTTTATAAACTATTTTGGAAAATTTTCCATAAGGATAGATATTTTTGGAATTATTATTTATTTTTTTTTTTTATTAACTTGAATCTTCCATAAAAAGGCGATCATATATTTATGATAGTTTGGCTTAACTTGATAATTCATAATTTTAATATGAATTAACAATTAGAACGAAATCAAACGACCAGTTTCGATCGTATATATATATATATATTTAACCATTATTTAATATATATATATATAAATATATATATATATATATATATATATATATATATATATTTAACCATTATTTAATGCCCGATAGTGCAATAATGTTAAAATATCTCATGATTTTGGTTCTGGGACAAATTCTAACACATGGAAGGACAATTAGAAATTACAGCTCTTTTGACATTCTTCCTATGTCAAATAATTAAAATTGTTACACTTTTCTACTATTAGAAATTAACATTTAAGGAAATATGTTAACCTGGATAGTCTATTAATTCAAGTTGTCGTAATAGAATTTAATTTCCATTAAGCAGTACTCGTTAAAATAATAAATTACCTGCCTCGAAAACTAAAGGTGCTAGTTTAATTTTAGTATATAGTATAAGTGGTATATTAAAATGGTTTCCTATTACCAAATCTGTTCATTCAAGTAATATCAAATATCTACTGATACATGATTTGTATCCATTTTTTCATGCAGGATCGTTTCATATTATGTACCTGAGATAATTTTTAAAAATCCTCATATTAGGTCTACACATCAATATTATTTCAATACTGTCATCATAATGTAATTCCAAAAGATTATTAAATTCTTCAAATGAATGGAGAAATAGTGTTTTTTTAATATTATAAATATCCTTTGCAATTAAAATGATCTTAAATTTATGTATGTTGGAGGCAATTGACGGTAATGTAATCAGGTTATAGTTTTCAGCATTTTTCAACAATTGTGTTTATCAAAATTTAATAAATTCCGTTGATTTTTTAGAATTTCCTTTTTTTTTTGCTCTCATTAATTTACAACTTTTTAAACAAAATTTGTAATAACTATGTGTAACAATTTGGAACAAAATAACATACGTAGTTAGCTAAATCCACAAAAAATATAATTACAATAGAATTGGCTAATTTAATAAAGTTCTAACCCTAATTAATATGATAAAAAATCATATATCCCAGCCTTATATTTCTTTTGCCTGCAACTGTATGTTTTGATTTCACAGTAATTGGTCCATAATTGAACGTAGTTCCCATATAATATACATAAATCTTACATAAATATCAATATACATATATATAGAAAAATAAACTTGCATAAATCTCACAAAAATACCAATATCGAAATAAAATTTTACATGAATAATTTTCATATACGCATAAATTATCGTAATAAACTTCATAAGGTTTGTTCAACAATTGACCATAGGTCCCATATAAGGCCCTCTCCCGATAATCACTTTACTACAAATACACAAGCATGTAGGATATTACCCTACAAACGACATAATACGAAAGTGATCCGAATTCGTATTCCTTAGAAGACAAATTTTATTACTGCAATAATCATATTCGTATTGCGGAAGTTTCCCACATCAGGAGAGATTGTGCGTCACTGGTGATACATCTAAGTAATAAGAAATCAATACGTCTGGAAGAAAAATAGGCAATATTGCTAGATAATCATCTATTTGAAAAAAGAAGATACCGACAAATAATCTTCTGGAAGATGTAATAAATATATAGAAAAATTTTCATTAAACAAAACTTATAATAAAACCTTTACATCTTGTAAAGCATGCATGCACATATATCTTAATATCATAAAGCACGAAAAACGAAACGTTCACATAAAATATTCATTTTTTTGCTAAAAGACAAACAAATTTTTCCATATTTTTTTTTTAATTTTTGAATAATTTTTCGACAACTGAAGGAATTGTGACTGAAGGATAAAAGTATTGCATTAATTACATTCAGATGATCTCAATGGAATATCATCAATATATTGTGAAGGTGATAATCACCTTACTGAAAAAAGAGCGATATATTGAGAATAAAAATAATAAAATATATAAAATTTTATATATTTTTTATTGTTTATTGCCTAATTTTCTTTAAACAGATAAAAATATAATATTAGAAAAATATTGCTTTGATGATTTTCGTCCAAATAATAAAAAGAAGATATTGCGTAAATTCCTTCTAGATAGATATCTTCCAAATGTTTGTAGGGTATATGGTCGATCTTGACCAATTGTGCTTATTTTTATACTAAATTTAAAATAAAAGTATCAAATATTACATTGCTAGCATAATTTTACTAACTGCAATAGACAAACTGTATTAATTTCTGATCCTGTTTTGAAGTTTTTACACTATAACAATAAATTGATTGCAAATATCGTGTAAGAAAATTATGAAATTTCATAATATTTTGGGATAAAGGATATTTTTTTATTTGATTTTATGATAAAGAGGAATGTCAGACCACTCCATTAACACCAATTTTGTTAAAATCGGATAATACACAAAAAAAGTCATTTAACCTTAAATTTTCTTAAATATTGACAAAAATTTCTAAGCTGTGTCATTTTAGAGGTCCATAAAATATGAACCGTAAGTGATATGGAACTGATTCATACCCTACAAAGTGTACGATGACTAGACAAATTAAAAACAAAAAAAAAAACAAAAAATTGAAAATGTAAAATTTCGAAATGTTTTGCAATTATCGAAATATGAAAAAGAAATTGAAAATGAAAATTTATATAATTTAACATATAAAGAGAAATTTTAAAATATAGTTATGGAAAATATGTATAACTTGAGATATGTATCTTTAACAAAAAATTATTAGAATATTAATTTGGAACAGTGGAAAAACTACACCATTATTCTTCCACTATTTTGTCGTATGTGGTTATACAGATCGATTTAAAAATGTATACCAAATATATTGCTATACAAATTATATTTGTATATTTACAAGAAAAGCTATTAGTAACTATGAACCTACGACTTTGAATTTTAATTTAAAACTTAAAAACTCCTTTCCTGAAAAGTAGTAAAAATGTTATGTAGTTTTTCCTTTTTGCCACAAATATACTATAGACAAAACTATCGACAATGCTAAGTCAACTGTAAACTTAAGTATAGGTTATAGACTAGACTAGAATATAGAATAGATTACGTTATAGATTAGACTATACGTTAGGCTGAGTACTATTTTATAGACTATATATTATACTTAAGTCTAGACCATAGACTAGACTATATATTAGAACATAGAATATATTAGATTATAGATTAGATTAAATTATGGATTAGACTAACGATTATATGTATAGATTGGACTATAGACTAGATTATAGATTAGATTTTGGACGTTGTGAGAGATCTTGATATAGCGAAACCACCTGAACTGAAGAGTATAATAATAAAAAAGTATCTAAAAACCAAAGAAAAACTGAAACAACGATAATGCTGAAATTTGTTTTCTTTTCTTTTTTATTAATTTTTGGTTTTTCACCACTCCATCATGTATTTATAGACAATTTAAGGATCACTTGCGGAAACTATCATAACAATTATTTTGATGTCTGGCTATATAGAGTATAATTCTTAAGTTTATTATTCCATTTCTTACTCTTCTCGTTATTGTTACTTAAACTTTTATTTTTTCTTGTTGTTTAATGGAAATAGCTTTGCATATAAAAGGATTTCTTTTCTTTACTTTTGTATACCTTTTAAGGTAATTTTTGTTTTTAACAGCAGTTTTTCACTTGTTGTAAAAAAATAAGTGGTTGGTTGATATGAGTGTATAGAGTAATGTTAGCAGTTTGAATTATTTGTTTGCTGATGCTATGAAAAATGCAGCAGAAGTATGCCAGTTCAAAAAGAAACAGACTCCTTATTGCAAAATATACAAAATCTAATGAAAAATTGTTTACCTTTTATTTTATATAGAATAATTTTTTTTTCTTCCAGATCAGTGCCCTACGAAAAAATATACTCCCCTAGAAATGAAGAGCAGTACGTCCTTATATGATTCTCAAAATACTATGTCAGAATGTGTTCATTAATGAGAGGTGGAATATTTTTAAAAAACCTCTAAAAATACGGATTTCTTTCAATACCATTATACAAATATTCGTTATAAGAAAATGAATTTCAAAATATAACAGAGAATTCATAACGCTTAGATTATGCATTTAAATACTTCTCACATATCTTTTCATTCTGGAAATATTAAGATTTTATTAATATTTTTGGTCTTATTTTTTGAACATGTAATTATTTATATTTAGGAATTTATATTTCCATAAATTTGTGCTTCTTGTGACATTTATTTTCTTAACTATTAGGAACTTAACCTATTATGGACCGGTGATCCCAAATATTACTTTTACTATATATATATATAAATATATATAAATATATATATATATATATATATATATATATATATATATATATATATAAATATATATATATATATATATATATATATATATATAAATATATATATATATATATATATATATATATATAAATATATATATATATATATATAAATATATATATATATATAAATATATATATATATAAATATATATATATATATAAATATATATATATATATATATATATATATATATAAATATATATATATATATATAAATATATATATATATATAAATATATATATATATATAAATATATATATATATAAATATATATATATATAAGTTCATGGATAGGTTAAGTTATTGTTTCGGTAATTTCTTCTTTTTAAGATTTTTTTGGAAAGTAGAAAAATTAAATTAAAATTGGTGAAATGTTGAAAGGAAAATTTTAATAATATTTAAAAAAAAAATAAATTTTTCAAGTTCTAATGCAATTTATTATAAATTTTTCTACATACAGAAAAAATTATTACCGTTTATTTTTCAGTTAATACAGTTGTTTAATCTTACATCTAAACTTAACAAATATATTCAATAAACTTAATAAATGTATTCAGATAAATATATTCACATTAAAATAAAAAGAAGATTTAATTAAAATTTTATTTCTCACTTCAATTTTTAACTTATTCAGTTATCCACTTGATTGCTTTGATCAATTTTTTTAATTGGAAAAATTTTTCTGTTTCTAATTTTTTTACAGCTTTTAGTAATTGGTATAATCATTTCGGTGAAAGCTGCAAATTAAAAAAAAGTTTTTAATTGAATGAGTTTAGAAAAATATACCCATGCAACGAAGTACTATTTTTTGACTTTTTTCGTAAACATAATAAGATTTATTTAATTTTAAATTGACTAACAAGTTTAGAACATATTCGATTTTATGTGGAAAGATTTAATTAAACATTTTATATGTTTGTGTCTTTGTCCCTTTGAAAGAAAGCATAAAGCGAATTTCTTAAAAATACATTAAAAACAATTTGATAAAGTTTTGAAATTTATAAATAATTGTTTGAGTATTTAAGCTATTTGATAGATTGACGTCTCATTTTATTGTAAATAAAATAGCATTTAAAACTTGAACTTTTGACATAGAAAAGAAAATTAAAAAAAAAAAATTAACAAAAAGAAAATAATAAATTCTTTTTATATAGATTCATTCACGGTATTCTCTACATCTCGAAGATAGAGTTTGTTTGTCTTTAATGTGTAATATTCCGGCATTTTTATTTTTATTTAGCATATCATATAGCATTCATGTATTTTACCGTTTGCCCATTCTTGGCAATGACCTCTTGAATGAAGACGGTTTTAATGTATCTTTGTCTCAGAATGTCTTTCAGGTCATTTGGTTTCACGGACTGTTAATAAATATTTTGTCGGAGTTTTGTATTGACAGCGCATAGTGTCTCATGCAAGAAATGAAATGGAAATAAGTTTGCAGTTTCTGAACGGCTAGTTCGATTTCAAGGAAATTTTACAGAGAGATAGTACAAGTATAGTGGAGCTTAAGTTTAGGATGGGTCCACAGGTTCCACAGGGTATAAACAATATTTAAAACGATCCTGATTTGTTATATCTTCGTTTTATATGAATGGATTCTGTTGGTAGAGATAAAAAAAAAAAAATATTGTCGTTTGTATAGGTTATCTCTTTTTTTCTACGAAATATTGGGATTCAAAGATTAAAAAAAAGGAATTTTTTATTTTATATTATTTATTTATTTATATATTTTTTGCAATATCTTCCCAATCGATGCCAGGGAGTAAAAATTTCTAAAAATGAAAAAAAACATAATAAGTCATATAAAGTATTAAAATTTACTGATTCCAGCTTTGCAATTTGAGAAATTTAGGCGAAAATTTAAAACTAATGCAAAAATAGACCTTTATCCACGTAAGATTTTTTGCTTCGTACTATTTTGAGTTATGTTATCTTTCAGAAAAAATAAATACTATATATATATATATATATATATATATATATATATATATATCATTTAAAAAAAATTACATATAAAATTTGCATTAAAAATTAAAAAGATTGATGTTTATCAAAGTTCAAATTCAAATACATATAACCTTTGATTTCGTAAAGCTTATTTTCAAAAGGTTCTTTTTAAGTATTTGTCATACCCTAGGTATCCATTTTGAGATCCTGCGGACCCGCCCCTAATATGTCTATGCAATCCAAGTTGAAAACTTATACTCTAATGCACCTCTACTATCACTGCGAGACAGCAAAAGTAATGTGCATAATTAAGCTCCCAAAACCTGGGCAGCATATGTATAAAATAATATAATAACTAAGCTATAATATAATATCTAAGCAAATGTATCGTCATATTATTATACAATACTCAATTACTCATGTTTTAAAGTAACGAAATAAAAAATCACTTTTTTCCAGGCATCACTCACCATTTCCATTGAAAACTAAATGTTTGTACAATAACCAGTGTTGCCGCTTTTGCCTTTTTAAGTCCAAATCTAGCCTTTTTAATTTTCTTTAGCATAAAAATTTTCGTTTTAGCTTCTAGCCTTTTTTAGTTCTTAAAATTGCCTTAAAAATACTAAAATGTAAGTATTTAAAAAACGAAGATATTACTAATGTTGTTGTCACAGAATCATTTATTTAAGCATTTTTTAGTATTTATTCGCAGAAAAAAAAGCAAAACAAAATTTCGCCTGCAGCACTTTATTTTCCAAATTGGAAGTTTCTTAACCAAATTTGTGGAGTTATTGAGTCGACTATTATAATTATTTTTTAACACACTTTATAAACAGTAGGAACTATTTATGAAAATAATTCAGAAAAGATCACATTAATGCTTAATCAAAGACAAATTATGGTTCAAAAATGACGAAAAATTACTTTGGGTAATTTTTCATAGGAAATATAACCCAAATTTGTATGGAAATTTTTCACTGAGTTATTTTGCTGTGTGTTATTTAAAAATGTTTTACGATTTCTTTAAAAAACAACAAAAACTAGAAGAAACGAAAAAAATTAAATTTTTAAATAACAAAAATAAATTTTTCTGGCCTTATTTTTTGAAACATTTAGCTTTCTTGACCTTTTATAAAGTTCAATTTAGCCTCTTTTTTCTCATCCCCTGGTGACGCTAACAATAACCAACCATAATATAATTTATAGGGTTACTAGATGTCACACGCAGAGAAAAAACATCGTTAAAGCATTATCACTGCAACTATTTTATGTTCTCATTGTTAATTTTCTAGAATTTTTACTCTGTGTACATGGTATTTTGTCATTTAATGTTTATACTCAATAAAAATTTCAATATGATTGACTGCAGAAATTATATGTTTTTAAATATTTTTAAAAGAAACAAAATTTTGTTAATATGAAAAATATCAATTTTTATATTTATTCATATATAAACTAAATGAGAATTACATTGAAGTTAGAAAAGAAATATTAGCAAATAAATATATATTTAAAACAAACAAGTATTGAAGTTTTCCACTAAGTTTGTGACAAGGATAAGTATTATATTTATTTGTAACATTTTATTGTTGTAGGAATAATAATATGGTTTAAAAACATAATATAGTTTAAGAACAAGGAAAAATACTGCAAATATTTAATGGTTGTAGATGTAATGATATGTTTCATATCATTACTTTCTAATATTAACGAGTGTAAACATTAAATGACAAAATTGAATTAAAATTATTGTTATCATGAACACACAGTTATTAAAGTTCAATAAAATTAACAATAAGAACATAATATTGTAGTAGTGATAATGCTGTAACCATGTTTTTTCTCTGCATGTACCATTAAAGGATTTAGCTAAAAACATATATTGTATCTGTTTTATTTTACTATACGATAAGGTGGAATAATAATATGACAAAATTAAATAATATAATGATAAGAATGTATAAATATATAATGGCATGGAATAATAATATGGTAAAATGGAATCGCAATAAACAATGTAGTATAATAATTAAGATAGAATAATAATATAATAACATCAAATCATAACTTGATACAATGGGATAATTATGTAGTACGATTGTTCAATTAAATGAATCAGAACATGAAACAAAACAAACCAAAAAATCGGACATAATATGACAAAATGGAGTCATAATAATTATTACTTATAAGCAATTCTATTTTTCGCTTTGATGATATGTTCCAATCATAACATGTTGCTCTAAAATTATGGTTACTGCAACTGTATTTTTTCTTTACGTACAGGCTCAGAAAGAAAAACACGTTTAAAGGTTAAAAAGAAAATTGTGAATGAATTTTTTCAATGTTCTTTTTTTTGCATATTTTTGCCTTGTTTTTACAGCTATACGCACAGTGGTTGAACTCACTTATCCATCCCATTTAATTCAAATTTTGAAGGCTTTAAATTGATATATCTTTCATAGTATACCAATTACCAATTCTTCATTAAGTAAATTGAAGTTTTTACATTTCTTTTGTTTCAAATATTCGTAAAGGTGTAAGCGCTCAAAAGTAGCATATGTTGCAGCAAGTGTATGGAAAGAATACAGCACCTATTTACTCAGTGTATTTTTATTATTTTTTTTTTTTGTTATTTTATCGAAGGTGATTATTAATTAAAAAAACACTTTTTTTCGAAAACTGATGGAATATATTAATTAAAGAATGAAAATTTGTTGCTTATGTTCATACAGTTTTATAACATTTATTGCAGAAATTAAAATTTGTGATAGCATATTTAAGGTGTGATACACTATAGTTCCGTAGACTGTAAATTTTGGGATTCAATTGGATTCGAACCAATTATTATTATTATTTCGTTTATTATTTGGTCTATTGTTGTTGTAAAATGTACAAAATTGTCTGGCCGTTCTGGGCCCTTTTTTGTTAATGTACTTTTTATACACGGTTTTATCAAAGTATATGTTGCTTTTTTTTATAGATATCTTGATGAAATTTACCAGAAATAATTATTTTGGTACAAGGATGAATCGTACAGAAATTGGTTATAATCGATTCATTATTTCACCTAGCCCTCATACAAATGTCTTCCCGAAATAGAAGTTTAACGCTCATATATCCTTATAATATACAATATTTCAACAAAATTCCGTACAAATAAGTTTCATTTAATTATATATGTGTGTTCCAAATTTAATGAAGATCGGAATTGATCATAGTTGACATAAAACCTCTCAGCCGAAAATTATTTTAACGCGTGTTAATCCCATATAAACGTTAGTGTTATGATTATATTTGACACAAACAACTTTTATATAAGTTGAAAGCAAAATGAGAACTTCAATGAGTATTGGTTCATAATTAGCTATAGCTCCCATATAAGACCAAATTTCCGAAATCACTCTAAAGTTCATCTATAAATAATAGTATCAACACATTATTATAAATATATTAAAAAGGGTGTGGAATATGCGTGGGTACCCAAAAGGTGTGGTATATATTATTATTAATCCAATAATGTGTACAACATATAGCCTAAATGTTATATTTATAAGTTCTAAAATTAGAATGTAGTTATATCAAAGTGGGCTTAATGGGGCGTGGTTCACAGTAAAGAAAAAGTTTTAATGATAGAGCAAATTTTTTGTTATACGTTAGTTTGATGTAATTTGCTTCACCATTAACGTAAATAATAACTGTTTTTGAACAATAATAACTGTTTTTCAGCAAAGCAGAAATTGTGTATAAATTAGTTATTTATTTATTTTTTAATTTATTTTATAATTACAATACAATTACAAATTATATTCTAATTCTAACCGAACGGAGTAACGAAGACCTTAGCTCGTTGTAGTGAAACAGACCAGAGTCTCTGGTGGGAATCGAACCTACAACCCCCAGACTGACAGACTAGCTCACTACCAACTAGGTCATCGGGACACCCATATAAATTAGTTATTTAAGTAATTCAATATAAAAACTAAGACTATTATCCAGATACGATTTTAATACCTCTAGAATGGGTATTTCGTCTACTGTAATACGTTTGCAACAGATATGTTGAGACTAGAGTTTATTTTTGTATCACAAACGCACAAAAGCGAACAAGAGTCCGTAATGGTGGCCAAAGGTAATCAAAAAAAAAAAAAAAAAAATATATATGTAGGTGTATGTGATCTTCTAAGGGGTATCGGTTAGTGTGTGTGCGTGGCTAATGTAAATGTGTATTTAAGAATTTTTTTTTTTTTTTTTTTTTTTTGTTAAGAAATACAATTTATGTTAGTTTATCATACAAACAGCACACATGCAAAATAGAACAACAGCGATTGAGTATTAAAACTGGATATAGATTGATATAGAGCCAAATAAACAAACTTTGCAATAAAGAAAGAAAATTGTGTAAAAAATTTAAATGAGTTTTATAAAAACCTCAATAAAAAATGTGACTTTTATTTCCCCAATGTTTTCTTTTTTCCAAAAGTTGTTTGCTTCTAAGCCAATTAGCTTAATTTTTATTTGTTTTTTAACCAACACTTTAGTATTCATAACTTGGAAATAAGACTTCTACTTCAAAACGCAAATACAATAGCACTTACTAAAAAAACCCTACACATTTTCATGTATATAATGATTTTATAAATAAATAAAAAAATAAATACAATACAGCTATAAAAAAGATACAACTATCTAACAAAAAACTACCTACGTGTGTTTGTATATGAACTAAAGTCCTTGTGTTGACAGATATCATTTTGTTGCTCACTCTATATTGTCGCCTTCCTGCCACTCCCAAGCGGGTACTCACTTGCACTCATATAGTAAACGTTAAAATTAGATAAATATAGATATTTCTCACCTAAACTCATGAGAGAACGATGTAGAAAAACACTTAAAGTAGTAACCCTGCCAACATTTTCTATGGAAATTTAGCGTGAAACGTAACTTCAGGTGGTGCCAAACAATCGAATATGATATAATTTTCTTATCGAAGAAGTGACTCCGTTCAGATCTAATACTTTTTAGAACTTTCTTGGGGCGTCGAGGTAGTATTATATAGAAGTGTAAAAAAGTACATCAAGAAGGTATCGAAATATAATTGATTTTGTATAATAAAGACGTTTTAAATGCAGTTGGAATATTTCTAATAAATATAATTAATTATAATTCCTAATATTTAAAATCACTGTAATAACTCACTATAACTTTAAATTAAATATAAAATGTTCAAAAACAAAAATTGCTAATCAACAACTTTTTATATTGACACATTTTTTATTCAACACTATAAATAACAAAAATTATACATTTACTGAGCGAAATTATGTCGTTCTTGTTCTTTTTCGTTGATGAGGAATGTAAACAGTTGCCCGAATCAAGTTTTTCAGATCAAAATTTGATACTAATATATTTTGTTATTGCTAATTTGTGTGTTTTATACTTTTGAGCATTCAAAAATATCCAAAAAGACATTTCTTAGTGGATGGATGACAAAACTCTCTTCCAATTGCTGGCAGGGAAGTGGTTGAATGTGTGAGTGTGTGTTTGTACACATTCACACTTATACTTTTTTGCACATGTAGGAAATGAATGAAAAAAAAACTATGTAGTTGTTAACGCAATTTATACAATATTTTTTTAAACTTAGCTACTATTTTGACATCTATAAAAAGGTGCAACAACCACAAATAAAGAGAAACAGACATACACACTCATATTTATTGTCAATTTATTTGTTTATAGATAGTGGCCAGATGGAAAAGTTTCTACAGCGGAACAAGAGAATGTATTGGGGAAAATTGTAAAATTAGACGAAAAAATAACTAAGCCTCATCATTTGATGGGGGGAAGAATATAGCTTCGTATTGGAGTCTTATAAATGCTGTTAAAAGTCACCGAAAACATTGGTCGGCAAAAAAATTTTCGCTTAATGACGAATAACTGGACTATATGGATTTTGATGTGCTAAACATAAATATGCTTTCAGTTTTTTTTCCATCATGTCTGGATTTTTTAAGCGTGTCAAATATTTCTCCCATAATATATTTATTATATGAGTATATTTCACCATAACTCAAAAATGTTAAGTCCGATTTGTATAAATAATACACCAAAATATGCGAAATAAAAATATCTTCAAGCGACATTAACATTATTTTTTTATATGCTTAAAATTTTCGCAGTTATTTAGAAATTAGTGGATGGAAAAAAGGTTTTCTCGCAAAATTGAAGTTTTTTTGCTTTAAAGTTCTTTTAAAAAGTGAAAACGCTAAAAATATGTCCGCTTTTTATCTTTGGCGTAAAGCTATGCATCATCAAAACTTATCCACAAATATTGATTTTATTCACAGTTAAGGGAAAATACCCATGTCTACCTAAAATTAAGTTGAGATACACTGGTGAGCAAAATCTTTTTTTTTTTAACAGAATTTGGCAAGCTAAATAAGAATCTGCTTTCACTTATTTTCTATCACGTAATGATTTTTTTATAGGCATGACTAATAACCACCTGTATAACTTAAAAACGATTTCTCCAATTTAGATAAATAAATCTCCAATAGATGATTATCTTCAAATTTGTCACCATTTTCCCAATAACTCCGAAAATATTGAGCGGATAAAAAAGTAATGTTAAAATGTTTTATTTATCTAAATTTCACAAATGGTTCCCGAATTACACAAGTGCGACTGCCTAAAAAGATATCACATTAATCATGTCCATTTATAAGTCTAGATAACATACCAAAAATGTCACTTTACCCATTTGTTAACATATTAAAAGATCTGAAATTTTTTGGAATTGGTGTACATAGGATCATAATCGATCTCCTTGAGAACATTAAACTCATTTGTTTACGTATTAAAAAATGTGAAATTTTTTGAAATTGGCATACGTCGGATCACAATCGATGTTCTTGAGAACAATTAGCTAATCCAAAAATCCTTTCAATATATTTTTGTAGCTGTAAAGAAGAACCGTTGAATATCATATTCCACTGGAACTTTATTATCGATCTAGGATGAGAACACCTCAGGAATAAACGACTATTGTAAAATTAAGATCCATTTATAGATCAAGAATTCATGGTGGATTTTTCCAACAGTCTCAGCCTTTCATCAGCGTCATTACAAAAGGGAACAAAGAGTTGAAAATGATGTTCGCGTTAAGCAGTTTATTAAGTCTAGAAAGCGACGAAGAGATTGACAATCAGGAGAAAGAATTCTCAGATTTGAGTAGTTGTTCGGGCACTTTTTTCACAATATTTTAAGACACTATTAATCTTTTGGTGTTTCTGCTACTTTCTAAAATATCACATTCCATAAATTACATACAAAACAAAGTGAGAACGTCAACCTTTTCATGAAAAGTTTTGCTGCAATAAAGGTCATTAATTAGCAATATTTAACAAAGATGCTCGACAAATAAATTGGCTACTAAAAATAATGAATCACAAAAGGACACTTTTTTGTAGTATGAATTTTTACTTCAAACTTGAGTTATCTCTAAAATTATACACTTAGTGTTCGTTTTAAGTATCTCAGAGCATTTGGGTAATTCTTTGGAAACATGAACTGCATTTAGGAAAAATACCTAACATACTTCTATTGGAATTTCCTATTGAAGCCAATCTAAAAGATCGCCAATTAAAAACTAAAACAATATGTACAAAGCTGGTGGCATCTCCATACGATTCAGTCAACTAGAGGACTTTTTTGTGCCTCCTCTAACTTTTATGCTCTTGTTATTGTTCGAGCTATTGTAAACAGTTACATTTCACAGACACAGGTACTTGTATGCACATCCAACCATTCATGTAGAAGTTTTTCGTTCTTTATTCAAACACACTCTCAAATACATACACATTTTCACATACTGTTGTCATCTAAAATTCCAATTAAGTTACAATTTATACATTAGAAAACAAGCTTAGTATGATTTTGTGTCTATATATGGGCAAGAGGGATGTGTTCAACTTTTTATTTTAGCGAAAAAAGGTCATAAAGCAATTTATTTTTCCTGGAATATTCTATGCACTATTATTTTTATATACCTTAAACAATTGAATTAAATACATGGAGTAAAATTTATTTTCATACCTAAATAACAAATAACAATTTTTATTTGACATTATCTGTCAACGTTCTCAAGGGATTAAGTAAATTGGAATTTTATTGGGAAATAATTGGTGAATACCAACTTCATGTTTATGTATGGAAATAGGGTAATTGAAAGTTTTAGTATGATGATAACATTTTTATAAACATTTTTGTTTAAGACTATAATCAATTTACTTTCCATGACTTTTGATAGATGCAAAAAAAGCGTACATATTTGCAAAATTCTATTTCGAAATGAAATACATTAAATTATCAAAAAAAAAAAAGTACTAGTGGACAATACATCACACTTTTAAATTTCCCATTGACCTTATTACACAAAAAATGTTTCCAATATTAACCAAAGCAAAACAAAAAAAAAAAAAAAAAAAAAAAACAATCTCAGTATCTCACAGACATATAGAAAGTCATAGTGTAATAAGTATTGTTCTCAGGACCTCAGCCTCAATTCATCGGAAATAAAGAATAGAAATCATTACCATATTAATTTCAAATAGAAAACACAAAAAGGTAACAAATCCAAACCAGCATCAATAGGCATAAACCAACTACAATGTTATTATATTGAAAAGTTTTTTTTTCGTTTTCCTGGAAAAAGAAAACCAAAAATTAAGGATTACAAATGATATGAAGTTTAGGTAATATTCAACGAAATTTGAATTTAAACGTAAATAAATGTTTGTCGGGCAAACATACAAATACCTTATACTGCAGATAAAAGAAGAGAATAAATACACAAAAGTAATAGAAGAATATTAGATACAATATCAAGCACATAGTACTTACAGCAATTCACCTAATTCAAAATATTGATGACGTTTTGTATTTGGTCCTTTCTAATTCTAGTTTAGTTCAAGTTTAGTTCTAGTTGAGTTCAGTTCTAGTTCAGTTCTTGTTCAATTCTATTTCAGTTCTAGTTCAGTTCTTGTTCAGTTCTAGCTCAGTTCTAATTGAGTTCTACTTCAGATCTACTTCACTCCTAGCTCAGCTCTACTCCAGTTCTAGTTCAGTTCTTGTTCAGTTTTAATTAAGTTCAAGTTTAGTTCTAGTTCAGTTCTAGTTCAGTTCTAATTCAGTTCTAATTCAGTTCAAGTTTAGTTCTACTTCAGTTCCTGTTCAGTTCTACTTCAGTTGTAGTTCAGTTCTTATTCAGTTCTATTTCATTTCTAGTTCAATTCTAGTTCAGTTCTAGCTCAGTTCTAATTCAGTTCTAGTTCAGGTCTACTTCAGTCCTAGCTCAGTTCTAGTTCAGTTCTTGTTCAGTTCTTGCTCAGTTCTAGTTCAGCTCTAGTTCACTACTGGTATACTTCTATTTCAGTTCTAGTTTGGTCCTAGTTCAGTTAAATTTTAGTTCTTGTTCAATTATAATTGTGTTCTATTTCAGATATACTTCAGTCCTAATTAAGTTCTACTTCTAATTCAGATCTAATTCAGTTCTTTTTCAGTTCTTGTTTATTTCGGGTTCAGTTTTAATTCAGTTCTATTTCAGTTCTAATTCAGTTCAAGTTTAGTTCTATTTCATTTCTAGTTCAGTTCTAACCCATTCATATGTATATAATATAAGAAGCTTTCTTCTAATACTCAGTACAACTCATCTATTTTGATAGCAAGCTATAAGCAATAGAAAATTTGATCTCTATTTCCTTGCTTAAATTTTTTTTCTCTGTTATGGCATATATATTTGTAATTCCTGGTTTTATTTAACTCGTGCACTACTATTGTGCGAGTTTTGTATGCATTTTAAACGAAAGGTAAATGCAATTCAGTCGATGATAAAAACTGTTCAGATTTATATGAGAATAAAGTTATTTGCTTATTTTTTATTTCATTTAACTTTAGTAAAGTCTAAAAGAGGAAAATTTTACAAAGTAGAAAAAAGTATTTTGTACAACCTTGAAACATCTCTGGCACTTTTTGTGTTGGCTAGATTGGTAATAGAGTCTATTATAAGCATTACTATTATATTTGAAATATTATGAACTTTTTCCAAAAAAAAAAAAAAAAAAAAAAAAAAAACTAACAATAGAAAAACTTTTTTCATGACATTTAAATAACACATGAGTAAAATTGTTTGGAAACTAAAGAAGGAAATAAATATTTTTTCTTGACAACGAAAGCAGTAAGTTTTACGTTGTTTATATTCAGGTTAGAAGTTTAACAGTATAACAATCACAGCTTGAAGTTTTATTTTAAATTGTGCGAATGTAACAATAATAATTTGTTTAGAAATATATGACAATTATATTCATTGCTGCAGCGTCATATATGCCTTTTTTGGTAATATAGTTTATTGAAAAAGAAATATGTAAACAGCTTGCCGAAGTACCGCGTGAAATTTAAAAATAAATATTTGCAGATATTCAGATAGGCAACAAAAATCCGAAAATATATTTCAAATTAAACTGGAGCTATCACTGAGTTTTAAGCTAAACAAAACTGTCTTAAAAACTCAAAGAAAATTTTAACTTAACTAAAAACAAACTAGAATTTATTTGGAACTGAATTAGAACTGAACTGGAACTAAACTAGAACAGAGCTAGAACTGAATTATAACTGAACTTCAACTGACGTAGAACTAAACTAGAACTGAACCGCAACTGAACCAGAACTAAACTAAAACTGAACTAGAACTGAATTACAATTAAACTGGAACTGAACTAAAAAAGTGAGCTAAAAGTATGCAAATTAGTACTGAAATTTAACCGATTCCATCAGACTTAAACTAAAAAATCTTCGTAAGAACAAAACTTAAATTTTAAATAAGTTTTTTAAATAGACTGTAATTTTATGTAATTTTATGTAGTTATGATAAACAGCTTAATTATAAGGACACAATTGTGTAAATCTACCACCTCTTTAGCTTAGACAGAGATAAAATTATATTTAAAACATGAAACTTTCATGTTTACTTCTTACAATCACTGCTAATTAATTAATACTGATGCCTGGACACACTATATTATTCATCAGTTCATTCACTTACGTCCCAGCAGTTTTTAGTGGTTGTTGCTTATTAGTTATTTAAACGACTACATTGGGACACTACTAGCTACTTTATTAGCTACGTGGCTAGTCATTTCAACATGAGCATGTCCTAGGGAGAAGTCTATTGTCACCTCAAACTATATAACGATTAACTACCATTAAAGGGTTTAGTTAAAAAAAAAACAAACATATCTTGCGTATGAACCACATATTGTAGTTCAAATGAATATATTTGATTTCCTATTATTTTTAATAAAAAAATTTATAAAATTAATTTTTATTAATACTTTTTACTTTAATATATGATAGGATGGAATAATAATATAACAAAATGAAATAAGAATTTTATAAAATGGAATAAAAATATGAAGAATTGCATAATAATATTATAAAATGTAATCATAATATGACAATAACGTCAAATCATAATCTGATAGAATGGGATAATGAAGAAGTAAAATTGTTCAATTGTGTAAAAAGCTAGAATAATAGCACGAAAAAAAAGATTGGGCAAAATATGAAAAAATAGATTCATAATAATTATTACTTATAATCATTTCTATTTTTCGCTGTTATCATATGTTGCAATCATAATATCTTATTCTTAGACTATGGTCACTACAACTATATATTTTCTCTATGTGCACCAAGTAGACTGTTGGGATACACAATGGAAAGTAATACTTGTGTAATATAATGTAAACATCTGTATGTATTTATAGGTATGTATGTGTTAACTCCTATTGTATGTCTTGAATTGAAAAAGCTTAATTAAGCAAATAATTTGCAACAAAATATTTTTGGATTTTCAAAACAACAATGAAACTTAAACAAGATATAAAGACCCTCAAGCTGGAAATAAAACAACTAACAATAGAAAATAGGACAAAACAGAATACATAGTGATGTCGAAAACTAAATTAGGAGGAATTGTATGATGTACTTTACATGCATACTGGCTCAAGTAAATAATAGTGTAACCAATTATTCGAGTTTTCATATTAATCGGTTAATTCAACAAATAATAATTTAAGGTTAAAGGTTTAAGGTTAAAGGTATATATATATATATATATATATATATATATATATATATATATATATATATATATATATATATATATATATATATTGAATTATTTATTAGTAGATAGGTAATGGTGGACCACGACATCAAAGGATGCCGCCGCCGCTTTTCCAATTGGAATGTGTGTGTATCGATGACCTAGTAAGTATACTTGTAATGGGCATTTCCAATTGGAATGTGTGTGTTGTGAGAGTGAGAGAGAATAGTTATTTGGTGTGAGAGAGTATTGTCAGGTGTATTTGTGTGTGTTAAGGTTTTGAGGATTGATTTTGTGTGTGATGGAAGAAAACCAGTTTTAGTGTATAGATAGATCAAGGTGTTTGAAATGCTATGATAGAGATATTTTTATACTTTTGTTGATGTTTTGGTATTAATTATTCTACGAATGTTTAATAGCTATAGATTTCTCTTTTCTGAATGGGATTTTGTAACCTAAAATATTTTGTTAGAGGAATATATGTTGAATGGTATTCCAACTGAATTTTCTACTTGTATGTGAAGGTATAATAAGCAGCAGTGAATTTCATTGATTTTATATTCTTTGCTTTTTTTAATGATGTTGGATGGTTTTATTTGTTTTGGAAGCATTTAGATTGATCTTTAATTGTGTAGGGTAATTTTAGTTCTTTTTTTTTTCTAATAAGTTGTTACAATTTTTTTTGATATGTAATTAAATAAAATAGATGTAAAATTTGTTGTTATTGCATTGTGTGGGTTATGTAAATAAGTGTATAAGTTAGTGGTAGTTATTATAAAGCAGAGCATAATTGTAGTAGCCCATAAATGAATATGGGAAGCTTGTTGTAACAAATATTTTTGAGAATTGTTGCACCTATAAAATTTTATTTTTTTATGATTCTTGTCACGACCGTATATTTTAGGTGAGATATCTGTGGTTTTCTGAGATTTCTTTATGGTTAGGTGGTCATGCTAATGTTGGAAGGATCTTTGATTGTATGGATTAATTTTCTGATTTGTTAATAAACTGCTGACAATTATTCCGTAGATAACATTGATAGGTTAATGGTAATTTCAGTTGAATGTCAAATATGTTAATGCATTATACGATTATGTAAATAACTGTGTAACTAAAGCAGTAGTTATGTACAAGACAACGAATGACTGTAGAATGCATAGAGAAAGTTCATTGTTGTACAAAAAAAAAAAAAAAATTAATTAAATTTTGTATCAAATTCCAGAAACAAGACCTATTCCCTACTTTGTTGTCTTCAAAATTACGATAGAGTTCATTGACTGTAAGGCTAAACATATTCATATTTTCACCGACTTATAATTTATACCTTACACATTATTCTCTATACTATATACCTGATACTTTATACCTTGTACTTCATACTCTATACTTTATACATTTTACTCTATACTTTATACATTATATTATTTATGCTCTACAACTTATATTTTATACCCTATACTTTATACATTATTCTTTATGCCTTATACCTTATACTTTATACTCTTTACTTTATACTTTATATTTTTTACTTTATACCCTATAATTTACACCTTCTTCTTTATACTATATATACTTTGTATTACTTTATATCTTATACATTATACTCTAGACTTTATAACTTCTCTTCTCTATACCTTATACATTATGCGTTATACTTTATAATTTATACTCTAAACTTTATACCCTATACTTTATACCTTAAATTTTATACCCTATACTTTATAATCTATATTTTATACCTTATATTTTATACATTATCCTTTGTGCCTTATACATCATACTTTATACATTATACTTTATACTTCATAATCTATACTTTACACCTTATTCTTTATACTTAATACTATATTTATTTATACTATATTTTATACTCAGTACCTTATATCTTATACTCTATAATTTATACCTTATAATTTATAATCTATACTTTATTCATTATACTTTACACCTTATACTTTACACCTTATACATTATAAGGTATTACATTATATTCTATGCTTTATACCTTATATTATACTCTGTACCTTATTCCTTATACTTTATACATTATTCTTTATACCTTATACTTAATACTTTACATTTTATATTTTATACTTTATACTCACTACTTTACTCTACTTTATACTCTATACTTACTCTTACTCTACACTTTATACTCTATACCTTACACATTATGTGTTATGCCTTATAATTTATACTCTATACTTTATACCTTAAATATTCCTTAAATATTATACTCAACACTTTATACGCTATACTTTATACTATATACCCTATACTTTATACCCTATAATTTATACTTTATACTATATAATTTATAATCTATATTTTATTCATAATATTTTATACATTATCCTTTATGCCTTTTACCTTATACTGTATACTTCATAATCTATACTTTACACCTTATTCTTTATACTTAGTACTATATTTATTTATACTATATTTTATACTCCGTACCTTATATCTTATACTTTATACTCTATAATTTATACCTTATAATTTATAATCTATACTTTATTCATTATTCTTTATGTCTTATATCTTATACCTTATACTTTATACTCTATACTTTACACCTTATACTTTACATCTTATACTTTATACATTATACTCTATGCTTTATACCTTATACATTATAATCTATGCTTTATACATTATACTTTATACTCAATACTTTGTATTTTATATTTCATACTTTATACCTTATAATTTATACTCTATACTTTACATCTTATACATTATAATTTATAGCTTTCACTTTACGCTCTATACATTATGCCTTTTTCTTTATATTTTATACTTTATACTATATACTTTACACTTTATACTTCATACTTTATACTCTATACTTATACTCTATACTTTATGCCTTATACTTTATATTCTATACGTTTATATATTATACTTACTACATTATTCTTTATGTCTTATATTTTATATTCTATACTTTGTACTTCCTACTTTATACTCTATACTTTATGACTTATACTTTATACTTTATTCTTTATACTTAATACTATATTTATTTATACTATATTTTATACTCAGTACCTTATATCTTACACTTTATACTCTATAATTTATACCTTATAATTTATAATCTATACTTTATTCATTATTCTTTCTGTCTTATATCTTATACTTTATACTCTATACATTACACCTTACACTTTATACATTATACTCTATGCTTTATACCTTATACATTATAATCTATGCTTTATAACTTATACTTTATACTTAATACTTTATATTTTATATTTCATACTTTATACCTTACACTTTATACTCTATGCTTTACATCTTATACATTATAATTTATAGCTTTCACTTTACACTCTATACATTATGCCTTTTTCTTTATATTTTATACTTTATACCTTATACTCTACACTTTTTATCTTATACTTTATACTATATACTTTACACTTTATACTTCATACTTTATACTCTATACATTATGCCTTATACTTTATATTCTATACGTTTTATATATTATACTTTCTACATTATTCTTTATGTCTTATATTTTATATTCTATACTTTGTACTTCATACTTTATACTTTATACTCTATACTTTATGACTTATACATTATACTTTATTCTTTATACTTAATACTTTATACATACTTTATACTTTATACAATTTACTGTATTATTTTGTACCTTATACTTTACACTTCACACTCTATATTTCACATTTATACTTTACCCTCATTTTTTATTAAAAATTAACTTCTTTTCTATTCAAATATTTTTATTTCGGAACCAATTAGAGGTGACCAATAAATATATGATTAAAACTACATATTTAAAACGCAGAAGAAAACGATCAAATGCATCCATAAAATAACTTCAAAAATAGAACTAAGTGCATATTTTGTGTATTTTTGGAAGTTGTTAATAATTACTTTCAAAAAAAAAAAAAAAATAATAATAATAATAAAAAAATTAATAAATAAAAAAGTAAAATCAATGCATTATTTTCAATGCCAATATAGTGTTAAAATCATGACTTTTTCAGCTCTTTTTAACTTTTCAGTTTTTTTTTTCTGGAATTAAGATTCATATTTGCTACCAATAAAATTTATCAGTTTTCATTCTCTACATGTACTGTGTATATATATCTTTTATTTGGTATATAAATTTGTTCATTAAATATTATTTTCTGTTTTTAATTTCAAATTTTAAAAACTTCCTTAAATGAAAACAATTAATGCTCACGTTTTGTATTTTTTACTAACTAATTCTTCTTTAAAAATTATCAACATAAATATATTTTATTTTTCAAAGTTCCTAAATTTATCTAAATTTTAACAGTATTTAAAAATATGTGACTTTTTTGAAATTTTGAATTGAAGTCAATGAAAAGCAATTCATATCATTTCATATAGAGCATTTTATCTTGTGTATACAATATTTTCATATTAAACTTTTACACGATTGATCATAAGGAAACCGTATATCCTTCTTTAAATATTTACTTAGTTTCAATTGAGAAATACTGCTAGCTGCATACAGTATTTAATTTTCAGATAGTTGTAACAACATTCGCTAATCAATAAATAAATTATGCAAATATCGTTAAAAGTATATTTATTGATCTACTCCAATCATCATGTAATCCCGCTATACGATTAACGTTATATTCCGCAAAGAAAATGGACGTTTAAAGACATTTGATACAATGGTATAATCAAAATCCAAATTCTACTACACCTAGTTAATTTTATTGTTATGCCTAGAAAGCCTTAAATAATTTTTTACCAACCAATTTTTCTTAATATATTTATAAGATTTTCATGCCGACTTCAAGCGAAATCTGACAAATCTATGAATTTGTTAGTATGTATTATATCTGTTCTCACATATACATGTGATTTTATCTATTAAAAGATTAATTTATTTCTTTACCATCAATATAATTTTAAATTTACATTGTAGCTACATGAGCGAGACAACAGTTTAATTCAAATAATTGGATTTATATACACTATGTTTACGATATCTTTGTAAATTTAAATAGAAAATAACACATATTTTTTTAACGAAAAATATGTAGATTTTATTATTAACCAACTGTGTTGTAGGAATTAATTCTAATTTCATTTTCATGGCTTTTATATCTCGGATTTGAGTTACTAGTGCGTGGACTTCGCTTGTAATATTTATCCATAATCTTCATAATATATTTCTTTTCCTCATTTAAATGAAAGCAGCGGCATGAAACTGCATTTCCATATCTTCTTTTGAACGATTGAATTTTCTGTAAAGATTTTTAAAAAATCATGTTCTCAAAACTCAACAAAAATACACCAATATCAAATATCTTGTAAGCTTCAGATCATTTAAATCACTAAATGCAAAAGCTAAAAAGTGAACCATCCCTAACACCACAGTAAATAAAAGATTTTTCTTTTTTAATTTTATGTAGATAGAACTTTAATATGAAAAAAATATGTATTATTAAAAGATTCCAGTTATACCTCTAAAATTACAGGAGATGAAATATTAGCCATAGACGTACTATTACAATATTTATTCTTAATGTAAATAGAACATAAAACTAGAATACAAATCGAAATAACAAAAAGTGATATGTCTCCTGACACAGTTTTAACCTTTAAATTCTTTAACTCAGTTTTGATTATATCAGCATCAATATGTAGTTTATCAATATATTTGCTATTGTTTAAAACGTTTACAGTAACTGGTTTTATAACTCTAATATTAATTTTATTGTAACCTATCACCCATGATGATGTTTGAATAGACGATTTTTGTTTTGATGTAAAATATGCCGAAGAATATAACGTGATTCCTTCGTGTTCTGCAACACATCCTGATGGTAAAGTTAACAAACCTTTTAAAGGTAGCATTATCGAACTGCGATTATGATTATCACAGTCCACACTTAGTGTGAATGTATCAGAAACAGTAAATAACCACTGATTTTCTGTTGATAATTTGATCCAAACACTTTTCTTTTCAACTTCTTCAAAATTACATTCAGCATGCCTTGACTGTTTTAGTGCTGAAATTTCACATGTTCGTTCAACAGCTGATTTCCATGAAAAATTATTTCTACAATTAAATTGGTCATCATTGTTTTTAGTACATGCATTAAGTTGCAATTGAGACATCAAAAAATACAAATTATTTGCAAAGTTATACACTATGTAGTCATCATCCACCAAAGATATTACTGTACTATTATCTACTTTAACTGGCAGTTGAATTATTGTGTAAACTTCAGAGCTATGATTGGTAACTAATGGTATTTCAGTTTGTATTACAATTCGATTTTCTATTATAAATCCATTTATTTTGATAGAATTAAAAATTTTCTTTAATTTAGTACCGGTGAGTTGTCCAGGAAAAATCAAATCATTTGGTAAGAATATTTCAATATGTAATAATTCGTCTTCTAATTGGTTAAATGTAAGAAGATCTTGATTAACATACCCATGATTTATATCAATTAATAGATTTGACAAGGATGATTGAACTTTATTACAGTTATCTACTATTAAATGTAGTTGCCCTATCATGACTTGAAACAACCATTCTGCATTTGTTCTATTTTTATCTTCATCACTATTAATCAGCTTTAGTAGTTCATAAATTTTAATAATGCTTGCATTTAGTTCATTAATAGTGTTTTTTAATATGTTCTTTGTAGAATCTAAAATTGATATTGCTGGTTGTTAAAATAGTTTTTTATTTTTGTTTGCAGAGTTTGATGATCTTCGTTAATCACAGTTTTTGATTTTAGAAATAAATTGTCTTGCTGCAATGAATAATATACTTTATCGAACCTTCGTTTTAAAAATTCACATATCTCTTTGCCATATTTATTAATTAAGAACTCATTTTGTATAACTTCTGTTGTGATTTTTATTTTCTTAAGTTCATCGTAAAATTCATAGAAGTCATAGTAAAGAAATAGATTCCATCTTGAATTAATCATGTTTATTGTTCCTATATTATCAAAATATAATGCAGTATTTGATGGTATTTCTTGAACTCTAATATTATTATTATAATTTGACAATGCAGCATTTAGTCTTACAGTTGTCATGAGATGTGTCAAAAAGCAAAGTAAGTTATAATTTATTAAATTCATAATATTTAGGTGTTGTTTATTTATTAAGCTTGATGTCTTATGTTTATATCTTTACTTTTGGAATATGCTATATCGTGATCTTTGCATGCAGCGTTCAAAGGTTAATTCCTTTATCTACTCGTTCCAAATGTTTTTATAATTTTTATCCAGGACCGCAAAATTGGTAACCAGAAAAATTTATTTTTGTGTGAGTAGACTTAAAAATGCTAATTCTTTCTATTTACGTCAAACTTATACAAGAATCCCAAAACATTTAGTTATATATAATGCTAATATGATTATTATATTTAAGCAAGTGAGACATATATATGGAGATCATGTGATATGAATTATGAAAAGTTTCATAAAATCTGTCGAGAATATTGGAAAGACAAGTATGGATATGTAAATAAAGATGATGATTTAAATAAATATTTAATTATCAGTATATTATTAGATATTAAACGTATTAGATCAGTATACACTATATCGGTTAAAAAAAATACCTGATAGCTGATACCAGACCTGATATCTGATATCAGACCTAATAGCTGATATCAGATCTGATAGCTGATAGCAGATCTGGTAGCTGATACTAGATCTGATAGCTGATACCAGATCTGATAGCTAATACCAGACCTGATAGCTGATACCAGACCTGATAGCTGATACCAGATCGATATAGTGTATACTGATCTAATACGTAATATTCTTAGGTAAGTTAGAAAATGTTTACATAGAGCGCTTAAATAATACTACAAATGACTAAAATACTAAAAATACATTTCTTCAATGTTAACAGTATGACATTAAGGAAAGTGTTAGAAAATAAACTAACTTTTTTAACAAAGGAAGTCATAAATGTCTCGTGGTTTGCTTTTTATGGTATACAAGATAAAATTTTTAATTATGAAACCCTTTTTTAATCTTCATAAATCTTGTAAAAAATAGTATTTACCTGGTTTCACCTTGAGGTTTTTGGTTTGCTATCTTGAAATGTCATGTCAACATATTTTATATGATCAATACTTATGTATGTATGTACATGTTTCAAATTATACAAAGAATAATAATACAAAGAAGAATGGTTTTTTGGCCTTTGAATTAATTATTCCACTCATAAACTTGCTCATTTTATAAAATCAAAAATCATGATCATTCATGTTTTAGGATCTAAACGGATATTGTTTAAATAGTAGCATACAAGTCGAATGAAAGCAGTTGAAAATGAGAAGACAAGAAAGAATAAAGAGGAAAAACATCTTTTTAAAGAAAATGACATATAGAAATATAAGAGAAATTTTTATATGATTTTCAAGGGGGCATATTTGATGAACATTTATACATGATAAGCTATTTTAAGGGAATGCTAGACGAATATGAAAATATGGAGTTAATTACCTCTGTTCATGGAAAACATTTTATCAACTGCCCTACGATATGCAACATTTGCGATTGTAGATCAAACATTTTGTGTGATTGTATTAAATTTGAAGTAAAAAAAGATAATGTAATACATCTAATAGAAACATATTACAAATTTTTTTATCAACAAAATAAATAAATAAAACTAAAAATCATTGTCTTTTTTTTTTTAAGTTACAAAACTCTTTTTGCAAATGCTATTCATTTCTCTTACAAACATATTTCAAAAATCCCAATTACTTATATAAATTTTTGAAAAATAACAACTAAAACCAATGAAACTCATAGATACTAATCCACCGCATACACATTTCACAAACGATTTCATAAATATTTCCTAAAAATATCAAAGTCAATGAAATTCACTGCTGCTTATTATACCTTCACATACAAGTAGAAAATTCAATTGGAATACGATTCAACAAATATTCCTCCAACAAAATATTTTACGTTACAAAATCCCATTCAGAAAAGAGAAATCTATAGCTAGTAAACATTCGTAGAATAATTAATACCAAAACACCAACAAAAATATTAAAATATTTCTATCATAGCATCTCAAACACCTTGATCTTTAAAAAACACAACAGGTGTCCATTTTCTATCTATACACTAAAACTGGTTTTCTTCCATCACACACAAAATCAATCCTCAAAAACCTTAACACACACAAATCCACATGACAATACTCTCTCACACCAAATAACTATTCTCTCTCACTCTTACAACACACACATTCCAATTGGAAATGCCCATTACAAGTATACTTACTAGGTCATCGATACACACACATTCCAATTGGAAAAGCGGCGGCGGCATCCTTTGATGTCGTGGTCCACCATTACCTATCTACTTTTATTCGGAAACATAACGTACATCAAATTCTTTCACAAGGGTTTATTTTATCAGTTGTGAAAATAATCAATTTTTCGACCTGATATCACTCAATATTATCCTAATTAAACTTATAAATCAGTCGTTTTAGTATAACTTTTTTATGTACATTTTGCACAGAAAAAATTACCTTATACTTTTTCAATTAACATCGTTTTTATTCTACAGCAAAATTTAATTAATATATTTAATAGTGCATTCAAAAACCGAAATCGGAAATCGGTTTTTACTTTTTAATTTCTGTCGATTAACAGGTTTTTTATGAAATGCTCCTTCTTTTATTTTTGTTTAATAAATTAACCTATACTTCCCACTTTTTATATTTGCTAAATTAACCTTATGTATGGCCATATGCATTAAAGGTATCAAATTGTTCAAAAATAAAATTTTTATGAAAATTTAAAATTTTTTGAATAGTTTACATAAAAATTTTATTTCTAAACAATTCGCTTGTTATACTGAATCAGAACCTTGATTATTTGAAAGTATTTTTATTTTCATTATGAATTAATGAAGCTTTAAGACTACTTTTTATCTCCTAATTTGAGATTTGAGTAGCACCACACCTACTAAGAACTAATTTTTTTGTTTTTCAATAGATTTAAACTAATTTTTATTAACAGAATTTAGGTAAGAAGTAAATTTTAGTTTTGTCGTTTGCCGCACACGCTGAAAAAGAATATAGTTGTAGTGACCATAATCTAAGAGCAGAATATTATGATTGAAATATATGATCACAGCCAAAAATAGAAATGATTATAAGTAATAATTATTATGATTCCAATTTTTCATATTGTGTCCGACATTATGGTTAGTTTTTTCATGTTATGATTATAGCTTTATATATAATTGAAAATATTATTATATTATTATACCACATTTTCATATTATGATTCTATTTCATCATATTATTACCTCATGTTATCATATAGTTACCCAATCTTATCATATTATTATTTCATTTTGTCATCTTATCATATATTAATAAAAATTATAGTTATTTTTATAAAATTTTTATTGAGAAACTTTATATATATATATACAATAATAATAATATTTACATATTATTAGTTATATTCATTTGTACCACCTAAATGAGGATTACATTGAAGTTAGAAAACAAATATTAAAAAAAAAAAAAAAATTATATATTTAAAAACGAAAAAGTATTGAAGTTTTCCACTAAGTTTGTGAAAACAATAAGTATTATATTTATTTGTAGCATTTTATTGTTATAGGAATAATAATATTAATATGGTTTAAAAACACAATATGGTTTAAGAGCAAGGAAAAAGACTACAAATAATTAATGATTTTAGAAGTAATGATATGTTTCATATTAACAAAATTTTTTTTTCTGGTAAAAATATTTAAAAACATATAATTTTTGCAGTCAATCATATTAAAATTCTTATTTAATTTAAACATTAAATGACAAAGGTGAATCAAAATCATTGTTATCATGAACACAGAGTTATTAATATTCAATAAAATTAACAATGAGAACATAATATTGCTGCAATGATAATGCTGTAACCATGTTTTTTCTCTGCAAGCAAGAATAAGGTGAATTTCAATAAATAGCTACATAGGTAGACTTGGAACAGAAGAAGCATTATTAGAATTCAATTCAAAAAAATACAAAATTTGAGCATTATTCTTTAGCTGCAGAAGAGTGATATGACTTTTAATTTTTATATTACTTGACATTACAAATGACATGTATTATAAGTGACTTTCTTTAGTAAGGATAATAACAATAAATTTTTAAATATTTGTATTTTTAATAAAAAGCAGTTAATCGGTCTTTTTACGCAAAACTGTATTCGAAACCGGGTTTTTTAAAAAAGGCTATTTTTTGAGTAACTCGAAAAACGGTTTTCTGAAAACGTCGGTTTTTTCTCATTTAATTTTTTTATTTATTTAATTATCTATTTGATTGATTTAATAAATTTTTTAGTTGGAAAAATTTTTTATATATTTTTTTCATTTTTTACAGTTATTAGTAACTGACATAATCATTTTGGTGAGAGGCGCAAATTTAAAAAATGAATTATTTTGGTGATTGGTGACTTTTTTCTGTGAGTTGATGAAAATTAAAATTTTTATTACTTATATAACTATGACTTTACTCAAATCTATGATTTTAGAGTTGCTATTGTTACAAACTTAAGTATTTGCAAAGTTATAATATTATAATCTTTTTATGTCGCATTATCCAAATAATTCAATAAGATCCTGAACTTGTGAGAATGTCATGCTCACGACTTAATACAAAATTGCCATGAACGTCCGAATTCATTTTTATCTACGCAAGGAAATTATCTTCAATTTTTATATAATCGACATTTTAATACAAAAATAACAATCGAATCTCAACGTTTTATAGCAGAATAATTCGTTTGAGTCTATTTTTAATAATATATTTAAATTACTTCTTAAGTACAATAATACATACACATTTTTTTATTTTTAAAGTAATAAAAATGTACTTCTCTAAAAATCACCTTCATTTATTTTTGATGTTATAAAAAAAATATTTAAGAAACAAAATAAAGTAAATTTAAATCTAAATTTTTAACTCCAGAAAGCTAAATTTAGGTTAATTGGTTATTCGAAGTAAATTATTCAGTTTATTCGTTATTTGAAAATAGACAATTTTAAATTATTCGCACAGCTAATCAACCAAAATTAATCGGATAAGTTATGTGAAACTTAAATCACAAAAAAGGAAGATTGATCATAACTCTTTTCGTGAGTAGTTTACATTAATTCTTATGAAATTAGGCTATGAAATTCTTACTTTTTACACTAAAAAGAAATCTACACTAATTCTAAAGATCTTGACTTTTTATGTTTTCCCTTACTCTATACAAATCCATATTAATCGACAAGCATATCATAGTCATAACATGCATGTTCTTACACTCTCGCAGAGCACGTAATTAACTATCTTAAATATTTCATATATTTTAAGTAAAACTCCTTTACACACGCAGAGAAAATATATAGTTGTAGTGATCATAATCTAAGAGCATATTATATTTGAAACATATGATCACAGCAAGAAATTGAAATGATTATAAGTAATAATTATTATGATTAAAATTTTTCATATTGTATCGGATTTTATGGTTTGCTTTCCAAGTTATGATTATAGTTTTACATATAATTCAACAATCCTATTATACTATTATATCTGATTTTCATGTAATGATTCCATTTTATCATATTATTATTTCATTTTGTCATATTATTATTTCATCCTATCATTTATAATAAAAATTACAGTTATTTTTATAAAATTTTTATTCAGAAATTTTATATATAAATTATACAATAATTATAATATTTACATACTATTATCAGCCATATTCATTTGTACCACCATATGTGGTTCAAATGCAAGATTCTTAAATTGTTTAACTAAACCTTGTCTATTTATATTTATTCACATATAAACTAAATGAAAATTACATTGAAGTTAGAACACAAATATAAAAAATTTATATATTTAAAAACAAACAAATATTGAAGTTTTCCACTAATTTTGTGAAAAGTATAAGTATTATATTTATTTGTAACATTTTATTGTTATAGGAATAATAATATTTAAATAGTTTAAAAACCAGAATATGGTTTAAGAGAGGCAAAAGGCTGCAAATATTTAATAGTTGTATAAGTAATGATATATTTCATATTAATAAAATTTTGTTTCCGGTAAAAATATTTAAAAACAAATAATTTTTGCAGTCAATCATATTAAATTTCTTGTTGAGTGTAAACATTAAATGACAAAATTGAATCACAGAGTTATTAAAATTCAATAAAATAACAATGAGAACATAATATTGTTGTAGTTATAATGCTGTAGCCATGTTTTTTCTCTGCGTGCATATACACATATACATATGAAAAGCAAAAAAATCTGAACAAGACAACCCTACCCGTCACATTATTATTGCAACCACTTGAAGAAGAGTGATGCTGAACTATAACCTGTACAAAAAAAACTTTTTAATACATCAGAAAGAAATTCCCTTAAAGGCAAAACAGGCCATGATGTAAAACTACATGTGAGTTTGTGTATATGCTAACTAATGTGCGTGTATTGAGATTCAAGAGGAATGTTTTTAAGTTACACAAAAGGCTAAACATTTTGTGATTTTGCTTTTCTAAAGTTTTTAAAAGTGGAAAATTTTAAGGTTTAGTGGAAATGACATCTGAAAAAGTTATTTTAGTCCGGGAGATTTTAGAAGAACAAAGTAAATTATTTAACATATTGATGTCATGTTAATGTATGTAGTTGAAATGATATTAACTGGCAAATTATGTCATTATACACATTAACCCTAACATATATACCCAAAAAAATTATTCAATACCCTGGGTACCCAAGTACCTCAGTGGGTTTTTCGTTGATTTTGTACAAAAAATTTTAATTTTATGTTAATTGTTTATTCAATAGTTATAAATATAAAAGCAACCTGTAAATTACAAGTAGTAAAAACTTGTTTGAGTATGCTGACGATGTCCGTCCATCCATCCGTCCATGCAGAAATTTTAAAAAGCTGCAAGTCATAATTTTTAAAGTAATTGGATCAAATTTGGTTTATATGATGCATCAACGAACTTCGTTCAAATTAGTTGAATGTAATTACTTATTATGATCTAGCCTCCATACAAATTTTCCCCTAGAATAAGGTTTCGATGCTCATAATTTTTTTAAATATTACATAATTCAGTACATATAAAAGTTTCATGTACACAGAAAAAAATTTGTGCATAAATATAAGAATTTACTTTCATTGATTTTAGTTCATAATATTTAAGAATATTGTCTTTAAATTAATAGTTTTTTATATATTTTTGAAATGAATCAAAATATATTTTCAAATTGTAAATGCATGCAATTTTCTTTGGATAATTTTTAGTTTCTAATGATTTTATCCACAACAGAAGAACATAACAAAAGCGTATTTTATTAAAACGGCGCATGTAATATAAAATAGTAACAAATTTTATGCAGATTTCTAAACATAACTTTACAATAACTTTTTATTGGAAAATTGCAATTTAAAGGCATTTATTGTTTATATATTTATGCATAACTATTTTTGTTTATCATTTGATTCAAATTTAATAAAACTAAATTAAAATTTTAGCAAAATTTTTGCAAAATTCGTAAACTTTTCATTAATAATATCTATGAACAAAATTTTATATTTTATGAAAAAAGTTTGGATAAAAAAGTCATATTCGATTTATAATATTTGTGAAAAATTTTCAAATCCCATTTGTTTAATAAAATAATTTTTTTAAACGTAAAATTTTCAGTAGCAAAATCATTATCATAAAGTGTATAAATTAGTATTAGTAGACACTATATTTTTTTGTACATGAAAGATTATATGGAGCATGAATTACAATTCTAAACTTTACAATAAGACTTGGCCCATAATGGAACACAGGTTTCATATAGAAATCTCCCCAAAAATGGCTCAAGCCGTTCTATAACGCTTTTACAATCCTAAAGAATTTTTCAGTGATGGTACTGATCTGATCCACAAATAAGCACAGGTTCCATATAAGTTCCTCTAGCTAGATGGCAAAAAAAAATCTAAAATAAATGTTGTAAGTGATGGCACAGCGTCCTGTAAAGTTTGGAGCTGCAATATGGGAAGTTTATCTGACCTGGCATAGAGCGGAAATATTATCAACATCTTGAGCCTTTTCATAATATTTTAGAGTAAATGTATTAGACAGTTTTACGTGATATAAAAAAAAACTAAACGAATTCATAAAAACCAAAGACAATATTGATGGATGTAAAAATGGTTTGAAGGATGAAAAAATAATTATGATGACTGTCGCAAAATAGTGAAAGTGAGAAATATTTTAAAGTTATCATATATTATCCTTTAATCCTCGTTCTGAAGCTTCTAAACAACTCAGAAAGTTTAAAATTAGATTGTTTATGAAACTAATTTTGCTTTAAATTCTAACGGACAGTGTTACCGTTTATAATTTTTGAAGGTGTTAGGAAAAAGGGATTTCAAAAAATAAAGTAGCCAAAAAAAGGGATTTTGTTTTGAAAAAAGTGCACAAAAGCTTTAATACCTAAAGAACTCCTCAAAATTTATTTATTTGATAAAAACAAAAGAAATGTATTTTAAGAAAAACTACCAAATTAAATTTTATTAGTAGCAAAATATATTATTTATAATAATTTTATTATTGCGAAAAATGACTTATTTATAAAAATAATTAACATAAAATTATCTTTTCATTAACTAAACTTTTGCACTTTTGTACGCGGTCTTTACTAGGACTCCAGTTTTATAAATCCTCATCTAACAAATTTAAGATTGAAAGCATAGATTCATAAGTGTTGACCTTAGCCTTTTGGACAATTTATTTTTCATTAGTGATACTCGTAATTTAGAAAACAGACGTTCCTCCGAAGCATTGCTCTGAAATAGGATATAAGCATTAATAAAAGCTATTATTAATTTCCACACTTCGGTCTAAAAAGATTCGGCATTTCATGTTTTAAATAGTTGTTCATAAACTTTATTATCGGTTTTAGCTTTCAGCAGTTTCAGTTCATTTATAAGTTTTTCGGGGTCTTTTCTATATCACTATATTTTGAAACAAACTCAAAATAATTAATATTTTTCGTTGGAATTAATACATAATAGGTCAAGATATTTTAAATAACTTAGTTTTTCATCAATTACATATAGTTTTAAAAAATCGCGATTTAGTTTAGCAGTTATAGTACAAAACACATAACAATTATATGGTTGTTCCCGGGTACCCTAGTTACTGATTTCCGTAGGTGTCCAATTTAAGGCCATTTTATATATAGACCAAGTTAATAAAATTGCCGTTTTTTCAGTTTCTAAACTTTAAAGATTAATCGCGACGATCTGTAATTTCGGGAATATATCTTAATTTTTAAAGATATGCGAGCACTTTAAAGTCAAGAAAGGTACCCGGGGACCTGAGTATATGCCGTAGGATTAATGTGGGTAGAAGAAATGGTTATTGAATTAGTGCTAGTGATATATTGAAATATTAGACAAATCTCGCAAAATATTGTTTTATCTCAACTTTAAACCAAAATAAGTGTCGCATAAAGTTATTAAACCTTTCCGAATTTGATAGAAGAATGATGAGACTTTATTTCTAATTCTAATAGCCTTGGTTTGCGGACGTAATAAATAAATAAATAAATAAATGCAATACAAGGACATGAATCCTGCATTCAATTGTTATTGTTTATAGTATCCGACGAGATAAATAGTTCGGCTCTTCATCGTATAACGATTTACGAATGCAATTCTATGACATAAGTACTTGTGCTCACAATTTGCTAAAGTTCTGTTATAAAGATGCGTATTTTCATTAGATAGACGTCAGAGGCCTTATGAACTGCGACTCATAGGATATTTGGAATAGCCTTTAAGTTCACCATTAGTTCAGGCGTCAAATGATACCAATTATCATATTAGGTGATAGGAAATATGTATATCTCATTCGAAAGAATTATGTGCTCTCCAATAAACTTAACCGTGTGAATACGCATAGCAGTCACATAGAATCCACTTTCAACATTTCTTAGGATATGTTGACGTTAACTAAGATCTAATTGGCCAGTGTGGAACCCTGTTAGTTCTCTATGTTCACTTTCTTCATTCATTCACACAACTGACCAAGATTTAAACTTTTCCCTGGGTTATAGCGAAGGGATACGAAAACGTGTCGAGCTCTCTCGTTTGCAAAACCCCGTTCATTTCTTGAGGGAAGTTCATGGCCAGATACCGAACAAAGAGTAATTCTAACCAAAATTTAATTAGAAATAAAATGCAGTATATAAAATTCTACGATTTAACCTCAAAAAGAGGCAAATC
Source organism: Protocalliphora azurea (assembly GCA_932274085.1). NCBI lineage: Eukaryota > Metazoa > Arthropoda > Insecta > Diptera > Calliphoridae > Protocalliphora > Protocalliphora azurea. Next base: position 125,517,577 of record OW026520.1, read on the forward strand.
TTTTAAAGCATCGTCACTGTCCATACACATACATCTCGGTCTTTCTTCAGGCATTCTCTGACGCATACGAAGATGCTGTATATTGAGTCGAAACAAACTAGTTGCCGTATATCCAACAATTTGTTTGGAACCGTCAGAGAACCAAACATGATCAATAGTTTCGTACCACGAGAACTTGTGCACCCATTTATTTCTGTTCTAATAGCTGGAACTTTTAAATTTCCGTGTAATACCAAAGTAGAAAACATATAGTCATTTATCGTTTTCAATTAAAATAACAATTTGTGAATCAAATTTAACGCAATAAATTATTAATTTGTATATTTCCTAATTAATATTTATTTGGTTAATTGAACTATTTAACACAGAAAAAGTCACCAATCATCAAAATAATTCATTCAGTTAAAAATTGTTTAAATTTGCACCTCTCACCGAAATGATTATATCAATTACTAATAACTATAAATAATGAAAATCAGAAAAAATTTTTCAATTAAAAAGTTTATTAAATCAATCAAGTGTTTAATTGAATGAATTACTATCTCTTTTGTTTTTTTTTTGCTTAAATTTTGATATAAAATGAAACAAATGTAATTATTGTATAATATAAGATAATATTTTTTCTATGAATACAATTCAGGTTCCGGTTGAGAAAAGAAAACAAACCCAACTCCTGACAAACCTTATCGGATTTTCCAATGAAATGTCATTGAAACAGTTCAGAAGATAAAGGGTTATCTGTCAAGAAAAATGGGTTTACGGTGGGAAATTTCACAACAGATCTATTACGGATTCTTTCTCTGCTTTGTCTAAATAGCTCCTACGATAGATACAGTTACAGTTCTCTATAATTATACCTACAAATAGCCTTATCGAGAATATATCAAACGATAATAATATCCTGGTTCTCTCTGACAACCAATAGGACCAGAAGAAAAAGACCACCTGAACGTTATTTCGTTAACTGCCAGTTCATTAAGTTTATTAGATATAGTAACCGGGGGAGTGAAAAAAATGTCTTTGCATGTCATCGACTGGTCTAAGGACGATTCGTTTGCTGTGCATTCATCGGTTTCTTCGTTGTTCTGAAAATCAGCTCGATCTAGTGGTGTTATTATGGTGGCAATTATAAACTTCAATGTAACAAGACTGTCCACATGTATATTATTATTCGAAGTGGAATTTCGGAATTCTTTTCGCTGCCACCTTGCTGATATAGATTTCAGCTTGGAAAAGTGTAAATTAATTTGGTAGTCTGAGAGATACAGAAAAGTCGAAATCATCAGAGAAGACACCTGAACCAGGAAGAGAAAACTGAGAACGAATATTTCTGAAGGGCACAATTTTTCTTCCAGTATTCTCTAAATACTGAATAGTATAGATCTCCCCAAGTTTTTTTTCGGTATTAAATAGTAAATTTCTTTCACCAAAATTTATGTTTCTATCTTATGTATAATAGTTCCACGACCAACGCGGTTGTACTTCAGTTTGCTTAACTTTTCGAGACGTCAACACACATTTCTGATGAAAATATCAAGGGGGAAAACATCCAACATAGTTTCTAGGCTGACATGAGGAGTGGATCTCATCGCACTAGTAATTTAGAGACAAGCCAACTTCTGCACTTTATTCTGAGTAGAAATATGTATGTTCGTATATAAAAATACTCGGTTGGTAATAAAAAGCTTAATGTCTGCAGTATTTTTAATAATTTATAAAAATTTAAATTAACAAAAAATAATGCAATCATCCGTCAGTGACTATATACATTCAATGGACGATATATGATTTTAGACCTCATATTTTCCTGAAAGTTTTCTTGCATGTGTAGAAGGAACAAAGAGCCTTCTATATTCGACTATCAGTATTTCGTTTCCACAAGAGATTAGAGTCAATAGTTATGCCAAGATACTTAGGTTTCTTCGAAAGTTCCAGAGTACTACCATACAAGCGTGATAACCAGAAAACTGGAAGTTTAAATTTATTAGTAAACAGTACTAAATGGTTGTGTTTTTGTACGATTTACTCCTAGACCATTTTCCTTGGCCCGTATCAGTAAAGTGCATAAAGTTGATATCCAGAGAAATGAAATGACTCCATAAAAGTGTATTTATACCATCACGCTGCCACTTGTCACAACAATCCCCAAAGTACGTATCTGTTATTCCATTTAAAAGCATCATGAAAAATTTTAAATTTCTTCCTTACACCTCCAAATTTAATAATATGCATTGCAATCATTATACTCATCAAAACTAAGACTGATACAAAATTTCAGATAATTTTCGCGAAATATAGCGATCTGGAAGTAAAATAGTTTAAAAAAAATTACAAAGTTTTATACACAAAATTACAAATATATTTCAAAGTACTTTATTGAGATGTCACATTAAAGGCATAAACTTTACCTTAATATAACGCGCAACGAGAATTTTTCTCAACACTAAATTGGTTCATATATCGTGAATTTGTAGTTTTGTATAAACAAATTTCTACATTTTTTAGATATTTTATGCTTCCAAATTGCTACATTTTGCAATACATTTGACAAAACTATATGAAATTTTTTATCAGTTTTAGTTTTGATGAGTGTATGATATCATCAAATTCGGAAAAGGTGAGGAAACTAGCTGGTTTGACGTAATGACTCATATACCTAAACTGAAATTTATAGCAATGACTTACAATATATTCCCCTTTAAGTTTGTTTGCTTCACAACAAAAATTCAATAAAACATTTTAAAAACTAAAAAGATTCTGACAAGATGAAACTAACCCATGCTTAAAGCAAAATTATACACATCTTTATTTGATGTAGCTTAAGGTCCGTCAATATTTTTCCCTGATACCTGACCATACTACTAATATTTGCTATCTTGAAAGGAGTAACAGCACTCGTATTTTTCTACCCATTTATTCCTTTAATTGTTGAACATTTACTACTAAATGATACTTTATATTATAGTGTCTCTTTTTATGCTTTTCCATCTCTTTCTTTAATTTTTTGTTATTTTTTTTTTTTTTTTTTGGTTTTCTTGTCTGAGTATCGCCTTTTTTGTATTTATTGGCCAACAAAATTATAATGCTGCTTTAAGCCTTTTGTTAATGCGTCTTAAATTCTTCTTATTGTTGCTGTTGATGATGTTGCCGCTCTGTTTTTTTTTTTTTTTTTTTGAGAACTTTTATCTGATTGAGACAACAGTTTGCATGTATGTATATATGTATGTATGTATGTATGTATGTATGTATGTATGTATGAATGTATGTATGTATGAATGTATGTATGTATGGATATGTGGATAGATGTATACATACACTAAAGTGTAAGTATGTATTGTAAAAGTATTTGCAGTTTTTCATTACTTCAGGTCTACACATGGACACACAAAAAATTTTCCTATATGTGTATTTTTTTTTTTTTTTTTTTTTTTGACAGTTCATCTTTTAAGATAGTTGTGTAAAGAAATCTCATCACAACAGCCTCGTAATACTTATTATGATACTAATATTTGAATCTAGACGTTGAATCTAGAGCGAATTTGGCACTCTCTGACAGAAAAATCTTACATATTCTGTTACGTGAAGATGGTCTGTTATCACAGGTCTACAACTGATAATAACGCTGACGTAAGATGTGAGATAACCTCGACAGAGGAGTGTATCCATTTTATTTATATTATGTTAAATCTTAAATAAGGAGTATACGTATTCTAATAAATCCTATAAGATATTATTATTTTCAATCAGTCACAGAGTAAATATGTCCTTTTCTAGCACAATAAATATAAAACAATAATTAAAAGGAAACAAGTTTACAATAAATATTGTTTTTTAGTAATTCCAAAATACACATATACACACAAAAACAAACTTTCGTTTATATGTATTTTTTGACAGTTCATTCTATAAGATAGTTATGTAGAGAAATCTCACCACAACAGTCCCATAGTACTTCTTGCAATACTAATATTTGAGTCTATAATTGAGATAATTCTTTCAGAGAGCAAAGTTGATACTCTCTGATAGAAAAATCTCACATATTCTGTTACGTGTAGATGGGCTGCTGCATAGTAGTTGCAGATACTTATTTGTGATGGCATTGTCACTGAAGTAAAAATAATTTTTGCAAAGGGTTAAGAAATCAATTAATATTTATATCAAATCCAATATAAATAAGTAAAAGTAAAGAGAAAAATATTAAAAATATAAAACTAAGATTTGTTTGCAATAGTTATACAAAGGAGTATTTTAATTTTATAAAATTACATTTCTATTTCAATTACATTTTTGAAAAATTCTCTAGAATAATTGCAAAATAATCTAACTGAGGGTTAGATTATAAGTAAAAAAAAAAATTTGCAAGTTTAAATGCATTCATAATCTTCAAAGTAAATTCAGTACCAAACAATTTTAACGCATTCTCATAAAAATGCAGAAATATTTGTTCAAAAATAAAAAAGAAAAACGACCGCAATGAAATCTACTAAAAACATACATTTTCTAGAGTTTAATTTATATGACGAGTGAAGGTTTCGAGTAAAAGTTGATTTATTGTATAAAGAAAAATAGTTTTGAGTACTACATGCTCTGCAGCGAAATGAGCTCTTAATAGTGACCATTTATACATACATCGAATGCGAAAAAAAAAATAAATGGCTTTATACAACAGTGATAGACTATAAAGTTTCCTATTTATCCCCGGGGAATTACTGAATAAAGCAATAGTTTGCTTGTAGAGTCGATAAATATGAAGTATTCTTTTGTTTTGGTGTTTTTTTTTTATTTTTAATAAAAATATTTAATATATTACACATATCCACACGTTATTCATAACCTTCGGAAAGCTGAATTCAAAGGGCAGATGGATATCATAAATAAAATAAAATGGATATATTGATTTTAATTTTTTTTTTTTTTAAATTTCGAAAAACTCGCGATTTTATTCGAGATTTTTTTACAGAAAATTGTACAAAATTTACGAATTATCTTCAAAACCCATAAGCCAAAAAAATAATACTGTTTAAAAAATCTGCATTATAATGCAACTGCAATATAATGCATTTTTAAAAAATGCATCTGATTTTTACTTTTTTTTATTTCATCTTAAAAAGTGATTTATTGGTTAAACAATTTAGTTTTTTTCTGGGCCGGAATTTTTAAAATTTTAAGTGAAAAATCCATCACTTTTTCACATACAATTTTTTATTTTTTTGTTTCTTTTTTTAATATTTAAGCTTTTTACGTTTTACGCAAAGAGCGTGCAACTATACACATATAATACTCGATACGTAGAAATCCGATTTTATTGATTTTAAATAAAATTAAACTTTTATATAATTTAAGCTAAGTTAATCAAAAATGCAAAATTTGTTAGAAATTAGGTGTACTAAGCAATTTACAAATTTTTAGGAGCATTTTATGAAAAATTTCTTTGTCAAAAAATTAAAAAAAAACAAGTTAGAGCGCTATATTTAGCTGTGCCGAATTTTTTATACCCTTCTCAACCTACCGACAAATAATCAAACTTACGCCATAAAGTATCCTTTTATATTTTCACATTAATATTTAAAAAAAAATCTACATTTTTTCCAAACTACAAGAATGTAAACACAAAACTAAGCTTTTGATGACCAGTGTTGCCAACAGGTAAAAAGAGGCTAAATTGGACTTTACAAAAGGTCAGAAAACGCCCCAAAAAATAAAGCATGAAAAAAGATAATATTATTTAAAAACTCTTTTGTTTTCATAAGTTTTTGATATATTTTTTTTAAGATAATAAATGTATAAATAAAACATAGAATGGCTGTCAACAAAATGAATCAATGAAAATTCCCACACAAACTTGAGTTATATTTCATATGAAAAATGGCCTAATGGTTTGAATTGATTTTTCGTTATATTGGAATCATACTTCGTTTATGATTAAATATTTCCAAATTTTTCGATAATTCTTCGCTTTTATAAAATTCTTTTATATCATATATATATAAAGAGTTTATATGGTTAATGAAGTTTTTTTTAAAAAAAAAATATATATATAATAATTTTTTAATTATGTTTGATTTGATTTTTGTTAAATATAAACAATAGTAAAAATAATTCGTTTATAAAACTTCTTATAAAAATAAAATCAAGTACAAATAAAATATATTTAAATATATAGTCTTACCATGACTATGGCTTACATATGAGGACCTGTCACTCCAATGCCAATTAAAATTATTTTTGTGAATTAAAATGATTTAATAAGGCAAAGCTTGCACGATTGCAATTTTCTTACACGATTTCAATATTTTTGTAAAATTCAATACAGATCTCTTTTTAAATAAAGCAAAGAAATAAGTAAAATGAACTTTAATTTTTAATATATAATAATTTAATTTTTCTTCAGAAGACAAGCATATTTTCGTTGGGTTTTTTCATACTATACATATGCAAAATTTTTATTTTCACTCAAGTTCGCCTAAAAGCTTTTTGAATTTCTATATAAAAGTAAATAATGCCTGTTTTTAAACCGATTTTTTAAAAGATATTAAAAATATTTCCACTAACATTTTTTTTAACAAAAAAATCCTAATTATATCTTTAAATACCTCTGCTTAACAACTCCATTGTAAACGATAAAGAAAGACATAGACGGTCAAGACCCTACACCAATGTGTACGAGCATGCACCTGTGGCAAATTTTACTAAATGTAAAATAAAATATACAAATACAGAATAACGCGTTAATACTAACATCTAGATGATTTTATGCATTTTAGGGCGTTTCTTGGAAGTGGGTTTATATGGGAGCTATGGTCAGTTATAGACCGATTCTCATAAAATTTGGCAATGTTATTTCAACTTATATAAAACCTATTTGTGTCGAATACTAACTTGATACTAATATTCGTGTGGGATTTATGCACGTTAAAGTGATTTTCGGAAGAAGAGTTTATATGGGTGCTATGGTCAATTGTGGTCCCATCTTCACAAAATTTGGTACAAAGATTGATACTTATACAAAACTTCTTTCCACTGAATTTCATTAAAATATTATTATTTTTAAAGCATTTCTTAGTGTTTAAACTCTATTCCGGGGGAAATATTTGCATGGGTGAATAATGGACAACCAATTTCAATAGGTATCGTCTTTGTATCATAAAATTCCCACGTGCCAAATTTTATTGAATTACCTTTGCACATGAATTACAAGGCCTGCCAGGCCTTTACCCAGACAGACGGACGGAATTCGTTAGATCGATGTAAAAAATGATTCCGAGTCAATTGGTATACTTTAAGGTAGGGGTTCGATAACTTTTTCTATCTATCTATCTATCTATCTTTTTCTATCTGGATTTCGATGCCACGATTACTATGAGCAGTTTTGATGGTTTAGCGTTACTTTAATTGCCAGAATGAGGTAATTATCATTTTGTTTGTCAATGATAATAATTAATAAAAATTTTTTTACAAATATTTAAGAATAGCTAAGCTTAAAAAAATAATGCCTCAAGCTCTGCTGAGGGCTTAATTTGCTTTTATTATTGCTAATATCAGCACAAACGCTATGGTAGTGTAGGGAAAAATATTACTTTTTATTCAATAAAACGCAAAAATATTAACTTTAAAAAGTTCAATTTTCAGTTTTTAATACTGTGATTAAAAATTACAAAAATCTTTAAGCTTGACGGTACACAAAAAGGAGAGTGAAAAAATATTAAAGAATAATGACACTTTATTTGATATATTTTTACCTAGAATCAATTACTTTTCCAAAATATTAATTTTCAATATTAATTAATCGCCATTTTTCTGAATTTTCGGTACATAAATATAAGAATTTCTCTTAAAAACGCATCAAAATTCGATTTCCTACGTCAATTAGATCTCATATATATATATATGTATATATATATATATATATATATATATATATATATATATATATATATATATATATATATATATATATATATATATATATATACGGTGACGTTTCAAAGTAAACTGAAGTAAACTGTATGATGATAGTGACCAAATCCAAGATGACCATTTCGGTAGTAATCAGCTAATACCTGTATATTAAAGGAACATCCGATCGAACGTCCGAAATATATATATATATATATATCACTCACTATCATCATAGAGTTTACTTTGAAGGGTCACCGTATCTGCCGTAAACTAGAGGCATTAGACTCAAATTTCGCTAAAGGAATTTCATAATTTTTTAAACGCAAATCATATGCCAGTATAAAATTAAGTTCCTATTCGTTGAAGGTTTCTTTTTTATTATAATCATAGGTTTCCGCGTAACATAGGACTAGCAATTTATATGTTAGGAATTGTAAATCTAGAGGAAATAAATACATAAGTTTACTTAGTTTTGATGAAAATCTTAAAGATGATTCTTCGATTCTATGGAAGATTTCTGTCCAAAGTTTGATCTTTATTTGAAAAAATAGCACGTAATATTTTATACATATGTACGACTACATATATTTTTTTACTTCTTTGTTTTTATTTCCTTTGAAATATAAATTCAAGTCGGCAGAATATTAAATTTCAATTCTTGTTTTTGTTGTCTATTTATACACTTCTTTTTGTATGTGGGAAGGATAAGCGGAATGTTTAAATTTGTATTGAAAAAAAGCTAACTAGCAAGCATAATATTTATGTATAATGGGGGATTTCATAGAAATCTTGATTAGAATTTTTTGTTTAAAACAAAAAAATTAAAATCCAAATGAATTTTGTAACACTAAATAGAAAGATGGAAATTAACAAATACTTTGCTATAAGTATTTAAATTTTATAAAATAATTAAATCAAAAACGTAGGAGAAATTAGCTTTCCAGTTATCTTCACTGGAAAAACCAGTTCACATTTCTGCCTAGATAGTTTGGGGGATTTCATAGAAATCTTGATTAGAATTTTTTGTTTAAAACAAAAAAATTAAAATCCAAATGAATTTTGTAACACTAAATAGAAAGATGGAAATTAAAAAATACTTTGCTATAAGTATTTAAATTTTATAAAATAATTAAATCAAAAACGTAGGAGAAATTAGCTTTCTAGTTATCTTCACTGGAAAAACCAGTTCACATTTCTGCCTAGATAGTTTGGGGGATTTCATAGAAATCTTGATTAGATTTTTTTGTCTAAAACAAAAAAATTAAAATCCAAATGAATTTTATAAAACTAAATAGAAAGATGGAAATTAACAAATACTTTGCTATAAGTATTTAAATTTTATAAAATAATTAAATCAAAGATAAGTTTTCAATTATCTTCACTGGAAAAACCCGTTGACACTTCTGCCTCGGTAGTTAAAATCCCTAGAGGAAAGAGAACTGTTTGTGATAGTTCTAGTTCCGGAACTTATATGAACATTTAACAATTGGTCAATTGGTACTCAATTGTCACTTAGTACTCAATTGGTACTTAGGGGTCGGTACTGAATTAACAACAATTTCCTGTAGGGATAATATAAAATATTGTAAATTTGTTTTTAAGCCAAATCACTAATTAAAAATTTCAATTTTCAAAATAGTCTTCTTAAACATGAAACACCCACACATACTGCCACTTAAAAGATATGAAGCCACACACGCACATAACTTTTTTACAGCATAGTCGAATAGGCCATTGAATTCACCCACAAAACGCGGTAAAGTTTGGAAAATATTATTAATTAATGTTTTTTTTTTATAATTACATGTTTTAAATATAACGAGTTTATATAATAATAATGGGTTTTAAAAGAAGTAGTTTAAGCGTTTTGAAAAATGCTAAAATGTGGACGAAAGCTTTGACCAAATTTAAAGATAGAGCAACAATGTGGAGAAACATTCCAGATATCGTCATTCCATTACATCAATTGAGTAAAATGCTAATTCAAATAAATATAATTCAAATAATTGAAAAATTTCGTGCTTTATCAGCTTCAGAAAAATCCAAAAAAGGGAGGCATAAAGTTATCTCAAATAAGGTTTGTGATTTATAGAGTAAGATCAAATTAACAAAAAATTCAAACTAAATTAGTAAATAGAAGAGTTGAATAATTAATTCAAATATAAGATAAAAGTTTTAAAATAGAATGAGCTTGGTTATAATTTTGAAAACATTTTCAATATTTCTAATGAGAATGAGATATTCAGGCCGAATTAAGTAGCTTGAAAGAAGTTATATTTGATGAAAATTCAGTATTAGAGTATGAGTATAAGAATCGATGCTCATCAATTATAAACCCATGGAAAGTATAAAATTAAATATATCGTTAACAAATCCATCGGTTGCATTAGTTACCAATGCCAAAAAAGGAAAAAAAAAATTTTAAGGTAATAGTTTTAATAATAGTAATAGTTTTAAAAAATAAATATAAGGAAATTAATTTATCAGTGCTTGTTTTACAAAATTGAAAAGGCTTCACAATATTTAATGGAAACCTTACACAAATTTGGTTTATGAAAACCCATAAAAATATTCATTTGTAATACAACAAGTGTAAATATTGATCACAAGGACGGCGCCGTTAAGCACTTAAAGGACTATTATAAATTAAATGATCTTTCCCCATTGCAATAGTCTGTTATCGACAACATATTTTAGACCTGTTATGGATGAGCTATTGGATGAAAAACATCATCTCCTAATGTCTCTTATAATTTTGTTCTGGAACTAATAAATAGCTAAGGGCATCTGAAGTAAAATTATATACAAAATGAGGAATACATAAAAGTGGAAAACATTGAATGGCGTGGCGATATGCAATACTTGTACGAGCTTGGTTCTGAATTTAAATACTACCAAAGAAATAGAAAAATCCTTATATAAAATTTAAAGCCATACCGCCATTAAGCAATGCTCGATAGAACTCAAGGGAAATTCTTGCCATTTTAGCATTTGCCCTTATCCGGAAATACCGAGATCTGCTTACCTAATATGTGAATTTATATGTGGAACATGATATAATATATGATTTTTCAATCATTACTATAATAAAGAAAATTTTTCAGCTTTAGAACAATCCCTAACATGGTTAAAGAATGGGCATGGATGTTTTGAAAGACACTGGGTTAATAATTCCAATGCAATAGCGAAGCAACATATACGCGGAACGTGGTATTAAAGTAGCACAGGACATTTATCCATTAAACAAAAAAGAGAAAGAAAAGCGCAGGTCAAATTTGAAATTTATGTCTTTTAATAATTAAACAAAATTTTTTATTTTACTAATAAAATATTTTAAATTTTTTAATTAAAATGAATGTACTTTTTTTGCAAATTTTAAAAAATAGTTTTTGTATGTGTAGTTTTTATTCCAAAATGACCCGAATTTTTTTCTTTTTTTGTTTTTTTTTCCTTAATCGTAAATCGTTTCGTGTGTTGCTATGACTAAAATTTGGTTACATCCCTAATATACACACAGATCCATTTTTAAAGAGACACAAGTTGTATGCAGAATAAGAAAAAAATGCGCACATGATTTTCAATTTCGATAAAAGTGCAAAAGAAATCGAATTTAATAGAGAAAAAAAAATCTTAAGGGAATATAATGTGCAAATAAAACAAAAACTTTAAACTCAAGGCAAAAGCAAAAAAAAAAAAAAAATAATAATAATAATAATAATAATAGGGAAAATAAGAAATAATAAAAAGAAAAAAAATCGTTTCATTATTTTCAATTATTTTCCTTCCTATACACAAAGTTTTCTTTCATGTTTAAGAACAAAAGATAAACAACAAGAAAAACAGTTTAGAAAACAGTAGAAAAACAGTTTTGAGTATTTGAGTGGCTAAAGAAGATATAGGAAAATCACTTTCTACAAACAAACAAAAATATCCACTCATTGTTTAATAAACACACACTCAAATGCAAATAAAGAAGTATTTTGCAAAATTTATTTTCTTAAATCTGCTTTTGTAAAAGTTTAATGTAGAACTATGGAATTCAATATAGACCTGACTGAATATACTATAGACTATATTTGAGACCAGTTTAAAAACCTCGCTATACAACAATTGGTTAAAGGAAGGCCTATTTCCAACTATGTGTAAGAAGAAAAAAACACATTTTGATTCTAAAATCAGAAAAGACTTTAGGAGAAACTTATAGGCCGATATGCCTCCTAAACTCAAGCTTTTTTAGAGAAGGTGATGAATAATAGAATCTTAAAAGCCATTGAAGGAATTACTGGTATCTTATAGATGCAATTTGGCTTCTGGAAAGCGATATCACCGGCTGATGTCATAAATATAGTTGTACACACGACAGAAAAATCGTGCAATATTTAGTTACATCACACATAAAGAATACCTTTAGCTCAGCAGTATGGAACAATATAACATACTTCATAGTTATGCATCTACTGTGATACGAGATTCCGTAAATACTACGACAAATATTATTCAAGAATCGGCCCTATAACTGTTACTGTAGGAGGTGTATTTAGGCTTAAATTACCTGAGAATGTAAAAATTCGCGGATGATGTTGCGGAAATGAAATCATTACAATTGTTAAAATGTGGCTTGAATCTTTAAGGTTAAAAATGGTGCTGATCGGAAGCAAGAGAGCCAAAGAGGTCTTAACACTGGTATATTAAAATTGTATATAGTAAAATACATGGGCGCTATAAAATATCTAGGGATGATAAGCGATAACCGATTAAATTTTAAACGACATACAGACTAGTTGCGTCAAAAGGCAACTATAGTAATAAACTGAGATGATGCCAGACGCGTAGATGACTGCTATCGAGAATGGAAAACTCTATTCATCCTTATGGAATGCACTTCTGAGAAGATATATTAAGATGTGACTCTAGGGGAGACATGTTGTCTATTTTGCAGAAATTTCGAATCTGAAGCGGATATCGCGATATTACAGCGAGGCAAGGAACAAGATGAAGATGCTTTGAGATATAATTTTTAATATAAAAATTGAGGTTTTTCAATGTATTTTTAATGAAAATATATACCTGTAAGCTTGTGAGTATAACTAATTTTATCCTTATAATCTATTTTGGTGCCAGTGGTTTTGTGATTATGTTTTTGAAATAAAAAGATAAAAGAAAAACGTGGAACACGTTATATTCACATGCCAAATATTCGAAGGGGGGCGAAGAAGCCTGTAGCTATAACTTAATCTAACGCCAGAAATGGCATCAGAAGAATAATGGAATTGTATTGAAGGGTTCACAACACACGTAAACGAAATACTGCGAAGAGAGTAACACCTTCGTAAGTAACCATATATTTTTATATATTTTCATACATGGACTATATATAAGAATATAGAAAAATTTTTAGCTGGGGGGACACAGTTACAGAAATAGTGAAAGCAAGAAAGAATTAAACTAAGCTATCTGCCCTGCCAAATAATACAAAATTGCATTCACAAAGATTGTAATGGTCGCAACAATCCAAAAACCAGAATCGGATTCAGAAAGGCAATAACGAATTCGAAAAACAAGATCAATAATAGACGCAATTAATACAGTAAAGAATATAACAGGAACATCTCAAAAAGAAACAGAAAAATTACTGAGCGCTTATTACTCTGGATATCAGAAACGATTTTAATATTGCAGGATGGATACATATCATACTATTAATTACGAATCTAGGGGTCTCTACCTATATAGTGATGGAGACCCCTCAGTAACTACTTTAGAGAACTCTGTAAAAGTAATAATACAGATGTAGAAATTTGATGGTATAAATCTTCAGCAGGATCCGTACAAGGATCAGTTTTGGTTTTATTACTTGGGAATGTAATATTTAATGATGTAGTAGAATGAGGGCAGTATTATTAGATTTGCTGACCATATCACCATTGTTATTCGTGTGCTATTTTTAATCATATAAATTAATCATAAAATATTGACTCCAGAATACAGGTTTGAAAATTACGTATCCCAATACAGAAGCAATAGTAAATAATAATATTTAAGAATTAATATTTAAGAATAATGATTGACTTAATGCTTAATTTCAAAGTTCATTAGGAATACGAGTACCGAGACAAAGTCAAAGATTGCTAATTTCTAGAATGAATACATCCTTGCTGTATAGACCACCAATTTTGCTGAATTTTTTTAGAACATTCTATAATTTTTTCGACAATGCTAACGCAATATGAGTAGTTTTTGAATGATGAGGTATGTAGAGTATGCCGCCCAAGGAAAGAAATAACTTTGAAGACAGTCTTGAAAAAAGGTTTATTGAGCTAAATTTGACTATATACAAATGGCAGTGAAGATGGTAGAATACACAAATAGGACGATGAACTTTTAGGATGATTAAAGCAATAAGACCATGGATGGAACGCAAACAATTCACTTATTTTTTTTTTCAGGAAACCGGAGATACAGGAACTAGCTTTTTAAATATGAACACATTAAATCACCAAGCTGCCCTTTATATTTGGAAGTAGAAAATGTTGAGCACGCAGTGTCCAAGTATCCCAGATTTGAGGATACTAAATATTCACTAAAGCATTATTACACCGGAAAATATAATCAAATCAAGTAAAAGTTTCAGTTAACTAGTTTTAAACGTAAATAAATCTGCGGTTAAGTATAGACAAAGAAGACGAAAAGAAGAAAGGGGAATCTTCGAAAATGTTGCTGTATCGTAGATGCTAAACAGCCAGGCGATGGAATATCTAACGACTCGTTTATAGATTAGTTTACAGACCTAACTATAGACTATAGTTATAGACAAGACTATAGCATATTCTATAGATCAGACCTCTCATCTAGTTCCTATTACAGATAAATTTTGAAATATATGTACCTATAAAATCTACGTAATTTAATTTTACTATGTATGTATGTATGTATGTATGTATTTATGTATTTTTGTATTTATGTATGTAAGTAAATACAACAAGTTCACTAAATGCGTTTAATATAATAGTATTTAAATTTTCAATTGTAACCAATTTAATATACGATATTTATATAGTATTTTTTACTGTTTTAAATTCTTTTCTTTTACCCACAATCAAAAAGATGGGGGGTATATTGGGTTTATCATTCCGTGTGTAACATGTTGTAAGAATAATTTAGGATCCCATAAAGTATATATATTCTGGGTCCTGGTTAAATTCCGAGTCGATCTAGCTATGTCCATTCGTCTGTCTGTTGAAAGCAGGATAGTGTTCAGGGATTCTACCTAGGAGTACGAAAATTGGCTCAAATATTTATCTTACGAGTACATAAGGTTTATTTGGTACTGAAAATGAACAACATCGGTTAATAAACAAAAAAGTAATAGGCCAAATACTAGTAACGCAGGGTGTCCGCTGTAACTACAGTTCATACTTTTCGACTAATATCACTTAAACAACAGCATGTACGATAACAAAATGTTGTGGTGATAGTTCGAGGATCGATGTAAAGTTGGAAATAAAAAATGGGCGGCCACTTTACCGCACACTTCTCATATAAAATAAAAATTTTGTACAAATAGTTCAAGAACCAATGCAAACTCGGAAACAAAAAATGGGCATAGTCCCATATAAGGTGAAATTTTAAAAATCAATTAATAAAAATAAGTTATGGGATAAATACTAGAAGCACAGGGTGTCAGTTGTAACTTCAGTTTATACTTTTAGGCTGATATCACTTAAAGCACAGAGAGAAAACACTTTCATTATGGTAACCGAATTTTTTGCCACTCGAATTTGCTCAGTTGCGTGTTCTATTCCATAATTCGATTAGGATATCTGCATTTTATGGTAGACACAACAAAATAATTCGTTTGAAATATTTTTGAAATATATATAAATACTATAGTCTTATAATACAATTCTAGGCTTATCCAATAAAATAATATATATTTACATATTTTTTCCTTAAATGTTTTTTTTTTTATTATAATTAGAATATAAATAATGGCACTTATTATAGATATTAAATAAGTCTTCTATATATTCTATATTTAATATTTCATTATTTATCTTATTTATTATTTACATTACTCTTGCAATTTTTTTGCGGACAGTGGCACCGAATAAACAAACCAAATTCCAAGACATTCTTAATGGAACCCAAACTCTCAGGAAGGGACAGCTGAGATCGACTTATTACTTCTGATCGATTAATGTACCTGAAAGAGAATATAAAACTATTAAACAGCTCAGTCATACTATACAAAATTATCGGAGGTATTGTGATATAAATAACTCACCAAATTTATAATTGGAAAGGATTTCTTGTAACATTTCTCATTCTGCACAAATGATGCGAGTAGTAGGTAGTAATCGTTAGTTATTAAACAGCTAAAGCCTCTTTAAATAACTGGAATATTAACAAGGATACTATTGCAGATTAGCCGTTGATTTTCAGGAAATATGTAAAATAAGTACAGAATAAAAAAAATATTCACTTGCACATTTATGCGAAAAATAATACAGCACTTACTTACCAATTAAAAAAAATAGTAGAAGATTAAAGCAGGACCATTATATGTATTTGTTAATTAAAACAAAATTTTATTTATTTTTTCAAAAATATCAAATTAAATAATATAGTTTATATTTGACTAGTTGATGGTTGGGAAAACCGAATTTGGTAGATTTTCATTATTAAATATGACTGAATTTTTATAAAAAAAAGTATTAAGTATTGCAACTGAAAATATGTTTAAACTTTAAATTATTTTAAAACAAATAAATTTTTAATAGCAATTACCAATATTTCGTTATATAAATTTAGTTGCTCTATCTTGACTGATTGATTTCAACTAATTTTAAAAAATACACATTGTTTTATGCAACTAATTTTATTATTACAAGAACTCGAAAGCAATTATATTAATGATTTTTCTTCTATAATGAACGAAAATTTATTGATGTGATAATATTTTAATATTTATAATACATTTTGTATTTATATAGCTGAATTTCAATAACAGTAACCGTTTTTCAATTAATCTTTTTTTCTGAGTGCATGTACGACAACGAAATTTTTACAAATAATTCAAGGATCAATATAAACTCGGAGACCAAAAATGAGTGTGATCTACCCACTTTACTGCCTATCTCCCGCATAGGGTAAAAATCAATGAAATTTTGTAAAAATAGATTCAGGTCCAATATAAACACGGAAACAATGAAATTTTAAAAAGTTGCGGATGGTGGGTGTATAGATTCGGCCAAGCCGAATATAGATTTGTCATTTTTTTTATCTTCAATTTACTAAGAGCAAATCAATATCACTTTTATTTATTTATTGTTTTTTTTTTTTTTTTTTTTGGTATTTTTTCATGAAATTTTATCATCTTCTACATTTATTATTGAGGTGCTCTTTCATCTCAATTCAACGACTATGAGTAAAAGAAAATTATGATTTGTTTGGTTCTTATGCTTTTATTTGTCCCATTTTAAGTCTTTTTAAATTTTTTGTGCAATTTAGTTTTAACTTGCCTGATAAATTGTATTGTGGGAATTGAATGAGAGTAAAAATTGAGAAAAATAAGAGGAAGATGAACACTTAAGTATAAATTTATTAACATTTTGTGAATATTTTTGAATTTGGGAAAATCTAAAAAAATAAAAGAGTTTATACATAGTTTATTTTATAAATAATAAAATTGCAAACACACCTGTAGGATTTAGAAGATGTTTTATAGTAGTTATAGATTGAATATCTCAACAGCTAATGAAAAAGAAGCAATATAAACTTAATTAAATTTAAGATAAATAATTCAATTACTGGTAAAAATTTTATCAAAACTATTGTAATCTTCAATTTAGATAATACCGTTTTTATTGTATATTACACCCCTAGGGGAAAGAAAACCCGTCTACAACTAGTCACGCATACTAAAAATTAACTCTCAACTGATACTTAGTGAGCGTAGTTGTGACAACTAGTCCTCAACTGGAACTTTGGTGAGCAGTTAGTTGTCAATTGGTACTCAACTGGTACTGAGGAACCGGTACTACTGCAATAATCGCCAATTATTTACTGCAGAGACTTAAGTGGTATTTCTATTTTTAATATATATATTTTTTTTCTTTTATATTAGCTTATTTAATTTTTGTTCATTTTTGATATCCTAAGAAATTATTTTTAAAGTTCTTGTAAATATTTCTAGATATAAATAACTATAATCTTTTACTTTAACATAAACAATGTTTTTATAAATATCCCAAAAATAAACTTTTTTCAATTATCTTTTACTAAAAAAAAGCAACTAAAAACATATTTACTTTCAACGAAGGTAATAAAATCATAAAATTTTATCTTTTCAGTAACAAAACATAGAAAAAAGAACTAAGTCAATATTTATATAATACTTCAACAAGTCATTATTAAATATTTGGACATCATTTGGCATGGTTGTAAAGCAAGTACAGTGAAATATAAAATTAAACTAACTAAATAAAAATTTAAAAAAAATCCTTTCATTGATTTTAATTGTAACAAAAATAATTTAAATGCAAATTTTTAATACATTAAATGTAACATAAATATTTTCAAAAATTATAAGTCTTTTTCCTCTGCACTGAATTTACTTCAATGCCACAATAACTCACTAGAAAATAAGATAAAAGAAGTAACTTCAAAAGAAAAATAACTTCTGTATACACAAAATCCGTTCGCTTTATATTACGTACAAAAATATTTGCAGCAAAAAACCAGAAAATATTTTTATACTTACAAGACTTACATATACAAAAGGATCTACTAACGTTTCTCTGTATTTAAGTACATTAAGGAAATGAAACAATTTAAAAAAGAAAATTGCCAGGGGACTTCAAAAAGTATGCATTAGAAATATTGTATATTAGGAAATAAAGTACTTTGGTACTTTATAAAACAAGAAAGGAAAAAAGGTAATAAACCTTTTCTTGGAATACAAAAGCCAAAGAAAATCATTTGATTTATAACCTTATGAACAGACAATAATCATCTCACAGAAAATCAAAACGAATAACAATAAATCTTGTAAAAACAAGCTAAATTTAAGTATTAAGAAAATGGAATAATTTTAAGAATATATGAATATTAGGGTGGCCACAAAATGTTACCCGTTTTAATGAGAATTTATTTCATTCTAAGAAATCGTTTCACAAAAATTTCGTTCTGACATTATCCTTTCGTGAGCTGGATCAAAATAAAAGAGGGTTTTTCGGATTTCTTTCTACCAAAGAAACAATATGAATATTGGTGTCACAAGAAAGGACTTTAGAATGCTCATTTAATGATATTTGATTTGAAATTGTTGTTTTTTTTACATAAGTATTCCAAAAAATAAGGCCAAAATAATACAGTATAATCCTCCAGCAAACTAAACATATTTTCCTTCATATAGAAATGTTTCTATGCGATAAGAAATTAAATGAATTTAGCTTAAAGATATGCGTATTTTTATAAGATCTTTAATGATATATAATACTTTATACTTCTTAAAAAAAAACAAGGATATAAATTAAGTTTAAGTGAAATACAAAATTTATGCTAATAATGGTACTTGTTTGCAATTATACTCAGTTACGTCAACTACTACCAACATAAATGCGTAAAAATGTTTGAAAGTAGTGGTAAAAAGGTCAAAGATTAAAAAGACAGTTTTGTGTTAAAATCAAAAAAATGTTTGTGAAAAAAGCCAAAAATGAGCTAGAATTAAAATTTCTTTTGAAAAATAAAAAGAAACATATGGGCAATAGTTTTAACATTAATCAAACATTTGCAATGTACATCTGAAAATTTTAATAGCAAATAGGTTAAAGAGATTCTATTATTATGAACCTCAATCCAAAATTGTTGAGTTTTTTCAATACTTTTCTACTCAAACAATTTTAATTGTTGAAGACAATTTTTAATAAAGTTTTTTTTAATAATAAAGTTCTAAGTTTTAATAATACAGTTGTTAAGATCTCTGGATAAATTTGGGTGCTAGTATTTTCACAAATATAGGGACAAGTTAGTACAAAAATTTTCAAATAAAAATAAAAATTAAATAATTAAAATAATTTTGCATTTTTTAAAAAAGTAAAAAAGAGCAAAAAGGACTAAAAGAAAATTGTTAAAAGTGCTAAATTTTTGCGTTTTTAGCTTCGGGCTAAAAACTATTTTTCGAGTCTTGGACTACTAAAAGCTGGCTAAATCTAGCCCGAAAAGGACTATGTTAGCACTACTGATTATACCTGTTAAGTAACACAAAGAGAGCGATTTTTTCTTGTGACTTACAATAAGAAATTACTATCTGTGTGTAACAAATTGTACACAAATATACTTCTTAGTATAATTTTTGTGGATATTCCACTTAAGCTTAATTTATTATCTCATTAAAAAACTTATAACAATACGCATATTTTCTATTTTCTATATTCTAAAGGAAACCATCTTTTGAAAAATTCGAATAAATTGCAAAAAAGTTAGACTTAAAAAAAAGTGAAAACTGTTTACTATTAATAGTTTGAGATGTACGTTTCAAATGGATGATTAATATCACAAATATTGCTGATACATTTGTTTGAATTTTTAATTTTCTACGCTTTTTCACAAAACTTTCTTGATTGTACACAGAATTGTTGTCTTTTTAAACTTAGCACTTTGAGCACTTTTTTCGAATATTTCTACGCATTTATATTCGTAATACTTGGCATCACTGATAATTAATACGAAGTGTTCCTTCTGCGAAAAATTGAGAATAAAATTGGTGAAGAGAGCGTAAGAGATAAGTTTTTAATTAACTAGACTTTTAACTGGTCATACCCATTACAAATTAATATACTTTTTATATTTTGTTAACTCAGTTTCATTAATTTTGAATATTTTAGTTAAGACGGCAAAATTTTATTATTCCCCAAAACAGGTAGTACAGGTATTCTACTACAGAGTTTTGAAAATAATTTTTTTCTAAATCAGATGCTGTGATAAGTTTATATAAAAAATAATCTCCCATGTTTCGAATTGCACAGTTTCTCTATTGACTTTAAAGGTCGACTTTTAATTTATTAGAATTCACATTAAAATTCATTATGGAAGTAGAACAAATAATAAAAATTAGAAATAAAAGGGACATTTTTTATGCATATTAAACAATAAATTGATTGGATGTATACTCCAATCACAAATTAAATCAATTTCGGCCAGATTTATAATGTATTGCTTGCTTAAGTAATTGCAGTAATATTTTCTTGTTAGCTTAAAGTTTTGTAATTTAGCTTTTAAAGTACATTTGATAACATATAACAACTGAATCTTAAACTTAATTTTTTAAAAATGTTTAACATTATTAAATTCAGCGTAGCACGGTGGCTCAGAAATTAATTCCATTGGCCAAAAGTTTAATTTTTTGTTAACACCGATTTCAAACCGATTTCAATAGTTAACATATTAAAATTAAGGTGGCCAATAAATAAGATCAAAATATTGGTAATTGCGGCCGTGGCATGATGTTAAAGACAAATATTTTATGTTATTTTATAAAAATTTATTTTGTGTTATTTTATAAAAATTTTGTAAATTTTATCAAAATTCATTACTCACTAACTATTATCGATAATTCTCTGCATTTTTTTACGTTGGTCTTTAAGAAAAAAGACGAAAGTGTCCTCTTTAACTCCATAAATGCTTTTGTACCTGTCCATTTTTATTTTACCTGTTCATATGACTCAAATGTAAATATCCCAAGCCCTCTAAGTTGTGTTAGGTATCTTAAGTATGTTCTATAATTATTATTTGACTAATATTTTTAGCGTATTTTACTTAGTTTTAGCTTTTTTAGTTTTTTTAGCACTTTTTTATTGTACATATTTATGCTATCTAGGAACATAGTATAACGTAAAGTAAGAAAAGAATGAAAGCTAGTGGTATTGGAATATAAACTCAGTTGCTTTAATATACCTAAGAAATAATAATCAAATTTTAAAATCCTTATAAAACAAAGCAACAAAGAATTATCCGAAGTGTATTTTAAAAACAAAAAGCGGGGAAGTGTTCCAAGATACGTTCACAGAAAAGTAAACTTATATTCATCCAGCACCGAAATACAATTGGACTTGGAAAATAAAATAACTGATTTCGCCAAATCTTAACAAAGCGCTACAACAAAAGTTGGATGGAGCAAACAAAGATTTTATACCAGCTTTGAAAACTGGTTAAAGGACAAACTTACTGTACAGGTAAAAGGCGAAAAATTAAGGATAACAATAAACAAGTCGGATTTGAAATTATTAAAGAAGCTTTGCTAGCATTACTTTTGAATTTGAAGTACAAAACTTCCATCATATTATCACATAACTGCTGTTAAGAAGGACTGTTTGCCACCAAGGGACACTATTATAATCACATCGATTTCGGAAGAAGTATAACTTCAAGATCTACTTAATCATACAACTCAACGCCTGGTACTATAATTTAAAGGAAATGATTTGAAAAAATATGGAAATTGCAAGTTAACTCTATTTTACAAGTGCGGATGTGATGATTCCTCTGGACAAAAACAATACAAGTATTATGTATGTGTATGTGTATGACATTTGTAACATTATGATAAAGAATTTATATTATATTATATTATATTATATTATATTATATTATATTATATTATATTATATTATATTATATTATATTATATTATATTATATTATATTATATTATATTATATTATATTATATTATTATTATTATTATTATTATTATCATTGTTATTGTTATTATTGTTGTCATTATTATTACTATCTTTATGTTACACGTTTTCTTTAGTAGTTGCGACCCTTGAATTGGATTTACAATGGCTAATAAAACAAAACTAATTTAAAAAACCCGACTAGCTTTTAAGAAATTCTGATGATATATAAAAAGTTTTCACAGTTCTTTTCCTCTTCAAATAAATCAACACATCAACACTGTAAAATTTTCTTGTAAATTGTTTGGCCCAAATAAAAATTTATGAAATATAAATATAAAATAAATTTTCTAAAGAATTCAGTTCAACAATATGTAATCCTTATGTTTGTTCATGTTACAACAAAATTGAAATAAAGCTTGCAGATACAAGCATATACATCTATCGATGTATGACCAATCTATGTGTATAATTAGGGTATCCAAATCCGAAAGCCATTAACCGTTTTCCGGTTTTTTACAAACACTGTCAGTTTCGGTTATTTTTTAACCTGTGTTTTAAAGGCGGTTAATCAGTTTTTTAAATAAAATTTTGTTTAAGAAAAAGTAAATGACTAAACATAGGGAGTTGTATGTAACTTTCTAAATGCAATAAAAATAACAGATATATTACTTAATTTGGACAATCTTCTTTAAGAAGTTGAAATAAATCGAACTATTCAGTGCGCACAAAAAAATTAAAGTGTAAATTTTTGCTTTACGCCGCTGGTTTTATGTATATTAGAGTGCCCCGCTGATTTGTGACTTCGATGTAGAAAGACCCCTCAAACGATGACTATTAATGAGTTGAATATGTAAAAAATATTTAAACAAATTTTTAAATTCATCTCTATTTCCTATTTCAAACTATCGTTTGAAAATTTCAAGTCTAGCACATTTTGACCAAAAAACTTTCCAGTTCTTTTCGCGAAATAGATCTCAAAAAATTCGTAATTTGAAGCTTGTTATGGAAAAATTTTTCACCATGAGATTTTGTTTCGGTTGGGGTATTTTTAGTGCACTTTTGTGAAAACATTTTTTTTTTACTATTTATTATGGGCCATACTTACTATAATGCAAACTTTTTAATATTATAAATACTAAGGAACAAATTTATGACATTTTTATTAATTGTGGAATAGAAAATATCGAATTTTTTTCGCATGAACTGAAATTTTTGCAATTTTTTTTAATATTTTTTTCGCAACAGGCTCAAAATGATGAACTCTTTGATATCAATTTCGAGACAAAACTCAAAACTTTTTTTTACAAAATGCTCCATACCCGTGACTTTCAACCGCTGGTATGGAACTGAAGTTCAATTTGAAACGTTTTTTAATCGTTTGATTAATCTTGCTATGAAATTTTTTTTCTACGTTTTACTCAACAAATATTTAAAGGATACAAAAAGCTTAGAAGTTTACACATTACAGCAAAAAAGTTGCCAAATATATTGTAAAAGATTTACAGAAAAGCTTACAAGTTTTAGTAAAACGAATAAGAAATTATTTAATACTATGTTTTTTTTTTCATAAAAAAACATACCAATAGTGGTTTAATTTGGAAATACCGTGATTTTCGGGATCTTCAAAATACTCTTGGGAATTCTTGTAATTTTTTTTCTTTTCTTCTTGAGTATTTCTATTTTTAGCACTTATACCTATATCAATGAAAGGTTGACGTTACTCTAAACATAGAGTTTAATGCATATAATACAACTAGAACGATATGTGAGAGGAACGTTAATGTTATATGAATTACGATTTTGTCTATTAAATTAAGTTTTTTTTCTCACAGATATCTATGTATTTGTTTATCTATGTTTTAACGAATTTACTTACAAGTTGTTGCACATGAAATTTTAAATCATGTTAAAATTCTAGATATTTTAGTTTTATTATACATAACTATGAAAGCTGTTCTTTGTGAATATTTTAATTCAAAATATTTGATAAAAATAAATTATTTTTATATTCAATTTATATTTTTTGAAATAAAATAGTTTCAAATTATTTTATACTCTTTATAATCTAATTTCCAGCTGCTTGAAATTAATTTGAAATAAAATTATTTAAATATTATTCCATTTTTTAACAAGTCAGATTAGAAAATATTTCAACAGAAGTATTCGAATATAATTTTATAAAATTTAAATCAAATTCCAGTCTTCAACTGATTTGAAAATAAATTTTGTTTCTTTGGCTTGTATATAATTGTTCTTTATTTTATTTCCAATTTTAAAAATGAAATAGAATCTGATTTGATATTTTTTTTCTTTCATAGAAAATTCTTGAGTACTTTTTTTTTTCAACAAAGAAAAACATGGTTCCAAAATGCTCTTGGCAATTAAGTGATGTTCCTAAGTAGTGTATATGGCTATCACAATAAAATTGTTTTTATTTTAGGCTAAGACCAATCAATTAATTTTTGTTTTGATCATTTTAATATATGATATTATGTCATAATATGGTCGTCACTGTCGATGACGGTTTCTATAACAAAATAGTTTGAATTTTCATATATAAAATGATAATAACAATCGTGATATAATATCATTTAATACATACAATTAATAATATAGCTATTTCATATGTTTGTTTGGTAGTTAAACAAATTTTACAAAAATCGAAGTTTTCTATTAAAAAAAAAAAAAAAAAAAAAAAAAAAACAATAAAATTATTGGTAAGTACAAAAGTCTAAAGTGTATAAATATTATGTGCACTAAATATAACAAATTTATAAAAAAAAAAAACATAATAAAAATAAATTAGAAAATATATTTTTCATAACAAAAATTATATTGTTGAACAACGACGCTGTACTAAAAAAAATAATATGATTCATAGTAATATATTATTTCATTTAAAATTATTTAATTTTTGGATGCAACATTTTAATATAAGGGTGTCAGTTATATTCTCGTTGTTATTACTGTCTCTCCTTTAAATTAACTAAGAGTCATTTAGTATTAAAAAGCTCTTAAATGTAACAGACGTAAAGCGAAGAAAAAGTTTATAAAATTAATATTATAATAAAATTTACTTGTAGAATCTATGATCTGTTTATTTTTAATTAAAACAATAATAACAATAATATTTTTTTTATAAAGTATGTGCTTTTAATTTGTCTATAAATTAAGAAGAATTGCTAATTATTTGTAAATTTTTTCCCCAAAATATTTCAGCCGCTAGTAGTTAAAAAACAAGGATGACAATAATTTTATTTATATTAAATAATAACAAAAAACGACACAAATATAAATATTAATAAACTATCAAAGATTAGATTTTCTACAGTTGCCGCAATCAATGTTGCACTATCTGAGTGGCATTTTGCTGTAACAACAAACGAGATCCACTGAGTGTAGCTGGGGTAAAAATATCAAAGATCAAAATTAAGTGTCTGAATGTGGTGCATAACAAAGATAGATTGTTTTAAAGGCAAAAGGACGTAACCATTGAAGTTGGCAGTAACTTTTTTTGTAATAAATTTATTGTAAATTTATATTTCAAATGAAATAAAAAATTACATTTCAAAATATACACTGTAATATGATTTGGGCTATTATAAAATTAAAAATATGGATCATGTTATGTTAATGCAGTATGGTTGTGAGAAAACAACACATAAAAAATTTTATAATTGTAGTGATCATATTATGGTAAAAAATAATTCAAGAATTTTATTACATTATGATTGTAAGGATCATAATATATTAACATTAAGGAAAATAATATGTTTATATATTAGGATCATATTATGGTCACAAGAGGATAATATCTTTTATGATTGAGGGAATCATAAAACCAAACATTAATGATAGTTAACGATTATGATTTATCCAACCATATTTTTGCTTTGCGTGTAGCCATTAGATTCTCCTGTACAGATTTCTTTAAACAGTTGGAGAAAGCACAAGAAATATCATTTGCTGAACAAATTTCTGAAAAAATGTCTAGGTTATTCTTTTTAACTTAAATAATTGAAAAAAAAATTATATTATTTTTTAGTCAAACCTCTTGTGGCTGCATAATTCCATTTCTTTGAATCTTTTTAATAAAAATATCAAAATATTTATTTAAAATTTTTTCATTTTAAAATGTTATTCTCAAATAAAAATTCTAAATACTGTTGAAATTTTTTGTATTAAAAAAATACATATGAATAATCCCTGCAAACAATTGGAAGATATCTTCCTAAATGAAATTTACACAATATCTTCTTTTTATTCTTTGGACAAAAATCATCAAAGTAATAATTTTTCTAATATTGCGTTTTTATTACCTTAAAGAAAATTATGAAATAAACAACAAAAAATGTATAAAATTTAAATTTTGTTATTATCTTTATCCTCAAAATATCGCCCTTTTTTCAGTAAGGTGATTATCACCTCCGCAATAAATTGATGATATCCCATTGAGATCCACTGGTAGAAATGAATGCAATACTTTTATTTTTCAGTCACAATTTTTTTCAGTTGTCGAACAAATATTAAAAAATAAAAAAAAATATTCAAGAAATTTTTCTGCTAAACCTAAAAGCGGGTTTCTAAAAAGTCGGTTTTTTGGATACTCTACACAAACACAGAAGGATAAATTCAAGTATATGTATTTTAAACATTATACAGCATATAATTTCCATCATCACATATAAAATAAAATAATGATGTAAATGTTTTCATGAAACATATGGTACGAGTAGAAAGTAAACCAATTTATGCTACCACATTACTATGCTAAAGCTATTACGACTACTGTACTGCCGTTGATTACATAGGGTAAGTCGGTAAGAATGTGTAATAGGCAAATCTATGCAATAGATAGTGTGTCGATAGATAGGAAATATAGTAATATATAGTAAGATGTATTATATTGTTGGCAAAGGACAACTAATCAAGAATTGCTTAAGATGGATTCGAAAAATTGTTTGAAGATTTAATTAATTTAGGGAAGACAGAATTGAGAAAACCTTATAAGTTTAATAATGAAATTTAAGTAAATTTCTATATGAAATGGACAGTCTAATCAAACCACTAGCTTACGAGAAAGGACAGAGACTGGACATGAAAAGCCATTTTTTATAGGGCTTTGTTTTGGTCAAGTACCTTTTACGTTGACGTTGACACTGGGTGATATCAAGACATTTCAATATAGCCTAACTAACTTTTCATGTGATCCATTATCATTATTATTTTAGTTCATATTTAGCATACTAATTGATATAATCAATTGAAATATATGCTCAATTGCAGTTTTTCATTTCCTTATAGAAAAGAAAATCTCAACACAGTAAACCACACACTGTACACAAATACAAAAGCGCACACATGCTTTAGAGGTTGTTACCCAGCGGTAAAAAATTTAAGGCCTTCATCGTGCAAGTCTTCTTGAAGGTTTATTTACAACTTTTTTAAGATGCAGTCGCTTACGCTAACTGTGTCCAAACCCTAGGGAGCTTTCGAGGCGGTTGTGCTTTAGACCGAAATCGCGGGTAGATCGGGAGCTCGATGTGGAGTTGCATTGCAATCGGGTGCCGTGACCCATAGATCGGAAGAAGTTTTAGATGGGCTCCGCTCCTGACCAAGGGGGAAGGCATGTCCAAATACATGTCTTCAAATTGGTACTCAGGTGTAGCAGTTTTGTTGCATCTGGGGGAGTTGGTGGGAGCATTGTACTCACCCGGTGTTAAGAGCACTATGGGGTAAGGCCGTCGTGGCAGGTACCCACGATAATCTGTAACACATCTGTATTTTATCTCTAGGCTCCGCTCCTAACCAAGGGGGAAGTCATGTCCAAATACATGACTTCAAATTGGTACTCGAGGATGGCATTCTGTCAGTTTTGGGGTCGTTGGTGGACGCATTGTATTCATCCTGTGCGAAGAGCACCGTGAGGTTGGGTCTACATAGACAGGTACTCACGTAAAACCTTCGACGTTTACCTCATCTCTGTCTTTCGACTTCCCTTCTCTTAGAAGTAGAGTAAGAAACTATGCGTTTTTTTAATATATTTCGTTTTAAGCAACAACCAATCTATATATAAAAATACAGCATCTTAATTCCCTTCTCTCAGAAGGGAAGAAAGATTGCAATATTTTTTTTGCTTTAAGAAAAAACAAAACCTTTCAGAATATCAATAGCAATATCAAAATTCAAAGCAGAGATTAGAAAAATAGAATTAATTTAATATTATTTACACAGAAAAAATTTTCTGCATAAATATAAAAATTTACTTTCATTGATTTTAGTTCATAACACTTAAGAATAATATCTTAAATGTTAACACTTCTTTACATTTTTTGAAATGAATCAAAAGTAAAGATGACTTAAAAAAAAAATTGTTTAAATTTTCATTTATATTTTCAATTTATAAATGCATGTTTGAAATTTTTTTAGAATTTTTACACGGATTAAAAAAATGTATGAAATTTTTTTCATAAATATTATGACTCGAACATGACATTTTTCCCAAACTTTTTTTTTTATAAAAAATAAAATTTTGTTCAAAGATATTATTAAATTGTACATAAAGAACATCCAAGGCAAAATTTCAAGGAAAATCTGTTAAAAATAATATTTAGAAATTTGCATAAATTTACACAGTCTGCATCACTTAAAATTTTTCAAAGAAAATTTCAAAAACTTTTTTAAAAATTGAAAATATAAATGAAAATTTAAACAATTTGTTCAGCCGACTTGACTTTTGATGCATTTGAAAAAATATTGAAAAAGTTTTAATATTTAAGAAATTATTCTTAAATATTATGAACTGAAATCAAATAAAGTAAATTTCTATATTTATGTACAAACTTTTTTCTGTGGAGTTTTAAATGAGTTTTAGATACATATTGGGAACAGAAGAATATAAGATTATTGGGAACAGAAGAATAAAATTTATGCAAAATTTAAAAATTACTTTTTAACAGCTTTTTATTGGAAAGTTGCCATTTATTTAGCATTTGAATCAAATCTAATAAAACTAAATTAAAATTTTAACATAATTTTTACAAAATGCGTAAAACTTTTATTTAGTACAATTTAATAATATCTATGAACAAAATTTTATTTTTATGAAAAAATTTGGGGGAAAAAAATCACGGTCGATTCGTAATATTTACAAAAAAAAAAAAAAAAAAATTAAAATATATAAATTTTTTTCTCTGTGTAGTGCCTTATTTGAGTAGGTTGTCAATTGAGTTCTAAGTCAATTTTATTTTTTATTTATAGTTTTTATTATAAGTATTTTATTAAAAACTTAATTGTTTATATTATATCTGTGTACTTTTGAAAAAATATATTAACAAAAACTTATTTTTTTCAGAAGAGTTATACAATTAAAAAATCGACAATTTCTATGAAAATGAAGATTTTTGTATAAATTGTTTTATTTCGATTTAAGATGTTTTATCAAACGTTCAGATATGTTTTTTTTTAATTATAAACTTTCTACAATAATTTTAATTTAAAAATTGGTATAATTGTTGTAAATAGAAAAATATTTTATTGAATAGTGTAGAAGACCTGCTGACAGCTTTTCTTCAGAAAGCCTGCTGGCAGTTTTTATTTAAGAGGTCTTTTACAAGAGTCGCATCAGCTCGCGAACGTGTAAAGCCTTGCTCTCAATGACATCGCGTGTGAAAAATACATGAACATCGAATGTAGGGAAAATCTCTTCTGGCTATAAAAAAAATGCCTTCTAGAAGGCTTCTTATCCCCTCTCTTTACCACTGGAATACATATTTCAGTGAATATACATCTTGCACTACATATTGTCCATATCAGAAGAATAAGAAGTTATCTCATAAATTTTTATTATTTCTTAAATATACATAAGCTTACATACACTAGATGTGTACACATTAATACATACACATGACTCTAATACTACTTTTCTTTACATATTGTCTGCTAGAGATGATAGATTTTTTTATGTTAAGTATCTTTCCTTTTACCCAAAATCAAATATAGATATTTTGAGAATTTTATCAAATACGTAAACACTCTACCGGTATAATTCTAATGCTTGTGTCATCTTACAATATTCTCCTTGGGATATTTAAGTAAGCATAATCTATTTGAAGGCATTTTTTAGGCTTAACCTACCTATCAACTATAGTAAATACTAGAGTATTAAATTATTCAGGTTTCAAGTATTCGGTTTTCATATTAATCGGCTTATTCGATAAATAATTAATCGAGGTTAAAAGTTTATCGGTTAATAACCGATTAATTAGAAGTTATTCGATTAACCAAATAGATTAGTAATACATGCAAAACATATTGATAGCACTTATTATAATATTTAATTTATTAAAATAGTTATTAAGATACATGATATAGATCATATTATTTTACAAATGGATCATATTACCACTTCTTTTACCTATTCGTATAAAAAATTGGCAGCTTTATTTAGTAAATTAGCCTTTTTAATGTCATGTTTACGATTTCATGCAAAATTACTATAAAGATTCAAATTGTTTTGTTATCGGAGTAATGAAATTATTTTAAATTTTCAAATAAACCAACATGTTTTTGAATAAAAACATTATACAAAATATTATCTTTCATTTGTTTAAAACAAATCATTTTAGTAACAAGTATTTGCAGAAATAGCAAACGAATCTCAAAGTTTTATAGCAGAAAAATTCATTTGAATAAATTTTTAATAACAACTTTGGATGCTGCACCTACGAATTACCTCTTAAACGCAAGAAAACGTACGCTTATTGGTATTTTAGAAGTAGTGAAAATTACTTTTATTTTTTTTTCTTGTTATAACAGACATTTCCAAAAGAGATGTGCTAAATTTATAACTCTAAAAAACTTAATTTAGGTTAGTCGGTTATTCGACACAAATTATTCGGTTTATTTGTTATTCTAAAACAGACAATGTTAAATTATCCCAACAATTAATCAATCAAAATTAATCGGATAACCGAATGACAGTTAATCGATGGGATACCCTAGTAAATACTGCTGCTAATAAGGATTAACTAATTCTGTGGACCTACTAACTTAAGCAATGTTAATTGAAAAAAGATGGAATTCCTCTTTCATTTAGGATAAATTTAATTTGTAAAATATTAAAATTGACATAGGAATTAACATACAAATTGAAAAGTGGTTAAATTTTATATATTAGAAAAAGTATATGAATGAAGGACTAGATCACAGAAATTAAAGAGGGAAAAAGCAAGATTTCGAACAAAAAAGTGTATTTTTTGAACACACCACCTCCTATTGTGATAAAATTTGGTAAGCACACTAATTAGGTCAATACAGAATTTTAAGTTCTTCCAAATTTTAAAATTCTTTATGGCTTAGTTTTTCATACGGTTCAAAATTCACTTATTTCGGAGATATTTTTTAAATACATCAAACTTAAAGCTATGTGGATTTTCGTATCTATTTGTCGGATTAAACAAACTTTGGCTCAAAATGACTCTTAATAGATGTGACTTTTAATTATCCGTCCACGAGTTGTCCGTCCGTTGTGTTTATCCAAATGCCACCGGGCCTTGGAATAATACACGTCTAAATCTAGACAACTCGTTCACCGTATCCACGGATTCACAGAAATTCATCCATGATGTCCGTTTCGACCATCTTATGTCCTTCTTATACTTAGTGAATCTTTCCCTATAGCTGTCCCAAGCAGTCTGACTCCTCGTCAGCTTGGCTTTATTAAACAGCCTTCTAACTGTAGACCGTTGGACCTACAGTTCCCTGCCTTCGTTAGGATAAATCACTGGACAACTAAGCTCAAAGCTACTCTTAATTACCTCCGTGAAATTATTCACGACTCCCTCGATACCCCTATCTGAATTCCTCCAGCCCTCAGTATCCCTCAAATCCCTGTCAACTAATTCACCGAAGGACTTCCAGTCCATTCTTCTGGAGTTCATATAAGGTTTACCTTTCGGTCTCACAAAGTCAAGATTGAAGGATATCATACTATGGTCCGAAAAGGAATAATTATTAGCCATCCTCCAGTCCTTGACAAATTCACCCCTTGGTTCGCTAGCGTTATATCTATAACTGTTTCAATATCTTTCTTTCTGAATGTAGGATAATTATCCCTATTACAGATATGAAGATCACAACTAATTATAAAATCAAACACTAATTCCCCCTCTTCTTGATATTCCCGCTTCCCCATTCGTAGTGGCGAGCATAACATCCCAGACCCATGTACATCCCTCCCCTCTTGCTGTGCTCCAACAAATGCTGCATAGCGATGCCCGGTGAATCGGCTGTCTCATATAGCATGTACACGGATGCCAATGCAAGCCTACTATCTCCAGTGACCTCCCACTGGACAGCTGTAAAGTCTCCGTTGCTAAAAGAATGCAGAAGATTAATATTGAAATCACTCCTAGCAAATATACATGTTATTACCGTCTCCAATGTGGATGGTATGAACAGGTTATATCCAGTGGTCCTTTAACCGCAAACTCTGGTATTGCTAATACAGGACTCCTGTATACGGGCTACATCCACTTTGCGGTCAATGAGGAGCCTTGTCAATTCGGTTGAGGCTGCTTTGTAAAGCATTTCTGGGTTTATCAGATTTGCCATACCTAAATCTAATTACCCCAAAACCAAAATTGACAACTCCCCCCAGCGACTCCATCTTCTTCAGAAACTCCTGATCCACTGCGAATCTGAAGTGTTTGCTTTGATTCTCCTTACAGTTCATGGAGTTCGTAATCTTCTATTGACCTGTAACAAGACCTACATTTTGATTTTTCAATATTTTCAAAATGGTTTTAACCTCTGGAATGGGTTGAGGAAACCATGACGTCACTATTGGACGCAGGGGCAACTCAGATGCCAGTATCACCTCAAGTTTCGCCCCCGGATAAAAATATTCGCACTTAGCCACTGCGTTTTTAAGAAATGAAAAAGAATTCTTATTACCGCAGTTGATAGTTTTAACTTCCTAACTCAACCGGCTTTCCTCTTACGATCTCTTCAATGAGCTTGTGTTCAATCCGTCACCATAGCTCAATGCTGATTCTCCCTTGACTCTGAAAGCGAGTTTATATCACAGTGATCTCATGCTCATCCCCAGATTCAAGAGAAAGGAATCGATTCAAGAGAAAGGAATCCCTCGAGATTCCCAGAATCTCATCCGTCTCTGACAGTAGGCCCAACAACTGACTTGAGTTAGAATGTATCGACCGCTATAATCAATAAATCGTCGTCCGTGTCTGTCCTGTCGCCCTATATATATATATATATATATATATATATATATATATATATATATCTACAAATCTATCATCGTGATCGTTTGTCTATCATTATTCCATTACTATCGTCAAAAGTATTTTTAAATACAAAAATATAATTGCAAGATATAAAACAAACAATACGCAACGGGGCAGAATTGAAATTTTTTGGATATAAATCTGTAACTTCTGATCGGCCGGTTGGATTTTCATGAAATTTGGTACAGATGTAGCAGAGGAGCGTACAATGTTATGTTTGAAAGGGGGGCACAACAATCCCCCCAGGGGCGGAGATAAGGTGGCAGAAAGTACCTTTGACATAAAAAATATTTAATTTTTTTTTTGTTTCTCGTCCAATTTCAAATATTTTTATGTACTGTTGTAGGCCCTGGTAGGGCCTATAAAAAGCACGCTTACGTGTCCTATTTATATCTTATATTTTTCGAGTAACTTGCTTTTGAATTTTTAAGCACCATAATTTTGCACGTTCTTGGTCCAGTTTTTTTCATATATATCCTAGTAATTCCGACCGATTTTATTAGTTTTTTTCTCAACTATTTAAGGAAGAAAATTATCTATTGATTAAAAAAATTTGAAATCGATATCTTTGCCGAGTCCAAAAACAAAGGATTTTGAATTTGAAAATTGCAAAAAAGACGACTTTTTGTGTTTTTTTAGCTGAAAAAGTATCTACACTCTTTTTTATCTAAAATAAAAGTTTTTTTTAGCAACATATAATAATTTTGCACTTTTCTGAAAGGTAGCTTCACAGAGATGACCCCATAACTCAATTGGTCACGGTACATACCCTCCTGAATTCGACCCATTTTATATGAAAGTTTTGATTTTAGACCATATTTTCTCAAATCCCAAAACACGAATCGACAAGCGGAATATATTTTAAGAATCTTCAATATGTTGTTAAAAGTTTTAAATCAGAATCTTCGGGACTTCGGAAAAATGTGGATTCTATAGTAAAAAAAGAAAAAATTCCATTTTTGGGAATTTTGTTTAGTTTATTTGGGAATTCAGGAAAACTCTACCCCTGATTGAAATTTGGTTAACGCGCTTTTATTTATATTAATAAGATCCACATTTCATGCAAATTTCATTAAGATATCTTTATAAACAAATATGTTATTACTATTAAAATATTTGTATTTTCTCAAAAAAACCACAAATTGGGACTTTTGTTTGGTTTATTTCTAAATAGCGAAATAAATTTTAAAAATATACATTCCAATATACAAATATGCGCCTTTAAACTTTTATATTTCCAACATATGATTATATTTTTACAAACTTGCAAATTTTGCCTTTAGTTTTGCGTGAATAATTACTTATTTTTATAAAAATAATTAAAAAATATTTTTTATTTTTAATAGGGTTGCATTTCCAAAATTTAAGTAAATCTTTATCCTTTTCTAAGCATTCATATATTTCTATTAATGAATTTAAAATAACAAAACAAACAAAAAATATCTATTTTAGCTTAATCAATAAGTATTTTATTAGTTAACATTTATGGTGTTTATCTAAATTTAACAAATGTATTTATCTATTGGTGATGGTTAAAAATTTATATATTTATGATGTAGTGGCAATGTACAGGTATACTTTCCGGTGATACCTAGCTGCAGCATTTATCTATTTATCTAGTGACAATGCACAGGTAATATCCTTTCCGGTGCCCCACCTGGATAACAATCTTGACGCGATGTGGCGGCTTAAATGTAGGCTGTGGTCTCTTTCTTGAAGTCTCAGTTGTCCTCCTGGAGGATACTGAGAAATCAAGGTCTAGACTCTAAAGGCCTTCATGACCAAAGGTTATCCATCCCCTATCCTCTTTCCCCAACTACCCTCTTTTTTCCCCTCTTATTCCATATCCTCTTTCCCCCACTTGTAAGGTTAAGGTGGTTGGTAGCAGTGCCGAGAACCTGGATGGCTAGTCAGTGGTTAAAGAAGACTAGTCGCTAACAGCTCCCCTCTGGCGCCAGGACACGGGCCAGTTGTAAGTTTTCTTTGTCTAGTACATATACGCCGTCCCTGCATGGATGGTCCATCCCCTTACGTGCCTACTCGTGGGAATCAAATGAAAAACTCAGATAAAATAAAAAACAAAAATAACAACAACAACAAAAAAGTGAAGATGGGTATCTCCTCGGAAGACCTTTTGGCCTCTAGTCAAGAGACCTTGGTCGAACAACCTGGCAGCAGGGGAGAAAGTCATAGCACCCCGCTGTCACAAAACACAATGGCTCCTCGACAGGATGTCAAGTCTGACGACCAGTCGAAGAAGAACCAAAGAAAACGAAGAGCCAGAAAGAGATTCTGAGACAACGATATGTCAAAGCTCTCTTTATACTGGAAAAAATTGCCAAAAATAAGGCAAATGGCACTCCTCATGAACGCGATAAGGAAGATCGTGTCAAATACCAATCGGTGGTTGACGAGTATCTTAAGTTTAAGGACTCTCAACCATCCACATCCCAGGCAGTGCAGGAAAGAGCGAAGCGAAACCGCTCCCAAGCTGAGGGTAGCAATTCGCCGAAGAGGAGAAAGGTCCAAAATAAATCGACCGCTCCGGCTCCTTCCACGCTCCTTCCACAATAACGTCAGCAAGAAGGTGGTGGTTAAAGATCACTTGCTGATGGCACTGGCCAACGACAAAAGCGGCTATTTAACTCCTGTGGTAGCAGAATGGGGTGCTATAGGGTCTAAATTGGCTGAACTCGTGATGGAACACGTACTCACCAATAAAGACTCTACAGTTCCTCGTTTTGACTCTGGTGAGATACACCGGGGCTACAGGGTAATCAAATGCTTGGACGTGTTCTCTAAAGAATTCCTCAGTAAATGCATCGCAAAGATTAGCGATGCTGGGAAGGCTTGAGCATTAAGCTTATCCCAGCGAGGGAAATCATTATGAGACCGCGGGCAAAGGTTTGGTTACCACAGTTGAGCTTCGATAACCAGAAAATACTGGAGTGTCTGAAGCTGCAGAACCTCAGTATCCCCATGAGTTGGAAGTAGCCAATAATCTGCTGACAGGCATGCAGCTAAGCGAACCTGCAAAGAAACCCACAACCGACGATGAAAATCGTGCAAATTAATCTGCAGCATTCAAAATGTTCTACAGACAATATGAAGCTTCTTTTAGCGAAATAGGACCTCGACATTGCTATAGTCCAGGAACCCTGGGTTTCAAACTCCCAAGTCAAAGGGTTCCTGACTTCAACATATAAAACACTATATGTAAAAGATAAAGGTAAGCCAAGATCTTGTCTTATTGCTAAAAAACACATAAATATATTTCTTTGCTCACAGTATAGCTCAGCAGACCTGACAGTCGCAAGGGTCGAATTAATGCGAAACAGGAGTTTCCTGATCGCCTCCAGTTATATGGTACACGACAATCCAGCCCCGCCAGACGAAGTGAAGGCGTTTCTGGCCTCTATAAAGGCTTAAGCTGACATTATTCTTGGCTGTGATGCAAACTTAAGGCATACAATATGGGGCAGCACTGAAATCAACGACAGAGGTGAGTGTCTATTTGATTTCATTAATACTAACCATTTGACCATATGCAACTCTGGCAACGACCCCACATTCGTTTTTCCGAGCTCGGTGAACCATAATGGATGGGAAGAGGTGCTAGACATTACACTTACGAAAGACAGATCCAATTTATCAGTTGATAGGTGGAGAGTATCCAAAGAGAAATCCTTTTCGGATCATTGCTGGATACTTTTCATCATTGGACTCGTCTGCAAAGAAACAGCGTCAACTTTCAGAAACCCAAGACGAACGAACTGGACTAATTTCAATGGGATTCTCATGCACAAACTAAAAAAAATACCTCCAGTCGAAGCAACGGCTGAGGGTCTTGACCAAATTGAGAGTACATTAGGTAGGGAAATTGTTAAAGCTTTTAATATATCCTGTCCAATGACGAAGGCTAAAAAGAGCTTCCCTCCCTGGTGGAATAAGGAACTCTCGAAGCTACGCAAGGAGGCACGCAATGCTTTCCATATTGGCTACAGAACAAAATCGTGGCAGTTGTATCACGATAAGCATAGAGAATATAAGAAAGCAATAAAGATCGCAAAAAGAAACTCATGGAAAGGAATCTGCTAGACTCAGTAGGGTTTTGACAAATGGTCATAATAATCCATGAGGATGGATGGCTCATGGTCTGAATCGTCGGCGGAATCTTTAGACATTTTACTTAATACTCATTTTTCTGGCTGTACAGATATTACAGACCAGGAGATGGGGCATATTAAATCCTCGCAAGGAATCGAGGATGACATAATATCCGTTGAGAAAATTTCATGGGTAATGGATTGCTTCTCTCCGTACAAAAAGGAGACATCATACCCTGGTTACATAGAATCTTTAAACTCTGCCTAACCCTCAACTATTGGAGGAGAGTAAAGGTAGTGTTCATTCCTTTCACCGCAAAGACCAAGATTCCGAGCTTCAGACTACCACGGTTAGAAAACTGTGAACTCACCGTGTCGAACAATGCAAAATACTTGGGCATTATTTTAGACTCTAAGCTTTCATGGAAACTGAACATTCAACATAGGGTTAGTAAGGCTACGGTAGCATACTACATCTGTAGAAAGATGTTCAGTGTGAAATGGGGTTTGAGTCCAAAATTGACAAAATGGCTATACACTGCAATAGTACGGCCCATTCTTGTATATGGATCTCTTGTGTGGTGAACCGCTACTAGTAAGAGATATGTGGTGGATCAACTTTACAGGATACAAAGATCCGCTTCCATTGGCATTGCAGGTGCATTACGTACTAGTCCATCAGAAGCTCTGAACACTATATTGCACCTAACACCTATAGACCTATACATAATTGAATCATCAGTTAATAGTGCGATAAGATTATCTGCAACGAAAAGCTGGAGATCAAGAACGTATGGGCACGCGAGGATATTAAATTTAATACCCCCGTAATTCAATCAATTTACCAACTATATGATTCCCCAGATGGACTTCGGAAATACTATTAAAGTCCTATTCCCCACCAGGAGTGAATGGAGAAGGGGTAATCTTCTTGGACAATATGGAACTAGGATATACACTTACGGCTCAAAGATGAACTGCGGTGTCGGCTCTGGTGTCTTCTCTAATGATCTTGGAATTAGACACTCATGTAGACTCCTTGACGAGGCAAGCGTATTCCAAGCGGAAATACTAGCGGTCAGGGAAGCGTGTAAACTAATTCGCGATAGAAATATTCAAGGGAATATTGGTTTATTTGTGGACAGTCAAGCGGCAATACTATCGCTCAAATCACCGAAAAATACCTCTATTCTAGTCAGACAGTGTAAAGAGGAACTGCTAGGACTAAGTCGACAGTATGACATTACTATAGTCTGGGTTCCTGCGCACAGTTACTACTATGGTAATGAACAGGCAGACGAATTAGTCCGGGTAGGCTCTGCTATGAATGCCTCCTTATCGGTTTCAGTAGCAATCCCGTTAGGAACAGTCAAAAGCAGAATCCAAAAACACTTTCTAGAAAAGGCAAAAAATAGATGGCGAA
Source organism: Protocalliphora azurea (assembly GCA_932274085.1). Classification (NCBI taxonomy): domain Eukaryota; kingdom Metazoa; phylum Arthropoda; class Insecta; order Diptera; family Calliphoridae; genus Protocalliphora; species Protocalliphora azurea. Next base: position 125,556,996 of record OW026520.1, read on the forward strand.
ATCTGGACAAATGTAGAGTCACGAAAGAAACGTGGTCTACCTACAACGAAAAACGCTCAATGCAACTCATTGGCTACAAACGCAAAGACATCTCGAGACTAATAGCATTGTTTACAGGTCACTGGACGATCGGAAAACATGAAAGCAGACTTGGTCTCCCTTATAATGAATATTGTCGTAGTTGTGGCAATCGCGGTAAGGAGGAGACAGTTTTTCAACTTCAATGTGAATGCCCAGCCTTGAACGCAAACAGACATAAATTTCTGGGAGGGCACCAATTAGACAACCTCTGTGAGATATCTGACACTAGACTCAGTGACATCATTAAATATCTCAATGCTACAGGCTGGATCTAATTAATTTATGTTCTCATTGTTCTTTCGTACATTTCTGTCGCATTACAGACTCAATACAACTCATTCACCTGGCGAGTAGTGTGGTTCCATCAAAACGGATTCAAACGAGTCTAATTGATTGTCCGTAAGGTTACGGGCTACCACGTAAACCAACCAACCAACCATCCTTTCCGGTGATACCTAACAGCAACATATGATATCAATGAATTCGGTATAGGTACTCTTCCAAATTGACCCTTTCAGATATTTTACCTGATGAAAATTCATAGAATATCTGCAAATATATATACCTGTGCGATATATCTTATAGATATATATAAATGCGCAGCTAATTCTTATCAACATCATAACGACTTTGATTACCATGGTGATTACCTTGAAACATGAACAATTGTGTTGTGTTCTGTGGAGTTTATATAAAAATGATCTTAATCGCTTGGAAGCTATAGTTTAATTCATAAAAACTACATGTCATGCAAAAGTCGACGTCATTGGTAAATCTCAGATAGAGAGCTTTTTAAAGTTGTATGGCGTAAAAACAGATTAAAAATTAAACATTCCGATTGGATGGATACTGATATAAAAATATTCCGCGCAAAATATTAACTGGAGCCCCCTGCAAGACATATAATGATTTAAGTACAAGATCTAAGAAGAAAAAACTGGCCCATAAGCTTTCTATAATTTCTAATGAAGAAGTTTCTGATACATCCAAAGAAATATTAAAAAAGGAGAAGCAACCTAAAAGTGCAATTAATATTGCTGAAATACTGCCAACTGCATCACCAAAACGTCTTAAACGGATTGCCGAAAACAAACAATATTTAGTGTATTTTGGGAAAAAAAAATAAAATAAAATAAAATTAAATAGATAATAAAAATATCATTTAATTGCAAAGAATCTCCTATAGGTGTTAATTGTGTAGAACATTGAGATTCGATTTTATGAAATATTAAAAAAATTTAGTTAAGTGCTAATGTAAACGGTAAGGTTTTCCTAAGTGGTTTTTTTGGATTGAGCAGGTTTATTTGTGCAGATGTAAATTTGGTATAAAAAAACACTTCTATATTTAAACATATTTATTAAAAATTATGATACGGTATCGTTTCTTGGTTTGTTTTTTTTTTTTTTTTTGTTACATTAAAAAAAAACTAAAACAACTTGACATCAAAGCACAAAACCAATAACAAAATTTACAAAACAATGTCATAATTTTATTTTATAAAAATTAGTCATAACAAAATTATTGTGGTTAAATTTCTGACAAAATGTTTGAAGGCAAGTATTATTAAAAAAATACATTTGTGCAAATTTAAAGAAAATATTGCAAAAAAAGAAAAACAAATATTATCCCACTTATATCTTAGGGGATAACTCAGGTGACTGAGCATGTTTTTTACAAGCTCTCTACATGCACTATTCGGAAATATTAGACTTGATTTGTAGAAGTTACGACTTTTTTTAATCTTTTACGTACTTCGCGTTATTACAGGGTAACTATAAAATGATTTTTCTAGAGGCTTAGGTCATCCTTTACAACTTTTAAATTGATTTCAATTCGATGCGACCAGTAGTTTAGTAGATACAGATTTATTACCAAAAATTTTGTGATTGATACCACTGTGTGTCGTTAAGGAAATTTAGGTAACATGTTGTACATAAAACGTTGTAAAAAATGTTGATTACGACCATTTGGCCAACGTTGATACTTATGTATGTATATGTTAACAGTTTTGGCGTTTATTTGTAGTGATGGCAGCGGGAAGACTTTTTTTATTTTTTTACTTTATGTTGTTGTTTTTAAGTTCTTGTTTTTTCCTCTTCTTTGAATTCTACTGCACAATTTCGTTCCAATATTTCCATTAACTACGGATTTGTTTATTAGGGGTGTTGTTTCAGTTATTGTGAACATGTTTTATATTGTTTTGGAAAATGCTTATTTGTACTGATAAGATAGTAGACAGATACGATTTTGATTATAAACGTTCGTGGTATAGGCCATTAATACTTTGGCTTATAGCATATCTCCTCATTTGATAAATGTCAAGTGTGTTTTCAAGAAACCTTCTTAAGCTCAACGTTATATGGTTAAATATTACGGTTTTTTTTTTTTGATCACTTGTACACCTTACTTTTCCTATAATCCTTGTATTTATTGCTGTAATGTAAATATGTGTGTTTATGTCATGCATACACTAGGAAGCATGATGTTTGCTACAATAAATTGTGTCAGTATTTGGGTCACCATAGGAAATTGCGTGCTGTCATTGTCTGTAAATATAGTTTCTTTTTATTTTTTCATTTTCGTTTCATAAATTTTACATACGAATTCATGTTCATTTCATACAACAACAACATTCTAATGTACTGACATACTTCAGCTGCTGATGTAGCATTTTAACCCGCGAAAAATCGAAAAAGGTTTTTTACTACTAGTTAAATAGTATAATTAGTTTACATAGAAATTTTAAAGATATATTGACTAGGAAACATTCTGAATAAAATTTGACGTGGCTATATTTGAGGTCTTTCGGAGGATTTAAAGGGGCAAAAATCTCTAGAGCGTCAAGGGGATAACAGATAGATCTACAATTTTTTTTAGAAATTTTTGGTATTTACAATTTATCAGTAATTTCAAATTTATTTATTAACAATTAATAAATAATTATAATTTTCATTTGCTTGCGGTATTACAGTTCTGTAGGTGTATTTGCTCTTCAAAAATGTAAAACTAATGCTATATGTAGCAGGGAAATTTTTTTGTCTGTACTTACCTAAATATTTAGAACACATATTTCTTCACTAAGAACTAGCGGAACACGTTACATGTATTTGAGTATACTTATTAAAATTTATTGATATTACTCATACGCTAACAGAGCAAATAACAGATACAAAGATGTTTTTGAAAGTCGCACAATGGTTCCAAAACGTTGAAGACGAGGTGTTTTCGAGTTTATTTGAAGGAGCACAGATTCCTAGCGAATCAGGGTGGGGAAGTGGATAGACCTCCAAAGTTACTCATATCGGGTATGCAATTTTTTAAAAAAATCGCCAAAAATTCATTTATGTTTCGAGAAAAAAAATTACATATAGACAGTCCCTGTGAATGACTAAAAAACACATAATAGGTGATCTCTTTTAATTTAAGAGGTATTTAGGTCATATAGTTTCTCATTTTGCTTTATACTTACATAAAATATGTTCACGTCAAGTATAATCACAATACTAATGTTCATATGTGGTTATTTACGTTAAAGTGATTTTTGGGAAAGGGATTTATATGGGAGCTATGGTTAAATATGGATCGATTATATTGAAATTTAATACACAGACTTTTATTTATGTAAAACCTATTTCTGCCAAATTACATTAAATTATTGCTATATTTAAGACATTTTTGAGCGTAAACCCCTATTCCGGGAGAAATAGTATAAAAAGAACCAATTTCAATAGGCTTCGTCCTTGTTGAAATTGGTTATTGGGGCCTGTACTTTGTTCACAGAGTTTATATGGACGGACAGCTAGCCAGACGGATGGACATAATTCAATCAATTTAGAAAGTCGAACGGTATATCTCAAGGTGGAGTACGAAAGGTTTTTTCTGTGCGTTGCAAACATCAGCATAACTTCTTAATACTGCAATCTCCAATGGTGGTGTGCGGTATGTCTGTCAAGCTCTGCGTAATTACATGTATTCATTATTTCACTTAAATATGATTTTTATATGGTTTTTATGTATTCAATACTTATATTCATAACAACCATTCATTCATACCTTAATACCATCTATATATGGAGAAAAAAAATTTCGAACAGCCGACGAATCTCTCAATTTTAGATTTCGATGAAATTCGGTATAAAATACATCAATATAAAATTTGGGGTGTTCAAAATTTTCAAATTAGGTGTAGTTTAGTTTTTATAACGGTTCAAAGTTCGCTTTCTTCAGAAAATTTTTTAAAATACATGACATCTAAATCTATATATTTTCGGACTTATTTGTGCGCTTTAAGCAAACTTTCGCTTATACTGATGTTTAATAAATATAGTTTCTAAATATCTTTGTAAAAATGCCATTTTTGAAAACAAATAATAATGAAATCAATATTTGTCCTTGTATCAAGGATATTTAAAAAATAATTTCTTCCCTTTTTATAAGTTTTCTTCAAAATATTCCTTAAAGTGTTGGCAACACATATAAAAAAATTAGAATGAGACCATGAAGGGATGTTGAGAAAATTAATATTTAGTAAAAAAAAACTCATTCATTCCAGTAATAATTTGATATTTTCTAATGCAGTTTTGTTTTGCGTATGAAAATATGTAAATAGATTTTTCTAAAGTCAATATCGTACATAACAAATGAGTGTGTCATAACATAACAAATGAGTGTGTATGTAACAAATGAGTGTTCTATATTTTTTAAAAATGCAAAAAAACAAACGTAATTCTACGGTGATACATTCGACGAAAATTGCATCTAAAAAATGCAATTGCATTAAAATACATTTTTTCAAAATTTTACTAGATTTCCAAATATTTTAATTGAAGATGACAACTATACAATTTAAACGCAGTTAGAATTGTCTTAATCCATTAAGTTTTTTCTAAGATATTATTATTTAAAGTTAGATACTTTTATGAGTTTTTTCATAATATCAATAATTAAAGAAAAAACGAGAAATTTTACGATTTCGCAAAACTAACATGTAACAGCTCAGATATTCTTTACCAATCAAAACAGTGAGTTAGAAATAGTCCATTTATTCTCCAAATATTTCCATTTGATCCCACTGAGTATCCTGGTTACAAGGATTATTTTTTAAAGTTATTTGTATTATTCCTCCAAGATATTTTTATTTGGTACAATTTTTCAAATTAACAAAATAATATCGTTAATAATAAGCAGAAATTTTAAGCGTTCTTTTATACATATACAAATTATATCGTTCGAAAAGTATTAGAAATTTTCAAATTAAAACTGAAATGAATGATGTTGTTTTACTAAATTTAACATTTCTTAGCATTCTCATTGATCCACTTTAAATTTTGTACATGTCATTGCTAACACTTCAGTGAATATATTAGAGAAAAATTACAAAAATGGACGATATGATTGTTTAGATATCCCTGATATAAAGAAGAATATTGATATCATTATCCTTTTGTTTTAAAAATGACGTTTTTACAAAAACATTTAGAAACTAGATTTATTAATTCAATTAGTCCAAAGATAGATGGATTTGAATTTCATGTATTTTAAAAACGATTTTTGAAAAAAGTTGACTTTGAATTGCGATAACAAGTATACTAAGATGAAATTGAAAATATTGAAGAACACCAAATTTTGTATTAACGTAATGAGTGTGTAATCAAAATTGGATATGGTGAGGTCAAAGATTGCATTGTTTTGTTCGAAAAATTTTTTTTCTCCCTGTATATAATTTCCTAACTATGTTCTTTCTTTTCAAAGCTTTCTCAAGTTCCCAAACTATGTCGGAAATTTAAATTCGGCTTGGTAATAAAACTGTTCATCCTGCAAATCTTAACAAAGCCAGATTTTGAAATTTCTTTCGCGAAGCGGAGATTCACAAATTTATATATAATTTTCTAAGCATATTTTCACCTTCCAGAACTTTCTAAAGCTACCAGGCGACATAGGAAATTAAAGCTCGGCTTACTTATATAGCAAATCCAAACCAGATTTTGAAATTTCTATCAGGGAGCGAAGATATCTATGTATATATAATTACTTAAGTCTATTTTCTCTTTCCAGAGCGTTCTGCAGATTCCAGTTGACATAGAGATTTTAAATTCATCTCAATTATAATACTGTTCATCCTACAAATCCTAAGAAGCCAGATTTAGAAATTTTTGTCAGGGAGCGGAGATACACAGATTTATATATAATTTCCGAAGTACGGTTTCACTTTCTATAACTTTCTGAAACTCCCAGATGACACAGAAAATTAAAATTCAGCTTACTTATTTATAAAACTATTCGTTGTGTAATCCTAACGGAGCCAGATTTTAAAATTTCTGTCATAGAGCGGAGATGCTATTTATTTTTTATTTTCTGTGTTATTATGAAAAGTCTGTTTTGGTTTCAAAAAAATTAATTTTGCTATACTCATTGTTTGCTCTCAAAATCTTACCGGACACTGATTTTTTATTTCGATCAAGGAGCGAATTTATGCGAATTAATTTGTTTGAAATCTTTTGTTCTTTAATTTTACACTTTAATACTTTAGGTATTACTCACCAAAAAATTCTAATGAATTTAAGTTTTTAATTTCGATTAGAGAGAGGAAAAACGTCAAAAATTGTTCATATATTTTTTAAAAGATTTTTGGATTTTTTGTGTATTTCTATTATTATTATTATTATTATTATTATTATTATTATTATTATTACTGTTTTTCTTGGCATTGGCAGGCTTTTGAGCTAGCAAAATTTATTTTCTTTTAATTTTTTTACAACTTCCGGTTTCCGTTGCAAATTGGAAAGGAAATTTCAATCACAAAATTATACCTTATAAAACTAAAATTTTTATGTGCATATAATTGGACATAAAGTTTAAGTACAACTTACAGCAATAAGTAAAGTAATAAGACAACAAAACAACAAACATTTGTTAAAAAAAATCTTTATAGTTTTAGTTTGTTTTTCTTTTCGTTGCTTTTTTATTTTTTGATGAGTCCATATTGTTTTGTTGTTGCTGATGAAAGTTTTATTGGTATGGATTTGAGCTTAAAAGACGTAGAAGTTTTTAACGGAAATGGAATATCATGCATGATTGTGAAATTTTACATTTTTGCATATATTTGACATCTGATTTAAAATATGTTGAAATTGTAACCAAAAGTTACAAGAAGTAAATGAATAAACTACTATTCAGCTGCATATGTTAAGCAATCTTTAAATTTATCGACCATGTATAAATGAGTAGAATTTTTAGGTAATGTTTTTATTAGACTGAATAGAAAATGAAAAATTGCTGCATGATTATCAACATTGTCAGTTAATATTTATCCATTTTTAAACCTGCAAGCAGTGTTGCGAGGAGATATATTTCATATATGAAATGAACCAATATCTTGAAGTGATTTTTTCATTACTTTTGAACTATAACTCCTTCTCAATTAAGCATTTCCAAATTTTTATGTCTTACAAGATTTCTTTTAATTATATATGCATAATGTTTCTATGATTAATGTAGTAGTATTAAGATATCTTTGACTTGGAAAATAAAGCGCCGCGGGCGAAAATATTATATAAATAATATAGTATATATAATATAATAAATCTTCGTTATTGAAATACTGATATTTTAGCTTTTTTAGGTCAATTTTAGGAATCAAAAAGGACTAGAAAGGAAGCTAAAAGCTAAAACGAAAAAGTTGAGGCTAAAAGCAAAATAAAGAGGCTAGATTTATGCTGAAAAAGGATAAACAGTTAACACTGCCTGCAAGACTACACTTCGTCGAATCGACGAAGTTTTTTTATACGATTTTCCTTAGTATTTATTATTATTTTTATTTAATTTTTCATATAGTTCTTATATTCGTGGATATGGCTCTACACAGAAAAAAGTTTGCGCATAAATATAAATTCATTGATTTTAGTCTATAATATTTAAGAATAATGTGTGAAATATTAAAACTTTTTTACATGTTTTGAAACGAATCTAATGTCAAGAAGACTTAAAATAAATTTGTCTAAATTTTCATTTATATTTTCAATTTGTAAAAAAATGTTTGGAATTTTCTCGGAAAATTTTAGGTTTTCAATGATTTTTAGCCACATTATGGGAATAAAACAGAAGCACTTTTTATCAAAATGAAGTGCTCCATAATGCGAGCAAAATTTATTTTTTTACAGATTTTTCTTGGAATTTTGCCATTTCAAGGCGTTTGTTGTTATTATTTTCATGTATAACTTTTACCATTTACCAATTGCAATCAAATCTAATAAAACTAAACCAAAGATTTAACAAAATTTTTGCAAAATTACGAAAAAATTTCATTATGAACAATTTAATAATATCTATGAACAAAATTTTATTTTTTATAAAAAAGTTTGGAAAAAAAATTCATTTTCGATTCATAATATTTATGAAAAAAAAATTCAAGCATACGATTTTTTTCTCTGTGTATATGTACAGCTTAATCTGAAATACCTAAGTAGGTTTTTTCAAGAGATACATTCTTCGTCGAAACGATGAAGTGTAGCCTTTGTGTAATATTTTCGTTTTTGGGAATATCATTGGTATGTTTTATTTTGATTTAATGCTAGGTTTTGGAGCGGCGATACACAGTACGTACCGCAGAATGTGTAAAATAATGAAAAATAAACTAACATTAAAAAAAATCAGAATTTTCGAAAGATATCATTCAAATTGTGACCTGTACTTTATTTATAATGTTTACATGAACAGCCAGCTAACCGTCAGTCAGGGGAACATTGTAAAATTGGCGCCCAAAATGATTTTGAGTCTAACGGTATACTTCAAGGTTTCGCCCAAAGAATTTTTCTGTATGTTTTAAACATCAGCACAAATGCATTATACCCCAACAATCTATGATGGTGTAGGGTATAAACACTTGTTTAGAGGCTTGAATGCGTGAAGTGAGCAAACAAGGCAGAACTCCCCCAATCCTTGGGGTAAATTCGTCAAGTGTTTGAAGCAAAATCGCTTGTCTAAATATAGTGCTTTTTATTTTATTTTAGTTTACTTTAATTCTACAATATAATTTGATTGACGTTCATGAAAAATAGTTAAAAATATAGTTAATAATACAGATCCGAAATCAGTGCAATGTGTAAATCATTAAATATTTTTTCTTTTTTTTCTCTAATTATGTAACTACAATCTGTAAATACAGGTGCCTGGCGAATGCTCCCAACGAGGAGGCCTATGTACGAGCAGTGTTTCCAGTTTAGCCTTTATAATGCTAAATATAACCCTTTCAAGGCTAAGTCTAGCCTTTTAATTCTGCCTTTAGGCTCAAAATTTTCATTTTAGCATCTGGCTTTTTTCCATCCTTTTTTGATTTAAAATGTCAGCAACGAAGAAAATAATCTCTTATTTGTATAATAAATTTAATTTTTAAAGAAGAAGAAAAAAAACGGGAAAATATAAATAAAAAATATTAGTTTTTTTCTGGCCTCAGTTTTCGGGGAATTTTGCATTTTCTGACTTTTTTTTAAAGTACAATTTAGTCTCTTTTTTCTCACCTCCTGGCAGACACTGCTTATAACCTACAGAGCTACACTAAGTCATATTTGGCATAATTATTATATTGGATTGTTATTATTATAATTATTTTTATATGTCAAATGACATAACAAATTAAATTGAAAAATGTCATCGAACAGTTTTTTATGTGTGGTGTAGGACAAAAAATCATTTAATTTTATATTTTAAAACAACTGTAAATCCCTGGATTTAATCAATGAATTTTTTTTTTAATTTCTAAATTATTTTTAAAAATCTTTACCTGTTTATAAATACATATTAGTCATTTATATTCGTTCAGCACATCCCGGTTTAATATCAACACCTTTTTAATTGTCATAGTTGTGATAAATAATTTTTATCCATTCCTGTTCATTGGTCCCTTTTCTTGGCCAAATGGTACAAGATATTTTAAAGGAGGAATTTATTGTTATGTTTTTCTGTAATAAAAAATTATTTTCTCAAAAAAAGAAAAAAACCTTTAACACTTTCTTTTGAAAACTCTATGCCTAAGAATTTTCTAGGAATTCCGTTGTACTCGTGCAGTCAATAACGAAAAAATGCTTGCAGAAGAAACTGATTTTTATGACAGAAACGTGTTGTGTTTGCAAATGGCATGCAAGACACATACGAATATGAAGAGAGGTTTATATTGCATGAAAATCATACTAAAATTATGGATAGTTTTAACAATGCAATTTAATGCTAATGATGCAAAATACAAAATACTAGAAAAATATGTTTATAATATAAAACAAACAAAAGGTATCAGATAGTTAAAAGTAAAATAAACAGAAGTGAGCACTTAAGCAAGCTATATCTACATTCGGTTATTACAATTTGGTTTTAAAGTAAATTTTATAATTACTTTTGGCCAGTTAGCGTAGTGGCAACTTGAATAATTTGAATATAACGGCCAGTAAATGTAATATAAACAAATAAAATCACGGAAGATTTTTGAAATAAATGATTGGAAATAAACTTAAAGGTAACACCGAAAAAAATATTAATATTAGGCTTAGTTTCGAAAAATATTTTTCTTTTGATTTTTCGATATCACACTTCTTTTTTAAATTTTTAATAGCAGTAAAAATAATTGTGTAATGTCTGCATATAAAAACGCTGATTTTGGGCATAAGTTTTTAAATGATAAAAACTGAATCATATATTCGAATTATGATTTTTTCAAGCATTATTCAACACTTTTAGAGTGCACCCTGTAGTAACAAGGGTGTCCGAAAAATTTACTTAAAAAAAATTGAAAATATTTTTATTAATGTATATAATGAAAGCACGATGTTTGCTTACAAATATAGTGTAAAAATATTTCTATTATCGCTCTCCGTTTGGATGCTGTGAAACTTCAAAGTTACCGTATATATCTTAGCAAATCGAAATAATTGAGTAAATTTTTACTTTTTATTAATTTTCATGAAATGCCTTATTTTTATTTCATAAAAAATCAATTTCGAAGATAATACAAATTGTTTTATTTAAATATATGTATATGAAAATTTATTGTTTTTTTTTTAATAAAAAGTGCATTATTCGCATACTTTAATTTTTACTTATTTGTAATTCGAAAGCATTGATTGGTGCTCATCTTTATCCAAATTTTCTTTAGAATCGATTGGTGAAATCGTATTATAAATATATCGATCACTTTTAGTTCTACGAGAAATGATGCTAAAAATTATCGATTTTAGCCGGAGACATGCAGGGGAAGGAGTGAGATTTTCGAAATAAAAATTACACCATTATTTTAGCTACTACAAAAACTTTAAAAAAAGTATGATATGCTAAAATCAAAAATTTCGATCTTCCTCTAATAAATATATACAGAAAAATTACAAAAAACTTCAACGGAATATATGTTTTTATTTTTATAAAACAGAAAATATGGCAATACTGAATGAATAATCTTCGCGGTGAAAGCTAATGATAAGATGTTCTGTTCTTCAGCTTATCGATCACTTTTGACATAACTTATACTTGTAATAAACAAAAACAGCTAATGTATCCGATAACGTTCTAACTTTCGTTATAATAATGACCCTAAATATTATAATATTAATTAGGTTTATTTCGTAAAATTTACACAGTTAATTTTATTTTCCATAAATAATTTTATTTTTTAAAGAATTTTTAAAATTTCCTTAATTAGTTTAAGTTAAACCTTTATTCCTTTTCTAATTTTACTTTGTGATCATTTAGATTAGCTCATTAAATTAAAATCTTAGGGTTATTCGCCATTTAAGCAAATTCACCAGCCTTAAAACTTTAAAATATTTTTATTTATATTATAACCTTATATTATATTTATATGTATGTTTTTTCCGGTTTATGCTGCGAGCTTACTTAACCAATTAACGTTTGGAAAAAATATATGAATTTATCCTTAATAGGAAAATTTTCCACTGTTATACATTAATATTTCATAGACAATTAAAACATAATTAAGTTTTTTTCCGAAAATAACGTAAATAAATTTTATAATATAAAACCACATTTAAAATACATGAATGGTTTTATGTTCAACCCAGGCCAACTGGAAAACCACAAAAATACACAAATATATTCGTATGTACACTCATATATAAATAAATATAAATATATAGCCTATAAACCGATTTGTAGTTATACTGTATATCAGCAGAAAATAAACCAAATGGTACGAGTACACTAATAATTCAATGTTTATAGTGGAACTGTACATATTTAGCGAATTTTGTTGTTAAAGTTTAAATTGGGTTACGATAAGAAGAGGCAATAGGAAAAGTATTAAGAAATGAAATCTAAGTAAAAAAATTAAAAATCTGGAGAGTGAAAAAAACAAGCGTTAGTATGCAGCAGCAGTAAGTAGTAGAACTTCTATATTTCCCATTTTAACATGGGAGTAACATTTATGATACAAAGACAGAGAACTAGCTAATGTACTAGAGCCTATATGATGCAAATAGTTCTTTTTTAAAATAACGAAGTATCGACTGGCTAGTTGGTGTGCCACTGTTCCTTATAGTAGAAATATTTGAGGTCAGCAAAAAGCAGATTATACATTGAGTACAATTTTTCGAATTCGAAGGATGGAAACCACCGGAAACCGGATTATGGGACCCTGTGTTATAGGAACATATGCGACAATATTTAATGCCCTTTTATAATGACTAATGATAATGTGCAATGAAGAGGAGGATTCTGTGGATCACTTTTCTTTTACTGCTCTGAGAAACTATAGAATTCAAACTATTACCTAATCATTTTTGCAAGGCTTAGTATATGACATAAGAATGAGTCAGGACATGTGGAAAACCTTTTTTATACACCTACTTGCTACATTATGCAAGTAGACAAATTTTCTTTCTGAGAATGCAAATGTAACTCCTTAATAGTTTAAACCACCAGTTTTATAATATTATATTATATATGTCATTAGCAGAGATCCAAAAGCAACTAAATCGTGTGATGGATAAAGAAGTCTATGAATTATTCAGCGAAAAGAAACAAATTAGCTACCATCGATCTGCAATGTAAATTTGTGCGGATGCATAGCGACGTGGAAATCTTCAGAAATAAATCAAAGATTTCGCCTTTGATTTATATCTAAAGATTTTTTTGGCGGAGGAAACCCAAAACCACGTCGCATTAGCAAATATTGCAAGAGTTTTAAATGATCAAAATTACCACTTGGGTGGAAATATATATATATATATTAATTAATTAGTAAATAATGGGAACGAGACGTTTCGAACAACTAAGTTTTTATCACATAGTCTTCAAAAGTCGCCATTTAGTTCCATTTTTTAAAAAAGCGGAAATTTATAACCTCAATACTAGTAAGAAGTTAGAGGGTGATAAAAAAATTCATGGTATATATATATATATATATATATATATATATATAAAAAGACCCCGTAGAATTTTTAAATGACTGAAAACTATTAAAAACTGAAGTTAATGATAATGTTTATAAACAATTATTTAAAACATTGAATTCCAAATCTTTTTGGACCGGATTGGGAAAACTCAAAAATATACTTAACGAATACTTATATCATAATTTATATTTTTATGTTACGTTCCTCAGTAGGACGTTTTTTTTCTAAATTAATCACTACTGAAAAATAAATTATACAACAAACTTAAGATCAACGTTTGTGAAATTATGCTTTCAGTCTTAAAATTGTTAGACGGAAATTTGTAAGACCGGAGTGCATGTGAAGACTTCGTAAAGAAATTTAATTAATAAAAAGAGAATTATATGTTAATTATTTTTATGAATAAATCTTTATTTTTGAAATAATGAAAATTATGATTAAATTATTTTGCTATTAACAAAATTGAGTTCAGTAGTTCTTTTTTAAACACAACTGTTTTTCTTTTTATCAAAGAAACACAGTTTAAGGAACAATTGGCGCCTTTTTTTAAAAAAATCCCTTTTTTGGCGGTTCTGTTTTTTTTTAAATCCCCTTGTTTGGATACTTTATAGAATTCTCTACGGTAACGCTGTCAAAAATATTTCAGGATGAGAACTCTCTTTTTCGAGCTCGTTTGTGTGACTTTGGGTAACCTGATGGAACACACCTAATATATTTAACACAAGGCATATGAATTACGTAAAATTATTGGCTATACAATTTTCTCTACCACTAATGTTTATTTGTGTTAGGAATTTTTAGAAACCTATTTACAACAAAAAACCTAAAGATCTTTTGAACGAAATATACAAAGCGATTTATTTTTCATCGCTGGTAGAGAACTGAATATAAATTTTTATTATTTTATTTTTTTGTCTTCATTCCCTTCATTAAAAAAGCGGGTTAATCATAAACATAGTTAAATGCTTACCTCATAGCTTTATCCTAAATTAAGTTTTCTTCTCTATTCATTTAGAAATCTTAACAAGTTTTAATACAAAATAAACAAATTAGATAAAAATGAAAAAATTGCGTAATATCTTAAACATATCCACACCTAATTTCATCCTTTTTGTTTACGGACTTAGCCCATTTTTAAAATAAACGGCTCAAATATTACACTAAGTAAAATGTTGTTATTAAAAATAATTTCATCTTTCTTGAAGCAAAAAAATTATATGAGAAATTATTTTTACAAAACATATTACATAGAAAATAATATATTTTAAAATATCGAAACCAAAACACCGATATATACCGGTATTGAGGGAAACGCTATTTGAATATCGGTATTTTTAGAAAATAATCGGTATTTGTAACGGTATCAGTTTCCAACCTTCTTAGTTATAAATATTCTTTTGAATTTTCGTTTTTTTAAATGAAGCAAATCGATCCATAAAAATCCGAGTTATAAGCAAAAAACTGAAAAAAATTTATTAAAAATATACACACACAAATATGTATAAAAAGCATTATAATGACTTTCATTGTTGTTGTTTTTTATATAAGCTACAAAAACATATGTATATTAATTTAGTAGTTATCAGAAACTATCAGTGTGTTTGGTTTTTTAAGGAAGAAAAATTAATATTTTTTTTTAAGTAAAAATGTAAAAATACGAAAGCATACTTCAACGTATAAATTTAGTTGCTTGACGGTAAGGCGGTGAAGAGTATGAAAGATTCCGTACAGCTGATTATAGCACTCTAAATTGTTTCAATTTCCCTCGCTCTGCTGTTTTTTGTTTTTTAAATATTTATATTTTATTTAACAAAATGACCATTATCCACCAAATAAAAGTAATGAATGAAAAAATAATGAAGATAAAAAATAAACCATTAAAACGCATTCTACTGTTAAGCTATCATTGTTGTTAGATGAAAACAACGATTATCGGGTTGTTTTCAGTACTTACGGTATAGTTTGGAAAATTAATCGGAAGTATCAAGTTTTTTAAACTTTCTGTTTACATACTCACTGTTGTATACACACACATTATCGTTGATATTTAGTTAAAATGTAATAGTTTGTTTCATTTTTAGCTTTTTATATATGTATGCATGCAAATAGTGTATTTTTAGTTTGGTATGTATTTAAAATGCTCCTAAAATGTATTTACATTTGCGCAAAGTACAGTTTTGCTGTGGCCATTCGTTATTGCCAATGTAATGTGGTTTTTAGCACGCTCTCCTTATAAGACTTTTGTTATCATTATTTGATAACTTGATAATTTTTGAGGCGATTATTAACTAATATCAATTTTATACTGTACATATAAGTTCGCCACGGCGGCTTGACTTCTTGGATTAAATCTTTTTCTTCATGTATAGCTCATACGTGCTAGAGAAAATCCTGTTATGTTACACTCTAAGATAACTTCTTAGAGAGCGTAACAGTATGGCAGGTATAAAATAGTGCACCATTGCCTGGACTTGTCTGTGGGCCTATAATGGGAGAAAAAGACCTTCGGGGCCTGACCAGAAACTTAACACAATCTGATACCACGGGAGCCAGTAGCTACTGGTACGGCAACACCTGCTTTACGGTGTTGTCGTACTGGACTGGCTGTTGGAGAGGCCCTTCGGGGAGTCACGTGGCGGCTGTGGTTTGGACCTAAACCGCAGGAAGGTGTTTATAGTCCCAATGTGGTGTTGCATAGCAACACACGTCGCCAATAGTGCGACAGAAGGTTAGATAGTTCCAACTCCTACGCAAGGGGAGTGGACTTATCTAGACAATGAGTCTCTCGAATTGCCACCTGTGTGTTCTTAACAGGCACATGGAGCCGTTGGTTGGCGCATTGTACCTCACCCACTGGTAAGACCACCGTGGGGTTAGGCCGTCATGGCAGGTACCCACGTTAATCTTGACCACATCTATACATATAAGTACACATATAGTCAACAAAATATGTGTGAATTACCTCAAATGAAAAGTTTTAAAATTGTATGTTTTAAACACTTTTAAACTTATACATACATATTATTTATTAAATAAAACCACCTAAACGATAGAAAAATATTTTTGGAATTTACCAACATTGGTGCTTGCAGATCGGTAGAGATTCTAATGAAGAAAATCCATATTTTTCAATAGACAATAAAATAGGTGTGTTCACAAAAATTTTAAAATTATAAAATTACATAAAATTTTTGTAAGTAAATATTAATTATAATTATTTTTGCGAAATTTTTGATTATACCTAGCATAGCGTAGACACATACCCCAAAATACTCGGCAGGATGCCATTAAAAATTATGATTTTTTTTCAATACTAAATATTATATTTTGTTTTTGTGTTTAACTTGTGTTAAGAAATTTTAGAAACCTATTAACAAAAAAAAAATTAAATTTTTTGGTCGAATACATTAGGTACTTTATTTTTAATCTCTGGTAAAGAACTGGCGATAAATTTTTATTTTATTTTATTTTGTTTTATTTTATTTTAATTATTTTTATTCTTCCTCTATTAAGCTGATCAGTACGAAGTGTTTACGGGAATCTATTTTAACAAAGATACAAATAATAAAAGGACTTTTAAAACAAGATTACATTAAATAACGTCTTATTATCAAAAATAATTTCATCTTTCTTAAAGCAAGTAAATTATATGAGAAATAATTTTTACAAAACCTATTACATAGAAACTAGTATACTTTAATATACCGCAACTAAAATACCAGTATATATCGGTATTGAGAGAAACTGTTATTTTTGGAAAACAATAGTTACGGTAACGGTAACTCATTTTAAGCGGTATTTAATCTGCATCGGTATTTATAATGGTATCGGTTTCCAACCTTGTTAAAACCTTTGCCTTAATATTGAATACTACGTTGTATATATATGAGATAGTGTATATTACTCATACGCCCGGTGTATGAAGAGAACATGTAATCAAATAGAAAATCATAGTAGAGAATATTGAACAAATTTCCACTAAAAGCAAATTATACTTCATAATTTTTTATTTTTTTTTTCTAGTTGACAGTATATATACTGCGATATTAACCTACAAAGCTTAAAATTGTGTAATTGTAAATATCCAATCTTATTGGTAACACATACGGATTGAAAACGATACCATTCAGTGTCAATAGTGAATCTGTGTTCAAATCATTAACAAAATTGTATACTAATTGGCCCGTTCAGTGTTGGATTATTAAATTACAATATGTTTTCTATTTTGTGTATTTAAAATTTACAAAACAAACGGTACCAAAAGGCCAATACCGGAAATTGTCAATTTGATCAAAATCGTGGCGCATTTTGAATCGTTTTTTTTTTATTATTACACATATTCCGAATGTTTTGCATACATGCTGTATATTTGTGCTAAGTGTTAATATTGTTTATAGTAAAAAATCGATTCAAAATCCGCCACGATTGTGGTCAAATTAACAATCTCCGGTATCGGCTTTTTCACACCGTTTGTTTTGTAAATTTTAAATACACAAAATAGAAAACAATATTGTAATTTAATAATCTAATACTGAGCGGGTGTCAACTTAATGCCAATTAGTATACATTTTTGATAATTTTAACATGCAGTGTTGAATTTGATCATATACGGGGCAGTTTCACTATTGACACTTAATAGTATCCTTTTCAACCCGTATGTATTGAAAACGCCTGTATATTACCAAAGATATTAGATACTTACAATTACACAATTTTAAATTTTGTATGTTAATATCGCAGTATATACACTGAGTAAACTATAAAAAATATATATAAAGTATAATTTTCTTTTAGTGGAAATATCCGATATATTGACATTTGTTGAATATTCTCTACTATAATTTTCTATCTTCAATGCTTTACATGTTCTCTTTATACACCGGGCGTATGAGTAATACAAATTATCTGATATATATAACGTACACAACGTAGTATTCAATATTAAAGCAGGTTTTTAAAGTTTTTATCAAGGTTGGAAACCGATACCATTATAAATACCAATGCATTTTAAATGAGTTAGCATTACCGTAATTACTATTTTCCAAAAATGCCGGTATTCAAATACAGTTTCTTTCAATACTGGTATATACTGCTATTTTAGTTTCGGTATTTTAAAATATACTAGTTTCTATGTAAAAGGTTCTGTAAAAATTATTTCTCATATAATTTACTTGCTTTCAGAAAGATGAAATTATTTTTGATAATAAGACGTTATTTAATGTAACCTTGTTTTTAAAGTGCTTTTATTGTTTGTATCTTTGTTCCAATAGATTTCCGTAAGCGCTCCGTACTGATCATCTTAACACAGAAAAAATAAATAAATAAAAATAAAAATCTATCATCAGTTCTTTACCAGCAATTAAAAATAAAGCACCTAATATACTGCGACCAAAAGATGTTAATTATTTTTTTATTTTATTCATTTAATTTATTTTTTTTTTTCTTTGTTATTTTTTCTAGAAATTCTTAACACAAGTTAAAAATAAACAACAAGGCAGTAGTTTCTCAACTATATATGTATACTATATATGGTATTTATATATACTATATATGGTAACTATATATGGTATTTAGTATTGAAAAAATCACAATTTTTAATAATATTCTGCCAAGTATTTTAGATTATGTGTCTATCCTATGATAGGGATAATAAAAAAAATGCGAGAAATAATTATGTTCGTTTCATGCTGTTATTGCATGTAATTAATATTAACATTAAAAAACTTTAAATAACTTTTAATTTTAAAATTTTTGTTTATCGAAAAGTAGATGGCATGTATTGGTTGTGAATATTTGGAAGGCCATAAATTCTTTGAGTTGTAGCAATTTTCGTCATTAGTTTATCCTTCTAGATGTGAATTAATTAGTTAAATCCTAAAAAGTTTTTCAACTAAAATATTGTTCTTATTCTGTAAACTTAAAGTGGAACAACAAGGATACGGATAAGCCACAGAAAATTTATAAATCAATTGAATATATTTCTGAACTTTCGGATAGGTTTAAAAGCTCGGATATATATGATAAAGAAAATTTTATATTGGCGATGAAAACGAACAATGCAACAAATAAACTATTTAACAATCTGAAATCGAGAATTTACAATCTGGACAAATCTAAGGTAGTATATGAGATAAAATGCAATCGTGACGATACTGACATATGCCAAAAAGTGTATGTTGATACAACAAAAACAAAATCAAGGACAAGATTATCATCGCACAAATCAGATCTAAAATGAAATGACAAACCACTAACACAAAAAATAGTACTCGCAGCCCACTGTGCAATAACTGGACATAAACCAGACTTTGAGAAAGTGAGAACACTTACAAAAGAGTATAATCATACGAAACGATATATGCAAGCGATGCTTCATAATGAGAATAAACTATAAAACATATACAGACAATTGTGCTCACATATATCGACATACAATAAACAAACATCAGAATAAGAAAAGAAGAAAAACATAAACAATCAGTGACGAAAGCTCAGAATAATAACAACGGACAATAATGCAATACAGTTAAATGTAATTATTATTAATCTTTTGTTTTGTTATGATTAAGCATATTTATATATATAATTGTTTTTAGTAAAGCAGATGACCAACAAAATTTGTCGAAATATTGGATGAAAATAAAAAGTAATGTAAAAAAATTAAAAAAAAAACAGAAAGATTTTTTTATTTTGATTTATTGAGACCTCAAGCCGAACAATAGAGAATTCGATAAAACAACATAAAAGGTCTGCAACACTCATATACATTTTAAAATTTTCCCATTTGAAGAAATTCACACATATTTTGTTGTCCATGTGTGTACGTATATGTACAGTGTAAAATAAATATGAGTAAATAGTCGCCTCAAAAGTTATCAAGTTACCAAATAATGATAACAAAAATTTCATAAGGAAAGCATGTTAAAAACCACATTACAGTGGCAATAACGAATGACCACAGCAAAACTATAATTTACGCAAATGTAAACACACTCACACACACATTTAAGAGCATTCTAAACACCTTCCAAAATGAAAATACATCCCTGCTAACATTTTCTATCAAAAGCGTAACTATATCGACACACCAGGAAGTTGATATGCGTCGCTTTTACTATCGAATTCTAATCTACTTAATAACACCATTCGGGAAGAACTATGACACTAAGCGATAGTTCCTTTTAAGTAACCCTTTAGTCAGTATTGAATGTCACTAATTCGAATCTTCAAATCCCCACTAAAGCGTTACTCAAAAGGAACTATCTCTTCGTGGAACATTTCTTCCCGAACGGTGTTGCTAAGTAGATCAGAATTCGAAACGCTTTAGTAAAAGTGTATAATAAAAAATCCTAATTTGAATCTTCTAATCCCCACTAAAGCGATACTCAAAAGATGCTATCTCTAACTATATCAGAATGCGATAGTAAAAGCGATACATATAAACTTTCCGGTGTGCCGATATAGTTAAACTTTCGATAGAAACTATTTGCAGAATTTTAAAACTATTTTGCATAAAATTTTTAAAGTAATAATGCCAATAATACTTACATTTTAAAATGAAATTAATTGCAGAACAATATTTTCAATTCAAATTAACATAAAAAAATAAATTAATTAAAAAAGAATACTAAGAAATATTTTAAGCACAAAATTAGAAAAGAATATTTGTTTCTTTCAAATTTAATAAAGCAGGTACATATATATAATAAAATAAGAATAATTATTAAATCTAATATACTTTTTAAATAACAAAAATAACATTTAACATTTATTAGAAAAATTTGCAAAATTTTCTGCAGTTATTTGTATGTTCGCCGACAATGTATTTTTAGAAAGGTTATGATGTTCGCATTATAAAATGTGTAATTCAATATTTCCAAAATGTTTTTCAGTAATATAATATACGATTTCTAAATATTACAAGACTACATTATTATTTATTTTAACTGTGTATTGAATTTTCTATGTAATTAAAATAAATAAAATTTTTTTAGTTAATTTTTTCTAAAATCGCCACTTTTTCTACAAAAAAATAATTAAAGAACAAATGTATTACACTTTTTGCAAGGCAAACACCATATAGTTTCTCAAAATCATACTTTCTCGAACAAATAGCTGACTATTAAGAATTTTGGAAATATTTAGAAAAATATTTATAACAAATTTTCTCTAATTACTCTTTTAAATGTTTCCATTTTTATAAAGGGGATTCCCTTTATTAAAGACTACATGATCTTTTAATCACTTCCAATCTCTATTACAAATTTTAATGATGTTGTACCATTTTAAATCATTATTTAAATTTTATCTTGGCCCTGAAATTTTTTTCAATCATTTTTGTCAATATTTAAGATTTTTGAAACTTAGAAATAAATACCGCTACTTAACCAGAAATTACCACAATCTACTCTACACATTTCAAGCAATACAACAACAAAACAATTTCTTCAAAATATTTAATAACAAGAACTTTTCAAACTTTTAAAAAAATTAATTTAAAATTTTGAAAATTAAATTTTAAAGTGCAAAAATTCAGCTCTGCTAAAATATTTCTCGGATACTCTAATGCAATTCATTCTCAAAATTTTGATTGCTGCATATACAAGTTTTAGTCTTCCACAGAATAGACTTATAAATCGATTTTTTTATATATTCTTAATTTTTCGTTCTGTAGAAAATTATTCTGAAAATTAGCGACTTTTGCTGCGGGCATGTCATACATAAGTCAAACTCCCACAATTTTAAAAAATGTTGTTTAAGTTATCAAGAATTTTATATAAAACAAAATTTTCTGTCCATGTTTTGACTCTCAAATTGTTAATAACATATTTTAATTTTATAGTTTTCCTAAATTTATTCGCTTGCCCAGAACTAGTTGAAATATTAATAATTTTTTTTTTTTAATTTTGATAAACGGTTACCTTATTTTCTTAATTTTCCTTTTATAAGTAAAACTTATGAATTTTTGTTTCACTATCAGCTTACATAAATAATTTTCAATATTTTTTCACTTTAATCACTTCAAAACTTATATTTTTACTAAGCAAAATTTTATTGTTTCTGCTTGTTCTTTTTTCCATTTTGAAATGTAAACAATCGTCAAAATCATGATTTTATGATAAAATTTTGAACCTAGTGTGTGTTGTTTTTGTAAAGTTTTGCACATTCTACTATTAATCATCTTAGAGTGTCAAATTCGTCAGATTATGTGGATTGATAAAAAACAATCTTCCAAATGCTAGCAAAGATGTTGAAAAATAGTTTTTTCGTTTTCGCATAATTGTAACTGTTATCCAAACAACTTCTAATAGTGATTAAAGAAGTTACGTTTAGAAGATTAAATTCGTATGCTAATATATTTTGTTGTTGCAAAATTGAGAGAAATCTTGTATTGCACTTCTAAGAGTGGCGAAGAAGTGAATTCACTAAATGCTTGCAGGGTTATAACTAAATATCAACGACAATGTGTGTGTAGTGGTAATGTGGTAGTGAGTATGTAAGCCAAAAGTTTAAAAAACTTGCTACTTCCGATTAGTTTCCCAAACTATACCGTAAGAACCTATAACATCCTGCTGATCATTATTTTCATCTAACAACAGTAATGGAATTTTTACTATTTTTTTATTTTATTATTATTATTATTAATATTAATATTATTATTATTATTATTATTATTTCATTATTCTTTCATTCATTACTTTTATTTGGTGAAAAATGGTAATTTTATTAAATAAAATGCAAACATTCAAACAACAAAAATAGCAGAGCGAGAGAAAGAGAGTGAGACAATTTAGAGTGCTATATTCGGCTGTAATGAATCTTTCATACCCTTCATCGCCTTACCAGCAAATAATTAGATTTATGCTTTGAACTATTCTTCCATATTTTTATATTGTACTTAAAAAAATATGTATTACTTAAAAAAATAAAATTACACTATCATAGCAAGCGTTGCTTTCTTAAAAAAACCGATTCTGATAACTATTAAATTTATATACATATGTTTATATGGAGATACATGCTACACAAAAAAAAAAAAAAAAAAAACAACTCTGAAAGTCGTTATAATGCTTTTTATACATGTTTGTGTGTGTATGTTTTTTAATAATTTTTTCAGTTTTTTGCCTATAACTTCGTAATTTATGGACCGGTTTGGTTAATTTAAA
Source organism: Protocalliphora azurea (assembly GCA_932274085.1). Classification (NCBI taxonomy): domain Eukaryota; kingdom Metazoa; phylum Arthropoda; class Insecta; order Diptera; family Calliphoridae; genus Protocalliphora; species Protocalliphora azurea. The sequence continues at coordinate 125,580,635 of OW026520.1, forward strand.
ATATATGAAAATTCCAAAAAATATTTACAACAAATTTTTAAAACAACTAAAAAGGTTGAAAACTGATACCGTTATAAATACCGACACAATTTTAATACCGATTAAAATGTGTAAGCGTAACCAATACCTTTACCGAAATTATTATTTTTCAAAAATATCAGTATTAAAATACCGTTTTCCTCAATATCGATATATATCGGTGTTTTAAATATTGTTAAAATATATTATTTTCTATGTTTTGTAAAAAAATTTCTTATACAATTTATTTGCTTAAAGAAAAATTAAATAATTTTTAGTAACAGCAGTTTATTTAATACAACATTTTAGCCGTTTATTTTGAAAATGGCCACAAACAAAAATGAAGAAATTAGGTGTGGAAATATTTAAGTTTTTACGTAATTATTTAATTTGTTTCTTTTGTACTAAAACTTGTTAAGATTTCTAAATGTATAAAGAAGAAAACTTAAATTAGGATAAAATTATGACATAAACATTCAAATATTTTTATGACTAACCCGCTTTTTTTGATTAAGGGAATGAAAAATAGCTTAAAAAATTTTTTGTTCAGTTCTCTATCAGCGATAACAAATCAAGCACTTGGTACATTTCGCCCAATAGATTTTTATTATAAATATTTTGTTATAAATATGTTTATATATTTGTTATAAATATGTTTATAAAAATTCTTAGATAAACAAGTCAAGTGGTAGAGAAAATTGTATCCTCAATAATTTTACGTAATTCATATCCGTTGTTCTAGATATATTAGGTGTTTTTGGAGAAGTTGCCCAAAGACATTAAAACGCTTCCAGAAGAGAAAGTCTTCATTCCGAAATGTTTTTGGCAGCGTTACCGCTGAAAAAGTTGATTTTTGAAAAAATGGTGCCAACTGCTTCAATACCTAGAAAAAGCCCTTAAAATTTATTTGATAAAAGCAAAAAATTGTGTTTAAAGAAAAACTACTAAACTCAAATTTATTATTATTTCAAAAATTAAGATTTATTTATAAAAACAGTTGACATAAAATTCTCTTTTTTTATTGATTAAAATTCTGCAGGAGGTCTTCACTCAGAATCCGGACTTACAAATTCCATCTAACAAATTTAAGACTAAAAGCATAGATCCACAAATGTTGACCTTTAGTTTGTTGGCAATTTATTTTTCATTAGTAATAATTTAGAAAAAGACGTCCCGCTGAGGTAAAATAAAAATATAAATTAGGATATAACTATTCATGAAATATATTTTTGAATTTCTCCAATCCGGTCCGAAAAGATTTTAAATTCGATGTTTTTAATAGTTGCTTATAAATTTTATCATTAGCTTTACTTTTTAAAACAATTTTGTTTTCATTTCCCTGCTTTGAAATATGTTAACACATTTTCCATTTGTATAAGCTTTCGCTAAAGTTAGTAGGACACAGAATTAAGTTAAAAGTGTTCCATAATGTCACTGTTTTATGATACAACCACCTTTAATTTTGATCTTTTTCAGCAACTTTTACGCGTAAATTTTAAATACATGTATTAGGCTTAAAAACCATTACATTATTCAGGCATCTTTTCCTCTATCATTTATATTTGAGTCTTTTATGTTCTTTGAGAGATTGAAAAATATTTCTAATTAGATCCAAGCTGCATTTATAGATTCTTCAATTGTGGACATCAGATTTTTTGTAACACTACTGTGGGCGTGGGGTCTCATAAATTTAAACAAAAAAATACAAATGAACTGCCCTAAATGCGTCTCGATTAAAGCTTTAAAAATTAATTTGTCGATCATAGATTTTCTATCAAAGAGATTTAAAAATGTACTTTTGGAATTGGCTGAAATGAATACCACTATTATAAAGCCTATTAATATCACTCTTTATAAATTTTAATATTTTTTTTATAATATTTTTCCCACATTTTTTAGAGTGCAATTCGGACTGTTTTGTAATATTCGTGATCTACGTTCATACGAGCCGTAAAGTAGATCTTAAGTTCAGACATGCGGGTTTGGCCTTCGAGAATTTTGCGCCTTCTTCTCACATTGCTAAGTATATACCTGTCGCCTGACTGTACTGTGTTACAGTTTTTCGAGACTTTTACATTTATCACATGCAATCGGTTTTAACCTTACTTTTGCTTTGGACTATTGGTAGACTATCATATAAAACTCAAAGAATTGATATTGGTGGGGATCATAAAATTCAGGGAGCTGAACTAGGAATTAAAAGATTTCTATACGAAGGTATCGAATAGATAATTTTCGAAGAAAGCTTCTTCTGGAATGAACACCCTGAGATTATGCTAGCATTAAGCCTTTAAAGCCTCCACAAAAAAAGCAAAAAAAAAAAAAAAAAAAACATTCAGCATATACTTATGCCTTCTTCTTTGTCGCGATTACAAAAAGTGGATTTTTAGTATTTTAAAAAATTCTAGCGTGTAAATGAGGCAAGTTAGTTTCCTAATTGGTACTATATTTTTGTAGCACCATTTCTTCTAATTGGCATATTTGCTCTAGCTTTTACATAAACAGTTATACTGGAATGAGTGACTTTTTCTAGTAATTGGAATGAATATTCCTTAAAAAAGCATTCGCAATGCATTTTCCATTATATTACTTTTTAGTGTTGATTAGTAATGATTTTGAAATAAATGGATTTATTTTAAAAAACGTCAATTTGTCAATATCATGGTTCCACTCCATGAGAAGTTTGTGCTAAAACTTTTGTGCACATTTTAGAGAAAAATTGTAGTTTTGTAGAGTTTATTTTAATTGGAACTGGGTTCGAAGAAATATAGTTTTCTATTTCATGTATCAAAAAAATCAGAAAAAAGTAAAGTTCAGAGTTTTTTCCTTGATATGTGAATACAAGCAGGACCATGAATATAAGTAGGTTTGTAAATATAATTAGTTAGTGTTGCCTACTTGTATGTAACTTCTCCTTATAGATGATGACGATGAGGGGGTTGTTGAAGATAAAAGGGGGTTTATCAATCTATAATAGAGAAGGAATTATAATTGCTCTTTTGATAAGAGTAATTATAATTTAGAGGGGATTTGGGAATAAAGAAAATAGGGGATTTCAATTAGTGGTGTCGCTGGTTCTAGTTACAACAATATCTCACCTTTTCTTTCAGGGAAATCCAGGATTGAGATAAGTCTTCTTTTATTTTCGGTTTAAACTTCAGTACTTTATTTCACAATATTTCTTAGAAATAGTAGCTCTTATATTAAGGTAAATATGATGAATGATTATTGATAGGTAAATATTATTTAGTTGATCGTGATGGCTCGATGGTAAGATGATGAGTTGCTAAGTTTAAGATGGTAAGTGGTTTAGTGCCAAGTATAAGATGGTAAATTAAAGATGGTAGGTTAAGTGCCAAGTGTAAGATGGTAAGGTGTTAAGTGCACGATCGCCAGATGATAAGTTAAGTTATACAATTAGAAGGCCAATCGTTTTTCTTTTGGGTTTTCATCAACCCATCGGCCTTTTAACGAAAACCGATAACATTACTTTTCTTTGCAGAAAATTAACTTGTGGCATTACCAGATTATTTTTTTCTCAGTAGCATACACTGAGAACAATTAGCTTATATTAATATTTTTATATTAATATAAAAATTATAATATAATTATAATTAAAGTGTCCAACTTGATTGGACAATATGTTTTTTATAATAACGGTACTTAAACAAAAGTACCGGTATACTAATGTCTATATAATTTAAAAAACCGTAACCAAAATAAAAATAAGTTGAATGCTTATACCTTTCGTAATTCCAAAGCTTTTATTGAAGCTTCAAAAAGTTCAAAAATGCGTTTTCACCGATATCCCAGTTACTATTAAACCGATTATTTTTATTTCTTCTGCAAAAGCATTTTAAAAATGATTCCAAATTTTCTATGCAATAACTTATATAGGGGCTTAGAAAACTTGAAAAGAAATACAATTTTTGAGGCCTTTTTAGTTTTTCTTTTTTTTGGGACATATCTCGGTCATAAATGAACCGATTTTGTGGATTCTCATTAGAGTGGGTAATATTCCCAATATACATATATATCCGATAACTGGGGCTTTCTAAAAACTGATTTCAATAAACAGATGGACAGATAAACAACTTTGTATAAACTTCTCTATCAATAACAATCCAGAAAATATATATTTTTTGAAGTCGTATATGAATATTATAGAAATTACAAATGGAATAACAAACTTATATACCCTTTAAACCTGTGGTATAACAAAGAGAATCAAATGAACTGCCACCAACTACAAGCACATGTTATTACACATGAGGTTAACCATATAATACCAGAAACAACAACAGCAACAGTAGAAGTAGCAGGAACAACAAAATAGCTAACAATTACAACAAAAGTTGGGTTAAACAAATATACCAAAAACTTATAGGTTGTTCTATTACACAACTACTTACACTTGTACATATATATGCATATATCTGCGATCAATAAAATAGCATATATTTTATTTTAATTAATTTAAATTAACAATAAAGAAAATAATAAATAAAGATTTCACATAATATGTGTGAAAAGGTTGTAAGATATTTTGAATGCTATAAAAATGGCCAGTCAAACAAAAACTAGCACCAATCTTGAATTCTTTAGAATAAATCTTAAATTACAAAAAAAAAAAAATTAAATTGATTAATGTTACTAAGTTAGACTACTAAGTTAATATATTAGTACCGAAAAAAAATTATGCTGGTCTGCTCTCTTATTAGAATTGATTTCTGATTACTCTATCTCCCAGAATTTTTGAATTTTTGGAATTCTTAGCTTAAAATCCAATGCAATGCATCATTACACAATAGCAAAAATACTATTTTGATCGTATTTTATGTTACTATAATTTTTTTTTTTTTTAATTCTGAACATAGGATTTTAATTACAGTCTCATCTGGGGTCTGTGGTGTCTATCTCATTAAAATGCCTTATTGTTTCAATACCGCATTTATGTTATATATTAACGGCATTTCCTTCGTGTCTTATGAAGCTATGATTCTACCAATTATTTATAGTTATACAGAGCAATAAATCACAGATTTTTTTACTAATCAGTTTGAGGAATCATGATATTCGACAGTAACAATCCCTTTTTGGTTTTTTGATTATTTTGATACACATTTGATTACTTTGTCTTTCCTATATATCAGCGTGATCTCCTGCCCTCAAATTAAATAATTTATGACTTATTTGACCAAGAAATATATCTACAATTAACTCATATAAAATGTAAGAGGGACTTTGGAAATTCTACCTTTTTAGACTTCGAGCATAAATATTTAATTCCATGAATTGTAAATAAATAAATAAATAAATATAATACTTCTTGTCGCTTTTACATGTTGTTTGTGTTCCTTAAGTGAAATAATGCGGTAACTTATGGAATGGCGTACTATGCCTGTAACCACAAAATTTGAAATATTGGTGCAGCACTAACAAGATTCAAATTTTTGGAATGCAATGTCATTTCTGATTAACTAGTCAACAAAATTTTTTATTTCAGCATAAATATTTATTTCAGAAATATTTGTATATAAAGATGTAGCCCACTTTAACCGTTCTATATATTTATTACCTTACCTATTTCAACCAATATATATAAAAATGATTCCCTATTGTAGTAAATATGATAGAAATTGATTTGAATTAACATTTTAAATGATTTTACTATAAACCAAAATATTAAAATTTGCTTAATAATTTATATTGGCAGTTCTATTATTTGGACTACATTATATCAAAACTTTTTTTAAAAAACTGTTAATAATTCATGAAATGTGAACATTTCTCAGAAAATGGGTCTTACATAGGAAAGCAGTGCTTCAAATAACAATTTTATAACGTATTTGGAGCGAAAATATCTAAAATAAAATATACCTTGCGTTAAGTAAAAATAGGTCTTATAATGCTATTATTTTGAACGGCAGTGTATATATAAGCGTGTTTGTTGTTATTTGTTTTTACGAGTGAATAAGTGTTGATATTTTTGCAGGCACATTAAAACAAAAATAATAAAAACAATATAATAAACCGGTAAAATGTTTATAATTAACAAGCAATAATGTATACTTACATATACATACATGCGCTTACAAACATAGACATAAACAAATAAATAAACAACACACACATAAACGACATTAAACAATTTCACATAAAAAAAGTACTAAGATCAGTCATTAAAAATATAACTTAAAAATTTCAGGATGATAAACCAACCATAAGTTTACAAAGGCAGTTTGAATTTAGTAAGTTCCTCCTTTTTCAAGACAAATTTGCGATTTTTTTAAATTATATTTATTTTAGTACAAATAAAAATAATAATAACAATGCAATTAAAATAGCGTAGATCGATCCATAGTAACAAAAATTAACACAAAAATAAATATTAATCATTCTAATATTTAATTAGAGCCATTTTAAAAGACAGTTCACGGTAGACGGATTTAATTTTGATGGGTAAATTATTCCATAATTTTACAGCACCAAAAAAGAACAGTCTTAATGATGATAAGTAGTTGTAATTAGGTATTGTTAAGTCACCGTATAACATTTATTAATATGTTGTTAAATTCATTATTTTATTTTATATTTATTTCTACTTAATTTTGCATTTTTATTGAATTTAAATTTATTCATATTTTTGGGCCACACATTCCACCATAATGTAATGTAAATTTTGTTAATATGGTCCACTGTAACTTATTTTGGTAATTTACCGTTAGGTAATATTTGTTTTCTTATTTTACACAACATTATTGTTTTGTTTTGTTAATTACCTTTTTATTTTTATTTTTTATTTTACTTATTTAATAGCCAATAATATTACAATTGCTTACAGGCTAGCATATATATTATTCTTAAAGCTATTTACAATAAAATGTTTTTCATAATCATTCAGTAATAAAGTCTTATTACACTGTGCGACTAATGATAGGGGTCAGTGATCGGGAACGGTTCAAACTACCGGGGAAAGTTATATCGGTAAAAAAGAAGTTATACGTATCCCGGCGTTTCGCTGGGTCACGTCTAGGAATCGAGATATATCGATTTGAAGTTAGTAACTATCATATAGGGGAAATTGTGACCTTTGGTGGTCTTTTTTCTGAAATAACTCGAGAACCACCAGTCCGATTTTGCTGAAACAAATTTAAAAAAATTAGGAATTACAATTGCTTTAATCTGTTCATACAACATTTCGCTACGTAAGCAACAGTTTCGCAGTTATAAATAAATGTATGAAAAAAACTATTTTTTGCTTAAAAAATTGAATTTTTTATTTTTAATTCATAAAAAATCCAAAACGGTAAAAAAAGTGTCAAGTCCTATTACTTTCACGTAAAGTCACATAATCTTTAAACAAAATGAGACATATATCATGAAAATCGATGGACGCGTTTCGCTTTTATTCACAATTAAGTGAAGGTATCTCATTTTGATACGAATATTGATTTTATGTTTCAATGAATTTGGATAATATTAATTATATATTATTTATTGTAATTATTAACACGTAAAATTAAAAATTATTACAGGTAATTATTAGGTTATTACATAGATACATAGGTTATAAAAATCGATGAACGCAAAACTTATTTTCGTTTGTTTGCGCCCTTTACTTTCTTGCGTGGTGGTTCGCCCACTTGTTCAGAGTCTGTATCGGATGAGGATCTGTCTTCATCTGAAAAAATCAATTGTTTTTAATCATCTTCATTTTTGTGACTTACCCTCGGAGGAAACTCCCATTGTATATTCTTCTTGAGAAAGGTTTAATTCTGCAACAATCTTGTTCATTCTTGCTTGTGATATTGGAATTATTTTGTTCGATGGGCCGGTTTCTGGTGTTGGTTTATAGGTGAAATCCGATTGATCCATTGTTTCAATAGAAAAAGAAGTTTCTCTGTCAGGACTTGGAAGCGGTTGAATTGGTATTTCATCCGAATGCGGTAGAGGTATTTGTGCACTTTTAACAGATATATAAACTTTTCGTTTAAGGCCTTTACGATTTACTCCACATATATTTTTTGCGCAAGCGTAACAGTTGTCGGAATTGTGCTCTCCAGGATCAGTCCAAATCATTGGTATACCAAAACGAAGTGAACTGCGTTTCCGTTGGATCCACATGTTAAGACCATTGTAGCACGTTTTACAAATTTTGTCTGGGACCCACGAAACGCCGCGAATTATTTCGGAATCAAAATAAAGTTTAAAAGCGCGCTCCACTTGCTCAGTGAGTAATGCAGCATTTGTGGAAAAAGCTCTTTTGCCACAAACGTAACAAAATAAACTGATATTTTCTGAACAATTTGTACTCATTTCGGCTTTATACTTTTATTACTTTTTCGTCACTTTTAAAAAACCGTAATTTACGCGTTCGGAGACACTTGTTGAATGACAAAAATCGATCAGTGAACACCTATAAATACTACGTAAGTTTCAATATTTTACTGAGAGGTACTTATGAATTCGCGCATCTTTTAAGGGTGGCTATAAACCTGATTCGTGTACGTTTTAAATTTTTCGAAACGTTCTAAAACATGACCACTCATAAATGTGGGTGCAATTTGTGTAAAAAAATTATGCAGGTAGCCAACGGAAAAAACCCAAATAATTAAAAAAGTGCACTTTCCTTTTTTCCTCTTAATTGTCCACGCACATTTATGACCGTTTTTTAGTTTGTTACCGCTACCATAAAAATCAAATAACCTTTTGTTTATTACTTTTTTTTTAATTCTGACAATCATAAAACAAGTCATCAATGTTTTTTCCAAGGAATTTTGAGCATATCTCGAGAAAATTTTTGAAATTCATACCTTCACTTAATTGTGAATAAAAGCGAAACGCGTCAATCGATTTTCATGATCTATGTCTCATTTTGTTAAAAATTATGTGACTTTACGTGAAAGTAATAGGACTTGACACTTTTTTTACCGTTTTGGATTTTTTATGAATTAAAAGTAAAAAATTCAATTTTTTAGGCAAAAAATAGTTTTTTTCTTCATACATTTATTTATAACTGCGAAACTGTTGCTTATGTAGAAAAACGTTGTATGAACACATTAAACGAATTGTAATTCCTAAATTGTTTCAGCAAAATAGGACTGGTGGTTCTCGAGTTATGTCAAAAAAAAAAAGACCACCAAAGGTCACAATTTCCCCTACATGACTTCAAATCGATATAACTCGATTCCTAGACGTGACCCAGTGAAACGCCGAGAAACATATAACTTCTTTTTTACCGATATAACATTTCCCGTTGGTTTCATCCCATCCCGATTTTGACTGTCGCATAGTGTTATTTAACTAAATCAAAAATACTCCTCTGTTGAATTGCTTATATATAAGCCTCATGGGTTGGCATAATTGGTTCGAAAATATTTGTTTTTTAAAGGAGTATAATTCCTAGTTGGACGATTTGGGATTACGAATTCGATCTTACGAATCAGAAACTCAGAATTAATTGAATTAAATTAATTGCAAATGAAATACTGATATATTTTCTCCTAATTTCAATAGTAGGGAGATCAATAATAGGATTTCATGGAAGATTATGAAGAAAAAATAAGAGAAATTCGTATTGAGGATCCCAGACCACTGAAGCATATTACAGGATTGGTCTTACGAGAGATGTGAATAATTGCTTGGAAACGTAAGGATCGTTAAACTCTCCTCCCCAACGCTTGAAGAAACCTAAAACTCCTTTTGCCTTATTAATCATTTGTGAAACGTGGGAATTAAAGGATAGTTTACAATCAAGCAATACACCCAGATCAAGAAATTCTTCGACTAGATCAGGTTGATACTCATTTATTGTGTGTCTATAGAGTACTGGACTTCTTCTGTAGAACACCATGTGTTTACACTTTCTTAAATACAGATCCATTAGATTCATCATACACCAATCATAAAATTTTCAAGATCTGATTGGAGTAAGGAACATTGGTAGGAATAGTTATAGCTATAGAACAGCTTTACATCATCAGTATACATTAATATTTTAAAATTCTTAATGCAAGCTGGTAAATCATTTATATATATTAGGAATAATAAGAGGTAGAGATGACTACCTTGCGGGACACCGAATAAAACAGGAATGGTTTTCGATGTACATTCTCTAAATAATACACATTGGATCTATAAGTCCGTGACTTTTCGAACTTCCCTCGAAGTTGTATGAAATACAACACTATTCCCATCAAGTACCACCTGCCAATAGCATACTGTCTAATTTTGAGCAAGTGTCATCATTTACTTTGCCTAAAATAATAGGATTTTTGATGGGAATAGTGTTGCATTTTATATAATTATGAGGGAATTTGGAAAAGTCATGGACTCACTGATCCGCCCTCGTATTGTGTCTGTCTGTAAACCGGAATAAAATGCAATTATAACTGAGGTTGTGAACTTCAAAAGGTTAATAGTAGTAGTGGAACACTTTTTCCTAAATCCATTGTGAAATGGGGAAAGATAATAAACAACTTAATGTGAAAGTATTTCAGTAGCTATATTTTCGAAAAGTTTTAGAATAACACATTAATTTAGCAATACCTCTACAATTGGAAATGTTGAAACTGCTTCCGGATTTAAACAAGGGTATAATATAAGATTTCCTCCAAACTTCAGGAAAATAACCACTGAATATTGGTATGTTGAATAAATAGGTTATTGGAGATATGGATGACCATCAGGTCTACATTTATCAGAATGTTATAGATTCCGCGCAGCTGTCAGTACCATCGATTTATCTAATGTTGGACAATTTATTAGAAATTGGATATGGAAAATTGAAGAGTTGATGCATTTCTTTATCAGAAGAAAGCAGCAAAAATATGGCAAATATCTGCATCGTTTGAGGATTTTTTTATATGCAAATTTCATCATGGATGGATATCTAGAGACTGCACGATTATAATTTACAAACTGGTAAAAATATTATGGATTATTTCTAAAGCCTCTTTTCACCTTAAAAAGATAATTATTTTAACACTGCATATTTTCTGAATTGATCTTGATATGGAGTATCTCATATAATCAATATATAAACCATACTTTTTATATTTCTTTATAAAGTTTTTTTTTCAAAATTTTCAAGCCATTGAGTTGCTTTGTATTCCAAAGCGGTCCATAATCTCATAATTAGAATTGATTTCTTAAAACATTTAAATAAGCCATCATAGAATTTATTCAAAATGATTTCAACATTACGAATGCATATTTTATTGTAACACAGCAACAAATTTGCTTTCCTGGTAAGCTAGAAGGTATAATTGGAAACAAAAATAAACTGCTTATTTTTTTTCTGAATAACTAGTTATTTTTGTTCGAGTTGTCCACAAATTCATGTAGTTATTTTTAGACTCTAGGGATACTCAAATAAATATATGTACTTAAACGAAAATAAAAAAATTGCCGTCAGTGAGATTTGAACTTGGACACAAATTGACCATTCATTTTCAGTGGCTAACGTCTTGGTCAGTATGCCATCTCGCACTTAATTTTCTAAGTGATAAAAATTTTTTTTAGTATAAAATATTTTTTGAGACCTTTTTATTCTAAAAAACTAACAGCATCAGATAAGTGTTCGTTTTCGACTTTTCTAAACCGAAAGGAATCTTTTTTTGGACGTTTTCACAGAACAAATGAACAGAGTCGGTTTTCTAATAACTGAGATGTCGGTCAAAATGAATTTTTGAACTTTGTGAAGCTTCCATGACAACAGCAAAATTCGTTTTTGTAGAAATGTGCTGTAAATATTTTTATAAAATTTCGGTTTTGAGTTAATTATCATATACAATCCAAACGCAACCAAGTTATAGGCAAAAGTTTGAAAAAATTATTAAAAATATACACACAAAAATACATAAAAAAGCATTGCAATGAATTTCAGTGTTGTTGTTTTTTGTATAAGCATGTATCTACATAAGCGACAGGCACAAAGACAGGACGTATAAATTTGAATATGTTAATACATTTGGTTTGTTTACGCTTTTTGTTGCGAATGTGTTTGTTATATCTAGCATATAAAAAAATAATAATTTTTTTATATAATAATTTTTGTTAAAAGCTAGATCAAAACTAAATGATTTTTTGTTTTTTATTTACTCTCAATTGTTTAGCTTCATTAGTTTCGTGTTGTGTGCCGAAAAAGCTCGGGTCCGAAGTACTATGGGCGCCGGTGTTTGATCTACATACAAACATATGTATGTAAATTTATTAGTTATCAGAAGCTATCGGTGTTGTTGTTGTTTCTTTAAGCAACAGCTCTTGCTATGATAGTTTAATTTTGTGTTTATATTTTTCTTGTTTGGAAAAAAGTTTATATTATTTTTGTAAGTATAAATTTGAAAATATGAAAGCATACTTTAAGGGGTGCATTTTATTATTTGTTTGTAAGGTGAGGAAGGGTATAAAACATTCGAGATAGCAGAATATAGCGCTCTAGTTTGTTTATTAAAATTTTTATTTTGTAATAAATAATAAAGTGATTAATATTAATTTTTTTCACAATATAAATTCTTCATTTCTTTCTCTCCCTCCCTCTGTTGCAATAAGCATTTGTTTTTTATATAAAAAATTAAAAACCATATTGTTTTTGGATCCAGCAGAAATGTAATGAAAGCTAAAAAAACTCATTGACATTATATTTTGCACTGCTTGACTGTTTTGTGTTTATGTGATATTTTTTATAACCAGAATTTTCTTGAATACAAAAACTTCATTGTTTATTTTAACCAACAATACCAATACGTTCGAAAGTACCAACATCATCATTATTATCGTCATAACCATCAATATCATCACCTTTTTATTACCTAGAACAACACTAATATAATTTTCATTATCATTGCCACAAGGTTTCGTTTTGGCGTTTTATTGCTGTAGCTGTTGTGTTTGCTACTGTTGTTTAAGTTTAATGATCATTATTATTGTCATTATCCTGCTGTGTTTAAATGATACCGGTCGCATTGTTGCTGTCATAGCTGTAACGTATGTGTGTATGTATGTATGTACGTATATATATGTATATGTATGTTTATATTTTTATGTACCTTTTCAGATGTTATTTTTATGAATATATGTATGTGCTTGAATTGCATGTGCACTGTTAGGTGGATCAACAAGTAAATGGTAAAAGGTATTTATGAACAGGTATATGCCGCAAGATTCTTTAATTTTGGCAAGTTAATTCCTACGCTAATGACATACAAATACTAGCATTTTTGGAAAGGAAAATGTCAACTACAATTTATATTGATTTAATAAATAATGACATGGAAAATATTATTTGATGCTCAACGGAAAACAAAATAAATCTGAAACCGTTGAAAACATGTGCAATGAATTTTGGTAACATTCCTTTGAATGAAAACAGAATGTTTTCACAATCATGTGAATAAACTCATTTCAAGTCTGTTTTGCATTGAGGCGAATATACAGTGTTGGTTATTATTTATTAGAACTAAGGTTGTAAACTATTCGACATTGAAGTTCATCGAATAAAATTTCATAGTTTTTTAAATTATTCGGTTGATCGAATAAAATTTGAGCTTTCTTCCATTAATCGAAAGAACATATAATAAAATATATTGTCGAAATAATTATTTACAAGTTTAAAAAAAATATAAAAACTAGTATTTTTCAAATCAATTTTTAGTTTTATTAACGTAAAATAAATATAAAAATAACAATACATTAACATAGAACAAAAATATATAAAAATTGAGGCAATATTCAAATTACAGACAACTTATATAATTTTTTAAATAATCATTGATAAAGAATATAACTATACAGGAGAGCTGAAATGAATCATTAATTTTTGAATTTGTCAAATGAACTGCAATTCGTTTCCAATTCAAATTAATTTGTAGAATGAATTGCAATTTGTTTCTACTTCAAATAAATTTGTCAGAGTGAATTGCAATTCATTTTCAACTCATTTGAATTGATTGAAATTTTAATTGATTTTTTAAGTAAATCTAAGCATTACTGTCGTGTTGTTATTCAACTAATTTTTTATGTAAAAGACAGTAAGCATTACTCTCGTTTTGTATATCACCTAGTATAGTCCAAAGACAAAAAATTCTTAGATTTGAAATTCCCATGACATACTCGAATAGTCAGGTAGCGGCAGAATAGGAATTGAATTATTAGGTATCGGCGAAAATCCTATCAAAATGGGAGAATTTTGTTTATTTGCTAAATTTTTATTTTTATCAAATTTCCATTTTTCTTTCCCCCTGGATCTGCTCTTGAATTTGATTGATTGCAACTCATTTTTGATTTCATTCATTTGAATTGCAATTCATTTTTTTAATTCATTTGAACGAATTCAAAATTAATTCAATTCAAACGAATTGGAAATGAATTTCAAATTTTTCTACAAATTCATTTGAAATGAATTTCAATTAATTTCTGCCTAATTCATTTGAATTGATTCAAATTGATTCAATTCTTTTTTTTTTTTTTTTTGTGAAATTCAAAGTAAGAATAGCATTAAAAGCAAATCTAGTTTTCTTGCTCTTTTTAGATTTTTCTAATAAAGTCAATGACCATCAATATTGTTGAAATCTATTTTTAAATTTTTTAATATTATTTATTGATTGCTTGATTGAGTTCAGTTAACAAACGATTGTCATATTTTTCAGAATCTTGAATTATTAAAATAATTTTTAAATAAAAATAAATGAAATGATCTTTAAAATAAAGCATTTACTTATTCATTTGTTTCACTTTTTATTGAATATTAAATAATAATAATAATAATAATAATAATAATAATAATAATAATAATAAAATAAAAAATTTCAGAATAACTTATACGTCTCCTATTTATTCTAACTTTAAGATGTTTGATTAAAGAACTTATTTTGTAAAACGAAACGTTTCCAAATATTAGAATTTTGTATAAAGAATACTGGGAAATTTTTAGAAATTCGAATTTTTTCCAAAATGTGGCCAAATAAATGGCTTTCACCTGAAATCTAATATTCCGCGGTTTTCACATTTATATATCCTAACGAAGTTTTCAATAATTTTCGACACGGTTTTCTAGCTAATCAAAACTTTTGCATTTATAATTTCCAATAGGAATTTGTGTACAATATACTAATTTAACAAAAACTCCTTTTGAAAAATTATTCGATTATTCGAAATTGAAAAACTTTGTTCGCTCGATAAGAATAAAAAATTAAAGTTCTCAAGTATATCTTTTATTTTAAGTAAAATTGTTACATGGCTAATTCAAACTATTAAAGTCATGCATTTAAAAAGTTAGGTTAAAGTTGAATTTATTAAGGAATAAATATTTTTGCAATAATTTATATTTAAGACATATTTAATTTTTGTTATATTTACCTTACTCGCATAATTACTATGTAGTCGTTTTGGCCAAAGATTATTAATTTATATATGAAGCTTAAAAAAACTACTCAAAAAAGTACATGTACTGCAATTGTTTTTCTTTTGAATGAAATTTTTTACTAACAGATTCTTAGACACAGGTTTTTTTGACAAGCGACTTAGATTTTTTGTAACGGAGCTTCATATCTATGTTAATCTTTGGTTTAGGGCTTCACAGCTTGTTGATTGTTAATGAATAAGACAAAATAAATAAATAAAATAAATATTTTCTCTTTAATATAAATTTGAAACTTGGAATGTGTCTTTAACAAGTTTTGTTAAAAACGTGTAAAAATATGATCTTTGTCATTATCAGCGATAAAAAGGAATCAATATAATTCCGTTTTTGTGAGACCTCTTCATTCGTCAGAAATATAAATAGAAAGTAAATATTAAATAGAAGATAGATGTTTACTTATAACCAGTCTGTGGCATTGAGATATATAATAACCAGTGGTTTCTTCCCAAAATCCATGTGTCTGGTTACGTTCAGTACTGACAATATTTATGTGAAAATCGTTTTTGTGATCCTTTCAGATGCATCAGTGTTCATAAAATAGGAGTCCTCGCCTGCCTCCTCAAATGAAGATCTCCCTGAAAATTTGAAAAAAATCAAGTATTGTTGTTATAAAATATTTTAAAAAAACTGTTTTGTTGTTGTAATGCTTGAAAGTAGCGGTATTTTTTTTTTTTTGTTTTTTTTTTTTTTTTTTGATACTAAAAGAAAAGATCTTATACATTTTTCATTTCAAAAATAATTACAAAGATTCTTTACATTATAAAATTATTTACACAATTATTTGTTGGTTTAAATTTCATTTCCTTTTAAATATTAACATTATTTCTCAAAAAAAAAAAAAAAAAAGGGTTTTCGGTTCATGGCCTGAAGAAATTTGACCGAATTTAATTTATTTTTATTTATCATAATTCTCCATATTTTTTCGAGATCAGATGTACTAAAATCTGTCTATGTTTAAAATTTCTATTTTACTATACTATTATTTATTATGTGACATGGTTTAAATTTTTAAACTGATTGTTTAAATTACCACGGGATTCTACGATATTGTTCTGAAAATATTTATTTGAGTACATTTGCGATGAACAAAAGGAATAGAAAGAAAGACAACAAAAAACTTGTTTTTTTCAGATTTTGTAGAAAAGGTTTTCGTTTAATGACTTATACGAGTATATGGTTAGACTACAGGTTATATTTAATTCTACACTCAAAGATTTTCTCTCATCTGTTCATATGGTATGATGAGGTTATCTTCAAGTACCTTGCAACTGCCTCTTGAACTACGTCATCGTAACATTTTTTATTTCTCTAATTGATTTATAATCCAAAAGGAGTCTTAACTGGTATAATCTATTTTACTACTGATCGAAAATTTTTTTAACAAAGCCAATAAGATATCGATATCTTAAGTGGAGCCTAGCTCTTAAGGAAATTGTTTCTATTTCCCAGTATGTGCATTAGAGTTATAACCAGGGCAACCAAAAAAACGAACCAAACTATTAGTAAGTTATCTGCTTCACACATTCATATAACTTTTGGCATCGATTTGTTGTAACATATTTTTGCATATTTTAGTCATAATAGCATATTTTTGCATATTTTAAGTTTAGCAGCATACTTTGTCATATTTAAATTAAAAAAATCATAATTAGGAGCATATTTTTGCAATTTAAATGGCACATTTTTTACATACTAAAGAGCATTATCTTACATATCTTACACTTAATAGAAAAATTTTGTGTGTTAGGCACGCAGTAGAATTTTTTTACATAATCTGCTACTAATGAAAAATTGTTTATACTGCCACGTCATACGTTTTCCAAATCCCATTCCTTAATAATTTTCATCTTATTAATTGATGGAAAAAATAATGTTTTAAGAGCATATTTTTTTAATTTTAAGGGCACATTTTCCAATTTCAAGAGCATTTTTTTTGCGCATAAAATTCTTCTATATTTTTGGTTGCCTGGGTTATAACTGTTTGCAATTTTAGCAAATGTCCAAGATACCATAGCAAGGCCTTGTAGAGCACTAAATAGCATAAAAGAGTGTGATATTAATTTTTCGTGATCGTTAAAAGTTCACGCGGCAAACGCGGCGAAATTTTTATATCATTATTTTTATGGTATTGTTTTGGGATACAAAATATTATAATTTCTACCAAGTTATATAAGTTGTGCTTTTTGCTGCGTAATTTCTTTTTTTTAATTTTTAACGGTATTTTTCATTAAAGGTTTAAAGTTTCGACATTTTTGATGCAGTTTTTAACGAAAAGTCATTTCGATGTAATTTGGCAGAGAATATGTACAAAAATGCGGTAAAATTTTCAAAATCATTTTAGAAACCACGACCTGTGCGTGCAATTTTTCTTCAAATCGATTTGAAGAACTATACAATATTGCAGTTTAAAGTTCAAACATAGTTATACCCTAATGTACATGATTGCTGTGACATGAGTTTACGACCGGTTCATAGTCAGAATTTTTCTCTTCCTTCCAAAAAATGAAAAGTGATACTGAATACTTCGTTTGTAATAACTGCAGGCTAGTTATTCGCAGTGAAAAAATTACGGATTTAATTGTGATAATAATGTAACGTTACGTATATGTCGCTTGTATAAAGTGAGAAATAAGCATAAAAGTCAACAAGTGCCCACCTTAAGAAACTCACTTCTATGAAGTTTCCCTACTCTTATAGATTGACGTACCACTAATGTCCACAGATAACTCACTATCCATTAATTTGTATTGTTAGATATTGTATACTGCACGATTTTTTGGAAGACTGTAACGTGACTGATAGTGTCAAAGTCCTAAGACAAGTTGAGGGTCAGCACAGGTTCTATACTATTGCAAGGCCTATGTTGGTTAACACTCTTTGACATCTGAGTTGCTATGAAGATTAATGTTATGATAATAGGGTGTATTTTCTGCCATTCATTATGGTGCTTAGCTGTTGGAAGTAGAGTTATCTGGGCCAGAAAAGGATCCTTAAGTATTTCGAGTGTTTTTTATGATCGTCTAATTCCTTCTTCCTTCTATTTTCAGCATCGCACGTAAAGATGTTGGTAACGGCATTGTCACTACAGTAACATTATGTTCTCATTGTTAATATTCATTAATTTTAATAATACTGTGTTTATGATAATTTTATTAATATGAAAAAAAACATTTTTTCTACAACTATTATACATTATAAATGTTTTTCCTTGTTCTTGAACCATATTTTGTTTTCAAACCCTATTAATATTATTATTCCCATAACAACAAAATCTTACAAATAAATATGATTGCAAATATGGTTGAAAACTTCTTCGTTTTTGAATTGATTTTTAACGTTTGTTTCCCATCTTCATTATAATTCCCATTTATACATGAATTAATATAAGTAAAAAAAGGTTTGCTATACTTGTTAATAAAAATTATCTTGTACACACAATATATGAAGGTATAATATATGATTCAATAAACAATTTATATAAATAATAATATTTAATTTGTTTTATTTCAATATTTATCATATATCGATGGAAAAATATGTTGAAATGGAAACATAATGTGATAAGATGGAATGGAATACTAATATGGTAAAATGAAATCATAATCTTATAGAATAGGATAATAATGATAGAATAGGATAGTAATCTAGTAAGATGGTGTAACAGATCAGTCTTCCTTTTCCTTAAAGTTTTCTGGGGGTTTTATATCACCTAATATAAGTAGTTAACAATATAAGTAGTTAGAAAAATGGATTTTTTTCCAAAAATAATAATAATAATAATAATAATAATAATAATAATAACAATAATAATAATAATAATAATAATAATAATAATAATAATAATAATAACAATAATATAATGACAACAAATAAATAAATTAATCACGGAAAAAACTATTTTTCATCATACCCAGTCATGTTTGAAAAAATATTAAATTTTGAGAAAATAAAAATCTTATATATCCATATACATATAGAATGATATTAAAGTGACAATAACTTTGGAAAATTCTTCAGTATGTTTTCTTAGTAAATAATTTTATCTGACAGTACCATTTCAATGAAAAATATGACTAGTGCACGCAGAGAAAAAATATAGTTGTAGTGACCATAATCTAAGAGCAAAATATTATGATTAGATCACTGATCACAGAGAAAAATACAAATAATTATAAGTAATAATTATTATGGTTCCACTTATTCATATTGCATCCGATTTTATGGTTTGTTTTTTTATGTTTTTTTATAATTGAACAATCTTATTACCTTACTATACCACATTGTTATATTATGATTCCATTTTATTATATCATTACCTCACATATATATATATATATATATATATATATATATATATATATACATATATATAAATATTTACGTATATATAAATATTTACATATTATTAATTATACATATAATTTTTGCAATGAATCATATTAAAATTCTTATTGAGTGTAAACGCTAAATGACAGAATTTAATCAAAATCATTGTTATCATGAACACGGAGTTTTTAAAGTTCAATAAAGTTAACAATGAGAACATAATATTGTTGTAGTAATAATGATGTACCCATGTTTTTTCTCTGCGTGTATATGCATTCAAATTGATTTACACATACGTTTTCGATTTAAATACAAAAAATTGTTACTCACAATAATAGATACAGTGGATTAATTTTTAGTTTTTATACTTATCATTAAAAACACTACCTCAAAAATTTATCTTATATAAGGTTTGTTTGGTATTGAAAATGGCGAAATCTTTAGTTCACACTTTTAGTTCACTCTTAAACAAAAGGAAATACGATAAAGAAATTTTGGACAGATTGTTCGAAGATCGATATAAAGTTGGAAACCAAAAAGTGAAGGAAACATTCATTGTACTAAATAGGAGAGGAGAATGGTCCAAAATAAGAATATATATATATATATATATATATATATATATATATATATAAGGAAGACATTTAAGAACAAGCAATATAAATGGTAAACCTCATAAAATAAGCTCAGAAAGGTCCAAAAACAGTTTGTCCTCGTCTTGTGCGAGACAAATTGCCGGGAAGAATTGCCACAAAAATTCCATTAATGCGTATAAAAAATTTAAAGATATGATTAGAATTTGATAAAGAGAATGTACTTTAGATTGAACGTGAAGGCGATAAAAATTAAGAATCCTATTATTTAATGGTGTTGGCCCTATTTATCGCATTGATAATACAGTTTACGCAGATAAGTACAGCGACATATTGGAAAATGTTATTTTTCCATATGTCGCAGAGAATATGCCATAATGGCCGCAAACATAGGAAGAGGTTCTCCCAGAATAATGTCCACGTTTTCCAAGTCAATCTCCGGATCAGAAACCTAATAAAGGTATTTAAAAGTATTTAAAAATGTGATACGTTTGAAACTTGTCTGAAGCTGATATCTAGTATGCCCAGACGAATGCAAAAAGTTGTCCAAAATAAAGATGAATATACAGAATATTAGTTCTCGTTTAATATTATCTAATAATTTTTAATAAAAACTTAACTAATTTTTAATTTATGTATTTTTCTTTAAATGTGTTTATTATTATGAGTATCTAAATTGCTTAAGTAGTAATGCAATTGTCAAATATTATTATGACTTTTTTTAGCTTCCAATTTTTTTTTTTTTTGTTGATAAAAAAAAGTATGGGCTTATATTTTTTAATGAACGAGAACGTGCTTTTTATTTTCTTTATATGAAGCGAACTTAGGTGCATCTATTATATTGAAACATTTTATTTTTAATTCTATTTTAAATGAAACAATTTCCCATTTTTTTTAATCGTAATAATACTACGTTTTTGATACGAGTAATATTTATTGGAGTGTAAGTGTGATGGTAGAGTAGCGGTGAAAGTGTTTTTACCACATCCTTTTTGGCAACATCCTGTTTATAACTTGCATGCCTGAATATTATTTTCCCATTGCCGTTAGTTTTTTTTACACTCTCCCTGTCTTCTGTCCCTCAGTAATTTACAGTCTCTCCTGGGGCTGTATATTTTTCATATTTCACACATACTTGTGGGTAATTTTTTAATTCTTATGTATGTGTTTATACATACATATATAAATTAAAATATTATGTATATGACTGTATGCCAATGTTTTCGCTATTGTGTTGTGTTGCGTTGAATCGTGGTGGCAATTTTTTGTTATTTTTTTTTTCTGAAAAAAAAGCGGAAGTGCATTGGAGTTAATTTTATTCGCCAATAAAGCCGTTCATATGTTTTCGTATATAACATGATTACAATAACCTACCAAGAATATTGAAAATTATTAATATATTTTTTTAATTTAAATGTAACGGGAGGGGAAAAAATGCATATTTTTTTTTGCAACACAATTGACGAAGCAGCTACAGTAGCAGCATAGGATATACGCAAGTTCAGGCGCGGATACATAGGGGGAGAAGGAAATTATCTCACCATCGCCTCCCTCCCCACCCACATTTTATTTCTTAACTAAGAAAAATTAAAAATATCGAACAAATTTACACAGGGAAAGGGAAAAAATACAAATTATTTTGCAAAAAATAATAGTTTATCGATATCAGAAAAAGGCAGAATTTTTTTTTTTTTTTTTTTGCAATAGAGAAAAATATTTTAATTTCATTTCTTTTTCCTAGTTTAAAAAAGGTATTTCCAAATTATTGCATAATATTTCTTTAAGTGATACTTTTATCACTTAAAAAAAATATATTTAAATTACGCTAACAAATTTTATTATTACTTAAAAATTTTAACTTCATGAAAAGATATTATTTATAAAATAAAAAAATTTTGAATATACTTTTTATTTTATCTTAATAATTTTACTGTCTATATGTCTATGTCGAACAAAAAATTCATTTCAAAAAATTTTAAAGAAAATAACAATAAAATGTTAAATTTATTTATTGTTTTCCATACATTTTCTTGAATCGAATTTTTCTTTCGACTTAAAGAAACAGGCGGTTATTTTTCTTGTAACGAGAAATTGTTGGAATATAAGTTAATAATTGAAAGATATCGGTAAAATAAAAATAAACGTTTAAAACTCTTAGGGATGACTACAATAAAAATAAAATAACATTAAAATTTCTTGACAGGATCTCTTGAAAACTGTATTTAACTTAGAAATTCTGGTAACTGGACATAATATATCATTGATCAACATAGTTCTTCCTCCAATTTTTATGTGAAATATATATTTTGCAAGTAAATTTGTAAAGCTAGCCGACCAGTCCGATTTAAATAAAAATTCACATATGTTTGCTAATATACATATATTTTTGTTCTCATCCGATTTCAAAGATTAGTGTATTTTCCCTAATTAAGGCTTTCATTTAATTTTTATAATTTTTGAATTATTCGTATCTGGAAATTAAAAATTCGAATTTTAACAAAACCTGGATCTAATTGGATTTCCTCCAAATTTTGTAAAAAATCTCACATAATTAACTACTAGAGTGCAAAAATAAAAATATTCTGAACTTAAAATTTAAGAAATAATAATCTTTGAAATATTTTAAGCCATGAAAGCGTTATCACACATAAAATGCGATACTTATTTCCTACGATTTTATAAATTTGTATGTAAATGGAACTAGTCGATTAGAAATTAAAGATTTTAGAAAATACTCATGTGATCTACTCATAAAATAATTTGGGTGGTTCTAGTTGTATTACAAAAAATCTACAGCACATATTTATATTATTTAAAAACCATTGTTTGCTTTGCTTTTTAGTAACATATAGGGACAGTGTTACTAAAAAGCATTAAAAACTAAAACTATTCTCCAGAAAATTTCAAACATTGTTTTAGAACTTGAAGAGTAATTTTCCGAATTATTTACCTATTGGTCATCCATTTTCAGTTTTAATCCATTTTAAAAAATCTGGATTAGTTCCGAAGTAATCAAAAGGATTAATACTTATGTATATAATTTCGTATGGCTTTCATATAAAATATAAATTTTGTTTTCGCATGTTGAAAAACAAATAAGACTTATCGTCTACACAGCGAAATATTTAAATAATTTTAATCTAGCCTTGATGAAAAAATGAATGTACGGCGAAGATTATGTGTAAATGTTTTTATCTGAAATCAATGAAAATGACTTTATTTAAAAAAAAATTTCTTTGAATTTTATAAATTTCAGATTTTATTATTTCATAATTTTAATTCCATTTTTAGTAGAGATTCAATTTATCTAACCATCTTCAAATTCCAAATCAGTAATTTTAGACATTAAATATACACAGAAAAAATTATTCTTTTTTAATAAATAACTTTTTGGTTTCAAATAAAATTTTATTAAAATAATTATTTATTTTGAAAATGTGTTTTATTGGTTGTAAATAATTTCAAAACCAATATAAAAAACAAAACAATTTCTTGTGTTTTGATAATTTCAGAAAAAAAAATAATTTATAAAAATTATGCAACAACAAATATAAAAGGCAACATTTGATGGTTTTCAGAGTTAAGTTATTTTTATCTCCATATAGAGTTTTGTAATATTTATAATATTTTATATTTATATATCTTCTATATAAGGATTACTTGATATTTTTTATTTTCCGCTGGTCTCCAGACATATTTTAGTATTACAAATGCAAAAGGAGTAAAACAATTGCGTGCAGTACCGGTAAGTTATAATGCCATACCGATGTACATTGAGAAATATTCCGCACAAATTTAAGTTCTTGGGAAAAAACTTTGGTGCTAACAGATGGTTAACAATGAAGGTGGACATTTTTGGGAACACCCCAAAATGTGCCTACGGATCACCAGGGGTTCGCAAACCACCATTTGGGAATCTTTACTCTAGGTGATGCAAAAACAATAAGATATCACCTAAAATGTGTAAGTTGTATTGATTTATTATACACTATAACACCACATCATCTTATGACTTGATTGAAGAACGTACGTTCGTACGGCTACCTCCCTCTTTATATAAATGTTGTTTGTAAATAATTTTAGGACACTTTTAATTTAGTTAACCATAAACCCACGTTCCTCAAGAAAGCATTAAACGAAATTTGCTTCATGTAGCGTCTTTTTAAACATATCTAATGAGTTGATTCAAGAATGTACGTTCGTATGGGTAGTTGAACGGCTACCTCCCTCTTTATATAAATCTTATTCGTAAATAATTTTAGGACATTTTAATTTAGTTCACATACATAGTCAGAATTGATTTTTACACTATAACTTATTCCATTGTAGATTTATCCCGTTTAGTTTATTAAATTTTAATAACGATTGATTTCTTTTTTTGGTCGACTGTATAATAATTATAATTTGGAAGAAGTGTCACAGAAATTTGCTAAACTGTTTAATTTCTGTTTTATTAATTATTATTCATAACTATTTTTTATCTACTTTATTATATACTATGATAATCTTACTCCTTACCTACATACACTTTGCATTTCATATCAAATAGGTTACTACCACATGATATTTATTTTCTTATTTAGAACTCAACTTCAGATTTACATACACTTACATATTAACCATAACACTAAAATTCCGCATTATTATATTTAAGAAAATGTAGTAGTTTTAAAAAACAATTATCTGGTAACATCACTTTTTGAAAATGTTATTAAACATTTTATAAAATCAAAAATAAATATTATTTGAAAATCTTCTGTAAAATAAATATTATTTTTATTGATTAAAAAAATAGGTTTTAAATTTTACTGGCATTTTCAAATGTTCAAATTTATAAATTTAAAAAATGTTGACCCGTGGTTATCGATTGAGATAAAATTTGGTGCATATGTAGAGGAGGATACAGAGGCATATAAAAAGAAAATTTTTCACTTTTATTTTAAACTCTATAGATTTGAAAGTTATTAACATACTTATTTAAATGGCTATAACTTTTGTTATATAAAAGATATAAAAATATTTTTTTGGAAGTGCATTTGCCAAAGCTTGTAATTTAAGATGTCATATAAAAATTTTTAATACAGTTTTATTAATTTTTTATTATGATAAAGAGAAAGTTTTAGAGAGGTCAAAGTTTTTAAATTTAGAATGGAATTACTCAATAGCAGAAATATTTTAATAAGAAAAATAAATAAATAAAACATTTATAAATTTTAATGTTTAATTTTACTAAATAATAGGGTCGATTATAGCAAAAAAAAAAAATATATATATATATATATATATATATATATATATATATATATTTGGTATTCGGTAAAGCAATACGAAATTGAATTTTTTCTGTGTATCATGATTTTTTTAAAGATTAATTTTATCTGAAATTCTTAAGAAGATTACAGTAAAATAATAACACAATTTAAACCATTAAAATCTATTCTTTTAGAAAGCATAATTTATTTCCAAAAATAGAAAATTGATATAACATATCGAGTCTTTGTCTCACAGTTTCAGAGCTCAACAATTGTTTTAAAAATTTATTCTGCAAAATTTTTATATTGGGTAAATCAGCGTAAAGTTTTAGTAATTAAAATCGCGAACTTTTCATTAAAAAAAATTCAAAAAAAATTAAGACCCCCCCACCCCCACTTGCTTTGGCTAGATCCGCGCTTGTGCAAGTTGTATATAAAATCTGGCAATTCTAGTGGTTTATTTTTGTGATACGGAAATTGTTTCGATTAAAATTTATATATATATGTATGCATATATGTATGTTTGTATGGCTTTATTTTGTTATTATGATTCTCAACATATTTTTACTACATATTTGTAAATTTGTGTCCTTGTATGGCTTTTTAACTGTTTCAATTTTATTTAAAGGACAAACTATGTTTTAACCTCGTTTAATTTAAAAAATAAAATAAAATTAAAATTTGCTTAAACGTAAAATGTATTTAAAATCTTCAATAAATTCTTCTTTAAATCGGATATTAAATGCTAAAATCAATTTAGTGCTCAAAATATAAAAATATTATATGAGAGCAGTAAAATATGTATTAGTATTTCGCTACATGTTTTATATTTTTAGTATCTCTTTATATCTTTATGAATGTTTAGATGGGATACGAAATAATTTTTTTGAAGCATACCATTTCCCTCAACGTAATATTATAGGATAAGACTTACCATCTCTAGTATAAATACTTAATAAGGAAATTTATTAAAATATTTTAGTAGATTTTGATGATCTGTTTAAGCAGCATATTTTACAGTATGTGATTTTTATATACCATCATAGGTGGTTGGGATATTATGCATTTGTGCTGATGTTTGTAACGCACAGAAAAATCATCCAAAGCCCATCTTGAAGTATAGTGATCGACTCAGAATTAGTTCCTGAGTCGATCTAGCGATGTCCGTCTGTCTGTCTGGCTGTCCATGTAAACTTTGTGCACAAAGTACAGGTCGCAATTTTAAAGATAATTCAATAAAATTTGGCACGTTGGACTTTCCTGACACAAGGAGGAAGCCTATTGAAATGGGTTATGATCGGTACATTTTTCCAACTAGCCCCCATACAAATGTCCTCCCGGAATAGGGATTTAACGATCATAAATGCTTTAAATATAGCAATATTTTAAAGAAATTCGGTACAAAGTAGTTTTGTATAAGTGTCAATCTTTGTGCCTAATTTCATGAAAATCGGTCCATAATTAACCATAGCTCTCATATAAAACCCTCTTCCGAAAATCAGTTATAACATGCATAAATCGCTTACACATGTTAGTATCATGTTTATATTCGACACAAATAATTTCTTTATAAGTAGAAATCAGAGTGACACATTTTATGAGGATCGCTCCATAATTCACCATAGCTTCTATATATGCCCAGTTTCGGAAATCACCCAAAAGTGCATAAATTCATATAAATGTTAGTATTAACACAATATTCTGTATTCGTATACTTTGTTTTACACTTAGTAAAAGTATCGGTCCACAATTGTCCACATGTCTAATATACGACCCTTTCACGAATTTGATGGACATACACAATGCTGTGGGGTAAAATATAGTCGGGCTTGATCGACTATATCTTTCTGACTTGTTTATTTATTATGAACTTGTATTGAATATCTTTATTAATATTTTTGATTTTATTATACCCCATTTATATTTACCCAAAATCTAGTTGAAAAAAATCTAGTTAAAATGAGATTTCAATAAAAATCTAGATAATTTTATTTAGATTTTCCATATACATTAAAATCTAGTTTGTAATGAGATTTTACCAAAATCTAATAAAATTAAACTAAATTTTGAAAAATATCGTTATTCAACACAGTTTTTCTTTTAGTGTATTAGTAAAAGACAACAATGTGCACAAATAAAAATTACTTTGTATATAAACAAATATTTCTAAAATTTAAAATAAAACAGTTAATAAAGAAAGTTTCAATTAAAATTAATCAAAAATAAGGGAAAATTTAATATTAAATAAAGACTGGTGAAAAATAGGTCAATTTTAAATGGTTTAGTAGATGTGTTGAATTTACATTTGTCAAACAAAATCTACAAAAGTGACGAAATAAAAAATGTAACTTTAGCTTAGGTAGCTTTTATTTATTTTATTTTATTTTTATTTTTTTAAATTTTATTCAAACGAGATTTCAAGTGCAATTCTAAATTGGGTATTAGATATAAATTAAAATGAAATCAAATACCCCTAAAATTTTCAATTTTCTTAATTGTTAAAATTTTAAATTTCCTTAATAGTTAATTATTACTAACAATTCGATGAATGCTAACACAAATATGTAAAACATAGTGTTCGAATGCCCTGCTGTGTATATAAATTTGAAAAACAGTTTACAAAGTTTTCAAGAGTCTCTGGTTTGAAACAAGTCTTTGTTCAAACAAGTCTTAAAGAAAAATAGTAAATTTTAAATCTATCCAGCATTGCCCTCGAGGCTAGTTTGTGTAACTTCATCTATAAGTTTTTGTGGCTATGATTAGAAAAGCGTTTATCATTATTAATTCAAAGGTATGCTAAAATACCAAGTGTGATATTTTCACAACTAATGCAAAATATTATTTTATTTTCATGCATTTTTAATAACAATATAATTTTGAAATTTTGAGTTCTATGTCAAACGAAAAGTGAGTCTATAAAATACAAAATAATAATTCCAAATCTATTATATTTTATAAATTTAAAGAATAAAATTTACGAAACAAAAGTTTTGTTATCCAATTGGATGACTTTAGTACATTGCAGGGCCTTAAGTAAATAAATCTTAATAAGATAATAAAAGTCTAAAATTCTCTCCGTCAAATAGGATGCTCAAGTAATTCAGAAATTCTATATATGTATATTACAGGAAAACGCATGAGTAATAATTTTATTGAGTTAGAAAAATTAATAATAATAATAATAATAATAATGTCCCTCAACCCTACAAGCAAAATAATACGAAAATGAAACGAATTCGTATTGTCCAGAAGAACAATTTTATTGCTGCAATAATCATAATCTTATTGCGGAAGTTTCACCCATCGGAATAGATTGTCACAGGCAACATTGCTAGGTAATCATCTAGATGATAAAAGAAGATACCGCAGTACGTCATGCACATAAATCTTAACATCATAAAGCACGAAAACTAAAACGCTCACATTTTTTTTTTTTTTTTTGCTAAAATACAAACAAAATTTCTTCAATATTTTTTAATTTTTTAACAATTTTTCGATGACTGAAAAAATTTTGACTCAAAAATTAAAAGTATAGTATTAATTTCTTCTAGATGATCTCAATAGGATATCCTCAATTTATTGTGGAGGTGATAATCACCTTACTGAAAAGGGGCGATATCTTGAAGATAAAAATATTAAAAAACAAATTAAAATTTTATATATTTTTTCTTTTTATTGCATAATTTTCTTTAAACTGATAAAAATACAATATTAGAAAAATATTGCTTTGATGATTTTTGTCCAAATAATAAAAAGAAAATATTGCGTAAATTTCTTCTTGGAAGATATTTTCCAAATATATTTATAGGGAATGTTGTATAGACCAGCACCAAGATTATCAAGGATGCAGAAAACATTTTCATCATTAAAATATATAACATTTTAAAGAAGACAATTTCTTGAGATATATACCCGCGATCTATATATCACGGGATATGTACCATTTTAATATTAAGAAAAAGGTATGTAAAAGGTACCAAAATTACCTTAATATGATAACGTGTACCATAAAAACCTTGAAAGATACTTGTAATTTTGTATATAGAACTATGTATATTTTTTTAGGTATTTTACACTTACAAATCGCTATATTTTGCGAACAACTTGATGAAATTATCTGAAATTCTGTACCAGTCTTAGCTTTAATGAGTGTAATGGTTGTACTGCATTTTATAAAATTCGGAGAAGTAGGCTCCAAATTTGTAATTTTTCGTGCTGGTTTTAAATGGAATGACTCAATAGTTTTACCTTATAAAAAGATTTAATTAAAAAAACAATCTAGAGCGCTATATTCGGTTGTGCCCAATCTTTTATACCTTTCACCACCTTACCAACAAATAATAAAATGTATGCCTTAATGTATATATTATGCTTACAAACATATTCTAAATTTTTTTCCAAACTACAAAAATGTAAATACAAATACAGTGTTGCCAGTTTATAATTTTTAAGGCTAACTCTAGTCTCTTTATTTAGCTTTCAGCTTTTTTAATCCTTAAAACTGTCTCAAAAAGTTTCAAATGTCAGTGTTTCAATATAGAAGAAAATAATTAATTATCTACCACTAATAATTTTATTTCTTCTATTTAAACATATTTATTCGCATAAAAAAATCGAAATTATTTAAATTTAATAGATAATTTCGCCTGCAGCGCATACTTCATAAACCATTGAAACTATTTATAAAAACAATTAAAAAAGGGAAAATATTATTAATGCCAAAGATCACTCAAAAATTTTGAAATGCTTAATCAAAAAGGAATTATAGTTCGTAGAGTCATTTTGCTGGATGTTATTTATAAATTTAGTGCAATTTCTTTAGAGAACTATTAAAAACTAATGAGAAATAAAGAAATAATTTTCTAAATTAAAAAAAAAAAAAATTTTTCTGGTTTTATTTTTTGATCTTTTTGAAAGTTCAATTTAGCCCCTTTTTTCCTCATCTCCTGGCAACACAGATGCTTATACAAAAACAACAACACTGAGTCATTACAATGTTTCTATTTCCAACTAAAAATCGTGAGTATGATATACAATAGTGTATAAAAAATGCAATCATTACAATGTTTTTATATATATGTGTGTGTATAATTTTAATATTTTTTTTTTTTTTGATTTTTTCCTATAACTTGGTTGTTTATGGACCGATATGGTTAATTAAAAAAAACCGAAATTATTTAAAACCGATCTGTATCTGTATCTCGGATTTATGTTATACATACATATATATATATATATATATATATACGTATATATATTATATATATATATATATATATATATATATATATATATATATATATATTATATGTTATCGGAAAACTTCACAAACTTCATTTTTAAGTAAAAAAAAAATATAAAAACATATCTCCGTCATTTATAAATTCTCGAAAATATTTCCAATAGTTTGATATAGATATTAAGTATTTATAAACGCCATTTCAATCGATGAACAGACGGACATCGTCTTATCGACATAATTTCTTATAAGGATCTAGAAAATAATAACTTCTTTGCTCTCCGATGAAAATTGTGGAAATTACAAACGGAACGACACCATTACACTTGTGCCGAAGGGTATAAAAAAATAAACCTGGTAGAAATTTATAAATGAAAATGAATTTTTTCGCTAAATGAAAAATTTGGTTATGAAATTAAACAAACTTTTCATTAATGCGGCGATAAAAAAGTGATATGTGTTGTGTATTTGTGGTTTTGTATGGATAAGTAGAAGAACATACTTATAAGTAGAAGAACGTAGTTAAAAGTCTTGCTTATTATTCTTTTGTTGTAAACTATAAAAGTATTAAATTTAAATACCTGAATAATAAATTCTGTTTAAATATTAATTTCCTTTATTAAATAATGGACTTAAACATTTTTTTAGAATAATTCTTATGGCATTATTTTCTTACCTGATATATTGTAAAATTTTAACTGCATTCACCTCAGTTTTTGAGTTCTGTAAATATTTTTTTTTTTATAAATTTATTGAAATTTTATGAAGTAAACAAAAAGAATGAAATAGGTATTTTAAGTATTATTATTATTATTTTATATATACATATATATAAAGTGATTTTTAAGAAATCGCACAGAAAGAACTGACAAATGATATAAAACAGTATTAAAAAGTAATTTTGTGAAATGTTAACAAATTCTATAGACATTTTATATCTTCTAAAGAAAAATAAAATATTTTTATAAAGACTAGATTTTTTATTAATATTATATTATATGTGTCTTAAAGTAAATTTAAAATTATGTGTAAGAGTTAAATAATAAAATGTACAAACAGTGAGTAGAAGAATCTTACTAAATCTTGAAAATAATATGAAAAATCTGTTTAACTAAAGCAAGAAATATGGTAACATTTTTACAGACAGAGTCACACAAGTATTTAATATCGAAGATCGCTGCTATTTGTAAGCGGTAGTGTATAAAATGAAACATCTATTTCGCTGCTCGGATATCTCAGTCCGTTTGGATACATGTTATTATGAAGCTTATAAAATTATTAAAATAAGATTTGAAAAATAATTTTAATATTTAAATTGAAATAAAATTTAAACGAACGTTATATTATTGGAATTTTAAAACAAAGTGTATGAACTTGTCCTAAAATTAAAGAATTAAAAAGACTTCCACTTTTTATACCAGAATGCCCAAAATCTCAATCCGGGAAAACATCTTTTAAAAATTGACTTCTTTCATTGAAACTGTCACCGCACAGTGGCTCAGAACCATTTTCATCGGTCAAAATTGTAACTTTTGTACTGATAGAAATATTTTAGAAAATATCTATATATTATTTTCTTGAATTTTTCTTCAGTTTTAATTTCATTTCAAAATCGGTTGATTAGTTGTTGAGAAATTTAAATCTTATTTTTTTATTGCATTTATTTATATGAAAATGCGTTTTTTTTTTTTTGTTTTTTGAATCAGCTTTATTTATAAGAAAGTTATAATCAGATATTTTAGTAATACCCAGTAATACCCAGGATAACTTTGTGAAGAGGTTCCCAGTTTAAAAATTCTAGAACAGGTTCCACTCAAATCGATTGCTTTTAGAAAAAAAAAATGTCGAATTTTTAATGTTTATTTTGTTTTGTATTTAAATAATGTTAAGGATAAAAATTTTTATTTTTTATGATAACTTAATTTTTTTAATATTTATTTTATTTTTTACTTAAGTAATAATAAATTATAATTATTATTCATTTTGTTGGAAGATAGTTTACAAATATTCCGCATTTAGTTCTACATTATTTTTGTCCTCTAGAAGCGCTTTTGCTTCTTCATCTAAGTCCCGAAGTTCTACTTTCCATTGACTTCGAATACTGGAGATGAGCGGATCTTACGTTGCCAGTAATATATTAAATAGTGATATTTTTCTGGTATTATATAAAATCTGTAATCCTTACTCTTTTTCTTCCTGGGCTTTCTCTGATACATCTCTAATTGGTACTAAATGATGCTTAATGATATCTTCTTAATGATATCATCATAAAGGATTTTGTGAATTGTTACACACATATTTTTCTATGGATATTTAGTTGTATATATTCGTGCAGTTTCCTTTGCATAATCACCAAATTTTATAGAATCAATTTATTCATTGCACACAAATACACCGATAGTTGTTTTAAATCTTGAAATAAGATTTATATAAAATATTATATATCATACTTTCTGATGATAATACCTGGACATTAAGTTCGCCCCTTAACTAGTTTATAGCATTTTTTTGCTTCATCGAAGTTTTTTGTAGTGCTTTGTTAAGTTTTTGTCGAAATCAGATATTTCATTTTCCAAGTCCAATTGTATTTCAGTGCTGCAAGAATATAATTTTATTTTTCGTCGAACGTAACTTAAAACATCTTCCCGCCT
Source organism: Protocalliphora azurea (assembly GCA_932274085.1). Lineage (NCBI taxonomy): Eukaryota > Metazoa > Arthropoda > Insecta > Diptera > Calliphoridae > Protocalliphora > Protocalliphora azurea. Next base: position 125,614,138 of record OW026520.1, read on the forward strand.
TTGGTTTTTAAAATACTCTTCGGATATTTCTTTATAGCTGAAGCTCTCCATATCTCATAGTTTATATTCGAATACCACTGGCTTTTATCCTTTTCTTATAATACATTATACTATGTTCCTAGGTAACATAAATAAGTACAATAAAAAAGTGCTAAGAAAAACTAGAAAGGACTTAAAGTAAGTAAAATACTCTAAAAAAATAGTATTAAAATAATGATCATATAACACCTATCAGAACTTATAGAGCTTGGGGTATTTATATTTGAGTCATATGAACAGGTAAAATAAAAGTAAAAACTTTGGTAGTAATTTCATTTAAATGGAAAAAGTGTTCTACAGACGGATCTAAACAGGCCTTTCTTCTCGTAGTAAAATTTGTTTAACCCCTTTTGATCCTCAAAAGTTCTATTCTACTGAATTTCAAATTTGACTAAAGTATAGTACCTGAGAAAACATTTACACATTTAATAACGGTATAGTTATCAATAATAGTTTGCGAGTACTGATACTTTACTTCTGATCAAATTTACAAAAACCATTTTTTTGCCACGTCCAGAATTAACAATGTTTTGATCTAATTTTTTGCTCACCTTAGTTTTAGTATGTTTACTATTGAATGGCATTAAATTTTTTGAAATCGGTATTAACAAAAAATTGGACTCTTTTGGCCAATGAAATTAAGTTCTAAGCCACCATGCACCGTGTTGCTATAAAAGTCGTTCGTCTGAAATGCTTTCCCGTGTTGCTATAAAATTCGTTCGTCTGAAATGTTTTCCCAACATTTGTTTTATTCTGGCTTTGCGATTTGAGTATTTTACAAACAAATTTTAAAAATTGTGGAAAATTGACAAGTTTTAAGTAGTGATACGTTCACACGTTGATTTTTAAGACGTCCTTTTATTTTAATTCTCTTTTGAAAAATCATTTCTGTTCACATGATGATTTTTTAGTTTCATAATTTTTTTAAATTATTTTTCTTGTGTGTAGCAATACAACCAATTCAAAAAAAAAAAAAACAATAAAACGTAATGATTAAAATACAAATGAATATGAAGAGAAATAAAAAAAAAAATCATGAAAACCGAAAACGTTTCAACTCTACCCCACTCGTTACCAAACAAAGAAAAAAACGTGATTAAAAAACATGAAAATCATGGTTTTAAATAACCTTGTGAACGTAAGTAGGACTTGTGAGGAAACCATTTATCCCAGTGATTTCTGGTTTGCTTTAGACGTGTTTTTGTTAAAATTTCTATTAAAAACATTAAAAAAAATTATATAGGTCAGAATAAAAAACAAATTTTATAAGTAAATAAATATTACCACCTTTTTGGTAATCCCCAAATGTGGATTTTCTTGAAAGTTTCAAATTCTGACTGATATAACTTTTTACCGGATCCATATATTTATATGATTCTTGCAGCTATATTATTCAGAATTTTATAGATAATTCAGCTGATATTTAGCAACAAAGTTAGGGTCCAAATGAAGCCCTTCAAGATTAAAAGACTATAAAAAAAACGTGGGCAAAAATCGAGGGAAAAGTTTACCTCTACCTAAATATATCTTAAACTAAAGGAGATAACCTGCACATGGATGCGTATTTTTTATAGAGATTTATAAGAACTATCTATGTTTATTTTTTTTTCCAAAAAAATCATAAATGAAATTTTGACGAGTTAAAAAAGAAAAGACATACACGAGATGACCAACTTTGGAGGTCCTCCCACTACCCCCTTGACCCGCTAGGTTACTATGCTTCCCCAAATCAACTCGAAAACATTTCAGCTCAAATTCAGATATCTCTAGCGGATCACAAGTTACAGAATTATTTCCAAAAAAGCGTTTTAGAACCACTGTGCGTTCATATCAGAAGAATCAAAATTTTGAAATTATTTTTACTAAAATTTTTCATATTTTTTGAAATTCTTCACTTTTATTTAGTATGCACTATAATGTGAATAATGCTTTCTCTTTTTACAAAACTAATTCAGTACTCTTTTTTTCTCTTTTTTATTTACATAAATTGTTTTACAGAAATTGTTTTTTAATTCATAAGAGAAGTTCCTCCGCCTCTCAATTTTTTTTTTTGCTGAAAATATTATTAAGGCATTTGTTTTATTTAGATTTTTAGAAAAAAAATAACAAACATTTTATTTTTCTATTTTTTTTTTTTTTTTTTGCTCTAAATGTTATTAGAATTTTTAAAAATATGTATTCAATAGAATTCGAATGGTTTTTTTATAAAACAAATATCACAAAATCCAACCAAGAGAAAATCCATCATAAGTTTAGAAAATATTGACAAAAATTTAAATTTCTCTAAAATTGCTGAAGTCCATATAGATTTTGTAATTTTGTAGCAACAGAAATAATATGGTCACGTATAATGTCATTATGCCTGCCATATGTTGTATGTTATTTTAGAACCATAGTCTTATGTCCAACAAATTGCATGGAAATGTAGAAGATATGTATTTATTTTTACATAAATTTTTAAACAAAACAAACTGAAAAGGTTTTTAAAAATAGAAAAGTTTATTTTATTATTTCTTATGCGATACCGTTGGTGTAAGATTCCTAAAATATATAGGGAATACATATTTGTTTAGCTGGGAATTCATCAAAATTTAATTTAGTTATATGAAGCCCTTAAACTTATTCTTCAACTCAAAAAGTTACACAATTCTATTATATTAATACAATTTAGAATTTAAAAAATTGTTGCAGCTAAATAAGAAAGGTAAAAAATTTCAGATGACTACTAATTGAAATTCTAAAAAATAAACTTTCTAGTTTATCTTCGTACTTATAAATGTTATTACTTGTATGTATGTTGAAAGTAATTTCTCTATTTATTTATACATTAAAAGTAAGTTACAACGTATAATTTACGAATCGTTAGCATTAAGAGAATAAATTTTATACGCAAATTTTATGTTTTGTCTTGGGTCGCCTTTTTAATTTTGTTTATATTAAAGTGCATTTTTATGTACGAAATAAGTTAAATTTGTAAGATTATTTATGTCCTATTACAATTATTATTACTACTATTATTCGGACATTTACACATACACACAATATTAAAATTTTAAGATTAGGGTGACATTGATAACAAATATAAAAAAATAAATTTTTTTAAAATCTTAATTAATACACGCAGAGAAAAAATATAGTTGTAGTGACCATAACCTGAGACCAACATATTATGATTGGAACATATAATCACAGCGAAAATATAAATGATTATAAGTAATAATTATTATGATTCTATTTTTTCATATTGTGTCCATGTTATGATCCTGTTCTATCATATTATAATTTGATGTTATTATATTATTATTCTATAAAAAAAATAAATAAATAAAATTTACATATCATGTGTTAATTAATTATATTAATTGATACCACCTATGTGGTTCAAATGCAAGATATTTCTTTTTTGACTAAACCCTTTGATGGTAGTTAATATCTTATATTGCTGGAATCACACCGAGTGTAACCAAACCTTGTCTACTTATATTTATTCATGTATAAACTAAATGGGAATCAAAATGAAGTTGGAAAACAAACATTGAAACAAATTATAGTTAAAAACAAACAAGTATTTAATCTTTCCACTAAGTTTGTGAAAAGGATAAGTTCTGTATTTATTTGAAACATTTTATTGTCATGAGATTAATAATGTTAATATGGTTGAAAAACAGAATATGGTTTCAGAACAGAGAAAAAATACTGCAAATATTTAATGACAGTATAAGTAATTATATTTTTCATATTAATAAAATTTTATTTCTAGTAAAGATATTTAAAAACATATAATTGTTGCAGTCAACTATATTAAAATTTTTATTGAGTGTAAGAATTAAATGACTAAATTTAAACAAAAACATTGTTATCAATATCTAAGAAAAAATCTTTCACTTATTTCTATTTTTTGCTATGATCACATGTTTCAATCATAATTTGCTGCTCTTATATTATGGTCACTACAACTATATTTTTTCTCTGCGTGTAAAAACTGAAAAAAAAACAAAATATCCTCTTGGAGCTATCTCCGATAGTATTATTTTATATGTTTAACTTTATATTACGCCAGAATGAAAGATATCGGTGCTTACCATGACACCTAAGACGGAAAAAGATTACACAAGAGTAGAATCGTATAGACTCATACTATATTATGTAATATGTTTAAACTATATGAGAAGCTCTTAATGTACATGTTAAACCTGCTAATAAAATAATGCATCCCCAGTCATCAATTCGAATTCAGACGAAAACACAGCACTATCGAAAAAACAAAACATAGAGAAGTGTACATGCTATAATTACCGTTATCGTTGGGCAAATTTGTTCGACAATTTCCCATTCTTCATCTACCTGGCCACTTATTTGGTCCTTTTTAAATGAAAGTAAATAGCGACTTTTTAAGATTATATGCTAAATGACGAAAAACTATTTTGTTGGAAATATTTCTACCCGTTATATGGGAATTTCTTCAAATTCGTTTACTTTTGGCGTTCAATACCAATATTATCTGGCTTTAGTGAAACATAAATCTCTTCGCGTGAATGACTTTTAGCAAACGGCGTTAGTGTTATGGAGGTTTAATATAAAAAGTTATAAAAAATTGCCAAAATTCTATTTTCAACTATATTTAAAATATGACCACATGTGTATAATCCACATAAATATGTCTAAAATTCAAGTTAAAAGTGATACGATATTGTTGATGACACCGAAGATAATCGCGATCATACTGATTTTTTAACATTTCATTAAAAAAATTTTAATCAACAAAGTATGCTTAGATTTTATCGTTTTTTAATTTTATAAAATTTGTTGATATATTTCTAATATTTGACAATCAAAAAAATTTTTAAATTTTATTAATGGACAAGAAATGTCTCTTTATATTGTGGTAGTTAAAATACAGAAGTTTAAAAATATTGTAAAAATTCCACTTTGTGTCAAATATCAATAATAAATACATATGTGTAATCTACACAAATGTTCGTTAAGTTTTTTATTATTGAACATAATCGCAACCACAAATCTGTTTAAACCTCTCTTTAGAATATAAGGTAAAAAACAATGTTAAAAGTTGCATTAAATTCAAGTGCGTAATTATTTTTGAGTACCACTTGATTCGGATATAAGTTGTAATAACAGCTACAGATTGGTATACATTTTCTCCTGGTTGTGCCAAGACGATTTATTAAATATTACAGACACCGCGATCTCAGGTCATGAATACTTTTTATGCATTTTTTTTTTGTTGAAACCTATTTTTCGCTTAACTGAAAGAGAATAGATGTACTTATTATAAACAAAATTTTACATAAAATGTTAAAAAAGCTAATATAAAATTTTAGATCGATTTTGAAAAGTTACAGCGTCTTTGCAATTTAATATTTTATCACGCCACAACATTTGTTCAATTTTTGAAACAAAATTTAATTTCTGCATATTTTCATTTCTTTTGGGAAATTTTTCATTTAGGTAAGTTTCTATATTTGCTTTGGGCGATTTTACTTGCAGCCATCACAAATTAAAAATGTAACAAATAAAATCTGTCAGTTAAATACTGTTGTCGTTATAGCCACTCAAAATTGATTTTTTTTAAACTGCAAAAAACAAAAAAACAAAAGACGAAGATTTTGAGAAATTCGTAACTTTTGGAAAAGGTCCAGATGATTTATTCAATCATTATTTTTTTGGCATCATTTAAACACTTGATTCATTTTAAATAAACTAAAGCATATTGTCAAACTGAACATCTAACGTTCGATTTTGTTTTCTTACTTTTTACATCTATTTGATGGGTAGTGATTCTTGGTTCTTTGAATCCGGAATGTGTCTGATTCATATTGAGCGGCTTCCTGGGATAATCCTTGATCTATATTAATGCTAGAGGTTGCTAAATTATCCAAGGAACACTTAAATACTCAAGAAGAGTCCACAGATCTGATTATCCCTGGAATGGATGTAACACGGCTGATCAGAAAGTCACCTCGCCTTTGGCTGGCAGAAAGATAGAGCAAATAGGTAGACTCGGAACAGAAAAATAATTTCATTAAAGAAGAGGCCAAATATGGCGGATTAAAATAGATCTCTCCGACACATTTGTTCATTGGTTTCAAGAGATCCTGTACCTATCCCTGGACTCAAGACGGATTTACTTGATAAATGGCCATATTATCTACAAATTTGGTAAGACAAATTCCTCAGTTACAGAATTTTTTCAACTTGAGATACTGTTAAAACTACCAAAAGTCATTTAATAGAAAAACAAAACTTAAGTAAAAAAAAGCTAGTGCAAGAAGCACGAATAGTCATGCGAACGCCTAAGATTTGCCATGTTCATTCATATTTTCGTAAAGTAATACATATTTTTCGTTTAAAGAAATGTAGAGTTTTTAAATAAGTCATTCGTTACAAAGAAATATAGACCATTAAACGTATTCGTTGCAAATAATATATTTTTGCTGCACTTATAGTACTCATGTTTTTTTTCATATATGACAAATACTTAAAGCTTAACATTTCTAATTTTTTTTTGCAAAAATTTTTGTAATGTAAAAGTTGTTTCGGTTTTAAATATTCATCTATTTAAAATAAATCTTCAGTATTTTAAACAATTCAGTACCTTCAAATAGGTACCTTCCTACTAAATAAAATATAACAATATTTATAATTTTCATTACCAAATTATTTTGTAGTTTCATCATTCCTATAAATTTATATTATACATATAGAAATATCATTATAAGGGGTATTTCTTAGTTAAAAAGTAAATAAAAGAAATAGTTAGCTTTCAAATTAATAAATTTCAATTTAATATTTATCTACCTTTATTAATTAGTTTCAGTTAAATTGATAAATTTGGTCGAATATCGTATATTACTTTTCAACACAAAACTCCCCTTATTTGATTATATCTTTGATTTTTTTTAGTTCTTTCAAAATGTCTGTTAAAATGCAAAATGTGCAGACATCCGAATTGTAACGTAATTAAAAGTTGTGTATTAAAAAAAAAAAAAAAAACGAAGTAAGAATTAAGTAGTAAAAATGCAATAAAAATTATTATAATACTCTTTGTAACTTGTCAATTGTGTACAATATAATAAATTATAAATTAATAACTTTTCACACATGACACATTAAAACAAAAATTCAAATTTAACAATTATAAGTTTAAAATAAGATGTAATGATAAGATGTATGTGCTGGCATCTACAGTTTTATGTTTATATAGTATTTTATCATTATAATTTGCTAGGAGACACAATAATGTGTACACAAGACATGATTATTTTTTTAGTTTTCAATTAAAGAAAAAAAAGAGGGTCGTATTGAATCAAAAGAAATGTTAAAACTAAAAATTACAAAATATATCGTGGCCTATATTCAAAACCCTTTATCTCGAAAAACACATCATTTCAGGAGAGCAAAAAGCTGTTTATTTATCTTATTTTTCAAGTATTTAACATATTTTCTTTTACAATACTCCTTTAAAACCACGACTAAATCTTACATGTGATTTGTTTTTGATATTTTACAATATTGGAAATTTCAAAGAGATATATAAGGTTTTTCACTTTCAAGCTGTTCAATGTTCATAAATAAAATAAGCATATAGAGGGTTTTGCATTGTAAAAAATACCTTAAATTACCATCTGTATGTATGATTTTTAAAATTTTTAAACTACACGTAGAAAAGAAATATAGTTGTTGTAGTATTTATATATTATTTGTTCATTAATTATATTTATTTGTACCACCATATATGGTTCAAATGCAAGATCCCTTTCTTTAACTAAACCCTTTAATGGCAGTTAATCAATATCTAATAGTGCTTGAATCAACCCTGGTATATTTATATTTCCTCATACATAAACTGAATGAGGATTACAATGAAGTTGGAAAACAAACATTAGAAACAAAATTGTTTCACTAGGTTTCTGAAAAGGATAGATATTATATTTATTTGAGACATTTTATTGTCATGAGAATAGTAATATTAATATGGTTTAAAAACGGAATGTGGTTTAAGATCAAGGAAAAAAACTGTAAATATTTAGTGGTTGTAGAAGTAATGATATTTTTCATATTAATAATTTTTTTCTGGTAAAAATATTTAAAAACACATAACTTTTGCAGTTAACCATATTAAAATTTTTATTGAGTGTAAACAATAAATGATAAAATTTAAACAAAAACGTTGTTATCATGAACACAGAGTTATTAAAATTCTAGCAAATTAGCAATGAGAACATAATATTGCTGTAGTGATAATGTTGTAACCATGTTTTTTTCTCTGCGTATACTTAGTAATTCAAAAAGCAAACATAATTCAAATGGCATACAGGACGAATAATACCACCCATACAAACATAATAATAATTACGAGTTATTCACAAGAAACTATTTTTGGTTAAGTTCTTGTATAAATGTATTTCTAATTCTATTATTCTTTTGTTTATTTTTCCTTTAAAGGGGGATTTAGATAGGATGAGTTCTTGGTTAGTCCACATTGTTTTACCTTTCAATTTAAACAAAGTTTTTCTATGACTTATCATAGATGTTGTAACACTTAGATTTAGGGGTATTGGAATGATAGAAAATTATCATTTAATAAATACTTAAATTATATTATACCTAAAGCTTATTCAATGTTAAGCTTTTTATGCCATAATTCTAATAATTTTTATCACTACTAAAAAAATTTATATTTGCATATTTTGTGAGATCCAGGTTATAATACGCATCATTTATCTAGAGGCCTAGTACTCAATTACGTACAAATAGAATTGAAAAAATTCAACTAAAATTTATAAGGTTTGCTCTTTCAGTTTTAAATTTTTCATTTATAAAGCCTCAAGTTTCGACTCTTACATACCCTGATTAGTGTGCCCTGATTTCTATGAAAACTTTGAAAAGTATAAGAAACATATATTTCAACCGTATGCATCTTAAAAGCAAATTTTCAAACAACTTCTAGAAAAAATAAAATTTTTACACAATTTTTCGAATTTAACTGCGATTTATACATTTTTTTATATAAAAGCCTATGCAGCGATACAATAATTTTTAAAAATTTTTAATAAAGTATAGATAGTGCTTAATAACTTTTTGAGCTTTTAAGCAATTTTATATCTTTTTTTCTAAACAAAATAGCATTTGAAACTTGGTAAACAAATATGTATAGTATTTTGGAATAAAATCAGACAAATTTATATAAAAATCTAAATTTCATAAAGGGAAAGAAAAATTAATTTCAAAATGGTCAATAAATCATTATTTAATTTGAGTGTAAGATGGTAATACAGTTAAAAAGCTACGTTTTTCTGCTTTCAAAATCAATTTAAATCTTGAATTTACTTAAGATTTATGAAGCTACGAGATCTATACTGCAGGAACTACCCTAAAAACGGTTTCTTCGCAATTTCTCGAAATTTAGGGGGTGTTTCGTTATTTTTCAAAATTCTTTTGTGATGTCCCTAAGAAGATCTACAAAGAAGATCTACAAAGTTTAAAATTTTAAAATTTTGTGAGAATAATTTTCTTATCAACAGTCATAACTGAGATGAAAATAGGGCGGGAAGCTCTAGGGGAAGTGTTAGCCCCCATAAAAGATAAATCTTAATTATCACTTATTTATAGAACTATTACAGTGAAATAATCGAGATTTTGTGGGAATAATTTTCTTTTCAAGTTCCACAAATGATATGAAAATAGATAGGGTAGATTTACAAAAGGTAGTAGCCGGCATATAAACTGAATATTTATTATTGTATATCTAAAGAACTATTCAACCGATTTATATTTTTATTAGATTAATATTCAGCATGTATACTCGTAAATTAGTCAGAAGTGATATATTGTATGTTATGTTTATATTATCAAAAAATAAAATAATTATTCATAGAAAATAGAAATAAACTATTTATTTGGTGAGATAGGAGAATACAAAAAAAAAAAAACATTGATTAAATTAGAAAAACTAGGAATTTTGAAATTTATATCGTAAACGAGAGTTACAATTCCATGAAAACTTAGGACAGTGCGTTTTGAATATAGGCTCTCGACATATTATTTATATTTTTGATAAAAAAGAAAACCTATTTAAATTCTTTTTTGCTACATTCAGCATTACACAATGGGGCAGATTCTTAAAAATAAATCAAAAAATTTGTATGATACTATTAAGAAAATAATAAGGAAATATATTATTTTTCACATATTGGAAGTAGTTTTCTTGGTCTTAGATTTAGAAATTTATGAAAAATTAAATGAAAAAGGAAAAGAAATATATCGTCGCTGCTCCGACGTGATCAGTTATGTGACAATTTTCGATTTTTTTACTGAATCATTTTGAATCTTTATTGATCTTACATTTGCCGACCAAACCATTTTATTATATCTTGATTGGCTTAAAAGTCAGCAAAATCAGCTATGTGTTAGTCATATATGACCAACAAAATAAGGTATGTGCATAACTTCACATAACTGATTTTCGGAATAATGTTTTGTTTTTGCAAATTTTCTTTCAATTCTTTGTAAAAATTTTATTAGAATATAAAACTATTCATAAAAAAATTTCGCAAAATTCTCAACAACTACGCTAAAATAAAAAAGGTTATGCCATATCAAAACAGACAAAAAAACATCCATTTTCGAATTTTATAGCTACTTTTTAAATATAAACTTATAGTATCAATGTCCTTGCTAGTCCGAAAATATGATGTTTTGAAAATTGAAAAAATGCTAAAAGTTTTACTTTTTTAACTGTAAATCACTTCCAAAATATAGATTATAGATCTCTAGTTTAATATTATAGATACGAGCTTTACAACGATATTTATAAAGTTTATTTTAATCAAAAGTTCAAAGGTCATACATCAAAGCATTATAACTCAAACGATATTTTTAAAAATCTTAAAAACTATATAATGTTGACATAGCTTTCCTTCCTACTCTCGAAAAATTTCAAGGTGGACACTCATTTAGTTCAGAAGTTATGAATCAATATTTAAACTAATTATAATAAAAAAAAAATCACCCAAAATATATATGATAATACTATGCAAATTTCAATTCAATAAGATATGGTAAAAGTTTTAGGGGAAGAAAAGAACGAAAATGTAGTAATGAACAAGGTTAGAACCCAGACGAGTGGAGACTATTACCACCAACAAGAAAGAAAAAACATCTTGTATGGGTGAAAAGCTCTTTGGTATGAGAGCCGCTGGGAAAATTAGAACACATTTTCAATTCTCTGATCCAAAACAAATTTTATGATGTTTTTGTTACTCAGAATCGGTGTTGCCAGTTTAGCCTTTCTAAGGCTAGATCTAGCCATTTTATTTTACTTTTAGCCTCAAAAATTTTGTCTTAGCTTCTAGCCTTTTTTCTAGTATTCTAAAAGATAAATACTTAGCTATTACTAAATTTATTTTTACAGAATGATCTATTTAAGTATTTTTAAGTGTTTATTCGCACAAAAAATGTACATTATTTATATTTATCAAAAATTTTGGATTATTATAATCATTTTTCATTACCATAGAAACTATTTATAAACATAATTTAACATAATTTTATTTGTTTATAATTTTATTTATTTTTATATAAAATTTTTATAAAGCGAAAAATTACCCACAAATTTAGAAATGCTTAATCAAAAATAAATTATAGTTTAAAAATTACTCAAAGCATTTTCATATGAAATATAAACCAAATTTGTATGGGAAGTTTTGTGCGATTTTTCAATGGGTAATTTTGCTGGCAGCTGTTCTATATTTTATTTTTAAGATGGTTAATGCGCGTGCCTACAAACCAGAAGGTTAGAAATTCAAACCGGGCTGAAGATGGAGCAAAATTTAAAATGAAAACATCAGAAATGAAAACTAAAATAAAAATTATTTAGTAAATAAATAAATAAAAATAATTATCAGTGAAATTAAAGATTAATGAATACAAAATAAATAGTGAAAATATTATTTTTATTTTTTTATTTTTTACTTTTTCAACGCAAATACTAATTATCGTTCTACTGAATATACTAATGACTTGGTATGCAGGTGGAGCTAGTTTCTTATGAACAGTGCAATATGTAGTATCATATTACTAGTAATTTATTAAGCAGATTATGTCAGTTTATTATTTATGACGATATATTTAGCTTCACAGCACCTTCCAAACAGGTGGTGAATATTGAAGCAAAGGGCTGCCAATAGGCTGAAGAATAACTAGTGGTAGTTCTTAGTCGCCAACGAATTCGACATTACGGAACTATTTTGGAGAACTGGATTCAAATAATCATTCAACATTATTTTGCAAGTGTATATATATATGTATGAGTGCATTCCTATATAATTATTAATATTCTAATTAATAACAACAGATAATAAATTCATTTTTAAATTTAAATTTATTTCAATCACCAATTTATATGTTGAAAAAAAAAATAATAAAATAAATAAATAAATAAAACATTAACTAATAGTAATATCATTCTCTGTTATACCTAGCGGTTCGCCGAAAAAGTTTTGAAATGTAGAATTCGTTGGCCGCTAAGAACTACCACTAGTTATTCTTCAACCCACTCGCAATATCTTTAACTAGTGAATTTAATACAGTGACTTCATTGAAGGTAACCAATTGCTGCTCTCTGCATAAGCACTCACTATTTATTTCACTATAAAAATGTGAATATATTAAATAAAAAAACAAAAAATAAATATTTAGAAATTTATTTTTTACATTTGGAGAGAGGAGGAGAGAGAATCGTTTTTAAGAATACACACTCACTCATTTACCGTGCCAGCATTTGGAAGAAAGTTTTTTCATCCATTCACTAAAAAGTGTCTTTCGGATATTCAAAAGTAGAAAATACACAAATTTTCAATAACAAAACACATTAGTAATGAATTTTAATCCAAAAATCTTGACTTAAGCTTCTGTTTACATTCCAGAACAAAACAAACAGAACAATAAGTGTTTATACAAAATTTTATCAAAATCGGAAGTGGTGAAGTCAAAAATTCGTTTTTCTGTTCGAAAATTTTTGTCTTCTTCTTTCCTGCAAAGTTTCTAAATTAAAACTAATTTATTTCTACTATATCCTGCATAAAATTCTCTTAAGGATTTTCTAAATGTTAACTGGATTAAAAAGCTGCAATGTATTGCAACAAACCCAAACGCAAACCCAAAATACTACAACCATAAAGAAATTAAATTTTTAAGATTTAATTTTAAAATTATTTTCCATCTGACATTTATGTGCAGCTTCTGGTTGTTATTCTTTTTTATCTCGTTTTTGCAAGCCAAGATAAAGAAATTACGTTCTTATTTTGATAATTAAACATATGTACATATGTGTGTGTTTTTTGTTTATTTTATAAGGATAAAACATTTAATACGTATTGCAGTAATGTTAGGGTTAGCGTTAGGGTTAGATGAGGTGTAGGTGGGTATTTGTAACCATGTGAAAAAGTCATGTATAGCAATTACTGACTTTATAAAAAAGCAACTGGTTGAAGTAATAATGTAGAAGTGTTTGCTAGAGGATAGTACTAAGATATAAAAAATGAGAATAAAATAGAAACTTAAAACTGCTGTGGAAAGTCTTTTAATATTAATAAATATATAATTCAAAAACTAAATGCAAATACATGTTTCAAGAGGTTCACAAGATAACATAACATAACATAACATAACATAACATAACATAACTTAACATAACATAACATATTATATGAAATAACTACAAAAAATTCATTAAGATATACAGAGGTTTTAATGATTAAATGAATGTTAACAAATATATATATCTTAAACTTAACAAAAAAATATGTATAGGATGTTTTAAAATATCTCAGTTATGTATATGCCACCAACTGTTGCGAGAGTATCCAGCAATGTGGAAACAACAAAATCTGTATTTGGAGCAGGTTGCAACTCAACCTAACACACACGGTTAATATATCTCAAATAAAAACAAAACTTTTATTTTATTTTTTTTTTTTTTCATGTACATAGAGTTTAAAAATTTCAATTTTTACTCTTTTTCACAAACAAAATTACAATTTACGAATTTATTCAATAATGATGCAAAAACTTGTCTTTTCTTAACAACAATAAATCAACGATTAGCGCTAACAATATTGAAACTTAAAAAGGGTAACTCACAAGCAATAGGTACACGATCCCTTTGAGATATTACAAATATTTTGGTATTTAATTTTTTGTCCGAATAAGTGTACGATTTTGAATAAATAAAATTAAATAATAATAGCAAATAAGAAATTATTTTCTCCATTGTTGAAATAACGTTGAGTCTTTTTAAGCAATTTAAAGAACCAAAAAAAGCTAGGAAAAGTTAGAAGCCAAAAACGAAAATTTCGATTCTAAAAGCAAAATATAAAAGCTAGATTTAACCTCAAAATACAATGCTGTTGCGGTGCTTCATTATTAAAATCAAAATTAACTAAACTAATTTTACGGACTTACTAAATCGATTATTATAATAATTTTTGTATATACATTTTTCATTAATCATGGAAACTATTCATGGATATAATTAAAAAAAAAATCATATAAAAGCGAAAAATCAAAAAGGAAAGATGACGAAAAAAATCACTTTAAAACATTGAGTGATTTTTCATATGAAGAAAATTCTAAAACTTGATATAACCCAATTTGTGTTGAATTTTTTTTAGCAATTTTTGCCGTTCTACGTTTTATTTATAAATTTATTACAATATCTTTAAAAAAAATATCAAAAACTAATGAGAATGGGAAGAAATGATTTTTTAAATCGAAAAAAAATTTAACTTTCTTCAGGCCTTATTTTTTCGGGCACTTTGCCTTTTTTGATATTTTTTAAAGTTCAATTTAGTCCCTTTTTTCTCACCTCCTGGCAACATAGATTAATAACTAGATATTTATGTAAGAGAAAAAATCTGATTCATTTGATAAAAAACTAATTCATTCAACATGAGAATACATGTAGTCACATATATTTTGTTTTTATGTTTTAAAAAAATTAGTAATTTATTTGAAAATTTAGTTCAAAGTAAAATTCTTCATATAAACTTCTAGCTGTATTTTATGATATCACATCAGTATTGTCATAAGGACAATATTTAAAATATAAATTTTAAAAATTATCTTTTATTTTTTTTTCCAATAGTAAGATGTTAACACTTTGAACACTAAATTCTAATTGTCTAAATTTAAAACACGTTTTCAGGTTTTATACTCAGTAACTGGAAGTCCTTAAAAGTCCCTTTTTTATCCACCTGCTTCGTTTTATCTTATCTGATTAGTCAATTTTTTATTATTACTTATTACCTGCAATTTACTTTCAGTAACATGATTTAAGTAGTGGTTTAGAACAGATTCTAAGAATTATATACTTTGTATTTATTTTACAATTGGCACGTGTTTATTAATTTTACTTTACATAGAAAAGACTTGAGACAATTAATATTATTATGAAGCATAATTTTTGTATTATGCTGTTATATTTAGAAATTAAATGAAAATATTTTTTTTTAATTACACTCTGCTACAGTGAAATATCACTCGATAAATAATATCATTATAGGACTTCTTGAGTACATTGTACATAAACCAATTTTAAAAATTTCCAATATACCCACAAAATTTTAAGTTATGCTAAAGAATAAGTGTTGATGCAATAATTTTCAAAGAAAGTTTTTGTTTTTTTTTTTCTACAGGTATATTCTGCTAACCGAACGAGCAGTAGGAAGACACTCGTGGGAACGAACAGCAGGAAGCCACTCATGAGAACGAACAGCCAGAAGCCACTCGTAAGAATGAAGAGCCAGAGGAAACTCGTGAGAACGTGCAACCGAAGTCGCTCGTGTAAAATTTATTTAGGGACCCAACCGAAGTCGAGCGTGCTAAATACGACTAAATTTTACTTTCGTAAAATCTAGTCGGCTCTCCGATTATATAAAATAATCTTTAAGACTTCTTATATGACGGATTCTTGTCTTGTTTGAATCGCTGCAACTGTAACTAAACTTTGTTTACTTATACTTAGTCGTGTATTGCTATTTTAATTTCAACACATAAAATTTGCCTTTATGGATGAAAATAGGATTTTTTTAGTGAAAAATTTAAACTCTGGTGAAAACTAGGATTTTTGTAATTTCTTATTTTCAAAACTTAAATTTTTTGGTGAAACTTAACATTTTTTGCAAAAAATTAAATTTTTTTTGTGAAAATTTGTTTTTTTTTTCTTTTTTATAATTTTTGGTGAAAAATCTTTGTTTTCAGTTTTTTTATAATATCTTTTCTAACAGATAATTGAAAAAAAAAATCTAATTTCTGGGGCAGCAAAAGTATAATTTTGGAAAAATAACCTTTTTCGTTTTTTAATAAGAAAGTTTTTTACAAATTTTTAAATTTTTGAAATTGAGTTCGAATTTTTGAAATTGAATTCGAACTTTCGAAAGTATAATTAAAGCTAAAAAATGAAATATCCCATTAAAATATTTGCTAAAACCCAAGCAAATGAATTTCCTCAGAAATGCCAAACTAGAACAAATCTTTGTCTTATTGAAATCATTAAAAAAAGTTTGGGCTTAAATAATTAAAAAGATCATTCGTTTTAACTGCAACTTGAAGAATTTAAATTGTTTTAAGAACTTAAACATATTTATTTTTTTGAATTTAAATGTTCTACCAAGAGCTTTTTATAACAGTGTTCAAAATCAGGGCATTTATTCAAATTTAAAAATTTCGAAATTAAGTTCAAAATTATGAAATTATGTTAACAAGTGTAAATGTACTAAAATGTTTCTTAAAAATATACAAAAATAAAATTTACAAAAAATAAATAAATAAAAATTTGAAAAATTAAATAAAATATAAAAAATATGGTGACTTAAATATTTTTAAAGCCAAAACAACTGAATTTATAAATTTCTCTTATAGCTAGCTGCCTATTCTTCTATGTCGAATGAATGTGAGTTGAACATTTGTTTAGACAAAATATTAAGTTTAAATAAATAATTTAAATATTTGTTAAAAAACTAAAAAATAATAATTTTAATTTATTCAAAAGGTTCTATATTATTACTTAAGAAAACAAATCTTTTTATGTCATTTAGAACCAAAATTTATCTAAATATAGCACATTTAATCTAAATCGTTTTATAGCAGTCTTAAAAAAATCCGTAATTTTTATATTTTTATACAAATAAGTAATATTAATGTATATTTCAACAATATTTGATTTATTTTAGTTAAATTAAAAAAAAATAATTATAGCTTTGTTCCAGTACTTGTCAAACTTGCAAGTTGTAGTTAGAATTTACAGGGAAGCGTTACCGTACTAAAAATTTACGTGTATTTTGTTGTTTTTCTGACTAATTCTGTTAAAACCTGTAAATTTGGTGAGAACAAGAATAGAGCTTATGTATAACTAACAATTGTTAAATTAGTCAATTTTTTAAAAAATGCACACACACACAACAAATTAACATAAGATGAAAATAAAATTTATTTAAAATAAAATCAAACAAATTGCCTACAAAAATACAATATATTTTAAATTATAAATTTAACTAAAAACCGTAACTTAAACTAAAAAAGAAATCATCAAATTATGTTCTCAGTGACAGCCACATTCTTTGGCCACACTTTGATTATATTTACTTAAATTTACACTGTCTTCATTAAGATAATGTAGAATTGATATGGAAACCAATATAGTGGGTACACAACATGGTTTTGGTAAATTAGGTTGTTTTAAATGCATTAATGTTTGCTTTATGGCATGATTGGTGGCATTCACTTTTGAACCCAAAGGGGAATTGCATTCACCACCACAAAAATATGGTTAAAATTTTTTGGGTGCATATGTAAATCTTTAAACTCCAAAGTGAAATTTAAACGTTCACAGATTTTGGGTAATTTATAGATTTCTTGAATGGGTGGTGAAGGAGGTATATAAAAATCAGCTTTAGGTTTACGTTTAATAACATCACGTTTGAAACGTAATTTTTGAATTCTTACCATTAACTCAGGACCATTAAAATAGCCTATAATAAAAGGCTGTAAATCAATCATTTCCTCGCTAGTATCTGGTTTAACCAGACCCAAATCACTGGCTAAAATCTCAATAGACTTGGACTCATGCAGCAGTATTATCCATATCTAAATTAACACCCACTAACAATTCATTAATGCGATTAGGTTGATAAGATTTTTGTTGTAGCCAACGGATTAGTATAAGGGTCATATTAAATTCCAACCAACCCTTGTACGATGTGGTGGTATTAATAGAGGTTAAAATTCTTAAAGCTCCAGTATATTCCTTACGGTACATGACTTTTTGATATATAGAAATAGTGGCTTTTTGAATGTCGGTATTTTGCACATATTTTCCCAAACTGGGTTGTTGATAGATTCTTAAGGCGGAGTGTACTAGCTGTAAATCGCATGGAACATCATTGATGTTGAAACCTATTTGCATATCACTGACAATGGGATTGTTTGGTATTAGTTTCGTGTTGAAATTTAAAGTTTCTTCGAAAAAAGGAATAGAAAAAATTAACAACATAGAATTCATAAATAATACTTACTTTTACTTGAAAATGTTATAATATTATTACACTTTTCCATTTCTATACGATCAAATTTTGTTATAAAATTCTCTTCTCTTAAAGCTCTTCTTTGACGTAAATCATGTGCTAAATGTTCTCTTACATAATCTAATTCCGCCTCATTTTCACTGATGGCATTATAAACTTCTAAAAGAAATGTGTTCATGATGATGTTCTCCCAAACCCAATAAATCAATCATATCAAATTCATAACCATAAGGTTTTTTAATTTCGGTATGAAGTCCATGGATGTGTTCTACAGATTCGTAAAGAAAATCAAGGACATTTTTAACTTTCTTTCAAATTGACTTTCATGTCATCTACGCTCAAATGCTTATTTTAAAATATTCATTAGTTTCATTTAAATACAATGCATGCTAAATCTTATCAAGATATCACAGAAACCGTGTAATGGTCGAACTTGATTAAAAAACATCGCCTACATATTTATAAAATATCCATTTCCTATACATTTTAAAACAAATTTGAATACACGATATTTATATTGTTTAAAAGCAAAAATAGAAATCTTAATTTTTTTTTTCTTTTCATATGAAAACATAAAACTCATTGTTTGATTTTTATTTTTCTTTTATACTCGTATCTTAAAACACACAAAATAATTTTTAATTTTTATTTTTCTAAAATTATAAAGGTATAGTCAGATTAGGCAAATATTTATTTCGAATTTGTTTGTCCGAACTAACTTAGAACTTTTCCAAAGTAATACGTAATTTATTTTTTGGTCACGTTACGCACATTTATTTTTCCATTTTTATTTTTTCAAACAGACATTAAATATAGTTAAATAGCCAAATAGGAAAACGTGTTTACTCATCGGTCACATTTGAAAAATTATTTGTCTTCAAAAATTATTCCATCAAACAACAATTTATTTTTACTAAAAACAAAGAGGATACAAATTTTTTGGTTTAATGATATGGAGTAGCTTCGATAGCTTTTTTAAAACAGCAAGAAGAAAAAAAAATAATAATGGTAATAAAAAATACGAAAAAAAGAAAAAGACAATTGGTCCAGAAGTGGGTTTAAAGATGAAATGAGGAAGACTGTAATGCAAAATTGTTAAAAAAAATACGGTTAAAACCTCCATCTTATAGTTATTGAGCATTTTATGTTACATTTAATGTTGTATAATATCCGCTATATTTCAGGACGATATAGTAAAATTGTAAGAATAATTGTACCACCCATCTTCTAGAGACATGTACTTTATTTTACAAATTGTCGAAAAATCTCTTCTTGTTCCATATTAGCCAAATTTTCAATAAGGCTACAGAGTAATATTTCAATAGCAAATTGTAAAGACTTCGGGTACATACTTCAGCAAATTAGAAGACTGTTCCTACAACTTTTTATTAAAATTAGATCAGACGAATATAAATAATCGATTAAAATAATAATTTTTCTGTGTCTTCCTTACACCACGTATATGGGTGCTAGTTGAAAATATTGTTCGATTTTAATAAAAACTTGTAGAGGCAGTCCTCTGACCTGTCCAGTTTTGCTTAGTTATGTGCCCAGTTTGCGATTGTAATTTTACTCTGTTGCCCCATTGAAAATTTTACATTTACATTCACCCTAATATAGACCAGAAAAATATCTATTGACAATATGTGAAGCAGAAGATAAGTGAATATGTTTATAAGATGGTTTGTATAATTATCTTTACAATTTGATTATATTATCCTGTAATACAGCGGATACTAAAAAATATTAAATCTAATATAAAATGCGCTATAACTCCAAAACTAATGATGGCGCATAAAAATATACTTCAGCAAAATTTTTAGAAATTTTAATTCTATAAATGTTCAAATCAAAACACGTATGATAAGCGAGATATATGTAAGATAAATAACTCGTGTAGTATTTATAAGACATCCATACGGTGCTATATCTAGCAATTCCGTATACCATTTTTTCGCCTGGAGTATTATCTAAGGTTATAAAACATAATTACATATCCTGCTTTAGTTTTGCTTGCTTAAGCAAGTAAATTAATAAATTTATTAATATGATCAGTAATATTGTATTAGCGGAATTTATTTCTTAATTCTTTCTACTTATTTATATTTTTTTTTTACATTTTATTGATTTAGATTCGATATAACTGTTATTCGATATTGTTTCCTTACAAAAATTTTGTAAAATCAAATAATTGATCGCCCAAAAAATGGAAAAATATTGTCCATTGTGTGGTCACACTGTCTTCATATTAAAAACTTTTTTTTGCAATTAAATAATATTATTTGTCAAAAATTCAGCTGATTTGTTGTTTGCCATACAAAAATGTGTTATGGTCACATTAAGGTAAGGAAATATTTTGTCATTTTCTGTCAAATATTTCCATATTCTGTACCTTAACCGTACCTTAACACTTATGGTCACTGGTAAATACAGTATTATAATTGTTATTGGTGTTGTTTTTTTGTACAATTCGCAAAATTTCAGTCAGAAAGAGATTTTCTAGAAGTATCTAAGGATTTATTAGAACTAAGTAAAATAAGTCTAAAATGATACGAGAAGTTTAAAAAAAAAAAATAAATATTTGAAAAATCTGTTTTACAATTTTCTTCTTCTTGTTCAGAAATTTATTATTTATTCTCAAACCTTTGCCATTTAAGAAGAATATTAATTCTATATCATTTTTAATTTTAAATCAACTTTACATATCAAAAAAAAAAAAATTAAATACAAAAATTGCGATTAAAATATTGTCTATTGAGGTCATAAAAATTTCCCTTAGTATAAGTAAGTCTTGAATATAAATTTATCAAATCATTGAAATTTTTGTTAAATTTCAAGATTCCTTATAAGAACATATCGCTCATTTGCTGCAATAACGTCATAACTTAAAAAACGCATGTTTCAAGTTAACATCACTAATGTGTAGTAAATATTGCGTTTTGGTAACTGACAAATTTTGTGTACAAGTCTTTTATATATTACGCAGTATAGCAATAAAAGCACTTTGTCCTAATTTTACATAATCTATTGTGTATTACTTTCCACAATGTATTATTTTATTTGATTTTCGGCTATTCTGTAGGAAACAATTTTTTTTTTTTAATTTGAAACACTATTTTCATTATTAAGCTAAGAACTTTTATTTAATATAAATTTTACTAACGTAATAAGTATCTAATTAAAAATGCCACTCCCACTTTTCGAAAACAATTCCTTTTTTGAAAGTTGAAATGAAATTTATGGGTTAAAATAATAAGATGGATGTCACGTCCAGGTTTTAGCCTACTTCAAATAAAAATCAACTTTGTTACTTTCTTTGCGCTATTTAGGTAATTCAAATAAATTTCAAAGCAAAGAAAATAATTTATATTATAAAATTTAATCTGTATGGATCTGACGCATCTTTTCTGCCCACTATTTATTTTTTACCACTGCATCAAAATCTTAATGAGTTTTGAAATTTTTTTATTTCTTCTTATTTTTTTATTTATTTATTTATTTTTTTTGTGTAATTATTATTAAAATGTTCAATTTACCTACAGAAGAAATAAAAAAAAAAATATTATTTATTTAATAAAATTAAATTTACATGTTACTATTAATTTACATATTATTATTAAATTTACATATTATAGCAAACACTCATTTTATTAAATAATTGTAAAATTTGGCTACTCAATTTTAATTAATTAATGCAAAAAAATTTATTTGCTTTTTAAAATGTTTATACTATTAGCGAAATTTTACTTGTATTAAGTTAATATTTGAAATCTATGGAAAAGCTGTAGAGGAGGATCAACTTTCAGGAAAATGAACTTGTAATCACTCTGTAATAATACAAGATAAACTACAGAGTGTTGAAGCTAGATGAGGCAATTTACCCTCAAATTGGGGATTTAAACTTTCAGTTGGGAACAGATTTTTGTTGGGAGGGATTTGGGGACTTTCGTAAAATATGGGGATTATTTATTAAATAATTCATTTATTCCATTTTCGATAAATTTTAATTTAAAAAAAAATTCGATAAGTTTTAAATTTTGTAGATAATTGCGATGAATTTGATAAGTAAATTCTATTTATAAAAAATTGTTGCTAGTTTTCTTCTTAAAAGAAATTTTTAATGCATTTTCTATTTACATGTATACAATGTTGAATTATTTTCTATTTAGTGAAATATTGGATTGATTTCTATATGTAGAAAATATTAAATTATTATTTATTATTTACATGTCATTTACAACACTTGTATGTCAGTTATCAGAAGACATAATGGAATTGCCACCTGTTACCCCTTTGTTTTGAAATTCGAGAGACCGATAAGGCTATTGTTCATTTAAACTCCAAAAAAGCAACTAGTATTGACAAAATCAGTAACAGGAAGCTACCCCGGATCGCAATAAGAATAATACTTTTTATTTTTAATTCTATAATTTGCTCTGAATATTATCCACCAGAACGGAAGGTCTCATTGGTTACAATGATACCTAAGCCCGGAAAAGATCACACTAAAGTAGAATCGTATAGGCCTATCAGCCTGTGTATAATATATCAAAACTGTTTCAGAAGCTATTAATGAAAAAGTTGAAACCAATTGTAAATCGCTTCGATTGTATTCCAATATATCAATTTCGTTTTAGAGAAAAACATAGCAGCATAGAACAAACTTAGGCTTATAAATGTTATATCTAAGACGTTTGAAAAAAAGAAATATTGTTCTACTCTCTTCATTGACGTTTCTCCAGCCTTCGATAAAGTATGGCACGAAGGATTATTATTTAAAATTAAACAATATTTACCCACAAATATGCATAAGCTCCTGGAAAGCTATTTAACTCATCGAAAGTTTGTTCTTCAAGAGGGAGATTTTATAAGCCCACCACAGTTCAATGAAGCTTGGTGTAACCTAAGGTAGTATCCTGGGTCCCTTTTTATATTTAATATACACTTCTGATATGCCAACTAATAGTCGAACCCACATATCAATATTTGCAGATGACACAGCTATCCTAGGCATTCAAGAAAACCCCCAAGAAGCATCTAAACTCTTGCAAGATCATATACTCTGTCTAGAAAATTTTTTGAAGCAATGTAGAATAAAAGTGAATGAACAGAAATGTATACATATTACCTTCACGTTGCGGAGAGATTCGTGCCCCCCAAATCCTGATAAATAATCACATTATACCCCAAAAAACGGAAGTAAAATGCATCTATATCGACGGCTTACGTGGAAATCACATATAGTTACAAAATTAACCCAAATGAAGTTAAAATTACTTCAAATTAACTGGCTTATTGGTAGAAATTCATGTTTAAATCTAGACTGTAAACTATTGATCTATAACTCAATTATAAAGCCAATATGGTGGTATGGTATTCAACTATGGGGCACGGCCTCAGCTTCAAATGTTGAAAAAATTCAAAGACTTCAAAATAAAATACTACGAATGATAACTGCAGCTCCCTGGTATGTGAAAAATGAAAACATTCACAAGGACCTTAATTTTCTTCTTGTCAAAGATGAAATAAGAAAACACGCAGAATCGTATATGAGGAAGCTTGATGTACACCCTAACCCACTTGCTAGAAACATAATGAGAAGCGATGGCTACAACCGTTTGAGAAGAAAGAACACAACAGATATCCGCCTAAGCTAAACCGTTTGATTACATATAGTTTTTCGTCCGACAGTGGTTGGATTTAATAATAATTAATGGCCTGATTCAGTACGACAATCAACTTGTTTGAAAATAAAATTTGTATGAAAATTACTCATTTTTTCAAATATTTTTTGAGTAGTTTTCATACAAATTTTATTTTCAAACAATTTGATTGTCATACTGAATCAGGCCCTAAGATTTAGAGTCAAGATTTGAATACTTATTGTTAGTTCATTATTGCTATTGTTAATTTTGTGAAGATTCAATAAATAAATCTAGATAAAAAAATAAAAAAAAATACAACAAACGTAGTAGTTTTTAGGTTTTTTTTTTAAGATAAGCTACATTAATTTCGTTGGTTTTTGCTTACAAAACAAAAACAAATTTTCAATTAATTTTTTTTCAAAAAGCAAATAAAAAACTATTAAAACAATTATATACGAAACAGTCTGTATAACTCATTTCATAACATAATTTTCAATTTATAAACAAATTTAGAGATTTCCTTTTTATACGAAATTTTTGATAAATTTTCTTTAATGGAAAAATTTTTTTACATTTTTTTTTTATAGAATTTTTTTGAAAAATTACAATTTTTTATGAAAATTTTGAAAAATATTTTTATTTTAGAAAATTTTCATTAAAAGTCTATCATTTTTTACATGAAATTATTGATAGATTTTATTTTATCAGGAACAGTGAAAAATTTCGTTTTTATAGGAAATTTTAAATATTTTTTTAAATTTTATTATATTTTTTTTTGGCAACACTGACCTCGAGTATGTAAAAGTTTCAAAAAATCGTAACTTCTACAAATCAAATCCGATTACAAAGATTTTTATGTTTCTGTAAAGTGTTTGTCGAAATAAATAAAAAAATACATAATTACTGACCTTAGTTATACAATACAGTTGAGAAGATAGTTACGCTTGAATTTTGAGTTTCTCATTTTTTTGTCTCGACTTTATTGAGTTTTTGGGGATATAAGGATTTTTTTTGCTTTAGAATGTTTGGATTATTTCAATTCATCTAGCTGCACAGAAAAAAGTTTGTACATAAATATAAAAATTTACTTTCATTGATTTCATTTCATAATATTTAGGCATAATTTCTTAAGCAATAAAACTTTTTTTATATTTTTTCAAATGAATCAAAAGTCAAGAAGACAAAAAAATTGTTTAAGTTTTAATTTATATTTTCAATTAAACAAAAAATTTTTGAAATTTTCTTTGGAAAATTTTAAGTTATATTTTGGGAACTGAACAGAAGCGCTTTTTATCAAAATGAAGTGCTGCAGAATGCGAGCAAAATAATGCAAATTTCTAAACATTATTTTTTTACAGATTTTCCTTGGAATGGAACTAAATTAAAGATTTAACAATTTTTTTGCGAAATTCATAAAATTTTCATTATAAACAATTTGGTAATATCTATGAATGAAAATTTTATATTTTATAAAAAAGTTTGGAAAAAAAAAACTTTTTACATAAAATATATTGAAAAAAATTTTCAAATATATGCATTTTTTTTCTTTGAGTGTGAAAAATTTTCAAAATCAGCACTCTGAAATCAGTATGAAAAATAGCTATTTTTTACAAAAATATAGTACAATATTTTTACTTTTTTCTAAAAGTTTTTATAATAATTTTTTTCTTTATATATTTCAAAAGACAAAGCTTTACAAATAGTCAATAAAGAAATTTTAAATTGATTTATGTTTGCACCCTACATCAGCATATGTCGAAATTGGTAAATTTTTGAAAGAATGTCATGTTTATCGATTAATTAAAAAATATCGCGCCATTTTTATTTTTAATTTGTTGACATTGTTTTATTAGAGCATATCTTCAAATCGATTTAGCACTAAACTGCTTCATGCTCGGCCAAAAGGAATGCAGGAGTGCAGATTTTATGAAAAATTTAACTTTTCGAAAGACTTTTTTAATTGCACGAAGATAATATAGTTTAAATTATTACTATTATTTCCTATGTATAGTGTAAAGTAAACACAAGTATTTTATTTTTCAAAAAATCGTTCAAATAGCTTCAATAACCAAATTTTGGTATTTTTTTAAGGATAAATAATATTTAGAAAAAGAAAAAACTAAAAAAAAAAAATAATAAAATTTGTTTAAGCAAAACGCCGTCTATTTTTCAAAAACTTATAAGATATTAAAAGGGTATAAAAATAGACTTATTTACCAATTCACTGATATACAACATGTCTATATAGGCCATTTTAAAAGAGATAATATAAGGGCCTCAAAACCGACAACTCGTGCAAAACCTCACTAAATTCACTATTTTATATTTTATTGGGTGGGTATTTTCAAAAAATTTCGACCCAAAATTACAGTTTAAAAAATTTTATATCTTAGATTTTGTTTTCCCTTTTTTTTAATTTTGGGGTGTTCATTACATTAGCCATCGTGCATTTTACCACGTATGAGTCAGTTTCATAACGTTTACGGTCTCAGCTTAACCCTCAACGGCCAGAGAAAATATGTATAAAATCAATTTACGGGTTAGAAATATAATTAGTGGAAAATTTTTGGAGGATTTAAGGTCTAGATATTTAGTTTGTTATGTCAATTAATTAATCTAGTGATTAAAATACAAAAAGAAAAAAATTAAAATTACTAAAGATGCCCTGAGGCAGCCGTGGCCTTTAGAGGTAGAAATATAAGTACATGTGTTTGTAATTGTAAGCAATATAATGGAGTTCTAATTTCTAGATATTTACTTTATTTCGTGAAACTAGACATGCATGTATCGTATTTGTAAGTTTTAAATCATAGAGATAAAGACGATAGTCATTGTGATAATAACGTTTACTAAAACAAAACAATAAAACCTTGAAACAACATTACGAACTATGATTGTTGATAACGGTACCAGCATTGAAAACTGCAATAAGTAACAATGAGAAAAACAGTAACAATTAGAAGAACAACAACTCGATAAAGACACATATTACAACTTTGGCAAATTATATAATGTGTTGTTTATTGCAATATTCTAGTACTTTATCTTGTATAGATCAAAATACGCAGTCGGAAATGTTCGCAAACGACAGCATTTAAATAAACAAAAACACCAATAGTAACTAATAAACGTATTTGTAGTACTATTATTTTTGTTGTTTTTTTTTTTCTCAAACATTTTTAACATTCATTCATTGCCTGCACTTAATGAGCTTGTAAATTGTTTGACAAAAAGTTTTTCGGTTTTCTAAATGAAACCAAAAACGCAGAAAACTAAAATTGAAAATTAAACAAGTTCTTGGTAGTTTTTCCAAGAAACATGAGTTCTCGTTAGTTGTTGTTTGCAATGCCAATGATGAGTATTACTCTTGTTAATTAGAATGTGAAATTTTGTTTAAATTAGAGAGAAATAAGTTTTGAATTTTTAAACAATTTAAAGCTTTTAATAAGAAATTTCAAAATATTCATAGAAAACTAAACATTTTAATTAAAATATTTGATTTTAATTTTTTAAAATAAAAAAAAAAACAAAAATTCTATTGTTAAACAAGATTTACTTCTGTTATATTTAATTTTTATTAACAAATTTTTTTTTTTTTTTTTTTTTTTGTATTCGCTCTATTACGAAATAACTAAATACACAGCACTCAAATATTTCTTCATTTAATTCAAACAACCAACTGATTGATTCGTTGCACAGTGCTACAGTAGGCTAATATAGCTGGCAAAAAGTCATAACTTCTCTGAAATTTTGAAATTTTGTATTTCTTTTTAAAAGCATTCTTTATGCCAAAAATGGATGTTATGGGTAAAGTTGGTGTAGCACTTCTTTAAGAATTTATATATAAATGTATACATTTTGAAGTTCTTAGAACCCTCTTTGACCATGAATTTAAAAAACCAATGGTTTCAACATGTCTGATGACAATATTATTTATTAAAATTCATCACTATGACCCTTCTATAGTACACAGAAGAGAGCCACCACTAAAGCCCACCCTTGGATATTTCACTAACATCCAAAACAACTTAAGAAAGTTAAGATAGAAAAAGTTTATACAACACTTCTAATCTTTATATTCAAATTCTTTTACATCTTCGGGTATGAAAGTATCTAGAAGTAACGACATCTCCTCATTACATAATTGCTCTTCATTTCGAGAGCTTAGAGATGGTTTTGTTGAAAGAGAAAAAGTGAACACTTCTAATCTTTATATTCAAATTCTTTTACATCTTCGGGTATGAAAGTATCTAGAAGTAACGACATCTCCTCATTACATAATTGCTCTTCATTTCGAGAGCTCAGAGATGATTTTGTTGAAAAAGAAGAAGTGAATGGATCTGATGACATTGTTTCATTGGAAGTGCAGCATTTTTAATTATGTCTGCACCGTGAATCAAAATTATGGATACAATTCTATATATAATTTCGCAATGTCCATCGCACACACACGGAATGCTTCCACATTAACTGCATAGCCACATGACACAGGTTTCAAAATTATACCTAGTCTTTTGATTAAAATTTCACTTACTCCTGTTATTTGAGCTGTTGAGGATAGTTGTTCAAAAAATTTTCTCGTTACCGTCATTGATGCTTCCCGCTGCCGGTTTAAGAATATTAATTAGCAAATGTATTTCTGATTTTAATGCATCAACTACATCAATATTTCGTTTTCCCTGTCAAATTAAGCTGCCAGTTTTTTTTTCAAACTTAGGAAAAACGCAATTTTTCCAAGGCAATTTTTTCTTAGAAATCATAATGTTTAGGTTTCAACGAAACTACAATGGATAAGATACCACGAATGCTGACGAAATGTGTAGCGTCCCAAAAAATATGTATTCCATTCTGCTGGTGTCTAAGTATAGTCCACAAACTCTGCTTTGGTACTGGTAAACAGAGATAACAAGGCAATTTACGATTGCAAATTTGTTTATGGTCCTTCGAACCAAATGTGACTACTGTAACCACATCTATAACAGAGTTTACGACGCTAGGTTCAATCTCTCTTTTACCTGCCCCAAACGCTTGGCGCTGCTAATTGAGTCCCTCAAAAGTGCAAGGCGGGAAATATGTTTTATTTTTATGGAAGAGCAAAAAAAAAAAAAACACAACTTTATTTTTTTCAACATCAATTTACTTTAGTTTTTATTTTTCAAAACTTCACATTATTTAACTTAAGCTTAAACAATTTTAATAATTTAAGCATAAATAATTTTAAAAAATTCTTAATAATTTTGTTATTTGTCAAAATGCAACCTAAGCTTAAACAATTTTAATAAATTCTTAATAATTTTATTATTGCAATTTGGCGTCTAGTGTATTGACCCTGTAGGAATAGGTAGTATGTATATAACTCCTGCCCCCTAGTCTGAAGCTGAGAGATCGAAGGGATAGCGGCTTCAGCCTGGGCGGTTTGCTTAGTTCCCTGTGCATATAGTTTCTATAGAGTAAATATGATTGTTGCAACTAGTATTGTACATATAAGTGATTCGATTAAATCGTGTGTGGCTATTCTAGATGATATTGTTAGGATTTTTTCTTCTTTCTTTACGTCGTAATTAACCAGTTTCTTAAGTGTAATTGTTTTGGTCTCTATTGTCGCATGGACATCGGCGATTGGAGCCGATACCTCCCAAAAGGTATTAGTATCATCATTGTACATTATGTTGTTTACTCGTATATTAGAATTTTTATAGGGAACTAAAGCTGTTCCTTCTACTGACTGGTTGTTGGTTTCGTAGGTTGTGTCAATTTGCGTTTTAGGTGCGTTGATAAATAGGATAAGGTTGGGTTCTGGTTGCCAAATTGATTGTGATTCGCCATTGTCATTAATTACACACTTTGCGTCTTGATTTTTCGTGAGATGACCAATACAACTAGAATTTGCCGTTACTTCTATATTTTAAATTTCTGAGCAAAAGTATACATTTTCTATTTTTGGACATTTCTTGGAGGTATATATAATTTTCAATTCATTGTATAATAAGTAAGGTTCTATATGAACTAATTTAGTTTTATTTATTGGTATGGGTATTATAAGGTAAAATTTATAGGAGTTTGGATCTAAGTTGTGGACTTGGATATTAAAAATAATGTTAGATTCGTTATAGTAAGCTTGAAGACCAAGTAATTTGTATATATTTTCTGTAGATTTGGTTTCGATTAACTGAGTTTCTAAATGTTGATTTGTTAAATTTCGTCAGGATGTAGAATAAATTTTGGAATTATTTTAAGTTTTGCTAGAATAATTGCATCTGAGATGTCATTAATGTGATTTATTAGTATATCAATATTGTAGTTAATTTGGTTAAGATACTGAATTTCTCTAATTGTAGTTTCTGCGTTTTTTACATATTGCGTTATTGTGTGTCCGTTTAAAAATGATTATATTGTTTCTTGAATTTCATTAATATGGCTTGTTATGTTGTTGAATTTTTTGGCCATATTTAAGTTTAGTTGATGGTTTTTTGATATCGTTGTCTGGAGATTAGATTCAAGTTGTCTAATTTGTTGGATAATTTCTTGGGCGTCTTTTGCGTGATAAATTTGATTGAATGTGATAAATTTGATTGAATGACCAAGTCCATCTATCAAACCTCTTTTGTGACGTTTAGTTGTAAGGCTATCTAATTTTGATTTTAGCTCTTGTAGTTTTAATTTCGTAGTGTTGGTGTAGGATTTTGTAGATTTATTTCGTTCGAAGAGCTCTAGTGTGTTATTAATATTGTCGATATTTTCCCTCTATCTGTCTAGGTTGATAACATGAATTAGATTGTTATAGTTTGTTATTAGTCGTACATCGCCAAGGTTTATTGGTAAGATGCGAATTTCTATATGTTGAGCTGCAGAGAGCACAAACCTAAAATGATAGAGTTTTCGTTTCTTCTTAATACGAGATTTATGAATTTTTTGATTTTTAATTGTTGTTATTGTACGTAAATTGTCTTTTTTTTACTTTCTGTTTTGAAAATCTTGGTGTAATATTATTACTCCTACAATCTTTTCTATATACGGTTTCATTTTCTTGTCTTGTTTCAGAATGATTTAGTTTATCTATACGATTATAAATAGAATATTCTAGTTTTTCTTTCATTTTTGGATATTAAACTTTTTGAAATTCATTAAGTTTTCTTAAGTAATCATGTTCGATATTAAAATTGATATTTTTTACGAATGTGTGTGTCCTTCCATGGAAAAGTTCAAAAGGAGTTAATTTGGTTGCAGAATGTATGGAATTGTTGTATGTAAGTAAAGCTTCTGCAAGTATTTCTGCATGGTTTAATACAAACCTGTTTACTTTTCTTTCTTCTAATGAAAGTCTACAAATTTCAGTTATGGTAGAGTGAAGTCTTTCGGCTGGTGAGTTGCTACTTGTTTGCTGAAATGAGGTAAAATGAAGTTCGACATCGTATTGTCTACAGAAATCTTTAAAAATATTACTTAGAAATTTAGAACCTTGGTCGCATATAACTTTTTTTGGGATGCCGTATGAACTTAGGAAGGATTTAAATGCTTTGAGTACTGTCACGCAGCTGCGAATTTTGAAAATTTATCTATGATTGTAAGATTTAGATGATTATTTATTTTGTAAGGTTGTCTGTCGTACTTAAGCGTTTGGCATCTATCGCAATTATTGATAGTTTTTGTGACCATTTTGAGAAAGTGGTTTGTAGGATTTTAAAAGTTTCGTCATCTGTATATATGATTGTTAGCCTATCAGAAGGAAAAAATTTTTTAAATATTTCTGTAATTATTTGTTCATTGAAATGGGGTCGTCTTATTATGAGTCTTTGTCTATTTCTAAAAATATTTTCTAATATCATTGGGGATCCAAGATGAGATTTTTCTAGAACTATTTTTATATTAAATTCGTTTAGTGGTTTTTTCGATATATAGATTCCATCGTCCAGATTTTCATCTGAAGAGTGAATAGTAGTACCTTGAGTGCTATGATTTGACGTTACTTCATTTACGTTGACGTCCGTATAATTTGTATGAATAATTGCTCTACTCAGGGCGTCTGCGTTTGTGTTTTGTGTGCTTTCTGTAGTGGATTTCATTGTCGAATTCTTCGAGTTTGAGTCTCAATCTCACTAACTTGGAGCTGGGGTCTTTCAAACTCATGATCCATGTTAAAGGTCGGTGATCTGTGGCGATTTTAAATTTCCGACCATATAATTGTGGGCGGAAATACTTTGTGGACCATACGATATCCAGCAGTTCCTTCTCAATTGTAGAGTAGTTGATTTCAAAGTTACATAGTGTGCGACTCGCATAACATATTTTTACATGTTTCGAATGCACTTACATATTCTGCACTAAAATCTATTTTCCTATTTTTCTTCAAGCATACGGTCAATGGTTTTACAATTTTTGCGAAATCTTTAATGAAATTTCGGTAGTAGCCTACTAGTCCTAGGAATGATTTGATTTCCTTTGGGGTTTTTGGTATTGGGAAGTTTTTTATTGCATCAATTTTCGTGGGGTTAGGTTTTATACCTTCAGTTGATACAATATCTCCAAGGAATGCGATTTTCTTCTTAAGGAATTCCGATTTATTTATTTGCACTTTAAAGTTAGAGGTTTTAAGACTTTCAAATACTTGTCTTAGGTTTTGAAGATGTTTTTCGAGCGAAGTGGAGAATATTATAATATCGTCTAGGTATACCAGACAGATTTTTCCAACAAGGTCTTTGAGGACATTATCCATTACCCTCTGGAATGTAGATGGGGCATTTTTGAGGCAGAATGGCATTCTTATATATTCGTAGTGGTCACCTTCAACAGTAAAGGCGGTTTTTGGGATGTCTTTTGGATTCATCTCGATCTGATGGAAACTACTAGCTAGATCTAGTGTTGAAAAGTAAATACATTTACCCAGTTTATCCAGAATATCTGAAATGTTAGGTAGGGCGTATCTGTCTGAAACTGTTTTTTCATAAAGTTTCCTGTAGTTAATCACCAGCCTCTATGTTTTCCGCTTGCATCTTGTTTTTTTTTTAACTATCCACACTGGAGAGATCCATGGCAAATAGGAAAGTTTAATTATGCCCTGTTCTAACATATTTGCTATTTGTTTTTTCACCTCTGTTCTATGAATATATGGATAACGATATGATCTTATGTAGATTGGAATCTCGTCTACTGTTTGTATACCATGTTTGATCTGATTCGTGAATGTTAGTTTTTGATTTTCTCTGTAAAATACTGAACTAAATTGTTGAAAATGTTTAAAAAGGACTTTCTTTAAATGGTCCGTTCGTAAGAATGACTTAAGGTCTACTTCATTGTTTCCTACCGTATATTCTGGATTGATGCAACTAAGCTCTACAAAATTCATAGTCTCATAAGCTTCTGCTTTTATTGGTTACTCAAGGAACAATATTTGATCTTCATTGGATTTATTAATTATTTCTACATTACTTAGCCAATTTTCTGTTTTGTAAATGCCTTCAGACACCTCGAGATGAGCCGAGATGTTAGTTAATCTAATGAAGATTTCACCGCGTTCAACGTCAACAGGAATTTCAATAATAGATTTTGAATTTGTGGCTACTAAATACTTATTGGACGTTTTGGTTGGTTTTATGTGTATATGGGGTATAATGGTATTTGGTGTTACTAGGTGATTGTTTTGTAGGTCGATGTTACCTTTTAGTTTTTGCAACATATCAATCCCTAAAAGTCCGTCAAAGTAATTGTGGAACTTAAAGATTAGAAACTCAAGTTGACCATCCTGCTTAAATTCTATGAATATTGGTAAAATTGTTTTTTTTTTTAATATACTTGCTAGATATTGTTGTCATAGTTACTGGTTGACAGTTTATGTGATATTCTTGTAATACAAATTCGGGGTTAATAAATGACAATGAGGCTCCCGAGTCAATTAGGAACCGTAGAGGACGACCAAATGGCGATGGGATTAGTATAAATGGTAATTTAGATCCATGCTTATTTATATCTACGTATCCTGTGGGGTTCTCAAGGCTGATGGTTGAAAATTTATAGTATCGTCAATGTTAACTAAGCTTGTAGTGCCATGTTCTGGGTAGTTTGTGTTAGTTTGATTGATATTGTGTAAGTTGGAGTTTGGATTTGTTGGGTGTTCAAAATTTCATCTGGTCATATTTGTTCTATTATGTGTGCAAGATTTGTTTGGTTTAAAGTTTGTCGGGTTTGAATTGTTGACAAAACGTTTTAGTTTTGGAGGTATTATAGTGTTTCTAGCGAAAGAAATGCGTTCATGCATTTGATTGTTGTTAGATTAATTTGTATGATATTGTGGTCTATTAAATTCTCTGTTTTTTGTATTAAACTGTCCGTAAAGAGGTCCTTGAAATCTGTTTCGAGGATTTTGGTTGTATTGTCTGTAAGGATTGAACTGTTCTCTTTGGTAAGGTTTTGGTTGATATGGTCTTAGAGTTTGTTTAAATGATATTATATTTTGTTCTTTTATACATTATGCAAGTGCTGTAAATAAACTTTTCGCATAGCGCTCCTAGAGGTTCCCTAATTCCTGTCAGAAATACGTTAAGGCACATTTATGCAAATAAGTCTCGTTTAGAACTGATGACTTTTTGGTCTTGTTCGTTAATAAGGATATTATTAATCAGAGCTGCTTAAATTTCTACAATTTCTGCATGAAATTGTTCAAGAGTCCTGTTAAATTGTTATGTACATCTCTGATTATTGTAGCTTCTGTTCGTTTATCTGCAGAAGCAGCAATTAGATTCGTTTTGATTTCACTCCAGTTAAGTCGGCTTAAGTAGGTGTTCAAAAGTTCATTTGCGATTCCTGTTATTTTATTTCTAATTGCTCTAAGGATAATTTGTCCGTAAGGTGTCTGTTTCGTTCCTTTTATTAGCATTAAGATTTCTTCTACGTTACTAATAAAATCGTACAGAAGACGGGGATTACCGTCGAAATTTGGGAGGTCTTTTACTATATCGGGGATTTTGAGGGAATTAAAGTTTTCTTGCATATTGGCAAGATATTGGTTTAGGGGATTGGGATTGGGATGATTGGGCTTGATTTGGATTTTGCATTTCTTCTACAATATTTGTTAAATTGAAATTAGTTTCAATATTTTTAGTTGATAATGCTATAGATTTAGCTTTTCTTTGAGCATTAAAATTTTATTATGGTATATATGATTAAGCTCTTATTCTAAATAGCTTACAGTAAAAGCTTAATTAGTATTCTCATTGAGAAGTAGATGGATGTGATTGGTAGGTTCTGGTTGTAAATGAATTAAAATCCAGCGGTAGCAGTGTTTCCGACAATATTCCCTCGCCGGGTTTTTTTATTCAAGGATTTCAGTATTTTTTTTGTTTACGGATATATTCCGCCACCGTGTTTTGTTCACTTTTGTTTTTTATTCACAAGGAAAAATTTGATTTTATTTTCTACAGAGAAGTTATTTTACTAGAGTTCGCTTTTGATTTAACGTTGATATTCTCTCCCCGTTTTTTATTCACAGGGAAAAAACAATTTATGAAATTTAATCATATATTTTTGTTACCTATTTATTTTTTTTTAGTTTATATTATTTTTTTTAATTATATATATATATATCTTCTTTTTACTGATTTTGTCCTCTCTTCTTATTTATATATATATATATATATATATATATATATATATATACATATATATATGGAAGAGTAAAAAAACACAACTTTATTTTTTCAACATCAATTTACTTCTGTTTTTATTTTTCAAAACTTCATATTATTTAACTTAAGCTTAAACAATTTTAATAAATTCTTAATAATTTTGTTACTTTTTGATTATCAAAATGCAACTTAAGCTTAAACAATTATAATAAACTTAATATTATTTCATTTAAGCTTGAACAATTTCAATAAATTCTTAATAATTTTGTTATTTGTCAAAATGCAACCTAAGCTTAAATAATTTTAATAAATTCTTAATAATTTTATTATTGCAATTTGGCGTCTAGTGCATTAAAATGACTCGGGCGCCATGTTTAGGTTTCAACGAAACCAAAATGGATAAGACACCATGAATGCTGACGAAGTGTGTAGTGACACATAAAATACGTATTCCATTCTGCTGGTGTCTAATTATAGTCCACAAACTCTGCTTTGGTACTGCCAAACAGAGACATCGAGGCAATTTACGATTGCAAACTTGTTTAAATGGTATCCTGTGCAATTCTCCAAGAGAGAAAATATATTCTATGATAATTTTTTAAAAGCGGGATGCTTTAATCTAAAAAAGAGGAAAATTTTATATATATATATATATATATATATATATATATATATATATATATATAAAGATTGTCTAATTAAATGGTGCTAAATATTCAATTTGGCAATGAGAGCATATAAGTAATATTAATCAATTATAATAAGTATACGCCTTAGTCTCTGTTCTATCTCTGCTTACAAAATTTTATATTTATACAACTTTTGATTTTCGAATATTTATACTACTGAAGGCCACTAATGGACAAAATAACTATAATATGAGATTAATTTTTGCAGATTTATAATAATTTTAATAAAAAGAATACATGATGATGAATAAAGAATACATGATGATAGATAAGGTACGTTGACCATTTTTCTAAATCTGCAATTTTTAATTTCAAAACTTATAGGAGGTGCGTCAAGCCTTATGACGATTTTTTTTTTACCTTTTGTAATTTTTTCCAATATGTAGCCGTGTACCAAATAACTCCTTCTATTTTTGCCGGTTTTTTTTTCTGAACGAATCACTGTGACGTCACGACGTAGCAACTATTGTATAACTACTACAACAATGAATAAAATTGTTTGAAATGGTCTGTAAAGAATTTTTATTGCGTTTGGCTACAATTTGAGCAAAAGTTCAGAACAGCTACAAACTGCGATACATACATTCATGCACAAATACAGCTCTTAAATAGTAATAACTAAATCATTTTATTATTATTTTTGTTGGAGTTTTTGTGAATAGTTGTTGTTCATTAAAAAAATAAATGGGTCAGAATTCATTTGCATAAATAATGTTATTTTTTTCAAAAAAAATTTTTTTTGTTCAAGATAATCTCCATTAAATAAATATAACCTTTGGTGTTTGTGTTTTGTTTCTGAAGAATTTATATGAATGTATGATTTCACTAAGTCTAGATTCAGAAACAACAATACTTCTGGCCGAAATTATTTCTTATTTTCTTTTGAACTTGCATCTACGTTCACACACAAAATTTTACTTCAGCAATCCTTGTTGTTAAGTACGAAAATGAAAAATAAAACGAATTTCGAAGTACAGACAAGTTTGTAGCCTTTCATATTCCCCTCACACTATCCCACACGAAATCAAAATTCCAGAAGGAGAAATTACCTTGTGTGAACCCAGACTAAAGATTTTGTTTTAGCGAGTAGACGTATATGTGATATATTATTTTTACTTTTGCTCTCCTTGGAAGAAAGATCTTATATATTAACAAATAGCTATTGTTTTAAAATTTTAAATTAACTACATTATAGATTACTGAGAACCTTAGAAAGAGACAAAACAATTTTCCGCTTATTTAAAGGAATACATTAGTAAAAAATTAATTAAAAAATAGAGTGATGTTGCTCCCAGTGAAGCTGAAGAGTAAATTTATATGTATTTCTACATTACCACCACCATTTTTTAATATTACCAGAGTGTTTGTTGTTAGTAATTTCTCTTGTTAATGATGATAAAACTAAGCGATCTGTCTGGTGTTTCATCGATATAGTTCCTCCCCCTTTAAGAGGAATTCCCTTGCCAGATATGGGATTATATGTTTGGTTCTGAGTAGTTTTGTTTGAAATAAAATTTAAATGGAAAACGAATATTAGATGCAAAATGAAATATTTAGATATCTAAGTATTTGCTAAAAACTCAGATTATCCTAAAATTATTAAGGATGTTACTGGTCCTACTTATTAAGTTTTATTTCAAAATAATATGACGAGAGGTGACAAAGGATTCTAGAAGGCAACTTTTCCTAAGATTTTAGTAAATTGTTATTAAGAACTGAAAAATTTAACTTTATTTTTAAAGTTACCTATTTAGACAAAAATTTCATATACACAGAAAAAAGTTTATTCATAAATATAAGAATTTACTTTCATTGATTTTAGTTCATAATATTTAAGAATAATGTCTTAAATATTAACACTTTTTTACATTTTGAATCAAAAGTTAAGAAGACTTAAAGAAAATTGTTTTTTAAATTTGTAAAAAAAAAATTTGAAATTTTCTTCGGAAAATTTCAGGATTTAATGATTTTTAGCTACATTATGGGAACAGAACTGATGCGCTTTTTATCAAAATGATATGCTGCAGAAAGCGAGCGAATTTATACAAATTTCTAAACATTATTTTTTTACAGATTTTCCTTGGTATTTGTTGTTATTACTTTCATGTACAAATACTTTCATTTACTATTTGCAATCAAATCTAATAAAATTAAACCAAATATTTAACAAAATTTTCATTATGAACAATTTAATAATATCTATGAACAAAATTTTATTTTTTATAAAAAATTTTGGGAAAAAAAGTCATGTTCGATTCATAAAATTTATGAAAAATATATTCAAGTATATGAATTCTTTTTCTCTGTGTATCCAAAAGAATTATTGGGATTAATTCGATTATGATGTTGATACTTGAGTGATAAAGAAAAAGAAACTTTTCTTTATAAGGATTTAGAACACTTTGACATTAAACGAAAGGTACTGGCAGAACATATTGAGTTGCCATACAAAAATTATTCAGTCATCATGCCACATAAAAACCAAACACTTCCAAATATTTTCTATTAAAAATTTACATTGAATTTTAGTATTTTAATTTCTTCTATTTAATCTTTTAATTAATATTTCACCAATGTATACAAATTATAGAGATAATTATGAATTTTATCTTTTCTGGAGTTATAACATTTTGTATGCATGAAGCAGTTTTACCAACCCTGACGCTTTTAGATTTAATTTAATACTTATACGACATCAGTTTTATTTTGCAATTATGCAAGAAATAAAAATATAAAACCAAAACAAAACAATAGTCAGTAAGCTTTTGATTAGCAATATCATAAGAAATAATTTTGTGTAAAAAGGCGTGCTTCTTTTTGTGGGTTGGTTATTAGTGATAACACAAATGCAAAAAAAAAAATATATTGAAGAACAGTGAAATTAGTATTCACTGAATAAAAAAAGGCCTAAAAGCATCAATGAATTAAGGCTTAAATTTTCTTTGATGTGGGATAACTGACGCGTTTCCAAATAATAAGTCTGCATGTAAGTAATATTGTTTTTATTCAAGGAACAAAAACGTCCACTACAATTTACAACAGATACAAAAAGAAAAACTGAGACTATAGCATACAGTATAGGATATAATTATAAGGCAGGCTCCTTAAACATTTTTTTATGTTTGTCTTAGACTTAAGTTTTATCTTATTATTTTGTCGGTGTAGTGGGTGCTCTTATTGCTGGTGAACAGTTATAACTTTTTTACTTAAATTTCATTCCATTGTTTTTTTTTTTTTTTTTTTTTTGCTAACTAAATAATATAAAAATTAATAAACATTTTGGAGTGCAGAAATCGACATTGATCAAAGGTTCATTACTCTCAACAGGTGATTGATCGTAGATAAATATTTTATGAAAAAAAACATCAAATTGCTTCGATTTTTGCTATAATAGCTGCCTTGGAAGTTCTGACAACAATTCCAAAAAAAGTTTATAGTATCAGTCACTGCCATAGCAAAATCGTCAGCATAAGCATCATGACATTAAGTTCCAAGAGCAAAGATAATAGTGCTCAAGATCCAAAGAAGTAAGAGTACAACTACCAATTCTATAAATATTAAACGTGGTTATAAATCGATAATATAATCTATGAACCAAAAAATCGACCGACTTCAAGTCTTTCCAGAACATTGAATATCTGAACAAGTTT
The DNA here is from genome assembly GCA_932274085.1 of Protocalliphora azurea. Classification (NCBI taxonomy): domain Eukaryota; kingdom Metazoa; phylum Arthropoda; class Insecta; order Diptera; family Calliphoridae; genus Protocalliphora; species Protocalliphora azurea. The sequence goes on from OW026520.1 coordinate 125,654,378, forward strand.
CCGCACATAACAGAATTTCTGCTTGCATTGATCTAAATACTTTCGATCGATACTTTTGATCCTTACCAACAAATTTTTAATCTTTGAAAACTGCATTCAAGGATTAAAATTAGTCGATAAATTCAGTATTATTATGGTTTTTCCAAAGGCCTTACATTTATAGCAAGAAGTGTATAAATTTATAATTGTATTTATGAAACTAAATGCATTGTAAATATAGTACATACACTGAATTTATAATATTTTTAAATACTCAATAGGGTATTTAGGAATATGTATATTGAAGGTTTACTATTTTTAATAAATCTTCAAAAAATATCCCAATAAATTTTTTAAATAAAATACCCAATAAGCAAAAACTTTTGAAATTGAATATTTATTAATTTGAAAAAATTTTCAAATTTCAAGTAGAAGCTGTAGGAATAGGCTTGAAATTCATTTACTTTCAAATTTAAAATGCCTTCTTCCAGAAAGAAAGGTTCCAATATAACAATTGTAGTTTTCAAATGCTTTCATAATTTAAAATTGGGCAGGATATTTCTTTAGCAAACAAATGTTTCTAAATATATTTAAAACATTTTTTTTTTTTAATTTTAAAGTATAATAGAATTAAACATTACAAATATTTTTCTAAACTATTTTCAAACTAAAATTTTTCTTGCATAAATGATAGATTGATAATTTTTTTACATTAGCTGAAAAGAAAATTTTGCATTCATCATTTTAAATATATTGTTCATCAGATTTCGTGGACCTATTTTACTGCAGCACAATTGCGTACAAACATTTTCTTTAATGCAATTAGGGAATGGTTGCATTCTTTCTTATTTGTAGTAAATATATCTTTTATATTGACAATTGACTCAAAAATTTAGGTAGCTGCGAGATCTTTAGTAATCCAACTATCATTAAAAGTTTTTTTTTCGAAATATCTCTAAATTTACAGGGTATTTTGTATTTTTGAAAATTTGTTAGTTTTTCGCGTTTGACAACTTTATTGTTTTTCTTATCATTTCTTACTTTTTACAAGTAATGAAAATTTAATGGAGCAAAGTTATTGTTAACTGAAATCAAAAAAAAAAAAATAATAATAATAATAAATAAATAAACAAGGTATTTATTTTATTTTTGTTAAAAAATATATATCAATACGGTTCCCTTTATCAGATTAGTTCCAAATTTTTGCATCAGTAAGTTTTTGATATTAAATTTTAATTGATGTTCTAAATATCAAAACCCACATAGCTCAATCTTTCGTATTTTTCAGGTCATACGTTTTAATAATTTCATTGAAATGCATTTATTTGTTTGAAATGCTTTAGAGAATAATTAAATAAAAACACACTTTAAATTATTCAAATCTATTCATTATTCCCTGAACTGTACAAATCATATATTCATAAAAATTTTTATTTGTATTTCAAAAACTAAGAAGGAATAATAAGGTAAAGTGTGAAGTTTTTTGGTGATACAAAAAAAAAAAAAAATATATATATATATATATATATATATATATATAGTACAAAAGTTTTTTATAAAAATATGGTATAAAATTTGATCGCACCTTATCAAATAAAATTTTTAGACTTTAAGATAGTGTACATAATTTCAGATATAAAAAAGCACAGGCCACATTGTTTTACGCTATGTACATACAAATCTTTAAAATAAAAATACCAATATTTCCTAATAGTGTGTCGATAACCACAAAACTGTTTCAAGTTTGAAGTCAAAAAAAAAAAAAAAAGAAATGATAAGAAAATAGATAAAAATGTGGTTTATTTTCCATTGCCGTCTGCTTTGTGTAATTTAACAATGCGGTCTATGTAAAGTAATCCGGACTTGTTGTGTTTATACATTAAGTTTTAAAAATTTTTATGAAAAAAAAGAAAGTTTTTTTAACTGTGAAAAACATGTGTATTTTGTCCATTCACAGAAAAAATTTTGTGCATAAATATAAAAATTTACTTTCATTGATTTGAGTGCATAATAAAAAAGGATGCCTTAAATATAAACTATTAATATGTAACATGCAAATTTTATTAAGCAAACTCTATTACCAGTCCAAAATGTTTCAGTTTTCTCTGGTAAACACAAAAGGAACAAAAACCAAAGATGTTTTAATGAGACTGAGTTTATATTTTTTATATGTCAGAAGTGTTTTAAAAAAATGTTCATATAACCTCAGACTTTCTGCAATTTTAATGAAACGTGTAAAAAATAGGATACACAAGAGTTTATGTCAACAGTGTTACTATGTAAAAAGTTTAATGTAAAAATATTTTTGCAGATGATAGTGAAAAAACAAATAAATAAACAAAAACGACAGACAGACAATCAGGGAAAAATAATCCAGCCTGGTATTTTGCTTCATAACATAATTTATTTATATATTTATTTACTAATTTATTTATTTATTTGTTAAAATTTTTCATTGTTAAAAGCTGAGGAATTTTGATATGTACATTTGATGGAAATGTTTTTTTTTTTTTGCTTGTAAAGAAAAATTTAATAAAAATTTTATTTTAGGAAAATATGCTGCTTTATGCTAAAATTTACTGAACAAGAACTGAAGTAGATTGATGGTTATCATTATGCTGCGAGTTGTTAAATTTCTGAATGGTAAGTATTAAAAATTATTTTCAAAATAAAGATAAATTTCCTGCTAAATAAACTATCGCTTAAACAATATTTTAATTACTGGCATTTATTTATCATTCAAATTTCTCTTTTCACTAATTACTTATTACATACTTGTAATGGTCAATGGTGGATATTTTGAATATGAAACCGTAAAATTGTGCTTGCTAATTATGACAGTGGTAAATGTAATTAGGTAAAAAAAAGTTATTATAAATGAAATAAACAAATCGCTGGGATGTTATTTTTTGATATCTTTGTTAAATTCACGCATATATATAGTTTCAAAAGTTTCATGTAAAATATGAAAATGCATTTACACAAAACCGAAAATCCTCAAAAGCAACTGAACAATTTCAATTTCACTTAATTAATTGTAGTTTAATTCAATATTAAAATTTTTTACTCATACCACCAAATATTGCTGGTATGAGTTCAAAAAAGCACAAGCACATATATAAACTGTTAATGCAAATAAAATTATCAACAATTGCAGTACGTCTTTTTATATAGTGTATACATTAGAGATTTTTTTCATTAAGACAAACTTCAAACTTAACGCGAATTTATGGAAGGTGGCAAAGTTACACAAAAACAACAATATGGCGTATTCTTTATTGTTTTTTACATATGCAGTTTGACAACGGTAACAACCAAAATAATAATCAACTGTTTAACTAAGGTTATCTTGTATATATTCGCATTGATTTTGACGTTCGTTTTGATAAAAATTTGCCTAATGTAGACACTGGGTTAGACATGCATACACGCAAAGAAAATACATGGTTACAGCATTATCACTAAAACTATATTATATTCTCGTTGTTAATGTTCTAGAATTTTAATAACTCTGCATTCATGATAACAATGTTTTTGTTTAAATTTAGTCATATAATATTTCTACTCAACAGAAATTTTAATATGGTTGACTGCAGGAATTATATGTTTTTTAAATATTTTTACCAGAAAAAAAAAACTATTAATACGAAAAATATCATTACTTCTACAACCATTAAATATTTGAAGTTTTTCCTTGCTCTTAAACTTTATTCTGTTTTTAAACCATATTAATATTATTATTGCCATGACAATGAAATGTTTCAAATAAATATAATACTTATCCTTTCACAAACTTAGCGGAAAAAATTCAATACTTGTTTGTTTTTAAATATATTTTTTAATGTTTGTTTTCCAACTTCATTGTAATTCTTATTCAGTTTATATATGAACAAATATAAATAGACAAGGTCTGGTTATTCTCCGTGTGATTCAAGCAATATAATTCAAACAAAAATATTGATATCATGAACACAGAGTTATTAAAGATCAAGAAAATTAACAATGAGAATATAATATTGTTGTAGTTTTGTTTTTTCTTTTGGTAAATATAACTGAAATAGTATTGAAAAAAACGTACATTGGGGTCTCTTTAAACAAAACTTGGTATTAACTTAATTAGCAAGTTTTAGTATTATTTTTTGCTATCGTTGAGAAGAGAAAATCTTTCAGATATCAAATTAAGAAAAAGAAGTTTGCACCTAAGGCAACTTTTTTTACAAATGTGAAAAGCAAAATATTTTATATTGTATGAATGGGAATTCGAATAACTTTCTATACCATATTAGGTTGGGGTAATATGTGTTTATGCTAATATTTATAACACATAAATAAATTGGTACAGTACTCACCAACAAAGTGTACCTTTCAACTTAAAATCACTTTCTGAATCGAAATAATGTTATCTATCATTCTCTCTGGCTGTCAGTTTAAACCTTTTATAATCCCAACCTTTTAAGATACCGTAATAAAAATTGGCGCTTTTATTTACTTTGGTAAAAGGATGTATTGGGTTGAAATTTGTTAGGATTGGTTCATTATTTCCTCTATCCACCTTACAAATGTCCATCCGAAATATGATTTTAAGCTCTTAAAATGTTAAGTTTTTTATAAGCGTAAATAAGTATGCTAAATTTCGTGATCAGCCCATAATTTAACATAGCTCCCATATGAGCTCACTTCTGAAAATCACTTTAACTATAATGAAAGCCGAAAGTCGAAAGCCTATTGACAAATTTAACTGAACATCGCCTTCATGTAATATCTCTATCTGAGAGTCACAATAACATGCATAAAAGCTATATAAATGCTGCTACCATGATACGAGTAATATTATGTATATAAATTTGAAAATTAGTACGAAAATTGTATATTGTTAAATAGAGTATTAGAAAAACAATGTATCCTTCAGTGGGGTGAAAAGAGGCAAAACATATAAAAGCACTTAGGCTCAGAAAATCGGCGCATCAAATGCATATAGTCGCTAAGAGGCCAACAGAGGCCAAAATATACCTTTTCATTTTCAATGTCGAATACGTCTTTTGAAACTTATTAAAAAACTATAAGATAAGATTTCGCTAACCGTGCATCGCTTACATTTTTGAATATTTCAAAATATGTATTTTACATACAAACGCCATAAAAAAAGATTCATTCGTAGTTGAAGTTTGGTTGTTTTTCGTTCATTTTTTTTTCATTTTATTAGATGGAAAATTGTTTGTAATTTTCAAAACCAATATTTATGCCCTAAAAGCATTAAAAATAAACAGCTGTAATACTTACCATAGAATATTTGTAATTTTAATACTTTTAGTACTATTATGTACGGGTGCCCGTATTGAATACTTTATTTACCAAAAACCCATTTACTTTCCTTATAATAGGGTAAAGTGATACCTTACCTGACAGATAAGGTACAGAGATTTTGCGAAAAATGCTTAACATTTTAGATTTTCCAGATCTTAAATTATTGCTCTAATATAAGAAATAATAGTAAAAATATAATGCTAATAAGTTTTTTTTTGTGCAATGTAAAAGGTCTTTTGAAAAGTGTTTTGTTTTTCATAAAATTTGCACTCATGCATGCGTTTGTGGTCACGCGGGAAGCAGCTTAGTGCGCAATAGATCTAAATCTATTTTATGAATAATTATCATCGATAGATAGATGTAGGGTGCAAATCTAAATCAATTTTAAACTTTTTCATTAACCATTTATGAAGCCTTGTTCTTAAAGATATATAAAGAAAAAAATTTTTTATTACCAAAACTTTGAGAAAAGAAAGTGAAAGAATTGTAATATTTTTTTTTTAATTGTCATTTTTAATATTAATTCCAGAGTGCCAAATTTGAACATTTTTCATGGCTACACGAAGTGAGATAGCCAAAAAAATTTTCCAGTATATTATTTCGTAATGTATTAGAAATTACAAAATAAGTAAAACATGCAAAAATTCTATAAATAACTATATGAAAAAGTTCAACAAAAAACTATAAAGTATAAAGTGGTTCTTGATGACTGCCCCTGTTAACTATTTCTAAGAAGAGAAAACAAACAGAAGGGACAAATCAAAAGTAATAACAACATTGTTCATTGCTACTTAATAAATGGCTAAACAATAACAAATCATACATTGCTGATTTACTACCTAAAAACTGGTAGCTTTAAGCATATAAACAATAATAATTGAAAAAGGAGAATACAAAATAATTGTAAAATGCTTTTTCGTAAACCATTCGTCTTACTTAATAACATACAGGGAAAATAAGCTACAGATTTCATTTCACAAAAAGTTGCAAGTTAAATAGATGATGTTTACAGAGAACACCACGGTGGGACGCTGAAGTGTGCTGGTGAAGGTCACAGTGGACCAGGAAATGCATTCCATTCTGCCGAGTGTCCAATAAAACTTTTAGACTGTATTCTTCTACAATTATTCAATGAACTTAAGCCGAACATGCAAAAATTCTATAAATTACAAAATATTAAAAAAATATCTCTCATATGCCTTAGGCCTTATTCCCGAAAAATGAAATAAAGTCTAGGCAAAAAATCGAAATTTCAAAATTCAAGCGTAAATATCTTTTCAACTTTAAGATATAATATAGGTGAGTACACATGGTTTTTCTTTATCTCGCCAATCACTTTACAGAGATGTAAAAAATCTTTGACATCGGACTTGATTTGTAGAAGTTACGATTTTTTGAAACTTTTACATACTTGAGGTGGTCAACTTTGATACTGATTTTGATAACTGACACTTTTGACAGCTTTAAGTTGTGGCGCATTTGTGTCATATTCCTGGACACATGATATATAAGAAAAACTGGCAACAGCCAACAATAAATAGTTATAGTTACTAAACAATGTACTATGTAAGTTTCGGTATAAGAGTCCCTATAAAGTAAATCTTTAAATGCACATCAAGTGGCTTATGAACTAAGCCAAAATAAAATTCATAAAAGTGAAAAGAAAAAAAAAATAACAGTTGACTTTTGTACAAAGGGCGTTTATTTGAATAATACTGCTGATGTTATAAGGAACTATATAAAAGACCTTTAAATGATTAAAAACATTGGAAGCATTTAAAAGTTGGTTAAGCTTGAAAATATACATTTTTTTTAATTAAAATTGAAAGGAAGTTTTATAGATTTAACAAAAAACTGTATTACGTAGATTTTGAACTTGAACTTCGCACTAATGTAATTTAGCAGTTTTTTTTACTTTAATTAAGTATCAGCAAGAGAGGTATTTGCTGTCATAAACACGATGAACGAAGAACTAATATAATCAAATGTTTTCAAATATAATTACTTGGAAAAAAAAAAACTAAAAAAGATTGCCCAGTTATGTATGTATTTCAAAGAAATAAGGTTACATATTAGATCTTAACAGGAAAATTATATCATCTAAAGGAAATAAATAATACAGATGTACTTCCAATGTAAGGATGTGAAACGGCTTTCGCGAAATAGATGATATAATAGTTGTTGTTGTTGTTGATTTCAAAATTAACCGTTTTATTTAATAGCCAATTAAAAAGCTATGACATGAGTCATTTTTCTGTGAGGACAGATACTACTACGAATAACATTTATCTGACATTTAAACGATTTTGATCACCTTTCCTACTGTAGCTTATATTGTATTATTACAGGGTAATATGATGATTTTTCTAAAAGCTTAAGTTTTCCTCTGCAACTTTCCCATATATTTCAATTCGATCTGACCAGTAATTTAGGAGATACAGATTTATCACCAAAATTTTTGCAATTAGCCACACTGTATTGGGTTGAACACAAATACCAACAAGTTTTAAGTGTATTACCATTCTAGTAAATAAAACGTTTGTCAAGCTACTTGAAATACTCCTCCACGTTTGTTTATTTATAATAAAAATAGAAATTTGTAAGAAAATTAATGGCATCCAAATGAGAAAATCATCATATTTCCAATAACTCTTTTCTATTAATTTTTTGTTGCTCATGTTTGGTTAAAAACAGATCTGTGTTCTGTTGAAAGGATTGTCTGTTTTTAAATATGTGATTGAATGAACGGGTGTTTGAGTAGAATAGTTACTTTACTTCATTCTGTTGTTGTTGCTCTTGTTTGCTATTATTGTAGTTGTTTTGGTTTATGTTGAAAAGTGCGTTTAAGCCAATAGCAAAATTATGTAATATGCAAATTTAATGTTTTTACTAGAGTGGCAAATGCTAGTTGTGGTCAGTGTTGTCAAAACTGTGGCTTTCTCGCTAAATCTGGTGGTATGAATTTTCCGGTTGTAATTTTTTTTTTTTTTTAATTGACTGTTTTAACGACTTTTCTTTTATTGTAAAAACATGAGTTTAAAATATAAATAAGAAAATTCAAAGATATTTTTACTTCTACCACTAACTAACTTATCTGAAACATGAAGCTACCAGAAATCAGGAAATTATATCTAAAATCAATAGTTTTTATATTAAAGAGGTATTGAAATTATTTTTTTTTCTCTAAATTTTAAATGAACATTTTCAGTTATACCATGGAAATATACAATAAGCTTCTTGGTTAGATGTTTTTCTGTATAAAGATACAAAAAAAAAATAAAGAATTACATAGCTGATTTTGTCTGCAAATGCAAATGCTGCCAAATATAGTAATATCTAAACAAAAAAATAGATTATAAGTTTTCAAATTTGATTTGAGGATTGGAATGCATTCAAGTTCCTAAAATGAAGACTATGAAGGAATAGTTATACATTTTTAAAATATTTAAAACAATAAAAAATAACAAGTTATTAGTTCCTTTCATAAGAAATATTTAATCGGTAAAAATCAGCTTTTTTATTTAAAGTGTATGCTTTTTCAAGCTATTTTTTCATATAAAATCTGTTGAGAAAAGGTGTCAAAATTTTGGCAACACTGGTTGCGGTTCATCCAATTCATTAATTCAAATATTCTTATTTAACTTGTATGTTTGTAAAAATGTATGTATGTTTGTAAATGTGTGTGGTTATATATTCAAGTGAGTGGGTAAATGTTTCAGCATGTCTATATGTGCGTGTTTAAAATAGATGTGACTAGATTTGACTATGTGTGAGTAACTGCCAATATTTTTGTGTAAAAGGGCTCACGTGTGCATTTTTTTTTAATTTTCTGGTTTAACCATGGCTCTTATATACTCGTTTAATATTACTTACTACAAATGTACACGCACTATCATATACCTACAAACGAAAGGTTGATTTTTAAAAAGAACATGTTAAAATGTTCTCCAGACGCAATTGGAGAATTGAAAAAAAACAACAGAAAAATTGAACAAAATTGCAAAAAACACTTGTATGAATAATATAGAACAGCAATAACAGATCTTTTATTTGTAGGTGTATGAAGAGACATTTGTGTGCGTAAGCAGTATGTGAGAAAATAAACAGTTTATTTTTTTTATTTATTTTTTTTAAGGATTAAAGGGTTTATGTTTTTACTAGTGCGGTTTAGTTTAAGATTGATATTGCAAACTTTGACTCTATATTATGTTTTATGGATAAAATTGTTGCATTTAGTTTAGAACTTACATGTATATTTTTTTATATTTAATACATTCATAAGAAAATTATTAAACATATACTACGTATTTTATCCCAATTAGGGATACAATTATTTTTATGTTTTTTAATACATATCGTATGCCCGGGTAACTCCGGGTAGAAATAGCTAGTTCTAAATATATTTTCCTTCAGTTGTAGCTCATCACTTATCTTAACCTAGCAATGTTTTTCTTCCTTTTTGCATCTGTTTTATTTCCCTTCCGTTGTTCTTCTTTTTTATTTTTATTATTTTTTTTTTTTTCCTTTTTTGGACAAATGTTTGCTATTATTATTTTTTTTTTCTTTTAAATTCCAACACACGTTTCTAAAACTCTACACGAATAATGTTTAATCAACATTCATACTATATTTAAAGCCTACGCCACCATTAGTGGCTGGGGTATTATGGATTTGTGCTGATGTTTGTAGCGCACAGAAAAAGTCATCCAACACCCACACTAAAGTATATCAATCGACTCAGAATCACTTTTTGAGTCGATCTAACGATGTCCATCCGTCCGTCTGGCTGACTGTCCATATAAACTTTGTACACAAAGTATAGGTCGCAATTTTTAATTTTTGTGCCAAATTTCGTGAAGATCGGTCCACAGTTGACCATAGCTTCAATATAAAACCCTCTTCCGAAAATCAGTCAGTACCAAGTTTATATTCGACACAAATAAATTTTATATAATTAGAAATCACAGTGACAAATTTTATGTGTATCGCTCTATAATTTACCATAGCTCCCATATAAGGCCAATTTCGGGAATCGACCAAAATTCAATAAATATTTTTAAGTATAACTCTGCTAGTAAGTGATATAAATGTTTTCTTTCTAAATACTTTCATATTTTTAAAACTTTTTAAAATGTTTTTTGTGTGAAAAAATCTTTTCTCTTTAACTTTTGGCTGATAGAAAACTTAAGGATGGATAAAGGGTTTTATAGATTAAAGTTCAATATTTCAATATTTGATTGTTTCTAAAGGGTGTAATAGTTGACGGTTTTTATTATAAAATTAGGCTTTTAGGTTTAAAGTACAAATATTTAAGTTTATTTGTTGGAGACTAAGGAATTTAAAATAATATAAATTAAAATATTTACCAGACGCAATGCAAATTTGATAATATAAAATAAGCTCATTATTAATACAAATATTTGTTTAAACATATTTGCTTTTACATACAGAACAAATTATGGCAAGAATTTTTTTATATCCTATAGATATATATATATATATATATATATATATATATAAGAGACTGTTTGTTTATTATTCTTTCACAGCAAAACTAAAGGGCCAATTTACATAAAATTTGGCACACAGATATTTCGCTACCCAGAAGGAACTTTAGGCTATACCAAATTCCGATTGAATGCAACACCCGTTTTTACGCCCACTTTTTTCTTAATAATATCTTACTTAATTTCATTTCAATTTCACCCTTTCCCCGAATTTATTCACATTAAATTAGGCACACATATAGCTTTGAAATAATATGGTCTTATAATATCTATTTGTTGGATGCCACTATTTCGCTTATTTCTGGTACACATATAGTTCTGAAGGTAATACAGCTTTTTATGCCCACTTTTTCTAACGAATTATTTAAGTTGATATTTATAATTTTCTGACTCATTTCTTGAATCGATTCACATAAAATTTGATATACATATAGCTCAGAAAAAACCATATACCATGCGACATTACGTCAAAACTACTGAACTTATGCATGTAATATTTTGCACAAAGCTAGCACAAGCTTAAGCTTTACTAAATGGTATTTGTTTAAGTCTTCTTCTTATATAGAAATATTTTACTTAACACTCTCTATGCATCTTTAGAAGGAACAAAAAATCGACAGGACTTTTTTTGCTATCAAAGTGACTAAGTTGGTGTGCATGAAATTTGCAGTTACTCCATGTAATTAAATTTGGATCAGTTGTCACACATAGTTTTACACACCGTTTTACGTTTTATACAAATTCATCATTTGTATTGAAATATTTAACTTAAAAAAATTCAAAAGTTCAATTTCATTAAATTGTTAATATCTAATAATATAATTTCACCAAAATTTCAGGATAGATAGAAGACATTTATTCTGATTCAGAGAAAATTATACGGCAATATTACCCAAATTTAGTTTACCAAGACCATCTGTGTTATGTCATTATAAGCATCAATGCTTCATATATATTGCTAAAACAACTGACAAATAAACCTGTTATTTCTAATCAGCCGATCCTATTAACATAAAATTTCTCACAATCGTAGAAGAGTCTATTTGGATGGCGAATATCACAGACCCCTCAGGAAGATATATATATTCATATTCATCGGCTCATTTACCCACATTTATCATTCATTGTTTATAAATCGAAATAAAACGCACTTATTTAAAATTAAATAATATTTATTAGTTAAATTAAACAGAACTTAAACTAAATTTAATTCAAATAATTTATAGGCGATCGCGAACACTTCGTCTTTTCTCTTCGACGTTCTCAGCACAACTCTCCTGTTCAACTCAACTGTCTGTCTTTTCATTCTCTTTTCTTTGTCATATTCGTTCGTCTACTGTCATCCTAAAGCAACAGAGTTGCATTTCCCGTATTTAACCCTTACCCCTACATCCCTACATATATATATATACTACTTCGCATAATCTGTGGTCAGTGTTACCGCCACTTTTTCAACCACTGGCCACTTTTTGTCCCCTTTTTTAAAGTGGAACTAAATGGCGACTTTTTAAAATTATGTGCTAAATGAAAAACTAAGTTAATTCTAATGAAGAAATTTATTATTTTGAGATTGTTTCACAATATAGTTATGTATAAAATGGCCCCAAAAAATTTATAAATGAGCTGAAATGGTTAGAAACTAAAGCTGATGATAAAGCTTATGAACAACTACTTAAATCACTAAATGCTGAAAAACTTTGGACTGAATTGTGAAAATTAATAAATAGATTTGATAAATGCCTATGTCCTAATTTTTATTTTTACTTTGGCTCATAGGAGGCAGAACGTCTTTTTCTAAATTATTACTAATGAAAAATAAATTGTCCAACAGACGTAAGTTCAACACTTTTGAATCCATGCTTTCAGTCCAACATTAATTAAAAATTATTTTTATTAATTGTTTATTGAATTATATATTGTACCATTATATATTGTAATACAAGATATTTTTTATTAACTAAACCCTTTAATAGTATTTAGGCAATATCTTATTTTGCTTGAATTATGTATAAGCTAAATGAGAATTATAATGAATGTGGAAAACAGACGTTAGAAACCTAATATTAATAACATTAATATGGTTTGAAAAAAAAAATATGGTTTAAGAACGAGGAAAAAGATTTATAATATAGAATATTTGTAGAAACAATGATATTTTTTTATATTAATAAAAGTTTGATCGAATATAAACATCGAAAGAAAAAACTATAACAAAAAGTTAATGAAAATTAACAATGAGAACATAATAATATTATAGTGACAATGTCTAACCATGTTTTTTCTCTGCGTTTATACTTTAGTTGAATTTAGTTGTTTATTTTATTTCAATTTAACAACTAGATTGTTAAATTTAAGCAAAAAAAAAAACTTAATTTTCCTAACCCCTCTTTTATCTTCTCAAAAACGAGCGCTAGCTTTTAGGAATGTTTAGCACCATTGAATTCAGCGTCGTCGGCTTAGTTATACCCAATCTTGTTAAAAAAATAAGTCCCATTTTTGAGCACAGTGCAATAAAATAAAATTATTTTATTAAAATATTTTAAATGTATACTTTAAAAATACCTTTTAAAAATAACTTTTAATAATTTAAAAGAGTAAGTATTTTAAATATGTTTTGGCAATTTTGTTAGGAAACTTTAAAGCGGAAAATATCTATTTAAAATTTAGCTAAATAATTAAAGATGAATATGCAAAAACTCTTTAAATATTTTAATTCTTACACAGAATTCACTGACATTCTTCAAAATTTAATAAAATCAAGAAAAATATTTATGTACATATAGATGGTTTAGTGAGTGCGTGTGATTATATGCACGAGTGTGTGATGTGATTCCTGAAGTTATTACTACTATAAAATTATTACATTGTTGAACAGTGGTGTGATTTGGAAAAAAACATCGGCTTAAAATTGTATAACTTTTTTTCTGCTGCAGAGGTTTTCCTTTTATGACAAAAATTATAAAACTATTTAAAGGCTTAAAATTCTTCAATCGTAAGATTTGAATCGTGGGCGTCTATAAAATTTCTTTTTAGCTTCGTTTATGGGCATTTTCTTTATACCTTTAAAGTTTTTGTTACAACTTTTTTGTTGTATCTTTTTTCCTATAATCATGGGTTATTTAGTTCCTTTTAGACTTAAATCGTTAGTCTTTGGTAGTACTTTTTAGGTTAATTCGAATTCTTTAGATACATTTTTTTAGGCTTCAATGGATGGTCAGTAAAAATCACGCGATGGTAAGTCTGTATTAAACCACTCTTAAGTTTCGATCGTAGATCTGAATTAAGTGCCTTTTAAGCATTCAATCGCATGTTTTTATATAGCCTATTTCAGGGTACTATTGTCGATCTGAATAAGGACCCTTTTAAGCACCACTTCTAGGCTTCGATTTCTTGCAATAAGTCTCTTTTAGGCTTTAGTTATAGGTTATAATTAAATCTCTTTACTTTTAGTCAAAATTAATTATAGACTTTGTTCGCAGACGTGCTTTAGGTATATTTTAAATATGAATTTCAGAGCTTTATATAGTTCTCTTTAAGTTTCAATCGTAGTTAGGTATCGTTTAAGCTTCGTTCAAAATTTTAAATAAAGTCCTTTTTTTAGCTTCGATCGTCCCTTTTAATCAATAATAAAATTTCCTTAAAAAGTACCTTTTATGCTTTTTATTCTTTTCGATTTTGGCCTTTATTAAATCTTATTTAAACTTCAATATTAACTCCTTATGTGTACCTTTTTAGACTTCCATCGTTCTTATTAAAACCCTTTTAAGCTTCAATCACAAATTTCCTTTTTTCATTTCTTTAGTAATTCTATATTAAATCCTGTGAACAGGAAAACTTCCATTGTTTGAACACAAAATAAACCACAGTGCATTGACTATAATAACAAAAAAATAAAAACAAAAATAAATGTCTTCGTCTTCATCTTATTCTTTCACGTAAAGAAATCTTAGATGAGACTAGAGAGTATAAATTATATTTTTTTCTGCTCAGTTATACCCAGTTGACCATAAACTTCGATTATAATATCCGTTTGAATATTTCTCTTTTCTGACAAAATATTCGAGAACGACTATTATGGATGATCCGAATGTGAACTCCTTTAGCTCAACGGTCCCTTATTGTGTGACAGAAAATCTTTCGATCTCGAATGTTCATTTATTATATTAATAGTGAACCTTTAGCGATATCAATAGCGAAACGTAAATATATTCGTTAGCGATTCGTTTACGATATTAAAAAAATATGAATATTAGTAGATATTGATACAACAACGACTTGTGATTATTATCATCGGCAATAGTTCGAAAACGATATTTTTATATTTTGTTTATTTCTTATTTTGTTCAAAATTTGTAATTATGAATGGAATTAACTTTTAACGTTATGTTTTATTTCAAACTTATCATATATTAAAAAAGCTATATGTAATATTTGACACAGCTTGTAAAAATTTCAACTATTTAGACAAGTATCGATAATATTTAAAATTTTTTCTAAAATTTTGTTATATTATTTTTTATTAAAAATTACACAGAATTTAACTAACATCATAAATTTTAATGCGCTATATTTTAGAACCAAACGCAGTGAAGTATGACTCAAGAATGACGCTTGCAGTGTTGCCAGAAAGTGGGAAAAAAACAGGCTAAATTGAACATAAAGAAAAGTCAGAAAAGGCTAAATATCCCAAAAATAAGGTTAAAAAAGCTAACAATTATCATGATAACGAAGTAATAATTTTTGTGAAAAAATTGACTTTCTTTTCCTTTATCGCTGATCTTTCATCTATCAAATTTTGATATTTTCACAATTAGCTAAGAGGTCTATACTATCTGTATATTTTTCACTTTACAAAATTTAAACAAAAAGTTATTTAGTGATTTTCGCAATGCACTGATTTTGAATCTGCATTACTAATTCAATTTTTATATATTTGTCATAAAGATCGATTAAAAATATATCTTTTTTTTTTTTTGTTTTTTCAGTCACAATATTAAAATAAAATAAAAAAATTTCAGATATAGGAAAGCGATTGTGCCCTCACTAAGGGAATTTAACGCATGGGTTGGGGTAGTTTTTGCCGTTTGGATCACTTCAGAAATTCATAAAAAAAATTAACGTAATGGAGAAATATTTAGGATCAAAAGAATTTAAAAGCTTCATTTTGTAAAACAAAACTTTTTTGTATGAAGACTACTGGGAAATTTTTTAAATTTTAATTTTTTCCATACAATTTTTTCTTTATTGAAGTACTTAAAAATCAGAAAAGGCTGCAAAAATGCTAGAAGCTAAAACAAAAATTTTGAGATTAAAAGTAAAATAAAAAACTAGATTTAGCCTCAAAAGGGCTAAACGGGCAATACTGTTAAAGACATTCGTTACATGTGACATTATTTTTAAAATTTTCTGGCCAGATTTAGAATTTTTTCGTTACAGTAGAAACACCCAGAATTGGGAATGTTATATTAGTCCCACAGAGTATTAGTTATTTAAACTACCCAGAATTTTATCAATTGTAAAGGAATTGTATCCACGTTAAAAGTGAATTTAAGAAGGCCCCAGCAGTGCTCAATTTTAATTATTAATTTTAAATTCTTATAGAGAGATCCCGCGAAAAATGTCCTAAAAGTACTCTAATTTCTTTTTTTCAGAAGTCATAACTAAAAACATTAAATATAATCTAGTTAGCAATGCATTTTTATATAAAATGCTACATCAGATGATTGAATGTTATTTTATGCGCTTTTGTTAACTTTTGTTTCTCCTTACAGTGCTTCAATTTAAGATTAATCATTAAAATTTATTAAATCTATAACTTCTATAAATACAGTGATAAACATTTTTTTGTATTTTAGTAATGCCATTTTAAATTTAAAAATTTTGACCTCTCCTTCCTACCAAAAAAAAAAAAAAATATATATATAAAAAAAATTAAAGATGGACTTTTTAGATACACGTCACTAAAGGAAATTCTTACAAAAAATATGTTAATAAAAATATTTTCAAAATTTTTATATGGCATTTTAAAATACATATGATAAATCCAACGCAAAAAATTATTTTGATAACTTTTATATAACAAAAGTTATGGCCATTTAAATTAATATGTTAATCACTTTCAAAGCTATTGCGTTGCCACAGTTCTAAAAATAAAAATGAGAAAAATCCACTAAGATACATGCCTCTGTAACTTCCTCTACACATACAACAAATTTTATCTAAATCAATAACCAAGGATCAAAATTTTATAAATTTAAAATGGAATTACTCATTTGCAATATTTTACTAGATCCTCAAAACTTACAGAGAACAAATACCATATTTTCCTCTAGCATTCATTTTAAAGAATTCTTCGCTTTTGAATTGCTCTCTTTTGTTTTATTTATTATGTATTCTAAAGTTTTTTTTTTGCTACTTTGTTCTAAAGAAAATCTGTAACAAAGTAAACAAACTGCTGTTGTAGTGTTATTATAATATTGTATACAGATTGATTTAAGAATATTTGTAAAACAATAAACGTGTATTTATGGTATATGTAAAATATGTATATATTGAGGTACATTGATTTGTATGGAAGAAAAAAATACTGCAAATATACCCCCCTAAAATTAAAGATTTATATGTTCTAAACTAAGTTCCAAATATTTCGTTTTAATTATTTCGTTCCCGTGAGCTGTACCATTTTTAACATACTTCCAAAGATATGGTTTTCAATCAAAAATTTATATAATCTTTAACTTTTTGTTAAAAAAATTACAACATATGATTGGCAAATGACGTTTAACATATAATCAATAAAAAATTTTTTTAATTAGATTTCATTCTCGAAAAATTAAAATTTTAGTGACATTTTCTATGATTTTATTTTAAATACTATTTTAATAAAGTTTGAATATTTTGGAAAATTTCCATCATAATTTATATTTTAGTTCATCATAGGAAAGGTCTCATTCAATACCATTGATATATGTATTCATTTAATCGTCTAGATGCACAAGTAATACTTCGGTATTTCCGATTATTAAATGGTTAAGTAAATTTTTATGCCAAATAAATGGTTAGCTAAGAAAATAAATGTCACCAAAAACATATATTAGTCATAAAAACTATAAATTCATGTAAAAATAGTGATTAAGTTTTAAAAGTCCCTTTAATTCGATTATTATTGCACTTTTAAAGAAACTTATTATATTTTTCATGTATTCATCTATATTTAAGTATAATAAATATTTACATGTTTTTTTTTCAAAAATTGCTAATTTTTTATCCCTTAGGGAACAAAAGGCATAAAATTTACCCTCTTGCTGTTAAAGGGTTAATTACGTGCAATATTCAATACTATCAAGATAGAGCATTTTAATAGTATATTAAAACCCAATATATGTTGAAAATTTTACAAAATATATAAAATTATATTTTTTAATAAAGAAAATATGAGAAAAAAAACTTCAGTAAAATCTTAATATTCCGGGACTGAAGAGGGACATAACAACTATTTAAATTAATATTCCAGGCTAAAGTATGCCTCAATTACAATTCGAAGTCAATTTTTTGTTAAAAAAAATTTTGATAACAATTTTGAAAGCAATACGTATTTTTAGAGGTGTTTTAAAAATGGTCCAGCTCACGTAAATTTAAACATTCAGATGTAATATTTTAGGGACCTTATAAAAACAGACCAATCTTTATTTCTAGAAGGATACATTTGCAACTTTGAAGTACAAATTGAAGTACAGAAATTCTGTCACTTTCAAAGCAATTAAAAAGCAAAATAATTAGGCTAGATTTGGTCTTGAAAAGGCTAAACTAGCAACGCAGGATATTTAATTCTCCTTGTTTGAGTATTTTATATGCACAAACAAGAAACAACGTGTATTTTTATTTAAGTAGTAAATCATCGAGATATTGAAAAAAGAAAATTTTTCAAATTTTTCAGAAAATTTGAATATTGCGATATCATAATTTTTAAAATTCTCAGGAAGAAACTCAGGTCAGGCGGGTATAATCTTTTTGTTATCATAGTATGCGTGTGTGTCTGAATATATGCTTTATGAAGGAAATGTGTATGTATTTTATACTATACATAGACCACTACTATGAATTTTTCTGTTTTATAAGTAAATAAAATTTTAGAATTTGCATATTTTATAAGAAGCTTAATCTTTCGCTACCAGCATAGAAATGAAAGAACAAACCTATTCAATCATACGTATTAGGGTATGCAAATTGTTCGATTTTTCATTGTTCGAATAAAACGTATGATTCCGATAAGGCATTTTGGTTTATTCCAATTATTGCATCACGCATCAAAGATTATTCAAATTGTTCCGAGTAATTCAGAATACAAAACAAAACTGTTAAATTTTAGTAAGTTTAAAAAATTTTATTGTAAAAGAAAAACAAAAACAATTTAAAAGTTAATAATTCTGTGTAAATATACCTTGTATGCAGTGTTGCCAGTTTAGCCTTTTTAAGGATAAATCTAGCCTTTTTATTTTTTCCTTTAGCCTCAAAATTTTCATTTTAGCTTCTACCTTTTTTTTAGCCCTTTTTGATTCTTAAAATTGCCTTAAAAAGTCTAAAAGTTTACTATTTCAACGAAGAAAAAAATAATTTCATATTATTTATTAATAATTTTATTTTTACAAAATCGTTAATTTAAGCATTTTTGTGTATTTTTTAAAAATGATTAATCAAAAAGGAATTATAGTTTAAAAATGTCAAAAGATCACTTCAAAACATCAGATAAGATAATATGAAGTACAACCCAAATTTGTATGGGAATTTTTTGGACGATTTTTGACTTGAGTTTTATTTATAAATTTATAAGAATGTCGTTAAAAAATATAAACAACTAATGAGAAGGAGAAAAAATAAGTTTTTAAAGTAAAGAAAAAATGTTAACTTATTTCTGAACTATTTTTTCTCGGCTCCTGGCAACACTTTTTGTGTGTTCCAAATACAAAAACAAGAAAAAAATAGAGATCGAATATATATATATATATATATATATATATATATATATATAAACGAATAGCATTGATTTAGGAAGATTCACTCTTTAGTTTTTATAAAATTTGATTTTGAAAAGGCTCTTTTGCTGATTGTTGAAGTTGGAGAAATTGTTAAAAGGGCATTGAAAAGCATTATCTGTTTTCTACTTCATTTTGTTTATATATAAAAAATCGTCCATAAAGATATCGTAGTTTTTTCTTGAACTTATTAAATTTTGTACGCTTTAATTGTTCAATTCAGCTCTGATAGCAAATTGCCATTAGATACTTCAAAAGTTTTATTCATCTACGCAGATTCAGGTGATTTATTTCTCACAGTTTGTCTTCCGAATAATCTTCCAAATATCTCATTTTCAAACTTTTAAGTTTCTGTTTTGCAGCTATATCTTAAATAGTTGAAGCTGGTTGGGCATATAAAACTTTTAAATGACTTTCATGAACGCTATGCTTACCTTTTCTAATTTTTATTAAAAATATTATAATTCCCTCAAACTAGATTTATATTACCGAATCTGTTTACTCAATTCTTGAATGGCAATATCAATTGGCTTCAACACATGCTGCTTAAAAGTTGTATATCATTATACAAGAGTGTGAGCAATTTTTAATCAGATAATAATGATTGATGCGTTTATAAATTTTAACACCATTAAAGATGTTCATCAATATTTAACATCATTTCTTAATCTTTCTTTATGCAAATAATAACAGACGTATTCAAAACAAAATTCAAAAACGATGATTCGCTTAACGTAGCTTTAGTAAACGGTTGTTAGCTTTAAATATTTTAAAATATGTTCGACCATACTTTAAAGTTGTTTTAAGATAATTTCCGTTACACTTATATTTCAAAAAGATGATTAGTGCTTAAATTTTTGACAAAAAGTTATATTTT
Organism: Protocalliphora azurea; assembly: GCA_932274085.1. Lineage (NCBI taxonomy): Eukaryota > Metazoa > Arthropoda > Insecta > Diptera > Calliphoridae > Protocalliphora > Protocalliphora azurea. The sequence goes on from OW026520.1 coordinate 125,675,077, forward strand.
TTAGTTTTCAGGTGTTAGGATTCGTTTTTGACATCACTTGTTAGTCTTTTTTTATGCAAATAATAACAGCCGCATTCGAAGAAAAATTCTTATTGTGGCTTTAGTAAATAATTGTTAACTTTAAATATTTTAAAGTAGGTTCGATCGTACTTCAAAGCTGCTTTAAGATTATTTCCGTTACATATATATTTCAAAAAAATTTTTTTTTTTTTTGTATTCGTGCGTAAATTTTTTACAAGACGTCATATTTTTAATTTTCGGATGTTAAGATTCGTTCAAAAATTCAAAATTCAAAATTTAAAAACATATAAACTGAATTTCGCTATAGGATACTATTTTATATACATATGTTCAATTTAAGCTATTTTGTAATAAAATCATAAACATAAACATTTATAAGTATATTTTTCCTCTTTTGGATTTAAATACCAACATTCCGGCTGCCCGCATGTCAAACAAATATTTTCCACAGTTTTGAGTTTCCATGTAGTTGCAAATAGTAAATTATTATGTACAAGTCTTAAACTAAGGTATCATTAATCTAACGTATCAACTCCGGGTTAAAAATTAATAGAAAAAATGAATAAACAAAAATAATAAAATAAATAAATAAAATAATATAATATAAAAATAATATAAATAAAACCAAATATGAAATAATGATGTTGATGTTATTACAGAGTATACGATAATTGAATACTTTTAATTACTACCAACAAAAATTAAATAAAAGTATTTCTTTTATACATAATTGCATTTACATTGGCTAAATAATGAGTTTTTTTTTTAATAAAAAAAACTTATTTATCATGAAAAACGTACTAGAATATCAAAAATAATAATGTAATAAAATAGTTAAGGAATAATTTATTTTAACTATTCACAACACTGACAATAAGAATGAGAGAGAAACTGAGAAGAGTTTCCTAGATAAACAGAAGACAGTTTATTAGTTAATGTAGACTGCAAACAGTTGTTTTAAATACTGTTTTCTTAATAAAGACTTTAGTGGATAAATTGTGTATTAGCTAGTTTCTAGTTTTTTGTTTTTTATTTTTTTTTTTTAATGTGGCTCTTAACATAGATTAATAAGTAGATATTTATGTGAGAGAAAAAAAATCTGATTCAATTATCGAAAACCCAATTCATGCAACAACAAAATACATGTAGTCACATATATTTTGTTTTTGTATTTTGAAAAAAAAATTTTTTTTTTAAATTTAGTTTGAAGTACGTCTCACATAAACTTGTAGTTGTATTCTATGGCTGTAAAACTGCAATGTTTTCAGTTTATTATTAGATTTACTGAAAATTTTGCAACATTCTCTTACGCGATCAATAACATCACTTATAGAACAAATTCAGTTTCTACGTTGATTCCAAAATCATTGAGTTTTTTTCTAAATAACAAATTTTAGAAGCAATTCTTTTATTCTTAATTGTTTAAGCCTAAAATTGAAATATTTAAGTGATTTGTTTTTAGATTTATAACTTCTTGCTGTAGAGTTTATATATTTATAAAAACAGGTATCTGACCATTCATCTACTCTTATTGAATTGCGACCTTTATTTTCAATTTTACTTTTCTTTTCCGAATAAAAATTGTCATTATAAGTCCATATTTCATTTCCATATAACAAGTAAATATTTAAATTCAAAAAAGAAAATAGTTGTAAAATATTATATAGTCATAGTCATTATATTTACACTTTTTTTAAATTTCGATATGTTTCAGTAGAAGCACGAAATTTACTGTTTTAAGCAATTTTTTTTAGCAAGAATGTTTCACTAATACAATCTCTGAAATGTCTAGATTTAATTAGCATTAAATTTGGGTAATCAGCTAACAAATTAGAAAGTTTATATATTAATGTATCCAATCAATTAATCGTTACTCGGTTATCCGATTAATTTTTGTCAATTAACTGTTCGAATAATTTAAAATTATCTATTTTCGAATAACGAATATACCGAATATTTTGTATCAAATAACGGACTAGCCAAAATTTAGTTTTTTTGCAGTTATAAATTAGCATTTTTTTATTTTTATGAGAAATTTACTTCAACTACATCTTTTTTTAAAATGTTTTTCTTCCCCAGCAGAAATAAATACAATTTATTTTTAGGAAAGTACTTTTTCATTATTTTTAAAGTATCAAGAAGTGCACATTTGCTTGTGCTTAAGAAGTAATACAAACAGAATCCAAAGATTTTATTAAGAATTCGGTTGTTATTTTTGCAATTTAAAACAACTGTTTAAATAAATTAAAAGTAATATTATGCATATGGTTTTTTTTTATTAAAGAATGTTATAGTTTAATAAAAATTAAAAGAATTTGGGAGGTCATTGACATCGTGAGCATGATTACCTTAGTGAATAGGTATTAAAAGAAGAACATCTTGCAATGACAAGCCTATGTTAAATTTATTAGAAATGATTCAAATTTCCACTAAATCTGGATCACAAGTTCAGGATTTTACTGACTTCTCTGTATATGTATTTTCTTTTGTTTTTTTGAATGATAGAATATTTTATAAAATGCAACATTTATATAGTGAAAGAATTTGATTTGATTATGTTTCTAAATAACTAAACAGAATAAATACTGTAAATAGAGCTATTTATATATTTTACATGTACTATTCAAACTAATCGGTTAATCGAATAATTTGACAATAATCGGTTATTAATCGATCAACTTTTAACCTCAAATAATTATTTGTCGAATTAACAGATTAATATGAAAACCCGAATAATTGGATACCCTAATATAAATGTCTCATTATTCAAAAGTTTATACACACATTTTTATTATGTCAAAATTTTTTACAGAGCTTCGAAAGTCAATTATTTACGCATAGCTTTGCTAAAGATAGTCTATGAGATAGTGTAAGATCTTATTATACAAACTCAATTTTAATAAGTCGCACAAATCTAAAAGTATTGAAAAAATAGTTTTAGAGTCTATGTGAGATTTAAATGAAGATTTGAAATGATACAACATCTTTAAGATTTGTAAAAGACTTTGCATAGGGTTAAAAAATCGTGCAATCTTTAATAAAAGGAATCCCTTATATGAAAATAGAAACATTTAAAAGAGAAATTAGCAAAAACATGTAATGAAAATTTAACATCGTTTAAAATATTTGCAAAATTCTCAGTACTCATCTATTTTTTTCAACAAGAAGTTATGTTATTTAGAACGGTTGTGATGTACGCATTATAAAAAGTGTAAAATACTGGTTCTATAACTGTTTTTTGTAGCAAATCACGTGATTTTAGGAAAAATTTATGTACAAAAATTTGATTTATTTGAATTACATAGAGAATCCAATACAAAGGCAATCAATAATAATATAGTCTGGTAATATTTAGAAATCGTATATTATTTTACAGAAAAAAAAAAAAAAAATGTGGGAAATATTGAACTACACTTTCTGTAATGCAAACATCATAACCTTTCTAAAAATCACACATTCTCGCCGAACATACCAAAGGCTGCAGAAAATTTTAAAAACATTCTAAGCGATGATAAATTTCTGATTGTCGTGTGCACCCTATGGGGGCTAATTAATAGCTGGCAACGCATAAGTGAAAATTGACATTTGTAACCTAGTGTCTATATTAGGCAAATTTATATCAAAACAAACGTCAAAATCAGTGCGATTATATACAAGGTAACCTTAGTTAAACAGTTGATTATTATTTTGGTTGTTACATATTGTTGTTTTTGTGCAACTGTTACCACCTTCCACAAATTCGCGTTAAGTTTGACGTTTGTCTTGATAAAAAAAAAAATTTCTAATGTAGACACTATGTAAGCAGAAAAAAATATAAGAAGTAAATAAAAAGAGGGGAAAATATAAAGATTTTTTTTTTTTACATGAAAGGCAATTGCTGAAGAAGTTTTTGACGGCGAAATGGAAGACATTTTGTGGCGTCTGCAAGGTGTCGTGATGGGGTTCCAAGAGAAAATGTGTTTTTTCCGATTTGAGAAATTAAGAAAAGAATAACAGCGCGTTAGAAGAAAAGGACATTTTATTGAAAGTACTAACTTAAAAGACTAAAGCATTACATAGTATATTTAAGAAAAAAACTAAGACTTTACAAGAGGAAAAAGTTAAAACCTGAAACCTATTCAAAATCATACAAAACAAGAAAAGGTTGAAACTTAAAAACTACCTTAAATTGTACAAAGCAAAATTCAAAACTTAAAAATGATTTAAAATCTTACAAAACAATAAAGTTAAACTTAAAAACTATATAAAATTGAAAAAAAAGTTAAAACGTAAAAACTATATAAAATTTTACAAAAAAAAAAATAATAATAATAATAATAAAACTTAAAAACTATATAAAATTTTACACAAAAAAAGTTGAATCTTAAAAAATAGAAAAAATACCAAAAATTAAAACTAAAATTTAAATTTTAAGAGGAACAAAAGCTAAAGGAAAATAAAAACTAAGGTCATCTCTACCTCTGCCACAACCAGCGTGAGACTGCACCAGCTATATCTCCAAGTCTTCAGGTATCGTCAGACTGGTAATTGACGGAAGAAACTGAAAAAAAAACACATATACAAAATTTTATTAACAAATAAAATATAAAAGAAAATATACATATAAAAAAAATTAAATAAAAAAAGGTTAAATAAGAAAAAGTTAGGAATAATAGCTATCGCATTTATACCTTAATTCTAGCTTAGTCCCTTAGCAAAAAGGTTAAGGTGCGCGTTGTTAGGGACTAAAGTGAGCTCATTTTAGGTTGCAGTCGTAGTTTTTCTGGGTATGTAGACCCGCACAGAAAATGTCATATCCATGATTCCTATAAAAAAAGGTTAAGCATAAAAAATATATAAATATAAAGAAAGTAGTATATGTATGTGAATTTTTTAAATTGAAATAAAGTAAATTACGTACCCGTACCCGTAAGATGGCTGCCAAAATGTTCGAAGAAAACACTTTGATACCCTTGAGGGAGGGATAATTTATCTCAGTGTAACAGCGGTCAGTTAGAAGTATAGAGAATCCTGCAACCTTCACATAATTAATAATTCTATGAAAAAGTGTGAACATACCTCACTACGGGTCCCCATATAAAATTAATTTTTTTTTATTATGTTTATTTTAGCTGGTATATTTTTTTATGTATCGGGATACTGGCCACAAGATGAGCAAGAACTCCACCCCGTTCGACGAGTTATAGCCCAGCTTCCGCCAGATACAAGTGTCGCTCAATTTGGTAGCCCAAACAGATGTTCAACTGTTTGACACTACAAGATTTTTCCTAACTTCCCTCTAATTTCTCCTTAAATTGTTTTTATTTTCATGTAATCCTATATTTTAACTGAGGACTATACCATCCTTTAACACTATTTTTATATTTTTGCGACCTATTAAAGTTTTATACAATCTTAAAGTTAAGATTTTGAACTATCTATGGCAATGCTAAGCGTAAATAATTGATTTTTGAATGTGCGTAAATAATTTTGATGTACACAAAATGTGTGTAAATATTTTTGGAATGAAAAATGCATACGAATTTTTCTTTTAATATCAGATATAAATACCGCTTTACAACAAAAAACGCAAATATTTGGCGTGTTTTTTTCAAATTTTCAAAAAATTTAAAAGGTTTAAATATAAATAACTATGACTGTATATTAACTCAAAAAAGTATTTAAAAATAATAAAAAATAGAAGTATATTAAAAATTAAAATTGTACGTTTTCATCAAAATACATCAAAATACTTTTAAATTCTTCAAATAATTATTCGTATCAAATTGTTCTAATAATTCGAACGAGTATTATTCGAGTGGATACCCTAATACGTATACTAATAAGTTTATTAAAAAACACACAGTGGAAAACTTTTGCCAGCCTTGATGTTGTTCGCCCTCTTTATGATATCTTTTTATTTTATTTTTTTGGTTGATATAGTTGTTTACTATTAAAATCTTATCTTTGCATTGTCATATTACTTATACCCATACTATGACAACTAATATTACTCACTCGATACTTGTACTAAATAGAGTGTTTGTAAACATTGTTGTAGAATTGGTTTATAGCTGTAATTCATTAAATTACGAAGCAGGGACAGAAAATAACTGTTATTTTTGAGTTTTTAAAAAAAAAAAAAAAAAAAAAAAAAAAAAAATCAGTAGCAACCAGATTCAAATACATCTTTGTAATATTTACGGAGTTTATTTTCATAAAGGAATATGCTTTTTAAAATTTTGATTTTTATTTTTTTTTTTCTTTTTTGAGCAGAAATAAAAGTTATTTTTGATTTTTATTTTTCGGGCATAAATAACATTTATATTTTGATTTTTATTCTTTAAGTAGTAATAAAAGTAATTTTCTGATTTTTTTTTTTTACTTTTTACTTATAATAACACTTTTCTAGTGTTTTTAATAAATAAACTTTCCGACATAAACGTTAATTAATAATTCTCCGAGCGAATGAAAGTTTAAGAAAAGTGGTACTTAATGGGTATTTTTCCCCACTAAAGGTATCAAAGAATGAAGTCTAATGGCATAGAAAAGTTAACTAGAAGACCAACTCTTTTAGTTCACTCAGCAAAAGGCTAAACTATTCTCTTCACACGTATAAATTAGTTTTGTAGAAAATTCTACATATACATAGAGTTCGGTTTTTTGACAGCTGAGTTGAGAGAGAGTCGATGCACTAGTTGACTTTTCTATATCCTTTGATAGGAAATATAATTTCCTGAAGAAAAGAAAAACTGAGTGCATAGTTTAATTGTGTATGGGTTCTAGTTTGACTAATATGTCGATATTATGTTAGAGTAGATTTAAGATTAAAATCATGAAAGAGTTTATTTCAGGAAAATAAAAATAGGATTGAAAAGTTTTTCCAAATTCATTTTAAAAAGCTTGTGTATTTTAAATGCATTTTGTAAAATATATTTCAGTAGAATGTTTTGATATTTTTTTTTTTTCATATTTTTATTGTACTTTTGAGTTTTTTTTTCTTGCATCTTTTTCATTGTGCCTTTATTCATTTTGGAGTATATATATATATATATATATATATATATATATATATATATATATATATATTTATTCTTTTACCGGTTTTCGTCTTTGTTCTTTTTTACTTTTGTCTTCATTTTATTTTTTTTGTGGTAAAAATTATTTCTGCTCGAAAAAATAAAAGTCGTTATATAACTATTATATATGTTCGTAAAAATAAAAATCAAAAAATAACTGTTATTGTTTAATTTTTATTATAAAAGTCATAGCAGTTACGGTCCCTGCTATGAGAAAAAGTAATTGCGGCCGTGAAAATGGAAAATGAAGGTTATAGCTTAAAGTATGTAGAGCTTTTTAAAGTTGCCTTATTACCAGTAAAGAAATTAAGTTTATTTGAAAAAAAAAAAACATGTTTATGAAGTCGAATAAATTTGGGAAATTTTGTTGGTTTTTTGTTAGATTTGTTAAATGATTAACTGCATGTGTTTTCAAATACTTTATGTTTTCTGATTTGATTGAAATTTTAAAGATTTGTTTCTGCTAGCAATGTGAAGCATAATAAATTTCATTCTCCTGGATTTATTTACTTAAAATTTCAAAAAAAAAAAATTCTTATTATAGTTCCAGTGTAGTTTTTATTTATGTATTTCGGTTTCAGGTTTATGTATATTGAAAATATTGAAGTTAGTTACTACCGAGAAATTTTTCTATCCAACTTAATCATGACAGCCAACATATTGTGACCTTATTGTAATATTAATATTATATGCATCCAGCACAACGGCTCCACGTGCAAAACAGCTAATGCCATATTAAACACTCTTCATGAGAACTTGAGATAATTTCTGTACAATTATGTGTAAATACGACTTGAAGTAGCAACCTAAATCATGCTGATAATCTTTTTCTTATGGGACTTCCTTAAGCACCAGTAATGTGCCAATATTTAACAAATGACCGCATTGTGGAAAATGCTGGAATACGAGGTGAGCTTTGGAAAAATTTTAAAAATTAATTAAATTTCATTTTGTGCTGACATATCGTAAAATAAATATTATGTTTAAATATTGCAAAATATCAATCTGTACAAATGACCAAATATAAAACTTCAACATTTTCGACGACGCACTATGTACTTTTTTTAGAGTATGAGTGATATTTTCATTCTACAAGATGAAAAAAAAATATCATTTAAAATTTTAATCTTTTCATATCATTGTAAAAATTCAACAAATGGAGAATGGGCTCGTACAAGGGCATATAAATTGTAAAGAAAATTTTATAAGAGATGATAAAAACTAAATAAAACATCATCGTTACATACTTTTTTTCAATATTTGGTAAGATTTATTAAACATCTATATGAATGAAAATTGTTGCTAAAAAAATTAGGATTAGAACATGTAAAATTTTGCGGCTGAAAATAGCTTAAAATAGAGCAAGGGCTTATATCCAGATATATTTTTTTTGCTTTATATTAATCACGATTTCATTAAAATTCGGACCAAGTGAGCTATACATATGCATCAGTATTTTCAGGAGGTGGGAAGAAAGAAGGCTAAATTGAACTTAACGAAAGTAAAAAAAGTCTATATGCCCTAAAAAAATAAGTGTGGAAAAATGCTAATATTTTTTGTTAAAAAACTTATTTATTTATTTACTTATTTTTTCTCATTAGTTTTTGTTATTTTTTAAAGTTCTTCTAATAAATTTGATAGAAAAATGACTCAATAAAAAAGAATTAAAAAACTAGAAGCTAAAGCAAAAATTTTAAGCCCAAAAGCAATATAAAAGTCTAGATTTAGCCTTAAAAAGGCTAAATTGGCAACACTGATATGTATAAATCAATGTGCCAAATTTAATTAATATATGAAGAAAGCTGACCATGACTTTGGTATAAGCTCATCTTTCTAAAATCACTTTAAAGTGTATAACTCCATTATAATTTCCAGTATAACAATAATATTTGACTCTAATAAGTTTTATGCAGGGTAGAAAATCTAGTGCAAAATTTTACAACATTACTTCCATAATTGACCATAGCTCGCATGTAAAACTTATTTTCGGGAACCAAGCGCATAATAAATGTTATTTAAATGGTTAAATTATAATATTATTATATATACATATGTTTTATAGAAATAAAATTTACATAATCAAATCTTATAATAACCGGTCAAATTTTATAATGAAGGACCCCTTCCACAAATATTAAAAACGCATGGTGTAGGGTATCAAATGATCGAATTTGACTGACAACATAACTTTTACTTGTTTTTTCGAATAAGTTTTCTGAAAGTATTAACAAAGTCACATGAAACGGTCATCTTATTACATTATTTAAATTATGGATATATGCCCATTTACTTGTTGTTACTTTGATGCACTAAAACTCACAAGATAATAATTTTTTTGCAATATGAGTAAATATGACATAAATTTTAATAGTTTTTTTCATATTCTTAGGTTCGTGTATCAGGCTAATACTGGATTGTACTCTATTTATATAAAACACCTAAAAATTCAAGAAAAAAACAAGAAGGAAATATATAGTCACCCTGACCCTACACCATTGCGTACGAGTATAAAAAATCGAGAAGTAAACTTTTATTACACCTGTGGTCAATTTCACTAAATGTCAAATAAAATATACAAATACAGAATAATGCGTTGATACTAACATCTAGATGATTTTATGCACTTTAGGGCGATTCCTAGAAGTGGGTTTATATGGGAGCTATGGTAAATTATGGACCGATTCTCATAAAATTTAGCAATGTTATTTCTGTGTCGAATATGAACTTGATACTAACTTTCGTATGGGATTTATGCACGTTAAACTGATTTTCGAAAAAGATGTTTTTATAGGAGCTATGATCAATTGTGGATCGACCTTCATAAAATTTAATACAAAGATTGATACTTGCATTCGATTAAATATTCCCATTTCTGAGGCATTTTTGAGTGCTTAAAGTCTATTTCGGGAGAACATTTGTATGTGGGCTAGGTGAAATAAAATGACCGATCACAACCAATTTCAATAGGCTTCGTCCTTGTATCATAGTAGTCCTACGTGCAAAATTTCATTGAATTATTTTTAAAATTGCAACCCGTAATTTGTACAAAATTTTTACATGGACAGCCAACCAGCCAAACCAAAATTGATAGCAGTTTAAGTACTCGGTAGGTAAAATTTAATTTTGAAAGTATGTATTTCCCTTAAAAATTTAAAGGTGCTTTAAATGCAGTTAGGATCACAAAATAACACCTAAATAAAAATTTACAGAAACAAAATTTAAGTATGTTATGAAAAAATTGTCAAGGTTATAAAAGGATGTAATTTTTAAAGGACATTTTTTAAAATTTTCCTCCCGACGAATAGGAAGCATAAACTTATTTTAGATTCTATGGATTGTTCTCTTTTATTTAACACCTAAATAACCAAAATAATATGGTTTAAAAATAATTAAATTTATTTCTGAAAATTTTATATCCTTAAAACTTTGAAGTGCTTAAAAATGGAGAAAGGAACAGAAAATGAAAAACTGAGTACACAGTATTATTATATTTAAATCATTGTCTCAGCTAAAAATGGTTTCGTTAAAGTACAAGAAAAAAAGTCGAAATTTATAACACGATGTTATTTAATACCGGAACGAAAATTTATATGGTACAAAACAATATATCACCTATTATGGTTCAATATAAATTAATATGATAATGTAATTAATAATGTCCATCCGAATGTGTTTCTAAGAAATCAAATTTTGTCCCCGATTAATGCAATTTTTCATTACTTAAATTCTCTAAACTTTTAGTTAGAAATATGTTATTTCTAGAGATATAATTTCCCGAGACATACTTATCTAAATTTCATAAATTAAAGTAATTTTCTTAAACTTTCCTTTACTTAAACAACATTATTCATAACATAAAAAAACTCATGTCAAATCTTATCAGTGTCCGAAAAAAATACTTTATAAACTTTTTTGACCAGAACTACAATAAATATTGACTTAATAGGTAATATGTAGTTTTTGAATTTTTGCAATTTTTTATACCCACACCACCATTATGCGTTTGTGCTGATGTTTATAACGCACAGAAAAAATCATCCAACACCCACCTTAAAGTATACCAAACTACTCAGAATCAATTTCTGAGTCGATCTAACGATGTCCGTCCGTCTGGCAGGCTGGCTGTCTATGTAAACTTTTACACAAAGTACAGGTCGCAATTTTTAAAATAATTCAATGAAATTTGGCACATAAGACTTTTATAGCACAAGGACGAAACCTTTTGAAATTCGTTATGATCTGTCCATTATTTTACCTAGCCCTCATACAAATGTCATCCCGGAAAAGGGACTGAATGATCATAAATGCCTTATATATAGCAATATTTTAAAGAAATAAAGGTGTAAAGAATTCTTATATTGACCATAGCTCCCATATAAAACCCTCTTCCGAAAATCACTTTAACGTACATAAATCACATACACATGTTAGTATCAAGTTTATATTCGACACAAATAATTTCTTTATAAGTAGAAATCACAGTGACAAATTTTATGAGGATCGCTTCATAATTTACCATAGCTCCCATATAAGACCTCTTTCTGTAATCGCCCTAAAGTGTATAAATTAATATAAATGTTAGTGTTAACGTAGTATTCTATATTCGTATATTTTATTTTACACTTGGTAAAAGTATCGGTCCACAATTGTCCACATATTTAATATAAGACCCCTACACGAATTTTGATGGACATACACAATGGTGTGAAGTATCATATGGTCGGGCATGACCGACTTTATCCTTTTTACTTGTTTTTATCTGTAGAATGTTTTTAAATTTCTTTTATTCATATTTAATATTTCGAAAACTAGTAATTTTTGGTAAATTCATAGAAATGATTTATTTTGTTTATGAAATTATAACAATAAATAAATTAAAAATTTCTAAAATATATTTTAATATCGAAACTACATATTCTCTGATCGAAAAAAATAGCAAACAGAGCGGAAATGCAAAATATCCAAGAAATGTGAATGTCAACAAAAGCTAAATTGGGAAGAAATTAGGTATGTTGTGAGGACCAAAATTCTTGGAATTTTGACTCACATAATTATTAAGAATAAAGCAGAACTGACGAATTACAGAGGTAGAAGCGAGAACACATCAGTAGAGAGAGGAACCAACAGGAAGAAATATACGGAAGTGTAAGAGTAGCAGCGAGCAGAGAAGCAGAGGAAAAATTCAAGCACGACAAACAAGAAGGAGACAAAATAAACAAACAAGGAGCCACAACAGGAAGGAATGTTCGATGCAGCAACCGCTATCGGTTCGAACAAAGTGCAGGAAAACTACAAGAACATTAGTTTCAAGAAATGTTAGTATAAAGTTATAATCGATTTCTCTTTTTTTTCTTTTGTGCTGGACAGTGAACAAGCAGACGTGTTGAGTAGCCAGTTAACATATAAATATAAAAGAACTAACAGAGCAGTGTTAAGGGGAAAAAAATAAAAAAGTTGGTTGAACTGGTTACATCAATTCAACTCAGTATGCGTTTATAATCAATAAGATTAAAATCTTCAGCAAAATTTACAATCTGGTTGAAGCGATAGGAGGCAAGCATTGCTCGTGACCAACTGATAGAATATTTTCTTGGAAGTTTTGACTCAGAAAATAAAGGGACTAAAGAAATCTCGGATTATATTCAAGATTTAAGAATCAGTAGGAGATAATAAATAGGAGATGTAGAACCGGCACTTTTTCTCAACAAAGTAGCTTTCAGTTACAAGTAACTCAATAAATAAAGTTTGTAAAAAAAGAAAATATATAAAGTGGAAAGGATAAGTAATGAAGAAACAAGAGTAGAGTTAAAATAAGAACACAATTGAGTTTACCTCAGCTGCAAACCCGGGTAACCGGAGACTCTTTACAATGTAAACGAAATTTTGTTTATTAAAAACCAAATAGTTTTTATTTTGGTATAAACGGCATATTACTTAAAAATTTAAAAACAGTTTTGTAATTTATTATATCATCAGATCTGCAATAAATATGAACTTACGAATGATTGATAAATTTAACCATAATATGGTTGTTGCAATTATATAAGTTATTCCAGTGGCCATAATGTTATAAATAAAAACTGATCACAATAAACTATAAATTCAATTTTCTTATTCCATATTATTATTCCTAATAAACCCTCCCTATGCACAAAAAATTATGCGAAGATTCATATAAGTTTATCTCAATGTATTTGTAGTTTTAATGGCAAAATTACAATGAAAAATGTAAAACAACAAATTGTACATGCAAAATAAAATTTTAACTAAAACAAACATATGTTTAATACCGTTGATACAATGTTTCTTTTTCGTATTTTAATTTTCGTTTCCTTTCGACTTCCTTTTTGCTCTCTCCTCTCGAAGCAAAAAAAAAAAAAAAACTAAATTGTTCTTATTTTGAAGAAATATTTACATTTGCTGTTGCAGAACATTAATAAGAATAATTATGAGATTTATTTAAAATAAACACAAACATTATAATATAAATAAATGAGTAAATGCTTAAAATGTATAACAATGTCACCTCATGATATATTTTTAATATATGTTATGTTGTAAAATTAAATTTGAAGATACCCTAATTTGAAATTAGATAAAATGGTTTCATTTGTTATTTATATGTATATGCATTAAAGTTCTTTACGAAAAAAGTTGCAAATGTAACCCTCTACAAATGAAGATTAGTATGTTCTTGTACGATTCTTAAAATATTACGTCTGAATATTTTTATTTACGTGAGCTGGATAACCCTTCGCTATTAGAAAACTATATATATATATATACATATATATATATATATATATATATATATATATATATATATATATTATTTTAATTATATTAACTCCTTTAGTTCCTATAAGAAGCATAGGGCCTCATAAGGTTTCGGTAATCAATTGACTTAAGATGAGTAGCTGATTAGGCTTCTGCATCCGATCCTGGGACTGGGGCTGCCAACAAAACCTCCAGACGAGCTGGCTTAGAAGCCTTACATCACGTTTATATAGCGAGCCGCTTGTTAAAAGTTCCAACGTCCGCTTTTAGCCGCCTCTGACATGAGGAACAGTCGCTGGTAGTTGTTGGCTATTGGTTAATTGAAGTCGCCAATCACTCGCCTTGACGTTCCGAGTATGGTAGGCACTCAGAATTTTTTAGCTGTCCAGTGCCATCCGGAAACCCTTTTAGCCCCTCCACTCGAAACCGCTGATGCTTCCTTAGGTCGTGGAATGAACTCACTTAAAAATGCCCATATATATGTATATTTCTCATATTTTTTTATTATTTATTTTTCAACATATATTAGATTCTAAATTACCACTGAAAAGATATATTTTGATATTATTGAAAATTACAGGTAATTATCCATTTAAAAGCAAAAGGGTCAATTTTATAAAATTGGTTTCCAAAAACAAATTTGCAATTTTTGCAAATAAGTTATATGGAAGTATTTGTTGCACTTATATATCAACGAATTTATGAAAACTATAATAATTTTTTTTAAGACCGCTATCATAATCGAATAAAAGGAAATCTTTGAACTTAAGTCGCTATTTTATACAAATTTGTAGTTTTTTGACAAGTTTATGATTCTTGTGACATTTATTTTCTCAGACAACCATTTATGTGTCATAAAAAGTAACCTAAACTATTATAGATCGGAGATCCAAAAATATTACTTTAGTTACTAAAGTGTTAAGTGAATACATATACATCAATAATTCTGAATAAGACTATTCTAATGATGCTCTAAAATCTGAAATATTCAAACTTTAATAAAATAGTATTTCAATAGGACAAAAACTGCTTTTAAAAAACTGTTTACTTATTACATATTAGTCGACATGTGTCTATTGCATATTGTAAATTTTTCTAACAAAAATTTAAAAATTGTGTGTACCATTCACTGAAAACTATATTTTTGGAGGGATTTTCAAAATGGCAGAACTCACGTAAACAAAGTAATTGAACCGAAATATTTTGGGAATTAGTTTAAAATATATCAACCTTAAATTCTAGCTGAGTACACTTAATGTACATGAGCATGTGATTTGTTTGCTTAACTGTGAACATTTGGGCAGAATCGAAATTTCTTGGAAGTAAATCTGTAACTTCTATTCTGCTGGTTGGATTTACATAGAATTTCACATTGGTGTAGCAGAGGAGTGTGCAATTTTAAGCTCGGTAGAGGGCCCCACACACCCCTCAGGAGTGGAGCTATTAAAGTTCAAAATAAAGTACCTCTGTCATTTTACAAAATTTTAATCATTTTTCAAATTTTCCCTTCAAATGCGATTTCAAATATTTTTACATCTTCTTGAAGCCCTCGAAAGACATACTTACATGCACTATTTATCTCCTATAGTTTTCAAGTTGTTTGCATTTGAAATTTCAACTATCTTAATTCTGCCAATCTTGATTCAGCCTTTTATATAGCTAGGTATTGGGGTGTGTGAATTTCCGGTAGAATGGAAAATTAAATATTGTCGTTTTTCAAATTCTATAGCAACAAAAATTTTGCTATTTTTA
Organism: Protocalliphora azurea; assembly: GCA_932274085.1. Taxonomy (NCBI): domain Eukaryota; kingdom Metazoa; phylum Arthropoda; class Insecta; order Diptera; family Calliphoridae; genus Protocalliphora; species Protocalliphora azurea. Next base: position 125,690,685 of record OW026520.1, read on the forward strand.
ACACTTTATATAAATGAAAGATTGACGTTACTCTGAACATGATACTTGCAAAAGTTTAATACATATAATACAACTAGAATGTTATCTGAGAGAAACGTTGCATGAATTAGTTTTTTTTTTTTTTTGACTATTGAACTATGTCTTTTTCTATCAGATATCTATGTATTTGCTTATATTTGGTTTAACATATTTATTTACAATTTGTTTTATATGAAATTTTAAATCAACTTTATTTTTGTAATGTTAAAATTTTAGAAAATTCAGTTTTATTATAGATTTGCTGAAATAAATATAAAATGAATTGAACTTCGATAACTCTCACTATTATAAAAAAAATTACTTGGTTAGAAGATTTTCATTCTAACACAATATTTTGTTTTGAAACAGCATCTCTAATTCAAGAAATAGATATGTAAATGTAAGTTGTAAATGTTATAACTTGAAAATACTTAAAAAAAAACTAATGTTGTATTCATACGTATATGATATTATTTTCATTAGATTGCTGAACACTATGATTTATCCGAAAAATATTACTGAGAACCAGTTTTTAGTATTTGCCAGATTTATGTATAATTTAGTGAGAAATAAAATGAAAATAAATGGCAAGCTATTTATAATGAAATTTATTCCATACATTACTGTATAAAACGCAATAACGTAAAAATCTGAGACACAGTTTTTAACATAAATTACGAAAGATACTAATTTGTTTGTATAATATATTTAATTTTTTTTTATTTCAGAAATGCTATTATACTTTTACATTATTTCATTTTTTGCTTAATTCAGTATGAGTTATAATGTTACATTTTGTTTTATTTAATAAAAAGTAAGAAGTCGTGGTCTTTTTTCTTATAACGAAAATTTTGAGAAATTCCCGGAAATTAATTTTTTTTGTTCCCATTTCCCGGGAATATAAATATTGCCGGAAACCCTAAATCCTTTATATAGCATAATATTAGATTTTTGTAAAATTTGTATCCAATTAGTTGACGTACGAAATTATCTATTGAATAAAAAAAAAAACACCTGTAGTCGATATCTCTTCTGAATCCAAAAATAAACGATTTTGAAAATAAAAATTGTAAAACTTATGATTTTTTTTTGCCGAAAAGGTGTCTAGACTCTTTTCTCTTTAAAATAAACTTTTATTTAAGAACATATAATTTAACACTTTTCACAGAGATAATTTTGGTATTAAAATCAGTTCCAAACACCCAACATTAATGTGTACAGATCATCCTGAATGTGATCTATTTTAAATTGGAATTTTGATTTTAGCCTATATGTTCTAAAATCTCAAAGGCCAGTTCTGTAAATCGAGTGCGGTTTTTAAATCTCAAATGGACTTTATTACCAAAATTAAAAAAAAAATAAATTTTTGAGATTTTCGTCTGTTTTTTTTTTTTGGAATTACGGATTTTCTTTTACAAAAATCTTTAAAATTTGTCTACTTTTTACCATTTCAAATAATATAGTCAACAAACGTTGAAAATATTTGTAGTTTCTCCAAAATCCAATTTGGTTATTCCTCCTGTAAATAAAACTTCTTCTCTCAGGCTTATATCAAATTGAGTGCTTAACTTGCCTTTTTTATTAATTTGGATCATTTGTAGATTTTATAGTTGAATTTATAACCAATCAGTAGTGATTTTAATGATATTGTCTCTTAAATTTTATGAAGATTATTGAATCTCTCTTAATCGGCATTATTATAAATAATTTATTATTGTTTTATAGTCATTCTGTTGATTTTATTAGCTTTTATTAAGTGTTGTCAAAATGTGTATTAAAAATTTTATTTTCAACATTTTATATAATAAAATAATAATAAATAATCTCGTTATTAAAGTTAATTTTATTTGAGTTATTTTAATAATAATATGCGATTTTTGCTGTAGAAAAGGGAACTAAATAAAAAACTTTAATTGATGTAGAAAACCGCTTAAATAGGGATTTGGTATAATGTATTTATAATTAAGGGGTATTTAACTGACAAGACTCCTCATTGACTCCAACGTGGACGTGGCCCTCATACAGGAACCCTGGATTAAGAACACCAGGGTATGTGGTCTGAGGGTCACGGGGTACAACCTGTTCATACCATCCACAACGGAAAAGGTACGGACATGTATACTGGCTAGGAATAATCTAAATATTAATTTTCTTCATTCCTTTAGCAGTGGGGACCTTACAGTCGTCCAACAGGAAGCCGCAGGATGTAGCGGGCTTATAATGGCGGCTGTGTACATGCCGTATGAGGCAGCCGATCCACCAGGTATCGCTCTGCAGCAGTTGGCGGAGCACGCTAGGAGGAAAGGCGCGTACATGGTCTTGGGATGTGATGCGAATGCTCACCACTATCAATGGGGAAGCAGGGACATCAACAAAAGAGGTGAGTTGGTATACGATTTTATAACTTGTTATGATCTGCATATCTGTAATAGGGGTACTACTCCTACGTTCAGAGCGAAAGATAGGGAAACAGTTATAGACGTAACGCTGGCTAACCGTGGGGGAAATTATGTCAGGGATTGGAGGGTAGTTCTGGATTACTCTTTTTCTGACCATAGCATGATATCTTTTGGTCTCGACTTTGAGAAGGCGAGGGAACAGCCCTATAGGAACTCGAGAAGGACAGATTGGAAGTCCTTCAGGAGGTCAGTCTGTAGGGACCTTAGGGATACTGAGGACTGGAGAGATTCAGTTGAGGGTATCGAGTTGGCGGTGAATAATTTCACGAATGTTATTAGGAATAGTTTTGCGCTCAATTGTCCAGTGATTTATCCTCGGAAAAGGAAACAGCCGAAATGGTGGACTAGGGAACTTAGGGACCAGCGGTCTACAGTCAGGAAGCTGTTTAATAGAGCCAAACTAACGAGGAGTGATGAGGATTGGAATAGCTATAGGGATAGTTTCTCTAAGTATAAGAAGGACATTAGACGAGCGAAACGGACTTCATGGGTAAATTTCTGTGAATCGGTGGACTCTGTTAACGAGTTGTCTAGGTTTAGGCGAGTATTATCCAAGGACCCAGTGGCACCTGGATACATACAACGTGAGGATAACTCGTGGACAGAGTCTAGCTCAGAGTCCCTCAGTTTACTTATGGAGACTCATTTTCCAGGCTGTAGGGATATAGAATCTGTTGGAGGGACAGGTAGCGTCAGTGATAACCTACAACCCGAATCAGATGCTGGGGATACCGATGTGATAAGGGAGATGATCACTAGAGACAAAGTATTATGGGCGGTAAATTCATTCGAGCCATAAAAATCTCCTGGCCCGGATGGAATATTTCCGGCCATGCTACAGAATGTCGATGAAAGAGCCATCTCTCTATTGACGGAGGTTTTTAGGGAATGTCTTAGAATGAAATACATTCCCAGGGGGTGGAGAGAGGTAAGGGTCATTTTCATACCCAAAGCGGGTAAGACGACTCACTCGAAGCCCAGGGATTACAGACCGATCAGCCTATCGTCTTTTCTATTGAAGACAATAGAAAGACTGATCGATCTTTATCTTAGGACTAGTATGGGAACTCAGGTCATTAGCGAGTCTCAACATGCTTATCTCAAGGGTAAGTCCGTTGAGAGTGCTCTGCATGACGTTGTGAGTTACATTGAGCGAGGTCTGCTGCAGAGGGAATATACCATGGCGGCTTTTCTCGATATAGAGGGGGCCTTTAATAATATCACGATAGAGGCTATCGGGGAATCACTTGTTTCGCTGAATATAAGTAAGCTCCTTGTTGAGTGGATAATTCTGATGCTTAGCAGCAGAGTTATCAACTCAAACATGGGAGGCACTTATATGAGGAAACTCGTGACTAGGGGCACACCGCAAGGGGGGGTCCTTTCTCCATTACTTTGGCTCTTGGCCGTGAACGTCATTTTAAGACAGTTTGATGCTAAGGGACGGAAGATTGTGGCCTACGCCGATGACGTTGTTTTACTGGTCTCTGGTAAGTTTTTATCTACGATCAGTGAGGTCATGCAGACAGGTTTACGTGATCTGTCCCTTTGGGCCAACAGTAAGGGATTAGGGGTAAACCCCGAGAAAACGGAGCTAGTTTTGTTTACTAGGAAATACAAGGTTGAGCATTTTAGCTTGCCAGTATTGAACGGGATTGAGCTTGTATTGTCAAGTGAGGCCAAATACCTGGGTGTGTACTTGGACAGTAAATTGTCTTGGAGGAGAAACACTCAGGAGAGGGTCAAGAGGGGACTTAATGCCTATTACACCTGCAGGAACTCTATAGGCAAGAATTGGGGTCTTAAGCCGCAAGTTGTATACTGGATTTACACTTCGGTTGTTAGACCTATTCTTACTTATGGCTGTACAGTCTGGTGGAAGGTATTGAGTAGGGAAACGTACAGGAAACTTCTCTCTAAAGTTCAGAGGTGTGCGTCAATTGACATCTCAGGTGCTAGGAGAAGTACACCTCAGGCGGCGCTGGACATAATCCTCCACCTTCTTCCAATTGAGGAATTCGTGAGGGGTATGGCTGTCCGTGGCCTATTTAGATTGAAGGAACTGGGTTTATTAGGTTCCTCTAGAGCGGGGCATGTCAGCATACTAGATGAAGTCAAATTCAACGGTCGGACACTACCCTTGGCTGAGCCTACGGATTATGTCGGGACCACGATTGACTTCGGGGCTACTCCCGCTTTGGTGTTACCTAGTAGGAATCTTTGGGATGGAGTAGAAAAGCTCTATGAGGGGTGCGCGGTCTTCACGGACGGTTCGAGGATGGAAGTTGGCACTGGTGCGGGTGTATACTTTATGGGAACTGATATCAGACGATCCTACAAATTGTCTGACAGTTGTAGTGTCTTTCAAGCAGAGATTCTTGGCATTTATAAGTCTCTCGGCTTGATTGAAGGGAATGTTGAACGGGGGTCTGAGATTACTATCTATGTTGATAGTCAGGCGGCGTTATTGGCTCTGACTAGTCATTTTGTTAGGTCCAGATTGGTACTTGAGTGCAGAAGGGAATTGAGAAGGTTAATGGGTTCCTATATGATAAGACTATGTTGGGTTCCTGGTCATTGTGACATTCTTGGCAACGAAATAGCCGATGAGCTAGCTCGCAGTGGCTCGGAGCTAGATAGGTCTTTCATAGAGTCATCTGTTAAGATTCCAATTGGGTCCTTTTTTAGGGCCATAGGGGAGTGGACTCTGGACAACACGAATCGAGCCTGGAATGACAGATCGGACTGCAATGTTTCTAGGGCATTATGGCCTAGCTTAAAACTGGCAGATTCCAAGCATCTTCTAGGTATGAGTCGTGGTAGTCTTAGAGTCATAGTAGGTATGGTTACGGGTCATTTATCAATAGGGAATATGATGAGTAAGTGGGACATTGGCACATCAGACTTCTGTAGAACGTGCGATGATGTTGAGGAGCTAGAGACAGTGGAGCACATACTCTGTCACTGCGTAGGGCTTCAGCGTAATAGGTTGAAGTGGTTTGGAAGCCATACACTACATGAACTAGGTGAGGTTAATGGCAAAGGACTTGTCAACCTCATAGGGTTTGTTATGGGGATAAAATGGCTTAGGAACAATCATAACTGATTGATTGGGTATAGGTTCCACTTTTCTCTTTTTCTTTTTCTTCTTTTCATAAAGGGATCACAATGGGCCGTTTGGCCTCTGGGTGTAGGCGTGAATGCGCCGCCCTTTCCAACCTAACCTAACCTAACCTAAGGGGTATTTAAAGGTAAAATTAAGTTTTAAAAATACTTAATAAAACGACACTTGAACTAACAATGTGTTTGTGTATGATTAATATTGTCTGATTGTCAGACGATGGCGATTTTTCAACAAACGTGGAGAAATTTAATTGCTGTCTGGCAATATTATGATTTTTTTTCGCGATTTATAAACAAGGTGACGATTTATTTCGTTAAATTGAAAATTTTATAAAATAAAATATAAAATTAAGAAATTCTACACACAAAAATATAATTTACAATACTTACATTATAAATGGGGCTACCCAAAATATGCTCTAAAAAAGTGTTTTATACGCATAAAAAATGCCATTAAAATCGAAAAATATGTCCTTAAAAATAAAAAATATTTTGGTAGTTTTTCTGCCTAAATTTTAAATTATCCAGTATTCATGCTAAAAATAATTATAATTTTATTAGTAATTGGTAAAAACTATGTTCTTTTTGGACTTAAAAATATTCGGAGCCAAAATACTGTATCAGGACATTACAAAATTTCTGTCTATTTGCAAGATGAAAATTTTTAGGGAATCTGATTTGAAAAACATATGTGACACTAAAAAGAAAATAAAACTAACCGGAAATTATATAAAAAAAAAAATTGTATTGGATGTACAATATGCAAAATTTCTCTTAAGCGTAAAATATTCAAAATTATGTTCATAAGTATAAAATATGCATTTAAATTGCTGAGACATGCTCTAACATAAGGATATTTTTATGATGATATGATAAATTATGCTGCTAAACGCAAAGTATGCAAAAATATGCTGCAACAAATCGATGCCCAAATTTCTCGAATTTTCTAAGACGGATATATAACCAACAGTTTGGTTCATTTGAATTTGCATATTTTTGTTTGCCCTGGTTATAAATGTTTGACAATTTATTTTCCATCATCTTTAAAATATATAAAGAATATTAACGATTTCATCGGTCACAATAAAAAGAAAGCGTTCATGAATAAATTAATTTCTTGCAATAATTTATAGGTTTAAGGGAACAAATTTTATATTTTATACAATGTTAGAATTATTTATTTTTTTATTAATGTCAAAAAATTTATTACACTTATTGCCCTAAAATGGAGATATACATATGTATGCATGTCAGAAAAATTTATTTTAAATTAAAATTAAATTTTTTATTCAATTACTATTAGTTACTTCAATAATTATTGGCTTTGTTGAAGCCGATGTTACATTTATAAATTATGCGAAATTTGAATCACTAAAAATTATACGACACAAAATTTTTTGTTAAGTTTTTATTTTTTCTTTAAAAATACAAATCAAATTTAAATTTAGCTACTTTTGGCGATTTCTGGTAAGCAATTTGCCATCAGCAACTCAAAAATATCTGACAACGATTTATGCATAATTAGCAATTACCTAATGTAGAAAAATAAGCAAAATGTTTTATTTTAGCTAAACTAAACATTGGTGCACAATTCAGCCAAAAGCGTCGAATGCAAAAAAAAAAGATAATTTGCATTAAATAAAAAAAATTTAAACTCTTGTTTGCGAAGATCTCGTAAGTTAAAGAGTTTCTCATATTATCATAAAAAATTTATATTTTTAGCGCAAAATATAAGTGATCTAAAAACGAGGCCCTTTTATCATTTAAACGCTTATTTATGAAGATAATTGGTTAACGATTTTTTTGGATTTTCATTTAAAATTCCGATTTTTGTACGAAGCATCAGTGATAAAAAATCAGGGTACTTTTTCGTTTAAAACGCTTATATACAAAGATTCGATGGTTAAATAATTTTTGATATTTTTATCTAAAACTACAAAATATGGTACAAAATATAAATTATCACATTTCGAGGCCCTTTTTATAATTAAACTTTTATTTACGAAAATATTAACTGTAAATATTTTTTATGATTTTCATACTCTATTCTTCATTGAATCTAGATTTCTGGTACGCGACATAAGTGATCATAATCGCAAAAAACTAAGTTATTTGAAATATTTAAAACCATTATATATTACTTATAATGAAGAAATTCAAAATATAAGGATGCAATCAAAAATCCTAAAGAATTTGTGAATGAAATGGAACTGGTAAAAACTAAATTGTAACACTGGAGTCCAAGTGAAGAAATCCTACAAAAGTACAGAAATTTAATTGATAACAAGAGAATTTAATGCTGACTATTTTTTATGAATAAATATTTACTTTTGCAATAATAGAAATTATTATAAATAATTTTGTTATTAACAAAATTGAACTAAATTGTTTTTTTACACAACATTTTTCGTTTTTGTCTTTATCAAATAAATACATTCTAAGGAGTTTTTAGGTATTGAAGCAGTAGGCCTATTTTTAAAAAACTCATCTTTTTTGACGACTCTTTTTTTTTTTGATATCGCCTTTTTGAACCCATTGTCACAATTCGAGGTCCTTTTTTTATTTAAACTCTTATTTTGGTTAGAAATATAAGTAAAAAAGCAATATTTTAGAATCGTTAATTTATTTGCCCTTGGTATACGTATACGCAGAGAAAAAATATAGTTGTAGTGGCCATTATCTAAGAGCAACATATTATGATTGGCATATATGATCACAGCGAAAAATGGAAATGCGTTGTAAGTAATAATTATTATGATTCCACTTTATCATATTGTATCCGCTTTTATGGTTTGTTTTTTCATGCCATGATTATAGTTTTACATATAATTGAACAACTTTATTATATTGTTATACGACATTTTATATTATGATTCCAATTTACCATATTACTACCTCATGTTATCATATAGTTATCATATTATGATTTCATTTTGTCATATTATTATTCCATCTTATCAAATGTTAATAAAAATTATTATTATAAAATTTTTATTGAAAAAGTATATATATATACATATATGCGTATATATATATATATATATATATATATATATATATATATATATATATATATATATATATATATATATATATATATATATATATTAGTTCTATTTATTTGTACCACATTATGTGGTACAAATAATACCATATTGCTTGAATCACATCAAACCTTGTCTATTTATATTTATTCATGTATAAACTAAATTTGAATTACATTGAAGTTAGAAAGCAAATATTAAAAAAATATACATATTTAAAAACAAATAAGTATTAAGTTAGTTTTCCACCAAGTTTGTGAAAAGGATAAGTATTATACTTATTTGTAATATTTTATTGTTATAGTAATTATAATACTAATGTGATTTTAAAACAGAATATTGTTTAAAAACGGGCAAAAAGACTGCAAATATTTAATGGTTGTAGAAATAATTAAATGTTTCATATTAACAAAATTTTGTTTCTGGTAAAAATATTTAAAGACATATAATTTTTGCAGTCAATCATATTAAAATTCTTATTGAGTGTAAACATTAAATGACGAAATTGAATCAAAATCATTGTTATCATGAACGCAGAGTTATTAAAGTTCAATCAAATTAACAATGAGAACATAATATTGTTGTAGTGATAATGCTGGAATCATGTGTTTTCTCTGCGTGTATTTATGGTTAGTTTAAATATTAGCACAATGCAAAAAATCTTATGATTGGTATGCTTACAATTAGTATTTAGTATTTCTATATAATGTATAGGTACAACTGTTTTTATTATATTTAAGGAAAAACAAGTGTAGGCTTATTAAGTAGATTATTTTATTATCTAAACCCTGAATTACATTTAGTAATGAAACATTATGCTTTTGATTATTAAAGTACTTTCCTAATATTATAATTTAAGCAAGATTAACTACTGTGTACCATTTACATATGAGTCTGTTTGTTTAACTTTTTAGCAAAAATAAAAATACTAGTATTTATCTTTTTAATTTCACTGTCATTTGTTAAATTTCTTTTAAACAAAACATTTGAATAATTAAAACCCCAAACAGATAAAATAAATATACAGCAACAGTAAGACCAAAATAAAAATACCATTAATTTAGAAATCTCAAAAGTAATAAATTTTTTATTCTCACATTTACATTATACAAAATATATTCTTTATTGCGGGAGGAGAATACAACCAAAAATAGAATAATCAATCAAAATAAATGAACAAGCCAAGCAAATCCTACAATATGTCAACTAGGATTTAATAATACGCTGAGCTGAACTGAACTCAACCGAACTGAATTGTGATTGTGCATGTGTTTTTTCGCTTGTAAATTTTTGGTTGTGATAATGTTTTAGCTATGTTCTTTGGTTATATAATATGGCTTACAATTCTATCATATCAAGAGGACAAAAACAATCTCAACAATGAATAAATTCTATCAAGTACTTTGTTATTTCTGCCCATTCCTGCTGTTGGTATCTTCTCGTACTTAAAGAGCTACTTTCATTTTATTCCTCGCAACATAAAAGTAAATATAAAAGAAACAAACAAATAAAAGATCATTAAATAATAATAAGAACGACTTTTCTTTTCTTTCTTTCTCATGATTCAAAATGACAATCTAAATTATCATCATCATTTTTACGTTAAATTCTTCTTCCCCTTTTTTCGTGAAAAAATGATTTAAGAACTTAAAATTTCATTATAACAGATTTAATCAGTTTATTATAACATGGTATAATAGGGCTATAACCAAATTTTTGGCATAATACCACGGAGTGGCCAAGAATGTTTTAGTAATGAAAACACCTTTCTCTTGTCGTTTTGCGAAAAAACCTCATGCAGGGAAGCAAATTTCTAAAACCTTCGAAGAAATTTTTTTAGAAAAATTTTTTTATTTTTTATTTTTTTAATTATAAAATATTCATGTATTAATTTATTCTATGTTTACTTAGTAGTTTTAAATTTATATACTATTGGTTGAAATAAACTTTAAGTTTAATATTCGCGACGATTTACACTGTGGATAAATATCTTGTAAAATTTTTATTGCTCTCTCTGCACATATATTACCCCTTTGTTGCAAAGGAATTGCTGAAGGCTCTTTTACCCAGTGTCTTTCAAAACACGCCTTTGCTTTTTGAAATTGGGTCAATGATTGTTCTAAGCCTTTGTAATTTTCTTCATTGAAGCACTGATCGGAAAACCAAATATCTTTCCATTTTCCACATATAAATTGGCAAATTGGATATAGTTTAGTTCGGTATTTTGGAATAAGAATAAAAGCTAAAATAGCAAAAATTGCCCTTGAATTCCATCGAGCATTGCTAAGTGGCGGTATGCTCTTAAACTTTATTTTGGGAAATATGTTGTTGTTTTGAAAGTACCTGAATGCGGCTCCGAGTTCATATAAGAACTTCATATCATCACACCACTTAATTGTCTTTACTTTAAGTGTTTCATTAGTTTGCCTAAAATTTGTTTGTAGTTCTTCAAAATTTAATAATATATAAATACGCAACAATTTCCATGATTTCTAAATTAAATAAAAGTTTTTAAAATAAAAAGTTGTACAACATTTTCGTTTATTTTGTGATTTTTTTAATTTTGCATGAATTTTGATTGGAAATGGTGTATTTTTGAAAACTCCTTTAAACGATAATAATCTAGGTATTTGGTGATGGTACAGTCTATGAAATTCGGTTCATTGCTTATATTTTTACATATAACGAATTTTGAACCGCGATGAATTGTAAACCGTAGGAAAATTTTTAAATCTGAAGCATTGGATAAATTCCAAAATAGCATTTAAGTGATACGTATAGGAATATATACAAATATCAGGTGTATATTTTTTAAAATTTCCGTGAGATAAAAATGGTTGCTTTCAACAAAGTGTCTACATTTTTTATTTGCTTTGATGATTTCGCCAACGTTTTTAAAGCTTTAATAGGTAAGAAGTTTTATATTTGAGTTCTCAAAATTTGTAATATTTTTCCATATCCAGATGTTGTATCAAGTTTTAATGAAGCAGCCTATAAAACGCTAGGAGGAGCATTGCAGCGCCAAAAAAAATATATTTTAAGCAAATGATCGAAGCAAATCTAAAAAAAAATGAAAACATTGAATTTGAAAGCGATTCTTCGCGCAAAGAAAATTAATAATTAATATTTTACGAATTCCTTAATGTTATGAATTTCTCAATTTTTTAATAAAACATCAAATGTTAACAAAATTTTTATTAACAATGTCTATTTTAGAAAAAGTATCAAAAGTGTAGACTAGATTTACTAATATAAAGAACTACCTACTCAATAGTACCAGTGTCAGTAGTAGATTTCCAATGACACGCACATGTTAAATGTCTATAGTAAAAAAGCATGGTCGGGGGTATAATAAGTCACAAGTACTGGGCACAGTGTCAATAGTGAATCAGTACTTTGTTAAAGTTAATCTTTCAACACAATTACACTTTCATTTATTTTTTGTTTTTCTTATTGTATGGCCCTGACTATGGAAAAAAAATAGGAGATTGCTAACTTTTTTTGAAATATACTGTATTCTTATTTTATTTATTTAAAAAAATGTATATCGAACACTATCAAATTATCTTTTTTGAGATTTCCTGGAATTAACGACTTTAGCTAGATCTTGTTGTAAACTCCGATAGAATTCTGCCATCATATGTAAGTCCCACCTTCCCCGATAATGCTCTTCCATTGTCCGAAGATTCTATTGAAATCTTTCGCCTTGCTCCTTACTATAATCACCCAGATTTTGTAGAAATCTGTGTAAATTCGAGTACAGGAAGTGAATTTTATGTTGCACCCTTGCTCTTGCAGGTTTGATGTCATGCACTGAACAACTTCCACATGGTCGTAAGATTTTTTTACCTAGGAAATTACTCAAAACAAACGAACTCCAAGCTTTGTATTCGACTTTAGTTATTTATTTGAGAAAATTTGGATCTTTCACGAGTTGCTTAATCTATGACCCTTCAAAGATATCAGGTTTAAAGTTTTCTGTGCTTAATCCTTGAAACTTGCTTGAAAGAAAATTGAGACATTCGCCACTTTTGTCAAGTGCCTTCACAAGCTGTTTCATTATGCCGAATTTAATATGAAGTGATTTAAGTGATATGCGGTCTCGGCTAACTATAGGCGGGTTTATAACATATTTTGTACCTACCTTTAGCTCGTTCTGCATTGGCCAAACTTTTTGTGACCAATGGTGTTATTTGTCACGACTTTTTAAGAGACACATGGAACAAGGGAACTTTTTCTACCCCCCAAATCATGGGTGTTAACTCTCTTTCACTGGACCAAAACCGCAGACATATCACACATTGCCGGCATACAATAGGATGAATCCATGGCTTGTCCTGATTACAATATTTTATTTTAAAGATTTCGCAAAGTCTGATATAAGTTTTGGATGTTTCTCACAAAAATATTCACCACAAATATAGCAAAACTAATCTGGATTAAGGACAAAACATCTTATTTACGAAGCCAAATCGAAAACGCAAATCTAAGTAATCTAAATATATATATATATGTATAATATTTTTACAATAATGAAAATTATTATAAATAAGTTATTTTGTTATTAACAAAATTTAATATTGTAGCTTTTCTCAAAATACAATATTTTTTTGTTTTTATTTTTATCAAATAGATATAGTTAAAGTACGCATGGAAGCAGTTGGTCTACTTTTTTTTTGGACGCGGTATATATATATTTGTATTTTGAGAAAAGCTACAAAATTTAATTTTATTAATAACAAAATAACTTATTTATAATAATTTTTATTATTGCAAAAATCAAGATATATTTATAAAAATAGTTAACATTAAATTCTCTTTTTATTAACTAAACTCTGTAGTTTTGTATAAGTCCTTCACTCGGACTCCGGTCTTTCAAATCCCCTTCTATCAAATTTAAGGCTGAAAGCAGGGATTCACAAGTGCTGATCTTAAGTTTGCTGGATAATTTATTTTTCATTAGTGATAGTGAAGAAAAAAGGCATTCTATCGAAGTACCGCTATGATCCAAAAATATAAATTAGGATACAAATATTTATCAATTTTCCCAATCCGTTCCAAAAATATTTAACATTTGATGTTCTAAGTAGTTGTTCATAAACTTTATCATTAGCTTTAGTTTTTAAAAGTTTCAGTTCATCTACAGATTCTTGGGGGTCTTTTTCTACACGCAGAGCAAAAAGCAATATCACTACAACAATGTTGTGTTCTTATTGTTAATTTTATTGAACTTTAATTACTGTGTGTTTATGAAGACAATGATTTTGTTTCAATTTTGTCATTTAATGTTTACACACAATAAGAATTTTAATATGATTGACTGCAAAAATTATATGTTTTTAAATATTTTTACCAAAAACAAAATTTTGTTAATACGAAACATACATTACTTCTTTCTTTGTTCTTAAACCATATTCTGTTTTTAAACCATATTAATATAGCTATTCTTATAACAATAAAATGTTACAAATAAATACAATACTTATGCTTTTCACAAGCTGAGTGGAAAACTTCAATACTTGTTCAAATTAAATAATTATTAAACAAAATAATTATTTATTAAACAATACTAATCATAATTTTTTCTGTGTACCAAATAAACCAAACCATATAGTTGAATTTTTGAATCTAAGTGATAGTTAGACTGAATTGTACCTTTCCTCATGATATCGTTTTTCCATCAAATTATGATATCATATTCGGTATCATAATTTTCAAAAATGACGATAGTAAAATCACCATGAATTTTTTTTTTTTTTTTTTTGTTCTAAATGGCATTAAATACCAATAATTATTTTTTTTTTTTGCAATTAAATTCTAAAGATAATTATTAAGAGACATGTGTTATGAAGAAAAATATTAAAAATATAAAACACATAAAAATCTTCATACATGAGATATTTACATACATATATATTTTTATGAAAATATTATTAATTATAATAATTCAATTATGCCTTGGTTACCCCGATAGCATAGTTGGTAGTGAGCTAGTCTGTCAGTCTGGGGGTTGTGGGTCTGAATCCCACCAGAGATTCTGGTCTGTTTCACTACAACAAGCAATGGTCTTTGTTTTTCCGCTAGGTTGGAATTAAAATATAATTTGTAATTGTATGGTAATTATAAAATAAATAATAATAAAATAATAATGCTAATAATTACAATCATTATGCACTCTTCAATTTCAATGTGTAAACGAATTCGTAAACTTGTACTTTTGCATATATATTAATGACCTGATACAGTACGACAATCAAATTGTTTGAAAATAAAATTTGTATGAAAATTACTCATTTCTTCAAATATTTTTTGAGCAGTTTTCATACAAATTTTAATTCTAAACGATTTTCTTGTTGTACTGAATCAGACCCTTAGACTTGAAAGAATAGAATAATTTTATTTTTTTCATTTTTTAATACTCAAATCGAAAGAAAAACTAAATTTAAAAATAAAAAAATTTGGAAACATATTTTTTTTTTTGCCAAATAATTTCAAGAAACTCAAAAGAATACACAAAAATTTGTAAGGGGCGTTCATGTAACACGTGAGTATAGCATATAAATTTGCGAATTATATAAATGTATTCGTATGAATGAAAATCCTTATTATGTTTTTTATTTTATTAGAAACAAATATTTCGAAACTTCGATATCATGATAATATCATTTTCGCTAAAAAAAGTAAAAATGTGTTGTTTGAGTTTGGGTTCCGGTAAGTATAATATAATTTACCTTTGACAAATGATAAACAGCAGCGAAATATAAAAGGGTATTAGGAATAAGAGAACATTAAAGTAAACCTTTAAATTGTGTAACTAATCGTCATCATTAAGCATACAATTCATAAAAATCCTTTCTTTTGTACTCTTTTTTTCATTTATTTATTTTTTGTTTGTAACTCGCCACATTCAACAACATTAAAGAAACTGTTCTACAGCAATTTGGATTGCTTGATAATATCAGCGTTAAAATGTGCTTAAGTTTCATCAAATTAAGTAGAATTTAAGTTTCAAAAAAGTTTATGTTTTGGCAATGGTACATAATGTTTTTCATTCGGTTGGTAATTATCCATCTGGGAATACATTGGAGTGATTCCACATCAAAACGGACAGAAAACAACTATTTTTAGATTTGAAATGTCCGATTTCATTAAAATTCACTACAAACATTGGCTATTGGAAGTGTTACTTATATTAAAAACTTTTAGACTCAGTACCCTTCTTGTTCCTAAAATATAATATTTTGAACAACGAAAAAAGTGTAAAAGCTTTACAAAAGATATACTAGTATAATAGCTAATAACTTATAGAATATAGATGATATCGAAGAAGACACTAATAAGACTAACTAATTGATTAAACATATTTATATAAAAATTTATTAAATATAAAAGTTCTATAGAAATGAAACTGTGTATGTGCTTCGGGAAAAACTGACTTTTTAAAAGTTTTTCATCTTGTTTTCTTAACGAGAGGAAAATTTCTGTGGAACATTTTTATCCATTAAAGCTAAGTTTTAATCAACTTTCATGTCATTTCATAAAAACTGACTGGAAATTACGCCTTATAATTACAGATATATAAATTGAAGGTTCTAATGAAATATTCCCCTTTAAATGATGTAAAAATTTATGCGAAAATAATTGAGCTTCGAACTATATTTATATCATTTTTTTACTTGTCTGAGAATACTTTGGTGTAAAATAAGAAAAATTTAGAAGGCAATAGAACATAAATTATGCAAGAAATCCTATGGAGGGAATGACTCTGTTGCATGGTATAATTTAATTTAAAAAAAATATTTTAATCCTAATTTATAAATCTAAAATATATTTTTTTCTCTTAAAACATAGTTTCTATTAGACTTATGGAACTTTTGCATTTTAATCTCATAAAATGAAAAAAAAAAAAAAAAAATTAACTCTCTAGTTTTCACTAAAACTCTTATTTTTCTTTCAAATATTTATATTTAGTTGGCTTCCTTTTATTTGGCAAAAGTAGAAGGAAAAAAAAAGTCTTTAAATGAATTATTTTAGACAAAGAAATAAGCTATTGAAACCACTAAGCGTTATCATCCTTGTCATTATCATTGAAGACATGATGGTGGTGTTGTTGGTGATAAAACTTATGTTGCTGATGACGATTATAATGGAACAAGTGGTAGCAGCTAACAACATCAGTTTACGTTTTTTATTTGTTTACTTACCGAACTGAAGGCCGACAGTGATAATGTAAAAAATTGTACTGAAATTTTTGTTGCTTTTTAAGAACGACGCAACATCATTAAAATCGATAGGGTTTTTGTTTTATTTATATACAAAAAATAAAGAGATAAAAAAACTTTTCAGAAAAAATGTACGAATATGTTTGGGTGTGTATGTGAACATCAGAATATATAAAAATCCCACGGTATGTGAATATAAAAAATTAATTAAATGTTACAACAATTGTGTTTGTGCTTGTGTAAAATTGAATTCCGTAGCATGCGTGAAAATGCCTGTGATTACAGAGATGGATAATGAAAAAAAAACTAGGCTAGAATGAGGGAAAAATATGCTTTTACCTAATTAGCTCCTTTTTTTGCAGAGATTTATAATTTTAAATTTTTTACATTCAAGTCCTAAATGAATTTTTGACGAATTTCTAAATAGACAAAAAACCCGTGGTCTACCATCTACCCCCGATACCCGCAAGAGAGCTTTGTTCTTCCAAATCAGCTTGAAAGCTCCTCAGCTGTGGCCTTGTGAAATTATATTTAGAAATCTTTAACGGCTCACAATTTACAGAATTATTTCCAAAAACATCATTTTGAGACCACTGTGCCGCATAAGCATATATTTGACTTAGTTGGTTATGGCAAAAGATACATTTTTAGATATATTTGCATTTCTCTTGATTGTTGCTGCTGTACACTATAGTAATTAAAATATTGTCGTGCAGAAGAAAAATCACGTTTTTAGCTGAAGAGTAAATATAATTGTTGTAAATATAATTGTTTTAATTAAGTTATGGTATGGAAAATGAAAATATTTTTCGGTATCAAAATAAATTTCATATAATAAATTTTCCACTCTCAGAGTACTAAAATTCAAATTTTTTACAGTTATTTGTCTTTTCTTTAGTGAAAAATTCAAAGAATGTCATTCTTATATCTAAAACAAAACATTAAATGCGATAAAAAATCATTAAATGATTTTATTCGCGTTAAATATTATGGTAAAATATAAAGATCCTAATAAAATGTGGTTATGTTATTGAAATAAACTTACGGAGAAAGAACTCGTACAATATGTTCCTTAAAATCGAGGACTTCAGTTTTAGTTCTGTTAAATTATAATTCATTATTAGATGTCTTTGAAATTTGGAACTACAATTATTCAAATTCTATTTCTATAGAAGCATTATTTTAACAAACTCTCAGCATGTCATAAACTTTAAGCATGTCAAAAAATTACAAACAGAATGAAACTACCTTCTTCTTTATATCATGTCTCGCACTCAAACTTTTAAAATTTCGTTTTAAATTTAATAAATGCTTTCTGTTTTGTAATGTTTTGAAAGCTTTCGAATATTTTTTTTTTATTTTTTTTTTTAATTTCTTTTTGTTATTTTATTTTACTTTTTATTACTATTTTTTTTTTTGGAAAATATTTTAAAATTTTTTTAATGTATAACTTTTAAAAAGTTTTTAAAACATCTTTTTTAATATTTCTTATGGTGCGGAAAAAAACTTATTTTAAAATAAAATTGATTAAAAAAAAAATAAATTTAAAATTTCTTTTGTGGTTGGGCTGATTAATTTTAAATAATAATATTTTAATTTCAATTCAGCTAGTCCGATAATGTTTTTACAATTTCGAAATGAGAGTTATTTATTCCCGTTCATAAATCTTTTCTTAGTACTAAAAATATAATTCTTAATTACAAAAGTACTTTACATCGCATTCTTTCGCTTAAAATATCTCAATTTATACTTACACATACAATAACTTCGAAATTTGAACTAATGCGATACCTCACGCAGTTAATGACAGTCAAATATGATATAATTTTCTTATCCTCACCGTTCGGGAAGAAATGTGCCTTAGTTCTAACACTCTTTAGATGACACTATTTAGAGAATTCCCTGGGTGTCGAAATATTTTCATGTAGAAGCGTAAAATAGTACATCAAAAAAGGTATCAAAATATAAACGCTTTTGTGTAAAAAACATATTTTTAATGGAGTTTGAATATTTCCAGTAAATATTTTTAATTATAATTGAGCTAAATTCTTATCTCATATTTAAAAACATTTTAATAACTCACTATAACTTTAAACTAAATTAATAAATCGCTATAACTTTAAATTAAATATGAGATATTTAGAAATAATAAACGTTAATTAAAAATTAAGAATTTTGAAAACTAGTACATTTTTGTCTTCAACATTATAAGCAACAACATTGATCACTTTAAAAGCTACACATTTATTGAGCGAAATTATGTCATTCTTGCAGTCGCACTGGGCAAGTTCTTTTGTTATTGCAAATTTGTATATTTTCTACTTTTGAATATCCAAGAGTGTCAAAAAAGACACTTTTTAGTGGATGGATGAAAAACTCTCTTCCTGCTGGCAGAATACTTACAATTATAAATAAAAGAAAATAATACTTACATACCGTGAAAACACTTTCATTTGCTGGAGTCACTAAGAAGATTCTTTCAGAAGTTAAATTTCATCGTCAAAACTATTGCCAAAGTATTATAAAACTCATCTTCCCTTTGGGAAGTGTTTTCCCGCATTATTCTAACTTCTGCAAGTAGCGTAAGAGAGTCTTAAATAAATAATATATATATATATATATATATATATATATATATATATAAATTAACTTCGTATATCATTAATTCATAATTGACAGATTTAATTAATTTAAGAAATATTGTAACGGTATTTATATTTGCTTTAAGTTAAATCATTCAGAATTAACATTTTAGTTATAAATTGCATTAGATGCATAAATGCATTTGCAAATTTTGAAGTGCATTTTTTATAAAATTTCTTCAACAAAAAATTAAAAAAAAAAATATTTCATTAAAGTTTGACAATTATCCTAATTATTCATTATTCAAAAACTCAGAAAAAGGGCTAAAAATTATTTAACTTCTTCCCATTCTTCTACACTTTTTATTCTCGCGTTTGTACTTTTTGATCCCATGCGCTCTTATATGTATACAGGGTAGTCAAATTTTGATGACAACGAAATATAAATTTGTATAGAGGAATTGATACTTGTTGTAATTATGGGTATTTTGCACTGTATCACGTTGATGTGCCCGTAATAGTCAAGGCAGTATATAGTCTCAAAGTTTGAAAAACAAGAGAGAAAATTTTTAAAAATTCACTTTTTCGCGAGGAGTAAACTTAGTTTTTGATAGATTACATAATATACAAGAAAATCTAAGGAGCATTAAAAATAAATTTAATAAAAAATTTTATCGACTTTTTCAAAATTACGCAAAAATTTGACTTTTTGTTTTTGTATTTTTCTATAGTAAATTGCAATTTGTAAAAATGTTGGATACAACGTTACCATAAATTTAAGTCAAATTGTAGTTGATAGTCTTTCGTCAAGACGGATTTTGTTAAGACACATTGCTTGAACAGCACGAAATTAACCATAATTGACATAATTATCGAAAGATACAAATTTTATGGACCAAAAAAAATTCAATTGGGTCAAAAAAGGATCACCCTAAAATATGCCACCCTAATACCATAAAACACTGAAAATATCATACATTCTTTTTAAACAACTCAGTAGGTTTTGATATTACGCACAATTTTTACCAGTGAAATAGTTTGGCGACTATTTTTATGTCTCCTTTATAAATGTGGTAGCGGGGTAGAGTATGGGATAATCAATGAGACCAATCTATAAAGAGAGGGTAATTATAATTACTCATAGATAGAGTAATTATAATTGTGGGTTTAGGGAATAAAAGAAATAAATTGGTATTAATATTTCTTTTAACTATTTTTCTTGGGATAGAATTATTCTCACCTTTATTTCCAGGGATGGGACAATCACAAAAAGTAGGTATTCATTTTCAATTGTGTATACAACCTTTCTTTATTGCAGGTAAGCTTATAAAATAGTAGAAAGTAGTGGATTCCTAGACGTTTGAAAAGTAAGTGGCTCTTTAAGTTTTAGTTTAGTTGGGCGCAACTTCGGTTTTTTAGGAAAACGCGAAGTTTTCGATAGCTTAATTAATGCTATAATTTTTAGTATTTCCATATTGTTATAGAATTACAGTAGCACTTCAATTATATGACTTACAACTACTTAGCTACACTTGCTTATATTAATAAATTTAGGTCTTTATTTATTATTAATATAATAATTAAAAATTTTATTTTTAATTAGAGTGTCCAAGTTAGTTTGGACAACCAGAATTATACGTATACTTCTTGTTTGTAAAAATGTTTATATGCTCAAGTTAAAACTGTTATAACTTTAGCTCCCATCAAATATTTTTGGTAATGGTCCATACAGAAGAAAATAAAAATGGATTTCAATTACGAAATTGCTTGTAGGAATTGAATTTTTATTTGATTTTGCTTCAGTCATCAAAATGATAATATTAATTAAGTCAAAGTAATTGATTTCCTAAAGAATTTTAATTAATTATTTTATTATATCAAATAAATTCATGACTGAAATTTTGCATAAATCTTAATAATGTATTTATTGTTCCGATGAGAGAATTAATTGAATCTGTAATAATGCGTAAAATTACGCAATAATATCTATTTGAATTTTATAAATATTTAAAGAGTACATAAAATTGTTTCATATATAATATATGTATATAAATGAAATGTATATAACTTTTGTAATTCACAGTATGTATTATATACTAATAATAAATATAATGTGGGCAATATGTGAAATGCATGTAATATTTCATTGGGTGTGTGTTTTAAACATAGTAGATACAAAATTGTGATTTTGTGAAAAATTCCTATTTGGCTGAAATTCGTCATTTTGGGAGGACGCACCATCAAAAGGATTTTAAATAATACAAATCATGCGTACTAGAGTATGATACACCAAAGTGGATGTATGAAAAAGTTTGTATACAGCGTTACGCTTGAAATTAAAATAATTTATCACAATCAGAATTTCTAATGTAATGAAGCTGAGAAAGAGGGAAGTTTTCGATATTTTATACAGAAGTAGATTTTTCCAAAATATACCTATTTCTTAATTTAATTTTTTTACGAGTTTTAAGCTGATAGTTAATTATATTAATGAATACATTAATTATATTTTAAAATAAAAATGATTAAAAAGTTAATTGCAAAAATTATAGAATATTTTTTTCTGTGAATATTTTCCCAATTTTTTATAAATAAATCTAAAAATTTGATAAAAAAAATTTTGTTTCTAGTTTAAAACACACAAATATTTGAACAAGTGAGTTTTCGTATGAGAAAATTGTTTGGTATTTTTCCAAAAAAAAAAAAAAAAAAAAAATATTAAATTATAAATGCATTTTCTTTAAATTCAATTTTTCCAAATTTGATATTAAAAGAGGAATTAAGTGTCTTTCTAATGACTTTCAAACCAATGAAATTGGACCTAAACTTCAAAATATGAGTATAATTAAAATTAAATACAACGTGAAAATTTTTCTTCTCATATTTAATATTACAGCAAGATTGTATTTAAGTTGATTTATTACTGAGGTTAATAATTTTGCTATTTTGTTTTGTTTTTTGTTTTCTTTTCCGAAAATCTTCCAAACAATAATTCATTTTTGTTAAATTCGAATTATTGTCCTATTATCTTCTAGAAATGACTACATAGTATACATTTCGAATATGAAAGGAAGACACTAATGTATTATGTTTTTTTTTTTTTTTTTGTTAATTTCGTAAGGAATCTAGAAGTCATAAACAATGACGTCTGAACGTTCAACGTGCAGTGATAATGTATTTTGTTTTTGTAAATTTCAATAAATCTTTTCACAAACACTTAGAAATCATGAAAAAGCGACGTCTGGACTGTTAGTAATAAATTTATATTCCAAATATTTGAAGGGTACATATGTCTGTATATTCACAAAACAATAATAATAAAAATAATAATAATAATAATATTAATTATAATAATAATAATAATAATAATAATAATAATAATAATAATTATAATTGTAGTAGCAATTGAACTTAAGCTAATAATAATAATATTAATTATAATAATAATAATAATAATAATAATAATTATAATTTTAGTTGCAATTGAACTTAAGCTAAGTTCATACTAAGCAAATATTTGAAAAATTTTGCAAATATTTGCTTTGCGTAATGTGAAAACGAAGTAGTTTTAGGATTTAAGCAAAAAAACAGTTAATTTTGGACAAGAAAAACTATTTGCTCTTAACTAAATAAGCTCTAGTGTGAACACAAGTTATAAAATATTTGCCACTATTTTGAGCGGATTTTTGTTTGATCTTACAAAATAAATGTAAGATGCGGATGATCCGGTGGATTTCTTGAGTTGAAAAAAATTGTTCTTTTTATGTACATAAACTTTAAATTGACAAGGTTAGGTTAGGTTCTGAAGTCAGCTGTCTAGTCAATAAGAGACAGCTCACTTGGGTCCAATGTGGTCCCGTTGTGAAATCCTGAGAGATCATGTATTGCTAACTGACGTATCCATAACAGCGTTAGGAATGCACCAACCCGATGCATGTATAAAAGAATTGATCCATCTGATATCAATATCAGAGAGATCTGGTAATACATGCACAAACAGACTTCCAAAATTAGCAGTATTGATCTCAGCAAGAGAGAGACAGTGGCATAAAAGATGCTCCACCATTTCCTCCTCTTTCTTATCCTGACAACTTCCACAGAAGTCCTTTAAAGGGAGGTCTAGTCTCCTAGCATGCACACCAGCAATCTGGAGCCCTGTGACAATGGTTACCAGAATTATTAGCCGATGCCTCGAGTGCCCTATGATGAAGTTAGATAGAGATTCAGCATAATAGGGCCATGAATCTCGAGGTTCATTTGTCCATCTATCTTGTGCAATCCTCGATAAGTTCCGCAGAATTATTGATCTGCAGGCCGAAAAGGGTACTCTAACTAGTTGGTCCGTATCTTCACCTCGAAGAAGGCATCCATCTCTGGCTACTGCATCCGCAATAAAATTATCCGGGGTGCTTGAATGACCCCTAACCCAGGCCAGCTCCAGGTTTGAATGTCTCGTTATCTTATTCAGAGATCTCAGGCATTCATGTACCAATCTGGATGTCGAAAAGACATCCGAGAGCGATTTAATCGCGGATTGGCTGTCTGTACAGATTTGGATATCCGCTCCTAATACCTTATAGTGCTACTAAAGAATCAGAGAATGGTCGCATGGCCGAATCTACTATCATTCCATGCACCCATAGTTCTAGGCCTTGTAGCCGTCATAATGGCGATCTGTTTGGCCATAAATCTTCTTGTAGCCAGTTCATTGGATATATGTAAGGCTTTCGATGGAGTTGTACGAAGCGCTCCTGTTATGAGTAACGCAAAACTAAGCAGAATCTTATCAAAGATTCCGATATAGATGGATTTCTCCATAGCCTTCCCCCATACTATCGTCCCATACATAAGTATGGGCTTAATCACCGTATCGAAGAGCCATTTCGTATTCTTGGGATTTATTCCCCAGGATTTACCGATGACGTTCCTACACATATATAGGTCAATACCGGCCTTTGAGGCCCTGGCCCGTGTATTGTGGAGCCAGAATAGTTTGGAGTCCAGTATAATCCCATGGTACTTCGCACTAACTGACACCTTTAATTCAACACCATTTAGACCTAGAAGTAGGAAAGATGGAACCTTATATATGTCTTAGAAAAGAGGATAAGTTCCGTTTTTCCTGGTTTTTCGCTTAGGCCACTAATTGTACTCCATGTATTAATTAGTCCCAAAGCAGTTTGCTGGCGGTGAGATATACTATCCAGACATTTCCCAGATACAGCCACTGCAACAACGTCCGCATAAGCGACAGTCTTAAAATTCAGTGAATCGAGTGCCCTGAGTAATGAGTTAACGGTGATATTTCAGAAAAGTGGAGATAAAAGTCTACCTTGCGGTGTACCTCTATTTGCTACCCTGTAAATGGTACTCATGCTGGATATTATAACCCTATTGCTTAGAGTTCTACATATCAGGCTGATGATGGACTGACGAATGTCCAGTCTTCCTAGGGACAATTTGATTGCCTTCGGAGTCATATTATTAAAGACAGGTCTGTTTTGTAAATGACGATAAAAGGAAACAGATTTGTTTCTTTGTATAAACATAAATTACGAATTGTTTAATATAATATAATTTTTTAATATAATGTAATTTTTATTAATGTACGTATTAAATTTTGTTATTAATCGATTGATCGTTGTTTGAATTTCCTTTACTATCTAAATATTTTACTTTGTTAATTGTATAAATATTTATGTTTAAAATAAATAGCATTTTTGCTTTACATAAAATTAAAACTATATAAACATTACCTTGATATCCACATATTCTAAAATTCTCTCAGAAAATTGTTCTAAACTGAATTTATGGCAGTTATGAGCTTAATCAAATAATTTTGAGTAAATAATTTGCATCTAGTCTGAACAGGCTTAAAATATTTTTATCCCTCTTGTATTTTGCGATATTTGATATCTGTTTCGTCAAACAAAAAACGTTAAATAAATGAGAGTAATCTGAACGACAAATCAACTCTGTATTTACACGATGAAATATTTCGTGTCAAATATTTACGTAATCTGAACTTAGCTTTATACTTTCACTAACGTAGCTGCCTCCTATGCAGTATAAAAATAGTTGTGTCAATGCCGCAATACTATAAAAAAAAAATAAAAATTAACAGACCCAACGAAACGGAATTCTACCTACAGAACAAAGCAAGTTCTAATACGAGCTTCAAATGAAAATGAGGGAGAAAAAACAACAGGAAAAAGAAGTGAAAAATAAAAACTTTGTTATTCTTAATGTATACTTGTTTTGTTGCTTAAATAATGTTACAATTTTCTCCTTATTGTTTTGTTAATAAGTAATATTATTATTGTTGTTTTTATTGTTTTGCTTTTCTGTCTTTTTTTATTACCCCAGGTCTACAAATGAAATTAGCAATGAAATAATGCTGGAAAAAGAGAGTAGTCATTTTGTTTATATTATATTAAATCTTAAATAATGAGTTCACGTATTCTAATAAATCCTATAAGATATCATTATTTTTAATCAGTCACAGAGTACATATGTCCTTTATATTTAAGAAATTCGCACTTTTTAGTATAATTCCTATAAAAGTATTTTTTAAATATAAAACAACCATTAAAATAAAACAATTTTACTAAAAACATTGTTTTTTTTTAAGGAATTTCCAAAACACATATTCACATACACAAGACAAACTTTCGTACATGTATATTTTATGACAGTTCGACTTATGAGATGGTTGTGTAGAAAAATATCATCACAACAGTCTCATAATGCATCTTATAGTACTCTCTCAAAGAGCAAATTTGACAATCTCTAACAGAAATATCTTACATATTTTATTACGTGTAGATGGGCTTTTATATTTTATTGTGAAAGCACCACCACATGTACAGTGTGCAGCATAAGTTTTGGTACCCCAGCTAATATAAAACATTCTGGAAATTTAATAAAAAAATATTTTAAAAACAAGCGTTTGTTTAATAGTATTTTATGCGTTTATTTATAACTGAATAAGATTGTAGAGCAAAATTCATGGTACCTTGTTAAAGACTTGAATATTGTATAAAAATTTAATGAATTATTTAGTATTTAGGTGTTATTTAGGATTTTGTATGATATTTTTTAAGTTACTTTTACTTCTTATAAATGATTCGGCATATAGTTCTCATTTTTTTTGTTTAATCTCCAATTTCTAACTCTATTCTCCGGAAAGTAATTTACAATTGTTTTTCTAAATAATCCTGCAAGATTTAATCAGAATCATATCTGGACATTTGGGAATGCTTGTAGCATATAAGGCGAGTTATATCTATTCCTCGTTTTCCTATCAGTTGTGATGTATTTATCTTTATTATCCTGTTGAATGTAATAGTCGCTACGAATTTGAAAATTTTCGGCACTTTTATTAAAATTTTCTTTGAAGTGCATATATTTATCCATTATTTTATGAATAACTACTAAGTTCTCAACACTGACTGCCGATATACAGCCCCACACCATGCACCAACATGCTTAACAGTTTTCAGTATATTCTTGCGATTTAACTCTTTAAATTTAGATTCGTCCGAAAAATAATTATTTCAGAATACATTTGGTTTCGATATGTACACAGACAAAACAGACTTGTTGTGGCAACCAAAGTTTTAGCCAATCGAATTTTGTCTGTTGCACGTACTATCTGAAATTCGTTTAGAAGTACTATTGTGTTGCTGAATTTATAGCGCTCTCAACTGTTTGAAAAAAAAAAACTATTCTATTTTAGGTTGCAAAAACCTAAATTCAATTTCAATAATGTATTTATGATAATAAAAAATTTTTTCGGTTAATATTATACTTAAAATTTGTTTAAAATTAGAATAAAATATCACTTCAAGTTATTAAAATTTTGTGGTTAAAACTGAATTCCAAAAAATCTTTTTTCTGTGTGTAGCCATTGGTGACTTCTTGCCGTTTCTAGCTATAAAGATCCTTGACAAATGGTTTCTTTCCTGCTATACATGCATTATACTTAGCGCTTTTTATGGATATGTGAAACAAAGATACATTTTGTAATTTAGTTAAAATATATATTTTAGTAATCTGGGTAATATTTAATGAGTTACGGGTACACAGACTTATACTGCACACTGTATATAGAACATAAATTAATGCCGACCATAAAACACCATTGCTAATTAGTGCACAAAAAATTTTAAGTTCAAATTTATTTAAATTTTAGATCAGTTCTGGATCAGTTCTAGTTTACGTCTAGTTAATTTAATTTTAGTTCAGTTCTAATTTAGTTCTCAATCAGTTGCACTTTACCTCTAGTTAATATTTAGTACATTTTTAGTTTAATTCTAGCTCAATTCTAATTCTAATTCGTTCCATGTTAGTTTTTGAGGATCTGTTAAATACTTGTCATTTACAAAAATTTATAAGTATTTAAGTCATTGTAAAATGGTGTAATCTACTACAACTTCAACAGTGCAACTGTAAAAATTATATACATTTTATTACATGTACGTGTGAGTTTGTGTAGTACATGTTGGCACTTGTGTTTCCTTAATAAAAATTAGGATAAAAAAATACAAACAACAAGTCCACGGTTATGAAAGTGAAATAAAACAAAATAAAAATGGTCAAATACTAACAGTACGTTTCTTATGCGTGTCTTTAGTATTTTTTACCCTGAAAAACGGGTGTAAAGGGTATATATAAGTTTGTCATTCCGTTCGTAATTTCGGCGGTTTTCGTCGGAGTGCAAAAAGGTTTTATATTTTCTGAGTCCTTAGTTACTTATAAGAAATGATGTCGATAGAACGATGGTCGTCCTGCATCCGTCACTGTCATATAATATATATATATATATATATATATATATATATATATATATATATATATATATATATTTATATATATATATATATATATATATATCATATATGTATCTATATATATATATATATTTATATATATATATATATATATATATATCATATATGTATCTATCTATATCTATATATATATTTAAATATATATATATATATATATATATATATATAGCGATCGAAAATGGTTTCGAGAAATTTGTTATTGAAATTCAGTAAGATCGGTTCAAAAATGGCGGAGATATGTGCTAAGGTTTATTCGACTTTTTAAATGGCGTTTGTGAAGCTCCTCGATAACATAGATATATGATGTATATATATGATGTATATATATATATCAAAAGATGAGAATTTTTTTCCAAAACTTTCTCTCGAAACGTGGAAAAACCAGTTCAAAAATAACGGAGATATTAAAAAAAAAACGGTTTTTCAAATGGGTTTTCGACTTTCTGAAGCCTCTATGTAAGCTAAACTCTTCCTTTGTGCAAAATAAAATTGAAAAAATTTGTTCTGAATTTTACCGCTGAAGAATATCGACCAAAATGCATTTTTAACTGATATACAGTCCTAAATAAGCCTCGGACTTGGTACTTATATAAAGCGAACAAAAATATATTTCTTGAATTTCGGTTCTTTTAATCAAGCAAATCGGTTCATAAAAAACCGAGTAATTAGCAAATAAGTTTTTTTTTATTTAATGTCTGCTTCACTTATGGTTGTTATTTTCATGGACACTGGAAAACAAAAGCAAAGTTAAGGCATATTTGGTTTTTTCAACTTCTTGAAGCACCTATGTAAACTAGAAACTTAGTTCTTTCACAAAAAAAAAAAAAAAAAAAAATAAAATAAAAAATTGGAAATTTTTTAGGAATTTTTGTGTTGAAAAACCGAACTAAGTAGATCCAGCATTAACTGAGTTATAGGCTAAAACCTATGTCCCTCTAATTCTTGCATAAATCTATCATACATTTTTTTTAATATCGGTTTTTTAAATCAGTTAAATTGGTTAATAAATTTTCCACCATACCATAATTTAATATTGTCTTACATTTATAAAATAAGGAAGATATCTTCCTTAAAACTTTTGTAAAATTCCAAAGTATTAAATTTGTTATTTATTGGTTTTCTCGGTGCGCTTCGCTATCCTATTTGATACGATAACTAATATTTACTTTATATGGGAGCTACTACTATTCCTGAACCCTATTAGAAATTTGAAATGAAAATTACTTTTAAATTTTTCAAGGTAATAGCACTTTAAGTTTTCTCATACTTATATTTTTGCTTATTTTTCGTATTTTTGTTTCATCAGTACGATATGATAGTATTAAAGTCCGATTTTAAGCTAATTCGTTCATCCGTTTGAGTGTTTTAAAAAGCGGGCGTAAAATAGGAGCATGTTATTCGATCAAGATCCAACGTAAAATCAAATTTCACTTCATGTAAATAGCTTCATTAATAACGTGTAAAATTGAAAAGTTGTTTCTTTTTAAAGTTGGCGTAAAATGTGCTTGTGACTTCCAATAGAGATCTAGGAATGCCTTTAAACACCTCTGGCACTGTTGCTATCTATGCGTTAAATTTCTTGTGAATTAGTTCCGCCGTTTAGACGTGATTGATACACAAACAAATAAACAAACAAACTTACACCTAATTTTTATAACATATATAAGGATATAAGGATTTATAAAATCTTGATTCTATTTCGATTTTATATGAAAATGCAAATTATTTAAAGTTTTTAGTGTATAGTATATGTAAATGTATTTATAATTACATTCAATATAATGTATTTTATTTTCATATAATACGTCTCAACCGGGTGAAGAGTATATAAGATTCGGCACATCCGAATATAGCGCTCTAACCTGTTTCATTTATTTTTACTTTTTGAAATTTCATTTCGTGCTCTCAGTAAGGAGCGTGAAGGTGATTTTAATTTAAAAATATAATTATGCAACAATAACGAAAAAATGTAAATATATTTAATTTTTTTCACCAAAACAAGAGAACGGAAATAATTATGGTCGGCTGGTTAAGATGAAAGGCGAAAAGTAACTCAGGGAAAGAAATTATAAGTGAATTATTATTTTTAATCCTTTAATTGTTATCTTTTATTTTAGTGGGAAGTTGAAAAATAAATAGAAATAAATAAAAATGACATTATTAATGGTAGGTTTTGAAAATATGAGTTTATTTAAAGAATCTAATGAAGTGAATAATTGAGATAAATGGTTTATTTAATGGGAATTTTGTTTATCTTAATAATAAATTCTAAATATTTTTTTTAAGTAAAAAGGTAATGAATTGAATTTTGTCAGGTATATGTTTGGCTTCGGTTTGTGTTTTGTTTTTTCCTGGAAATGTTTTTAAGTTTTTTCGGCTTTATTTTAATTTTGGAATTAAATTCTTGTATTTTGTTATAAAAATCCACTTGCGATTTTGCTTATTAAGTTTATTTTTTTTTAAATATTATATAAATATGTAAATAAATATGTAAAATAGACATCTTAATTTGGTCCTATTGGTCCCATTGTGTTAGTCTTATGGATCACGTGAATCTGTTTTTACATGTCCGAAGATAGGTTTGATTCGAACAAACCTTATGCACGAATGAAAGATCTGATCTGTCTGACATCAATTGCAGAGAGACCAGATAATCCAAAATTCCCAAATTCTGTAGTCCTTATATTCACAAGAGCAGGACAGTAGTTAAAAGAGAGTCCTAGTCCCCTAGCGTGCGCACCAACAATCCAGTGCCCTGTAATAGTAATGGCTACAAGTGTTCGTAGCTGATGCTTTGGTAATCCCAGAATGAAGCTCTACCATTTTTGATCGCACTGGGGAAATATCTGTCTCTAGATAGAATATGTGGACTCGTTTGTCTATTTTTATTGAGGTATTCTCGACAAGTACTGCAGTATATTAAATCTACATGATAACAGCGGTATACCAACTAGTTTGTCCATTTCTTCACTTTGAAGAAGGGAACCAGTTCTGGCTAATTTATTCGCAATAATATTTCCCGGGGCACTTGAGTGATCCCTTACCCAGATCAACTCAAGGTTTAAATGTCTCTCCATCTCATTTAAAGGTGTCCGACCAGTTCATGTACCAGTTTTGATTTCGAATTTCAAAAGGGACTTAATGGCGGGTTTATTATCGACACAAATTTGAATATTCACTCCGAATACCCCGTAGTATATTAGCCAATTTACCGCTCTCCTAATGGCCAAGATCACCGCTTGAAGAGCAATGCAGTGATACAGCAATTTAAAAGAAATGTTTTTCCCATATTCGGGAGTGAAGAAATCTCCCCCAACCACTTCAGAAGATTTGGATCCATCAGTATAAACCTCAAATGATCCAGCTTTTATAGTGGGATAACCTGAAATTGAAACTGAGAAGTCTCTGTCCAGAAAGGGTTTGGAATTCAATAGTCAATATTGTCAGGCTTGCATCCGAAATTCCCAAAATGGTCGCATGGCCATAGCTTCTACTAAGCCTAGTCGCCGATATGTTGGTAATTTATTTGTCCGTTAGATCTACTGGCATCCAGTTCATCAGAACGAATTCTGCCTTGGATGGTGTTGTACAAAGCGTACCATATTAGAGTAAAGCACATTTATTTATTATTATTTTTTGATAAAAATAATAAGCCATGTTTCGCTTAAATAAAATATCCTCTACCGTGAACTAATTCCGTTTAGTAGCTGAAAATCAAATTAACAAAGAAATTAGCCAAACTTTTAACTAAGCAATACCTAAGGGCCTGATTTTGTAAAACGAAACAAAAATTCGTTTCGAAATTTTATATTGTTGTTTTCAATATAAATTGTCAAAACGAATTTTCTTTTCGTTTTGCAAAATCAGGCAATAAGTCTTCTTACATTTAAGAAGTCACTTAAATCCCCCAAGAACATTTGTCCATTTTTTGTCATTTCCTTTTCGAAATAATACTAACTAACTGAGACCGTTTATATTTTACAACTTTTGGAATAAATTTTACCATAATCTTTTAAAACACTAAACTGATTCGAAGTAAATGAAATAAAATTCTTTCAACACCATTAATATTTGTCTAGTTCTCTCAATGTTAGTTTAATAATAACATTTTGATGGCAGAAGTTACTTCTTGTCATGGCAAATATACAAGGTAATTTTTTTTCTCCTTATTTTTTTATATAAGAAAAATTAAAGTATCAACTCCATTTCAACCAGTTCTGTCTGTTAGTCTGTCCGAATGACGTCTTGCCACTTTCTTTTTAATTTTTTTTTTCATTTTTTTATTATATTATATTATGTTTTTTTTTGTTCTTGTTTTTGTGTTGAAGTGCTAAAGAATGATTATGTCAACAAAACTGATAACTATTTTGTTTCTTTTTTATTTCCTTTGTTTTAGATCTTTAATTTAAATAGGAAACAAGTGGGAATGTTACTCGGATTGGCCGAATCTATGTACCCACTATCAGAAACTTTTTAAAACTTCTCCTTATATGGGAGGTGGGCGGTAAAGTGAGCCACCTATTTTTTGTTTCCGAGTTTACATTGATCTTTGGACTATTTTTACAAAATTCCGTTGCTATTTTACCTTATATAGGAGGTGAGCGGAAAAAAAAATGCAGACTGCACCCATTTTTGGTATCCGAGTTAAAACTTGTTCTTGAACAATTCATGCAAAATTTCGTTGATGTACTGGTTCTTGAACTATTCGTGCAAAATTTCGTTGATGTACATGCTTTTTCGGAAAAGATATGGGCAGAAAAATATAAGCTGGAGTAACGGCGGACACCCTTGTTTTTCTAGTATTTGGTCCATATCTTTCTTATCAACCGATTTTGCTCATTCCCAATACCAAACATACCTTATATAAGCAAAAACTTGAACCAAATTTCGTCCCCCTGTGATGTCCGAACCAAGCTTTATCCTGCTTCTAGCAAACTGACTGAAGGACGAACGTCGTTAGATCGTCTTAGATTTTCACGAGAACCAAGAATATATATGTCTTAAATGATTATTTACACACGATACACATGAAATCACAAAACCATGATGGTGATATAAAAATCGACCTAGAAAGGAAATGAATAATGCCTAAACTTATGTAGTATATATATATGTATATGTAAAACAGAATAAAAAATATAACCTTTTTATTGTTTCATAATAAACCGTTTTCTATAAATTATGTGGAATCCTCTTATTCTAAAACTAAATCCTTATTGAAATAATGAACAAGTTATAATTCTACAGTTTGTAGAGACGAATCTTGTACTCCTAGCTTTATATAAAATTTTACATTTGCACTGGAATTTACTAATAAATAGAACTGAACTAGAACTGAATTGGATCTGAACTAGAACTGAACTAGAAGTTAATTGCAACTCAGCTAGATCTTAATTAGAACCGAACTTGAACTGAACTAGAATTAAACTAGAACTGAACTAGAACTGAACTAGAACTGAACCAGAACTGAACTATAACTGAACTATAACTGAACTAGAACTAAACTAGAACTGATCTAGAACTCAATTAGAACTGATCTAGAACTCTACTAGAACTGCTCTAGAAATGAACTAGAACTAAACTAGAAAAGAATCATAACTGAGCGTAATATAAACAAGAATTTAATAATCGATTTCCTGTACTTTCATTTCACAGAAAAAAGTTTGCGCATAAATATATAATTATACTTTCATTGATTTTAGTTCATAATATTTAAGAACAATATATTAAATATTAACACTTTTTTACATTTTTTGAAATTAATCAAAAGTCAAAAAGACTTATATGCCGTTTATACGGAAGCAAAAACTTGTTGATTTTTGGAAAACTAAATTTACAAAATCAGATCGGTATGTTTTCTCCCAATGTGGTTTTTACTGACATATTTATTTTTTACAAAATTTTATTTAAAAAAAATTTAGTTTAGTTTTGTTGTTTAAAATGTTTTAATCAATTTAAAAAGTAATTTTTATACAAAATTTAAAATACGAACAAAATAATTCAAGAAATTTGACAATTTTATTTTTTTATCATATTCAAAAGCTCACTTTTATGAAATCAACTTAACAGGCAATATCATAAATATTTATTTTGCTAGTTTTTATTTGGTTTTCAATAAAAACTAGATGAAAATAGTGAAATATATGTAGGAAAAACTAATGAAATATATGTAGTTTTGCAATCAAAAACCAATTAAAGCCAAAAACTATTAGCTTTTGTTTGGTGTAAATGGCATGTTAAACAAATTGTCTAAATTTTAATTTATATCTTCAATTTGTAAATGTATGTTTGAAATTTTCATTACAGAATTTTTGGTTTTTAATGATTTTTAGGTACATTTTTTGATCAGAAGAACTCAGCAGATGTGTTTTTTTTTATTACGATGTGGTATAAAATGGCAGCAAATTTAAGCAAATTTCTAATCCTTACTTCTTAACAGCTTCTTATTGGAAAATTGCCATTTAAAGGATTTATTGTTAATATTTTCATGTAAAAGTATTTATACTTAGAATTTAAATCAAATCTAATAAAACTAAATTAAAATTTTGGCAGCATTTTTGCAAAATTCACAAAACTATCATTAACTACAATTTAATAATATCTATGAACAAAATTTAAATAAGAAAAAAATACTGTCGATTAACCAACTACCGCAATTTGTTAAACACTTACATTTCCACACAATTTTACAACAACATACTCCCACATTCCCACTCACAAACACATCCAACTCTTCACAATTATTTACTTACCAACATTAAATCAAAAGTGCTTGCACTAATATTGCCGACAAGTAATGCATCAAAATGATAAGAGTAAGTAAAGTTTGTAGTAAAGTCCGAACATAAATCGATGATGCCGTTTTGATGTTTTACTATTGCAGTCAGTTGCAAACCAAAACGTTGATTATGTGCCAAACTGTAGTTTTGAAACAAAAGTAATGGAAAAAAATATGCTGTTTGTTTTAAAATGCAAGTTATTTGAAAAGTTATGCGGGGGTGTTAAAGGGAAGAATAGACAAATTTCTAGCTTGTGATGTGAAAAACGAGGATAAATTGAACTTTAAAAAAGGTCGCAAAAGGCCAAATGCCTAATAAGTAAGGCCAGAAAAAGTTATTATTTTTTTATTTTTTATTTGTTTTTTTAATTTAAAACCTTATTTTAATTTTTTTTGTTATCATTATTTTGATAATTTTTAAATGTATTGTAATAAATTTTTAAAAAACATAGAACGACTGCCAGCAAAATGATCCAACAAAAATCGCCCAAGAAATGTTACATTCAAACTTGGATACACGTATTTTTGAGGCTAAAAGCAAAATAAAAGGGCTAGATTTAGCTCTAAAAGGTCTGATCTCAGTGGAATGATCAGCTGGAAGTAATTAATGCAATACTTTTATTCTTCAGTCACCATTTTTTACAATTGTCGAAAAACTGTTCCAAAACAAAAAAATATTCAAGAAATTTTTTAGAAATAGATATTTTACGTGAGCGTTTTAATTTTCGTGCTTTATGATGTTAAGATTTATATGCATACATGCTTTAAAAAATGCAAAAGTTCTCTTTATTATATTATTTCTAGATTGATTTAGTGATAATTTTGCTATATACTTATTACAACTTCCAGAAGATTATCTGGCGGTATCTTATTTTTTTTCACCTAGATGATTATCCAGCAATATTGCCTTTTTTTCTTCCAGGCGTATTGGTTTCTTATTACTTAGGAAATTTATCCGAGAGATATATACATTGAAATTTCTATGGGATATTGTGCCTGCATTAACAACAATAAACTTTTTATATATTTTAGTTAAGAAAATGCCAAAAAGTAAAACAAGTGATAGAATTTCAAAAAGTATGTTTGACATTTTTCTAATATTTCCCTGTTTTTTGTTTAGAATATTCCTAGGGTACCAATAAAGTATCAGTTTTATACAACCTAAATATTCGAAAGTTCAAAACTACCAAATTATTTATATTAATATTATTTTATAGCAGAGTAGAATGTGAATAATAGAGCTAGCAGATTCTCACCCACATAGAACTATATGTCTTTAGTTTCATGTTTCCAGGTTAATTATTAAACAAAATTCGAAGAGTAATATTAGAATTACGAAAAAGTACTACAAAATCCCTTTTAAGTATTCTCATTCACTTAGGACCATAAATCTTCAATTTTATATTTCTAGGCTGAATATTACAGAAAATTCAATATTAGAAGAATGAAAAAGCACCACAAGGTTCCCAATTGTGAACTCTGACTTATTTAGGACCACATACATGAGTTCTAGTTTATGTTTATAGGTGTAATATAAAAGAAAGTTCACAATGTACATAAGAAGAACGAAAAGAACCAAAAAAGTCAATTCATATAGGATCTTATTGACTCAGAACTGTTTATATTTAATTCCATGCTTCTACGTAGAATATTATAAAAAATTCAAAAAGTGCGATTAGTAGAACGTAAAAGTACCAAAAAGTCTCCCCTTTTGAATTACTATACATGTAGGACCATGTGCCCTTAATTTCACGTTTATAGTTTCAGTATTACAGAAAATTTAAAAAGTAATATTAAAAAACTACTAAGTACCACAAAGTTCGCTCTTATGGATTCTCATTCACTTAGAACCACATATCTTTAATTTCATGTTTTTAGGTTCAATATTATAGAAAATTAAAAAAGTACCATAAGAAAACTAAAAAGTACAAAAAAATCCTTTGATATAGGATCTTATTGACTCAGAAGTGTTTATATTTAATTCCATGCTTCTACGTTGAATATTATAAAAAATTGAAAAAGTATGATTAGAAGAACGTAAAAGTACCACAAAGTCTCTTTTTGAATTACTACACACGTAGGATAATGTGCCTTTAATTTCATGTTCATAGTTTCAATATTACAGAAAATTCAAGAAGTAATATTAAAAAACTACTAAGTACCACAAAATTCGCTCTTATGGATTATCACTCACTTAGAACCATATATCTTTAATTTCATGTTTTTAGGTTCACTATTATATAAAATTAAAAAGTACCATTAGAAAACGAAAAAGTACCACAAAGTCCCCTTTCATTAATTCTTACCCACCTATGACAATATATTTTTAATTACATGTTTTATGTTAAATATTACAGAAAATTCAAAAAGTACCATTAGAAAATGGTAAAGTGCCACAGAGTCCTTCTTCATGAATTCTTATCCTCATAGGACCATATATTTTTAATTTCATGCTTCTAGGTTCAGTATTATAAAAAAATTCAAAAAGTACCATTAGGAGAACAAAAAAGTAGCACAAGGTCCCTCGTTTTACATTTTTATTCACATAGGACCATGTATCTTTTATTTTATGCTTCTGAGTCAATTTTAACAAAAAAAATTCAGGAAGTACCATTAGAAAAACGAAAAAGTGTTTCAAATTCCCCTCCAGGGAACTTTCACTAATTTACGACTAATTACGGAGGTTCATGTTTCAAGATTTAATAGAATAGAAAGTTCATTACAGAGTTTGAATGAAACGTAATTTCCCGCTTTTATCCTTTTTTGGTACTTTTTATTCCCCTATGAATGTAACAAAAGTTTTATTCCAATGAATTTCTAGATTTTAGTGGGATATATTAAATATGGGATATATTAAAATACGTATATGTATATGTCAATAAATAGAAAAAATATTTTATGAAAAAGTACATAGGTATATTTTTTACCTCTTAAACTTCCTAATTTAGAAAAGTACCAAATTTATGTTTCTCACTTTTCGATATGTTATGAACACGATATAAATTTTATTTGTGTACTTACTGGTTTAAAAGATACGTACGGTACCAAAAAAGTGTCAAAATACAGTTTTTACCCACTTACCCCCTAAAATGGCCGACTTTAAAAAAAGTACCGGACATCTGTCCGATTAATTTTAAAAGTGAATAACGATAAATATACAATTTTTTTTATTAGTTTAAAAGATATAAGGATACCGATTTCATTCATTCGAATTTCCAAAAATCCCGTTTTAGTGGATCTATTTGGCATGAGACCAAACTTCATCTCCCTGACTTGAGGCGGTTGGGCTGTGGGATGATGAGTCAGATAAGAAATATATATATATATATATATATATATCATATCATCAAGTTTAAAAATTATAAAAAACACATCCATTATCTAGTTAAATTTGCGGTATTAAATTGTGGTTTCACATGCCTTTGGTCGTTTTGTTCAAAAATATCCGTATAAAGTATTTCGTTTCTACTTAATTAAATTTTTTGCAATAATCTATTTTCGGTAAAATAATACTACCAAAATATGTTGAAAAATAATTTATTTTTTAACAACGCATTTGTGTAAAATAAAGTGAAAATCTTTTAACCACTAAATTAAAATTCCATTTGGCTTACGGCTTTAATGCAAAATCACAAAATAAAATAGGAAATGAGTTTGAAGTTGGCCAACAGAGCGTATAGTATAATGTTTTGTGTGAAAAACAAATAAATATTCATCATACGCACTGTAATGCCAGCCATTGAAATTAATTTTAGATGTTTAGATGATGAGAAAATTTGATATGTTCTATTTATTTAAGGAGTGTAGTTTAACTTATGGAGAGATTTATGATATTTTTTTGTCCATCAAATTGTACTTTTTTAAATTTTAATAAAATCTTTTGAATTTATAATCAAGATTTTAATATATAATTTATAAATGTTATTTCGTATTATGCTAATAACATTCAACCTTAATAGAATACATGAACAATATTGAATGGCAAGACATTAACAATATCTTTACCTTGGTGACGTTTTATCATATTTGTCGCAAAATGTCTGAGGTTAAACAACATATTTGTAAAACTTCTACTGGTTAACAAAATGAAAGCAAAGATTCTGCCAATTGAGGCCAAATTTTATACAATTTGCATCTTCTCTTTGCAGTGTTTTTTACATAAAGACATAAGACAAGTCGCGGAAATTCGTTTTGATTATGAACACACAAAAGAGCAGAACACAATACAGTAGCAAGAACAAAAGCAAGAAGATAAAATAATTATTACGAAATATCTAATTATTTGTAGAATGCAAATTGAATTTGAAATTATACGAGTAAAGTGTAATTTAAATGTAATCAGCCAACGATGCAATAAACAAAAAAAGTCTCATGTACTACTTATGAAATACCTACTTATTATCTTTATGTTTCAATCTTCAGATAACTTTGTATAAAATCTTATCTGCAAGAAATTGTATGTTTTAAGATACTTATATACATACACTGCCTGCCACTTGAATAAGGAATCACATTTTTTTTAACTTTAATTAAGTATATCTCCTAAACTAATGTTCAGAAAAAAATAATTTTTTGTGCAACCAAATTTCAAGGTGTTGGCTTTAGTTTCCTGAAGAAATAAAAAATTTACATATTTTGTTATACTAAAATTATGCATTTATTTAAAGACATGTATTTCTATGGAATTCTTTTAATATTAATTATTTTAATATTAATCAGGAAGGCTATGATTTGAATTTCTTTCAATATAAACGGCTAGAAAATTTTTAACTTGATAGTTTTTATTCAGAATGGGAGGTAGTAAGGCTCTTAATAACTCTGATTTTGAAATCTCAGGGTCAGAATCCGGTTCAAATAGCCAAAAACATTAATAGACATTTGAGTACAATTATTTAGATAACGTGGAAAGATATGGAAAAACATGAAAGGGCGGAATAAAATGGCAACAATTCAAAAGAAGGACGAAAAATTCTTTGAATTGCATACATAGTCCGACGAAAACTGCAAAAAAAAAAACACGACTTAATGAAAAACGTAAATCACAACGTCCACAGTTTGCCAAAAATACAATGACGTGGTCCGAAAAATGGTTTAAGGTTGTATTTTCCGATGAAAAAAAGTTTAACGTTGATGGTCCCGACGGGTATAACTATTATTTCCATGAACTAAATAAGGAGGAATTATTTTTGGGACACAGACACTGCTGAGAGGGCGGAGAAATGGTATGGGGTGCCATTTCGTATTATGGTACTATAGAGTGGGTTTTTGTATCCAAAAAAATAACTGCAACGACTTACAAAAACATTCTGGAGGAAGCATTTCCAAAAATTTAATGATTTCTTTGGACCCATACCTTGGACGTACCAATACGGCAACGCTCCGATTCCTACCGCCAGAGCAGTAAAACAATGGATTAATCAACAAGGTGTTCAAATTTTGGATTGGCCCCCATATTCACCCGACCTGAATCCAATGGAAAATGTCTGTGGTTGGCTTGCAAGAAAAGTTTATGGAGGAGGAAAACAATTTGAGATGATAGAATCCCTAAAGGGTGCAATAACGGAAACATGGAGTTCAATTTCCCTAAATTACTTAGAGTAATTTTTGAGGTTATATCTAAAAATGGTGGCAGTACTCATTACTAATTGAATGCTAGAAGATAATAACTTTAATTTTTATAATCTAAAATTTAAAAATATATTACAGTTTGCTTAGTTTTAAAATATTCCTTGTTCAAGTGACACACGAAAAAGTACCAGAGAAATACATGTCTTTAAATAAATGCATAATTTTAGTATAACAAAATATTGTTACGAAATTGTACTTGAATTCAAATATAACGATTTTAACGGCTGGTTTAAATCTTGCTCAATACTTCTAGACATTTCTGTTTATGTTAACAGCAGTAAACATATCTGTAAAAATTGTTAACATAGTTGTAAACATACAACATTGAATAAAAAGCTTTCACCATTGTTTGTAAATGTTTATGCTGCTAACATTAACATCGAAAGCTCTAGTTTGTCCGTCAAGAAGATTCAAGCGCCGTTATATTGACATCGGAACTTACGAATTCGAGTATAAAGCATGGATTTATCCACAATGTTTGCTGCTTTGATGGAGCAGTTTAAAGAAGTTAAAGAAGAAAATAAAATAATGGAAATAAAATTTCAAGAAACTTCTAAAGCAAATAATGAGAAACTTCTTGCTGAAGTCAAAGAAGAAAATAAAATAATGGAAATGAAATTTCAAGAAACTTCTAAAGCAAATAACGAGAAACTTCTTGCTGAAGTCAAAGAAGAAAATAAAATAATGGAAATAAAATCTCAAGAAACTTCTAAGGCAAATAACGAGAAACTTCTTGCTGAAGTCAAAGAAGAAAATAAAATAATGGAAATAAAATTTCAAGAAACTTCTAGAGCGACAGACGAAAAACTTCAGCAAATTTCGAAAGTCATAAACAGCAGAGTGGATGGCATTGGCAAAAAGGTGTCCGACTTAGACAGCTGCCTAGATATACAAGCCAAAGTCGTTGATAAAGTTGATAAAAAGCTGTCCGACTTAAAGAGCTGCCTGTCCAATTTAAATAATGAAATAGCCAAAGATGTTGATAAAAAACTACATGAACTAGAAATAAAGATGAATAATATCACTGTGCGACAAATGGTAGGGGTCAATGATCGGGAAGGGTTCAAACTACCGGTGAAAGTTATATTGGTAAAAAAGAAGTTATACGTGTCAAGGCGTTTCGCTGGGTCACGTCTAGGGATCGAGATATATCGATTTGAAGTTAGTAACTATCATATAGGGGAAATTGTGACCTTTGGTTTTCTTTTTTTTTTTTTTTTGACATAACTCGAGAACCACCAGTCCGATTTTGCTGAAATTTAAAAAAATTAGGAATTACAATTCCTTTAATCTGTTCATACAACGTTTCGCTACATAATTAACAGTTTGGCAGTTATAAATAAATGTATAAAAAAAATATTTTTTGCCCAAAAAATTGAATTTTTTTATTTTTAATTCATAAACAATCCAAAACGGTAACAAAAGTGTCAAGTCCTATTACTTTCTCGTAAAGTCACATAACCTTTAAGCAAAACGAGACATAGATCATGAAAATCCATGAACGCGTTTCGCTTTTATTCACAATTAAGTGGGTATGAATTTCAAAAATTTGCTCGAGATATGCTCAAAATTCCTTGGTAAAAACATTGATGACTTTTTTTATGATTGTCAGAATTAAAAAAAAAAGTAACAAACAAAAGATTATTTGATTTTTATGGTAGCGGTAACAAACTAAAAAACGGTCATAAATGTGCGTGGACAATTAAAAAGAAAAAAGGAAAGTGCACTTTTTTAATTATTTGGGTCTTTTCCGTTGGCTACCTGCATGATTTTTTTACAAAAATTGCACCCACATTTATGAGTGGTCATGTTTTAGAACGTTTCGAAAAATTTAAAACGCACACGAATCAGGTTTGTTTCAGCAAAATCGGACTGGTGGTTCTCGAGTTATGTCAAAAAAAAAGAAAAAAAAAAGACCACCAAAGGTCACAATTTCCCCTATATGATAGTTACTAACTTCAAATCGATATATCTTGATTCCCAGACATGACCCAGCGAAACGCCGGTACACGTATAACTTCTTTTTTACCGATATAACATTTCCCGTCGGTTTCATCCCATCCCGATTTTGACTGTCGCATAGTGTATTCAATGCCAAGATGGACATATGCGAATTATTTCAGAATCCTCTAATAGGATAAAGGCCCCTAGTTTTGATGGCAGCACACCATTTAATGTGTTCAAGTTCCAGTTTGATACAATTGCCATTAGAAACATGTGGAACGACGAAGAAAAAGCTATAGAGTTGATATTGGCCTTAAAAAGAAATGCAGCAGTAGTTTTAG
The DNA here is from genome assembly GCA_932274085.1 of Protocalliphora azurea. NCBI lineage: Eukaryota > Metazoa > Arthropoda > Insecta > Diptera > Calliphoridae > Protocalliphora > Protocalliphora azurea. The sequence goes on from OW026520.1 coordinate 125,733,676, forward strand.
CCCGTTTTTGGACCATTTCAAGATAGAGGCATTTGTTAAAGGCATTCGCGATCCTGAAATAAAATGCGCGGTTTGTGCCATACTTAAACCATCATTTACTGAAACCATCTCATTCGCACTGGCACAAGAAACGGAGAAAATGATTTCAAAGTCGCAAATATGCAAGGTGCGAAATGTTGAAGTTGTTGCTGATAATGAGAGAAATATAGCCGACGAATTAAAAAAAGTTTTGGAGGCGTTTAATGATAAGCAAAGTAAAGTCAGAGTAAGATGTTATAACTGTGATAAATCGGGTCATATGCAGCGAAACTGCAAAGCAAAAAGAAAACAAACCTGATCTGCCTCGCCTCAAAGAAATAACCGGCAGTCAAATCATCAATCATCACAAGAATCACCTTTAAACTAAAACGAGCTGGCACTATGGGGCAAGAGCTAGCTCCCATATCTGAGGGCCCCACTATCTCCATATTCCTAATGCAACAGAAAAATAGCAATCTTACTGCTTCGGGGTACATCAACGGTCAGAAGCACGATTTTAATGTAAACACGGGGTCATCACAGTCTATCGTCAAGCCAGATTTAGTCAAGAAAACAATTGAACCTTTATGTGGGGTAAGCCTGCGCACAGCTACTGGGGAGCCGGCCACGGTCTATGGTAAAGTAAATGTGAAATTAACCATTGCCAACGTTACCGTCAATCATGTATTCATTGCTGCCGACATTGTGGACGAAGTCATCATTGGTGCTGATTTCACGATTAGTCACGGCATTACTTTGGATATGGGACAAAAAGTTATGATTTGGCGAAATGTGGAGATACCCTTTGACGTCGGATATGAAAATAGTACTCAAGTAAGAAAGCTAGTTACCGTCGAGCATCAGAAGCTACCACCACAGTCAGAAACTTCAGTATGGGCTCGTATGGAGGGAGATTGTGAGGACAACAGTTTGTGGGTGGTAGAACCAGCAGAAATAACAAGTGATCTTATAACAGCAAAAGCCCTCGTTAAACCATGCAACAACAAAATAGTTCCTGTAAGAGTACTTAACCTTTCAAGCTATGAAAAACTCGTTAAGCCGAAATAGGTCAATGGACTTCAGCAGAGGCAGTAATCAATTGCGAGAAAAACCCGCAACCTGCCAATAAAACCACCAAAGAAGTCGAGCTACTAGCGGAATGTGTGGGTCTTCGCCTTAAAAAGTCAAAGCCATGTTAGAACGGCAATTGTAAAGCATCAAATAAATACTGGCGAAGCGAGGCCAATAAAGCAGGCGCCCAGAAGTGTTCCGCTAGCAAAACGAAGTGAAGTGAAGGAGTTGGTCAGTGAAATGGAGCGGAACGGTATAATGGAACCATCTTCAAGTCCTTGGAGCTCGCCTGTTGTTTTAGTTAAGAAGAAAGACGGCAGCACTAGATTTTGCGTCGATTATAGAAAACTGAATGACGTCACCAAGAAAGACAGCTACCCGCTACCATAATTGAAGACACCCTGGACACACTAGCTGGAACACAATGGTTCTCCACATTGGACTTGCAAAGCGGTTATTGGCAGGTAGAGATTTCAGAAATAGACAAGGAAAAAACCGCCTTTAGCGCGAGTGATGGCTTATGGCAGTTTAATGTGACTCTGCAATGCTTCAGCTACATTCGAGCGTTTAATGGACCAGGTATTGAAAGGACTTCACGGAAAGACATGCTTGGTGTACCTCGATGACATAATTGTCATAGGTAAGACTTTTGATGAACATCTGAATAACATTGAAGAAGTCCTTAAATATCATCGGCTGAACTCAAACTCAGTGTAAAAAAGTGTGCGTTGTTCCAGAAAGAAGTCAAATATTTGGGACATCGTGTAACAGCAGACGGAATATCAACAGATGAGGACAAGATAATTGCTGTAAAGAACTGACCACGTCCGAGAAATCTCCACGAATTGCGTAGTTTTCTTGGCCTTTGCACATACTACAGACGATTTGTCCCAAATTTCGCCAATGTAGAAGCAAGCTTGCATGAGCTGACCAAGAAGTCACAATCATTCCAATGGTGTGAAGCACAAGAACTAGCATTCCAGAAGCTCAAGGATCTATTATGTACGGCACCAATTTTGTCATATCCTATACCTGGAGAAACATTTGTGGTAGATAGCGATGCGAGCGGATACGGAATAGGTGGTGTACTTTCACAAGTAGTTGGTGGCACTGAAAGGGTCATTGAATACTTCAGCCGAACGCTTTCGAAACCTGAAAGAAACACAGTGACAAATCTAATTGTAGTACCATCCTCTAAAATAAACGAAGTAATGAAAGAGTTACATGACGGTCCCAGTGGTGGTCATCTTGGTGTGGCAAAAACCTTAGAAAAGTTAAAACAGCGTTTTTATTGGGTTGTCAGCAAGCAGTAGCCGATTGGGTAGTCAATTGTTTACAATGCATAGCAGCGAAGAGCCCAGTAAGAAGAAGTCGTGGACAACTTCAGCAGTATAACTCAGGCGTGCCATTCGAGCGGATTGCAATGGATGTAGCAGACCCTTTTCCCGTCAGTGATGTCGGAAATCGTTGCGTTCTAGTGGTTATGGATTATTTCAGCAAATGGCCAGAGGTATATGCCATACCTGATCAAGAAGCTAAAACGGTTATAAGTATATTTGTGAACAACTGGGTGTGCCGTTATGGTGTTCCACTGGAGTTGCTTTCTGATCAGGGTAGAAATTTTGAATCTGCCGTATTCAAGGAAATGTGTGATTTATACGGAATAAGAAAAACCAGAACAACGCCACTGCATCCTCAATCTGATGGCATGGTCGAAAGATTCAATCGCACTCTGAAGGAATATTTAAGAAAAGTGGTCAGTGCACATCAGAAGGACTGGGATGAACACATACCGAAATTTCTATTCGCGTACAGATCAGCTGTTTATGACTCAACCTCTCGAACACCTGCAAAAATTGTCTTCGGGACAGAAGTCAAGTTGCCTGGTGATTTAGAATTCGGTATTAAGACCTCGTCAACAAATAAGGAAAATACTTCCCAAGAGCAAGATGACCTGAACGAACTACATGAATTCGTACGCAGACGAATAAAAATGACCAGCGATAAAATGAAAGCCAGATACGATCGAGCAGCGAATTCTGAAGGATTTAACGAAGACCAGCTTGTACTGTTGTATAACCCACAACGTAAGAAAGGACTGTCTCCCAAACTACAAACCCATTGGGATGGACCATACAAAGTGATTAAGAAATTAAACGACGTGGTGTACAGAATACAAAAAGAAAAGAGCCCGAGATCTAAAATGAATGTCGTACATCTAAAACGACTAGCTGCCTATGGGAAAAGTGAATTCGTGCCTATTCGGGACGAACAGGCTTAAGCGGGGGGCAGTGTTACGAAATTGTACTTAAATTCAAATATAACGGTTTTAACGGCTGGTTTAATTCTTCCTCAATGCTTCTAGACATTTCTGTTTATGTTAACAGTAGTAACGAACTACATGAATTCGTACGCAGACGAATAAAAAAGACCAACGATAAAATGAAAGCCAGATACGATCGAGCAGCGAATTCTGAAGGATTTAACGAAGACCAGCTTGTACTGTTGTATAACCCACAACGTAAGAAAGGACTGTCTCCCAAACTACAAAACCATTGGGATGGACCATACAAAGTGATTAAGAAATTAAACGACGTGGTGTACAGAATACAAAAAGAAAAGAGCCCGAGAACTAAAATGAAGGTCGTACATCTAGAACGACTAGCTGCCTATGGGAAAAGTGAATTCGTGCCTATTCGGGACGAACAGGCTTAAGCGGAGGGCAGTGCTACAAAATTGTACTTAAATTCAAATATAACGATTTTAACGGCTGGTTTAAATCTTCCTCAATGCTTCTACACATTTCTGTTTATGTTAACAGCAGTTAATATATCTTTAAAAATTATTAACATAGTTGTAAACATACAACATTGAATAAAAAGCTTTCACCATTGTTTGTAAGTATGGCAACACTAAATGTTTAAGCTGCTAACATTAACATCGAAAGCTCTAGTTTGTCCGTTAAGAAGATTGTGGAAAGAAATTGAGCTTTCAAGAAGCATGTAGTAGGTAATACATTGTATATAAATTGGCCGTGAGAACACCATTGAGTCAGTCTAATTGGAAGCGTCGTTAAGCAAAGACAATTTAACTGCCTTGGCTGTATAATCTTGTACATTATTAAAGTGTGTTGTATAAAGTGTGTAATTTAAGTGCGTGTTTATATTAGAACGCAAGTGACTATTTAAACTGTTATTGTTGTACATTTTTAAATAAAATAAAGAGTCGTTACAACTTTTAAACTACTAAACTGCTATTATTTGCAATCAAAGTACAAATTTATTTAAAGGTAAAACGTAACAATATGTATATTTTTTATTTCTTCAAGAAAATAACACTATTATTTCTTCAGGAAACCAACACTTTGAAATTTGGTTGCGCAAAAAATTATTTTTTTCTGAACTTTATTTTAGGAAATAAACTTAATTAAAGTTAAAAAATGTGATTCCTTATTCAAGTAACAGACAGTGTACGTAATATTCTGCCATTAGCATTGTGCGTATATGCCAGAGCATCTTGTACCAGCGAAGATTAAATCCAAAGAATACCAACATCTTTAATTGGAATATGGCGTTGGTAATGCCAGGAAAAAAGGCCTCTAGTGCATTAACTAAATCCTTAAATATCTGAAGCCGTATACATACACATATACTCACATACATACATACATATATATATATACATTTTCACCGGTAGCACCCAGTGCTACTACAAAGAGATTGAAATCAAATACTAGTAAATTTATACAGGAATATTTATGTTGATGCCAAATGCCGCATAAATATAATACCGGATATGCGTGGTATACGAATAAAACTTTTTGGTATTGGTACAGATGGCTGAAGAAAATCTATCTATTATTATACCCATTACCACAGGTGTAAAGGGTATATATAAGTTTATCATTCCGTTTGCAATTTCCAGAATTTTTATCGAAGAGCAAATAAGTTTTTATTTTCTGAATCCTTGTAAGAAGTGATGTTGATAGAACGATATCCGTCGGTCCGTTTGTAGGTTGAAATGGCGTTTATGAAGCCTACCGATAATTGCCATATATGATACATACATCAAACGATCGGAAATCCTTTCGAGAGTTTTGCTATTGAAATACAGCAAGATTGGTTAATTATTCGCGATTCGAGATATCGGTGTGAACACATTTTTGACTTTTTGAAGCCCTTGTTTAAGCTACACTTTATATTTTTACATAGATCGGTGATGAATATTTTTACAAAATTTCGGTTTTTTTAATTAATCATATCGGTTCATAAATAACCAAGTTATAGGCAAAAATTAAAAAATGACTTTCAGCGTTGTTGTTTTTTGTATAAGTAAGCAGTAGTTGTTGATTGTATATACATACACACAATAATTTTTTATGTATATTTGGCTGTTTTTTAGTTGGAAATAGAAGCATTCCAATGACACATTGTTGTTGTTTTTGTATAGGCATGTATTTACATATACACATATGTATAATTTTAGTAGTCCTTTTTTGTATAAGAAAGCAGTGATTGCCGTTTGTACACAAAAATTTATATGGAGCACTGTAATGACTATCAGTGCTGTTGTTTTTTGTATAAGAAAGCAGTTTAGTTGACAACTGCATTATTGTACTGATTATTGGTGTTGTTGTTTTTTATATGCGGTCAGCTGTTGTATTTATACCCTTCACAGGTGTAAGTTTGTCATTCTGTTTATAATTTCCACAATTTTCTCGGAAGAGCAAAAACGTTTGTATTTGGAGATCCGTCTCTACCTTCGAACCCCTAGAAATGGCGTTCATTAAGCTCACCGATAGCTGCTATATATAATATATATATATATATATATATATATTTATATATATATGTATCAAACGATCGGAAGTCCTTTCAAGAATTTTCTTCTTTTTGAGATTTTTTCGATTCAAAATGGTTTAAATGGCGTTTGGGTAGCCTCAATATAACACACACATATATATACATATATATATATATATATATATATATATATATATATATATAAAAGTGTCATAGGCCTAACTGCGTTATTACATTTTTGAAGCTCGTCTATAGCCTATGGGCCTCATTCTTGTACAAATCTGTCACAAGTGTTTTTTTTAATTTCGGCTTTTTACATCAGTCCAATCGGTCAATAAAATATCCGCCATAAATTTTTCACAATACCTTTCACTTCACGCCGAAGTGATTATATCTTCCGTAAATATGTGCGAACTTTTGTAGAATTACATAGTATTAAATTTGTTATTTACAGGCTTTTAATTATTTAATTATATTTAATATTTAATTTATATTCACGCTGTTCGAAATTTGATATGAAAATTACTTTTAAATTTATGAAGGCTTTAATTGTAATAGTCCCTTAGATGAGAACATTTATATTTTATTTATTATATTATAGCATTAAAATTTGGATTTCGGCTGCTGTAGGTTTTATTACTATAAATTTTAAATACACAGACTTCCAAGGCACAGTTATTGGGAAGCAGATTTATCTTAAGGTTAATTTTTTTTTACTAAATTAAAATACCATGACCATTCTTTGAAATATTGACCGTGGGAATTTAAAATTATTAATTTGAAAATTTATTTCGTAATCGTGATTTTTATCGGAAAAGATTCCTCCTGATTTACCAGTTATAATCGAGACATGTATTAGAGTTTTATTTTAACTTATTTGATTTTGTATTATATTTGTTTTCTTCAGTTGTTTGAGGCTCCTTATTTTCTTCAGATTTTTTAAGGGTTAAATTCAATTGCTACCTCAACAACTATTTGGCGTTAAAGGTAAATTTTCCGGAAAGTCAGCCTGAAAGACTTAGATATGCTGGATTTAATTTAATTTCTTTTGATTCCAACTATCTCTCCGTTAAGATAATTATTTTATGAATTACTGAAATGACAAAAAACGGCGAAACTACCCACACGCTTGGGATACATTCGCCAAGTTATAGGAGCAGAATCGCTTGCTTATTTATGATATTTTTATTTGATTTTTATACTGGAATAGAAACAATAAGCAAAAATAAATATTTTTAATTGAATTTTATACCAAATAAATAAAAAATCAAGCATTAACACAGATCCGAGGTCAGTGCATTGCGAAGATGACTAAATGATTTTTTGCTTAAATTCTGTTATCACTGGAATGTCTATATATACAGTAAAAAGTCTACAGCTTATATGTAGATCGTATCTGATTGCCACGTTCCTGGAGGATAAGTTGGGTCGGCCTACCAGCAGTGTGGCGAATGCTCCCCCAGTCTAATGAACAAAAAATAATTTTCTTCACACTATAAAAGAATTTACTACCTGTTGTTAAATCTTGTTCATTACTATAAAGTTTATAACACTGAACAAAATCTTTATTATAATTCAAAAACTAGTTATCACAGAAAATGTCCTCAGTAAAATATATGGAAGAGTATTGAGAAAGCAATTAACCACGTATATTATCGATCAAATGTATATTGAAAATATCAAAATTTGATGGATGACAGATCTACGGTAAAGCAAAAGAAAATCATTTAGTGCCACAAAAATTAATACTTAATTTTCAAGGCAATGGCAAATGTGACCCTGTGGTGAATGCTCTTTCTTCTAACCAACATTATAATTAAAATTGAATTACATATATATATATATATATATATATATATATATATATATATATATATATAAAACAAAAATTGCGTAGATACCAATTTACAAATAACGCAGAAATCAATAGAGAAATTATGATGAAATTTTAAAAAGCTATTACGGTTATAATAGTGAATCCCATATACATATGTTTATCATGTTATTTTTAACTATTTTTACGATATAAATACGTTCGTTCTTCGTAACTTCGAATCTGCTGGTTGGATTCACATAAATTTTAAGCTTAGAAGGGGGACTCCACGTACCTCTAAGGAGAGGAACTGTTAAGGTTCAAGAAACAATAGAAAATTTTCAAGTGCTTATCAAATTTTTGTTTCTTATCCAATTTTAAATAATTGTTCATCCTTTTAAAGCCCGATAAGGACTTTATAAAAAAAGCCAAATACAATGATAAAGGCTAAAAACGTTTGAGTTTAAAGAAAAGATAGTTTTCATCTGCTCACTTTCAAAAGTCGAGTATTATTTGTAAACTTGTGTAATTTGGCAAAAACAGTCTCAAACAAATTATTTAAAACGAGCAAGTGCTACCAAAAAAGAACTTTTTCACCACTTCAAAAGTAGAACTGCATGCATATTTTGCACTTTTTTGGAAGTTAATAGAAATTATTTCCAAAAAAGTTAAAATAAACATACTTTTAAATACTTTTAAATGTGAATATTTAAAAAAAATAAATATTTCACAAATTGAACAGTAATCTTGTTATTTATTAACAAAGCTAAAACATATTTTTATTAAAAAACTTTTTAAATATAGTTTTAGGAGAATTACTTCAAAAGCAATGAATAAGAAGCATAAAAGAAGAACAAAGAAGGACTTCTGCAGATCTTTTTTATCACTAAGCACTTCTTTCCAATGACAACACAATACTAAAATCATAACCTTTTAAGCTCTTTTTCAGTTCTTTTTTTTATTATTATTATTTTTTTTTTTTTTTGATAATATTACCACTTATTTTTCAAAATTTTATTTTCAACAATTTGTTTATATACAAAAAGTTATAATTATAAACAATAATTATAAATGTTGTGAAAGAAATAATTAAAATAAATTTTTTTATTTACAACTACAATTGAATATAATAAGTTAAGGTTTTTTGTTTATAAAATTTTTCCAAGTTACTACATTTGTAAGTTTAAGGCAAAATTGTTACAAGTACACAGAAAAAATTATGGCTAAAATATTTTTTAATAAATCATTATTTGGTTGTAAATAAAATTTTATGAAACTATTGATAGATTTCAATGGTTGAAAATGATTTTAAAACCAATATACAAAACAAAAACAATTTTATGTATTTTGACTACTTCAGTAAACTGAAATTCTAAAAATAAGGACATCAAAAGAAATTCAACATTTGAAGACATTCGGAAATAAGTTATCCCTATTTCCTTACAAATTAACGATAACTATTAAAATTTATGTATCTTTTATACGATAAATGTATTCTAACTCATAATATAACCATACGTAAGTAATATTGCTTTATTATCTCCTATTCATATTATCCTCTGGGTTAATTTAGAAATTTCTGCCTTTTGGAGATACACTGCCTGTCACTTGAATAAGGCATCACATTTTTTTAACTTTAATTAAGTATATCTCCTAAACTATAGTTCAGAAAAAAATAACCAAATTTCAAAGTGTTGTTGGCTTTAGTTTTCTGAAGAAATAAAAAAAATATATATTTTGTTATATTAAAGTTATGCATTTATTTAAAGACATGTATTTCTCTGGTACTTTTTCGTGTGTCACTTGAATAAGGAATATTTTAAAACTAATCAAACTGTAATATATTTTAGGTTATAAATATATAATATATAATATAAATATATAATATAAATATATAATATATAATATATAAATATATATATATATATATATATATATATATATATATATTAGGGGCTTGCTTATAATAAAGTTTTAAATTTATAAATGTTTAATAACACAAACATTTTAAATCAAATTTAGTATTTGATAATACATAAGGCCTTATGTACTTTCAAATAAGAAATCTCATGAAAAAATTTAGCTTTTCTTTTCAACAAAAAAATATAATTATCTTCTTTCCGTATACTTTTAAAATAATACTTAAATAAGTAAATGTATACTAAAGATTAAAAAATATATAATTACACAAGTTTACCTTTGGGCCTTCAAACAGATTAAAAAAATTGTAAAAACTTAATTGAACATGTTTTTTATTATTTTTTTAAAATGTAGTTTACTTTTTAGTTTACCTCTCAAATTTCGTAACGTTGCTAAATATTTTTGTTGCATTTCTATCCCTAGATTTTAACATTTTATTATATTGATTTTAATATGTTGTCAAGAACAGTAATTATTCTTGAAATTGTACACAAAAAAATCAGATAAAAAATTTACTCTTCTCTATAAAAATCCAAATTTTTCTTAAAAATCCAAATATTTACTAAAAATCTAAACTTAGTTGTAGTGAAAAATTTTAATGATAGTGTAATATACAGTATCACTAAAATTCTTTAGTGGTAGTGAAGAAATATTTCGCTATCAGATAATTATGGCAAAATATAATGCTAACAAAATTTAGTGTTATAGAACAAATTTCCACTACACTCAAATGGTACAAAATCTGAAGATTAATTACGTACAAGCTGCAATTAATCCTTTCGCTACAAGTTTTTAAAATAAATTTGGAAATGAAGAGCTTAAAATAAAATAAATATTAAAATAAATTTTGAAAAGAAGGCTTAAAAGACAAATCCTCATAGATCCCGGCAGATGACTAAAAAGTGTCATGTATCCATATAGACACAATATAGCGAAATGGTTAAAATGTTTTAACTAAATTTGATAAAATAAACGGTCATAAAATTACAGAAATATTAGATTTCAATTGTATGTTACTATTTCCTAACCGACGCGATGGACGGACAGTGACAAAGGGAGAATAACGTACGAATTTATACGTGACGCGGACTTTGCACGCGAACGCCCGGACTTTGGCTTCGGCTTGAGTCTTGGCTTTTTACTGACGTGACATGGCTCACTCAATGCATTTTTCATAAGAGAGATCTGTCCGATACCCCGGACTGTAGGTGTGGAAGGGGACAGGAGGATCCGTGGCATGTAATTCTTACTTGTCCATACTACTATGATGACGTTAGGGATTTACGTGGTATGGATACCACTCATACCAGGTATAGGGTTTTATAGAACGGTAGGACATTAGCGAAGTTGGGTGCGTTTGCGCGCGAGGTGTTTGTTAGAAGAAGTAGGAAACTACGGGTGGCCCTGTAGAGGGACTTCGAAATCGCCGATGCTGCCTCTGCTGCGTGTGATGACTGTTTCAGTTGTTTCGATTGTTCCGGCCGTTCATGGTGTTATTATTTGTTGGGTTTACAGTCCCTGTAGGCTCTTGCCTAGTTTCACCGTTGCAATGCGTGTCCTGTCATGTGTGTTCTACGTTGGTTGCTCTTCCTTCTGGAGTGTTTGGGGTCATCCGTGAGGGTGGCCTAGTCTACTGTTGTCCTTGTCGTTTCTAGTTAGTATCGTTCTTTCAGAAGTCACACTACATGGCCAACGATTTGCCCGTGAGGGCGATTGTTAATTGTCGGTATGTGCTTTTGTGTGTGTCCATTTATGTTGATGTATATCCAAATATATGTCTTCAAATTGGTACTCAGATGTAGCAGTTTGTTGCTTCTGGGGGCACTGGTCGGTGAATTGAACCTTACCCAGTGCTAAGACCACCGTGGGGTTAGGCCGTCATGGCAGGTACCCACGTTAAACTTGAGCACATCTGTTTCCTAACCTTGTTTTAGTCTCAATTAGGCTTTGGAGTTTCCCGTGATATTTCTTTTCCCTATCTTATTTTTGATAATGTAGAAAAAATACCTTATTGACTTATATAAAAGTCAATGTTTTTGAATAATTTAAAATATAATTTTTGTATCGAATTTTTGAAAAATATTATTATTTAATATTAACATATAAAAATGCCTTAAGTATGTAGTGTGTGTACAATAATGTAAATCTTTCATTGAGGCGTTAAAAACAGCAAGACTTTTGCTATAGGATTTTAAAACTACATAATAAATTAATATTAAATTTTTGTTTTTGGGGAAAATTAAGAAAAAGTTTCCGGGAATTTACGACGACACTTTCATTTTCTGAACCTCAACGCTAGTTTCAATTCTTATATAAGTGAATAAAATATGAACTATTTACTAAATTGTATAACACTTTTACGTCTGTGGAGAATTATTTCTTTTTTTTTTTTTTTTTTGTCATTAAAATATTTAGTGGATAAAAAAAATGTTCACTATCACTAAATTAATTTTTGTGGAATTTTTTTTTTAGCATCATAACCACTACTGCTTATTGAGACTGATATTTCTCAACTCACCACAAAATAGCAAAGGTAGAGTTGAAAAATTTCCTATCGCTAACTATTAGTGGAAACTGAAAATTTGGTGCACTACACTCAACTCTGCTTAAAATAAGTTTTTTCATCAAAAGGGTGTTTTATTTCATATAATTTAATAGGTTTATTTAAATTTAATAATTTTAATATTTACTTACCTTTAACAGCATTCTTTTTTAATTAACTACAAAATTTTTTTATTTTCAATTTGAAATAAAACTACATTGTTGGTTTGTATATTTGTGTTAAATTTTATTGTTTTTTTTTTTTTTTAATTTTAGCTTTTGGGTATTATAATTATTATTGTAATTACTATGTTTTTACATAGTTTTTCTTTTAGTTCGTTTTTTATTTTTATTTATAAAAATGTAATTCTTAAAATTATAATCAATATTTTTTCGTTTGTCTTTTTAGTCGCAACTTTTTACAAGATAACTCGATTATGGTAAATTCAATGGTGGCAGAAGTTTTTCGAAGTTAGCACTCGTATTCGCGATATTTCTGTTTAAAGTTTATTATGGAAGTAATACAAATAATTGAAAATAGGAAATAAAATTGACATTATTTGTGTAAATTAATTAATAAATCTATTGAATATATGCTCCAATCATGAATTAAATCAATTTTAGCCAGATATTTAATGTATTTATATTTTGGTTTGAAAAGTTCCTCATTTGTAACATTTGGTATTACAATTCAGTAATTGTAATAATATTTCTTTCAGTTTAAAGTTTGGTAATTTAACATTTAAAATATATTTTATGATAAGAATTCATTATCCTATACTTCAATGGAATATTAATTGTTTATTTTTTCTAAATTTAACAAATAAATTATTAAATTTAGCAAAATAATAATAATAATAATAATAATAATAATAATAATAATAATAATATTAATATTAATAATAATAATAATAATAATAATAATAATTTTCTTAAACCCTTTTTAAGCCTTTCATAATGAAATATCTCAAAAACGAGCATAAGCTGTTATCTTTCACATAAAATTTGAGGGTTTTTTTTAATTTAATTTTATCCATTTATATTAATTATAAGCAGAAGAACCAAAAATAAGCAAAAAAAAAAAATGTTCTTAAAATCGGAAAATATGCCACAAAAATTAAGAAAGTATGCTTTTAAAATATTATTTTTTCTAACACAATTTTAAATTATCTACTATTCATGCCCAAAATAAATTAACGTTTATTATAAAAAATTTCACAAAAGTTAAGTTATAAAAACATTTCTTTTAAATATGCAAAATGTATCCAAAAATACAAAATATAACTTGCTAAAATATGCTCCAAAATAATGATTTTTAATATAAATATCAAAAAATATATGCTGTAACAAATCTATGCCAAAATTCTAAAAATTGCCTGAAGCGGATAAATAAGTAGCACAAGTAGTGGAAAATATTGTCGTAGTGGTCGCAATCTAAGAGAAACATATTATGATTGGAACATATGATCACAGAGAAAAATAGAAATGGTTATAAGTAAAAATTATTATGATTTAATTTTTTCATACTGTGTCCAATTTTATAGCTTATTTTTTAATATTATGATTCTAGTTTTACACATATTTGACCTATCTTACTGCATCGTTATCTCATTCTATCAGATAATAATTTGCTATCATTATATTATTAATCTGTCTTATTATGTTATATTTATAATATTATTATTTCATGTTATCATACAGTTATCTAATCTTGTCATATTGTTGTTATATTATTCCATTTTATCATATATTAAAGTAAATCATATAAATAGAAAATTATTTATAATTCTTTATTTAAAATAATAGAGAAAAGTATTCATTAGCTAAAAAAATTTATATATATTTATAAACTATTTTTTCATTAATTACATGCATTTTTACAACCATATGTAGTTCAAATGCAAGATATGTTTTGTTTTTTAACTAAACCTTTAATGATAGTAGTATAACTAAACCTTGTCTATTTATATTTATTCATATATAAACAAAATGAGAATTACAATGAAGTTAGGAAACAAACATTAAAAACAAAATATATTTTAAAAAAAGTTATGAATTTTTTCACTAAATTTGTGAAAGGGATAAGCATTATATTTATTTGAAATATTTTATTGTCATAGAAATAATAATATTAATATGGTTTAAAAACAGAATATAGTTTAAGGAAAAGGACTGTAATTATTTAATGATTGCAGAAGTAGTATATATATTTCATATTAATAAAATTTTGTTTCTGGTAAAAATATTTAAAAACATATAATTTTTGCAGTCAAAAATTTTATTGGATGTAAATATTAAATGACAAAATTTAAACAAAAGCATTGTTATCATGAAGACAGAGTTATTAGAATTCAAGGAAACTAACAATGAGACCATAATATTGCTGTAGTGATAACGCTGTAACTATTTTTTGTTTATCTGCGTGCAGTTTGGTTCATTCTAACTCCAAGAAAAAATTTTGCATATTTTTGGTTGCTCTGAATATGTCACAAAAACTAAAATAAAATAATTTTATTTATAATATTTATTGTGAATTATTTACATATAATTTATGTACACGCAGAGAAAAAACATGATGGTTACATCATTATCACTATAGCAATATTATGTTCTCATTATTAATTTTATTGAATTTTAATAACTTTGTATTAACTATAAAAAATATTTTGATTTAATTTTGTCATTTAATGTTTACACTCAATAAGAATTTTAATATGATTCACTACAAAAATTATACGTTTTTAAATATTTTTACTAGAAATAAAATTTTGTTAATATGCAAGATACCATTATTTCTACAATCATTAAATATTTGCATTCCTTTTTCTTGTTCTTAAAACATATTCTTTTTTTAAACCATTTCAATATTATTATTAATAGAACAATAAAATATTACAAATAAATTATCCCTTTCCTTTTTTATCCTTTTCACAAACTTAGTGGAAAACTTCAATACTTGGTTGTTTTTAAATATGTAATTTTTTTACTATTTGTTTTCTAATTTCTAGGTAATTCTCATTTAGTTTATATATGAATAAATATAAATAGACAAGGTTTGGTTATACAATATAAGGATCTTGCATTTGAACCACATACGGTGGTAGAAATGAATATAACTAAAAATATATAATATTTTTCAATACAAATTTTTTATAACATCAATAATTTGTATTAATATATGATAAGATGGAATAATAGTATGACAAACTTAAATAATAATATATAATAAACTATATGATAATATGAGGTAATAATATGATTAAATGAAATCATAATATGAAAATATGGTGTAATAATATAATAAGGTTGTTCAATTATATTTAAATTATAATCATAACATGAAAAAACAAACCATAAAATCGGATAAAATATGACAAAATGGAATCATAATACTTATTAATTATAATCATTTCTATTTTTTGCTGTCATCATATGTTTCAATCATAATATGTTGTTCTTAGATTATGGTTACTACAACTATATTTTTTCTCTGCGTGTATATATAGATTTTCTATAATATATCTTTTATTATTTAACATATACAGCCAAGCAAATTAGTCTCCAATATCTAGTATATAATTTAATGGATAGTAATTATTTATATAAAATATATTTTAAAGCCGGTTATTACATTTTACATTCATGTATGTATTTCGCCTATAATTATAACTAAATGTTTTTTCTTACTTTTTTTAATTTTTTATTTTATGTGTGATATTTAAAATGATTTATTTTATTAAATCTAATTTAAATAAAATATAAATTAGCAATATTCTTTCATAGTTTTTTCGAAGTTTTTGCTGTAAATTTAAATATAATTTATTTCTTTATTATTTATATTTTTACTATTTACAGTTTTATTATTTGAAACCTTTTCTTATATAAATTTACTTTACATAAAAAACATCTCTTTTAAAAGTAAAAATAATTCCTGTAACATATAGCAGAAGAAAATCTCAAAGGATGTGGCATTATTTTCAAAGCAGAAAAGGAAATTTGCTGTTATTCATATCAAAAGAAATTAGTACAAAAATGTAGTAGAATAATAACATGAAAACTGTTGAATTTAAAATAAATATAAAAAAATCGCAGACAAAGGAAATTTTTTAAGTATTACAACCTTCAGCATAGTTATGAAGGGTATACGTAAGTTTGTGACGTAGTTTTTAAAATTAATTAATTAAAACTGAATCCTTATAAGTAAGGAATTAAAAATTTTCTTAGATACAATTTAAAAGGTCGTTAGATAGATAAATGAGAAAAATCGCATTTTTTTAATATTGGTGCGAAAATTTTGTAAGGCTTTTCAAGTGCATGTTTTTTTTTTTTCACAGAAAGATTTTTAAAGATGGATTATTTTATGTTAACTTAGAGAAAACAGTACTATTCAAAGTTGCACTTTTCAAAAAAAAAAAAAAAAAAAATATTAAAGAAAATCGACTTTTGGTTTGCAAAAATGTTTAGTTTTCAAAAAGTATTTTTTTTTATTTATTTTTTTTATTTACTTATTTTTTTTTTTTTTTGGTACTTTTTTAATAATTATTTTAATATTCTGCACTTTTTGAATATTGTTATTATTTATTTATTTATTTATTATTTTTTTTTTGAGATTTTGTATATTTTATTTATTTATTTATTTATTTTTTTTAATTATCAAATTGAGCTATTGAACTGATAATTTTTGCAAATTAATATTTTTAGTAAAATAGATTTACGTTTCCTTAAAATTGGTAAAATTTCGCTTTTTAGTTTTGAAAAAGTACCAAATTTAAAATAGTGCTAATTAAAAAAAAAAAAAAAAAAAAAAACATGCAGCATAGTTTTACTTTTTCTCAAAATTATTAAAATGATGATGCTTTTTTAGTTATTTTTTTAATAGATTTATTTTAAATTTGGTACCTTTTCAAGGCCAAAAAGTAAAATTATTCTTTTCAAAAAAAAAAAGCTAAAAAATCATAATTCATAAGAACAAAAATATATTTTCCTAAATAACATATTTTAACACTAAAAAAAATATTTTGGAAAAAATGATTCAGATTTCATAAAAATATTTTTTTCCAATTAAAAGAAACATTTCAGTTTCATTTGATCACGTCTCAAATTTAACACGTTAACAACCAATAAATGCTTCCGCAAAGAGTTTCAGGTTATAAAATTATCTACGTAAGGGCTACATAGGTTGTTAGTTTGGATACACGTGATCATGAAGTGCTAATGTTTTTAATAATCTGCAATATCATAGGTTTGTGCTAAGATTCGTAACATATAGAAATTTTTGTCTAAGATCCACCTTAATTTGTACCAATCGGCTTAAAATCACTTTCTGAGACGATTTAAAGATGTCCGACTGTCCATCTAATCGTCAACTACAATTTGAATTGAATGTAATGAAATTTGGTACAAATCTTTTTATGGTCCAAGGAAGAAGCCTACTGAAATTAGTTATGGTCGGTCTATTATTTTATCTAGTCTCAAAAAGTCTCCTTAAATCTCTTAAATATAGCAATATATTAATGAAATTGGACACTTATAAACAGCGATGCAAGTTTAGGCTTTTTTATAATAAATCTAATTTGCCTTAAAAAATTTTAACATTTGAACATCAAAGGAAATAATTTCTTATCTCATATTAATAATTTTATTTTTACAGAATCATCCATTTAAGCCTTTTTGTATATTTATTTGCACAAAAAAAATCAAATTTATTTATATTTAACAGAAAATTTCATCTGCAGCGCTTCATTCTCCACATCATAAAAAACCTAATTAATTTTAAAGACTTAGTAAATCGATTATTATAATTATTTTTAATATGCCTCATTAAACTATTTAAGAATGTAATTAAAAAACAAATCTTATAAAAGCGAAAAATCACGCAAAGGAATTATATATGACAAAAAATCACTTCAAATCATTGGGTTATTTTTCATATTGAATATATTTATCCAAAGTTTGGATGCAAATTTTTTGGTTAATTTTTGTTAGATAATTTTGCTGGCAGTCAAAAATGCGATTTAGCATCGACTTATATAATGACTCTAAGTAACTTAGCTTCCATGCTTCCGTTTCATCCTTTTTCATCCTTTAAGGATTCTATCGTCTCAAATTGTTTTCCTCCTTCATAAAGCAGACATTTTCCATTGGATTCAGGTCTGGTGACTATGGGGGCCAATCCAAAAGTTTAACACCTTGTTGATTAATGTTTTGTTTTACTACTCTGGCGATATGAATCGGAGCGTTGTCGTGTTGGTACGTCCAAGGTATGGGCCCAAAGAAATCATTAAATTTTGGAAATGCTTCCTCCAGAATGTTTCTGTAAGCTTTTGTAGTCATTTTGTTGGATACAAAAACCATTTCTATGGTACCATAATACGAATTGGCACCCCATACCATTATTCCGCCCTCTCGGCTATTTCTGCGGCTCAAATATAATTCCTCCTTATTTAGTAAGTAATAGTTATACCCATCGAGACCATCAATATTGCACTTTTTTTCATCGGAAAATACAACTTTAAACCATTTGTCGAACCATGTTATTGTACTTTTGGCAAACTGTAGACGCTGTGATTTGCGTTTTTCATTAAGTGGTGATTTTTTTTGCAGTTTTCGTCGGACTATGTATGGGCACGACTTTAAAATCCGGTGCACTGTTCTTAGACTGGCACTGACTCCACTTTTTTAACGTATTTTTGATACCGACATGGTAGAATTTGATGCAATTCTAAGAATTTTTTGTCTTTCTTTTGGAGTTGTTGCCACTTTTTTCCGCCCTTTCATATTTTTTCCACATCTTTCCTCGTTATTTAAATAATTGTATACAACTGTCTTTCCCCTATTAACTTTTTTCGCTATTTTGACAGGATTTTGACCCTGAGATTTCAAAATCAGAATTTTTTTTCTTTTTCAGAGTTATTAAGAGCCCTACCACGTCCCATTTTGAATAAAAACTATTTAAAAACTATCAAATTAAAAATTCTCTAGCCGCTTATATTGAAAGAAATTCAAATCATAGCCTTCCTGATTAATATTAAAAGAATTCCTTATTCAAGTGACACAAGAAATAGTACCACAGAAATACATGTCTTTAAATAAATGCATAATTTTAGTAGAACAAAATATATATTTTTTATTTTTTCAGGAAACTAAATCCAACACTGAAATTTGGTTGCGCAAAAAATTATTTTTTTCTGAACTTTAGTTTAGGAGATATACTTAATTAAAGTTAAAAAAATGTGATTCCTTATTCAAATGGCAGGCAGTGGAGAATCAGGTTAATATTTCACACAAGTCAGTGTTATTCAAACACAAACCGCACTACCAAATTTTATGAGTAGCGGCCTAAAACTTACGATAGTACATAAATAACATTATATAGTGCGTATGTATATTTCATAGCAATATACACTGCGCTTAATACATGTATCGGACCACAATTGGATACGGGTGCTATATTGGACCCCTCCCCTACTTTTGATAAATATACACAATACTTGACCGATGTTGTATTTCATACTTGTTTTGAATTGACTCTTTTTCGATATAAAATGTAATATAGAAAATAAATGATGTTGCATCGCATATTGCAGTATATGTCAAGAACAAATTGCCTGACTTGGTTAAACAAAACTTCAAAAAATTCTAAACCATATTATCTACAAGTTATGTTCATATATTTTTTTAATCTGCTTAACAGTTTCCGAGACATTAAAAATTTGTTTCGAAAAAACCAAATTTTAAAAAAATTAAAAATTGTTTTTTTTGAATTGAAAAAAAAATCTAAAACTAAACTAAACTTCGTTATCATAAAGCTGTTTATGTTACAATTAAAACCAACCATATTATATTAAAACTAATGCATAAATGTTAACTTTAGTGTATCCAAATTTACTGAGGTTCTCTTACAATTCATTCCATTTCACTCCCACAGATAATTGTTTGATGTTCATAGGGATTTTCTGAGGTTATATTTTTGTAAACAATCAAGAAAATCATGGCTACAGGCAGAAATGGGAAAATTAATTTCTTGGAAATTATTGTCTTTGATATGTACTTATAAAAATGTTTCTTAAATATTATATGTATTAATTCCTGTAAGGAGCATAGAACCTCAAATATTCAAAACCTGAAATACCTCAATTTTAAAGTTTTTCAATGTATCTTTTGCAATTTTAATACAACATTTTTATTTGACAATTATATTTTGTAACATTTTTGAGTTTGTTTATATTATAATCTTGTTCATAATCAAATTTTGCTTAAGCCTCCTTGCCAATCGTAACATTGAGAGTATGCGTCAAAAACCGATCACAATTGCTTCACGAAACAAGCGTTTCTAAATATGTCTATGATTCGTCTAATATTGAAGGTTATACAAAGGTTTCTACAGTGTGTTTTTGTACCCTACACCATTATAACATTGGTGGTTGGGGCGTTATGCATTTGACCTGATGCCTGTAATACATAGAAAAAGTTATCCAACACCCAGCTTAAAGTATACTAATCAAAATCACTTTTTAAATTTATCTAACGATGTCCGTCCATTTGACTGGCTGGATTGCCGGCTGTCCATGTAAATATTTTGCACAAAGTACGGGTCGTAATTTTAAAGATAATTCAATGAAATTTGGCACGTGGGACTTTTATGATACAAAGACGAATCCTGTTGAAATTGGTTGTGATCAGAATGTTCCCCCGGAATATAGTTCAAACACTCGAAAATGTCTTAAAAATAAGAATGTTTTAATAAAATTCGGTGCAAAGAATTATCGATCTTTATACCAAATTTTATGAAGATTGGTCTGCAACTGGCCATAGCTCCCATATAAACCCTTCTTCCGAAAATCACCTCAACTTGCATAAATTCCACACGAATGTTAGTATCAAGTTAATATTCGACATAAATAAGTTTTATGTAAGTAGAAAGAACAGCACCAAATTGTATGACAATCCATAACTCCCATATGAAACCACTACCAGGAATTTCCCCAAAGTGCATAAAATCATCTATATTTTAGTATCAACGCATTATTCGGTATTTGTATACTTTGTTTTAAATCTAGTAAAATTGGCCAGAGGTATAATATAAGTCCCCTTCCCGAATTTTTACTCTCTTTGACAATGGTGTAGGGTATTATATAGTCGGTCTTGACTGACCATATCTTTCTTTCTCATTTTAGATGCCTTATAGGAAAAAAATGGAAAAGTATACAATCTCACAGACTTTCTTATAACACCTTTGATAGGGATCCATAAATATAAATGTCTCATCACGGAGTATTGTATTCTTCGATTTGCATGTTGTATCCTGATTACTGGTAGTCAGATTTAATGTACATATTTGTTTTCGACTTTTTTACATCTATAAATATACATATGTACAGCATATATAAATACAAAATTCCGAAAGATTTTATACTTTTTCCTTTCGCGCCTATTCGTCACCTAAAATGATCACACTTCCAAAATATATCACATAGAATAAAATATGAAAACGTGTTTGTGCGCGGTATTAATCTTACCTTGCTTTTACGTATTTATTTCCGAGTTTAATGGGAATCCTGTCAACTTCATTGTAGTTGGCTTCATGGAAACTGGTTTCATAAGTTGGTTTTTTCCATTTATAATTTTGTGTATTTTTTCTTTTTTTTTATTTTAAAATATTCCTAGTATTTAGAATGACATGAACAAAATAAATGGGAAGAAAATATTTGAGATATTTTTAAATAGCTAAGGTGTACTACATGTCATAATCTCTGTAAACGTCAGACGGCTACATATGGCCACAAAATGAGAAAGTGAAATTACAACTTTTCTTATATCATGATTCTCACGGCATCCGTATATAAGAAGAATCTCCTTAAACGAGTTTTCGTGTTCAGTCTGAATATACATTTAGCCATAGGATATTCTTTTGTTAATGCAAAAACATGTTTCAATGTTGAAATGTTAAGTAACCTTAAGTCGTTTATAACTAACTAACCTCGAGAAATATTAATGTTAAGTCTTGAATAACAGCAACAAGAACAACTGTCAGTATATTTACCATCACTGTCGCTATGGCAGTAATAGGTAGAGAGATATACTACGTAAGAATCCTGCAAGTGATAACATTAGCCCCTTATACAATAACACAATAAACAACGCTGTGCATAAGTTTTATATTGTGAGCAGTGTTGCCAAGAGGTGTGAAAAAAGGAGGCTAAATTGTACGTTAAAAAAATCAGAAAAGGCTGAAGGCCAAAAATTAAGGCAAGAAAAAAGATGTATATATTTTTTATTTAAATTTTTTTTATGTTCTCATTGGTTTTTGATATTTTCTTAAAAAATTGTAATAAATTTATAAATAAACGATAAAGAAAGATATAGTCGAACAAGTCCGACTATATGTATATATATATATATATATATACATACATACATATATATATATATATATATATATACAAAATAATGCGTTGATACTAACACTTATGCACGTTAAAGTGATTTTCGAAAGAGGGGCTTATGTGGGAGCTATGGTCAATTATGGATCGATTTTTGGTACAAGAATTGATACTTGTACAGAACTTCTTTACACCGAATTTGATTAAAATATTCTTACTTTTAATGCATTTTTAGTGTTTAAACTCTATTACGGTGGGACATTTTAATGGAGGCTATGTGAAATAATGAACCGATCACAACAAATTTCAATAGGCTTCGTCCTTGTACCATAAATTGCCAAATTTCATTGAATTATCTTTAAAATTGCGACCCGTACTTTGCACACAAGGTTTACATGGACAGCCAGCCGTCACGACAGCTTATGACATTTTCATATTCTTTACGACAAATTCAGCAGGTTATCAATAGTAATGAAAACTTGTGACATATCTGTGGTATTCATTTCAAATAGGAACTGAATTGTTTCCGCTGACCTTGTGCTGTATTTCATAGAATGACAGAAAAACTTTTTACTTATTAGTTACTGATATATTTAAAAAATGCCAAAGCTTTAAAAAAAACATTGTGATCCTGATGACTTTTTTCACTACAGCTTCAAAATTATAATGTCATTCCACACCACAACCTGAGTTATTAAGGCATCTTATAATTTTGGTCAAAATATTACTAGTTTTAGTCAATTGTAGGAAACGTCATTAAATCGTCCTCCTATCATCACCTACTGACTTATACCTCAAGAATCGCTTACGAAACTGTCTTCAAGATACAATTTCCAGCTGGGGAAATTAAGTTATATTTTATTTTTACATTTGATTTTGTTATATACAATAAATAATGTAGATTATGTATGATTACATATATTATGACACTAGCTTTTTTCAATATTTTTCTTGGATTGATGGAACAGTGCAAATATATTGTAATAGAAAAATTTACTAAATGGAAAGAGTACAAATATATTAAAAAAATCCAAAGATGACAAATTATTTATCAAAGTTATCGATAAATAATCTCAAGTTATAAAAAACAAAAATTAACTTAAAATTGATATTTTGAGATCAGTTCTTAAAAGTGTTGCCCACTATAAGCGATAAGCATTTTTTATTTTGATTTCAGTGCTTTGTTTTACATAATGAAATGGGCAACATTGCGTGTTTGTCTTTTTTGTATTGTTTTTCTCTATTTACTCCTCTGTATCATTCTCTGTTTCATTCTATTAAAACAACATCAATAAAATACAAAAATAGCCTGTGTCATAAAGGCTTTAAATGGACGATTCTGGAAAAATATAATTAGTAAAAACAAATAAAAAGTTATATTCTTCTTTATTAGAATACTAAAATTTTTTGCCTTTTGCAAGGCAACTTTAAGAATCAAAAAAGTTTAGAAAAAATCTAGAAGCTAAAACGGCAATTTTGAGGTTAAAAGCAAAATAAAAAGGCTACATTTAGCCTAAAAAGGCTAAACTTGCAACACTGGTTGTGAGTCACAATGTTGTTTTGTGTGTGAATTTTTTGAGGTGGCAAATTATTATGTAATATGTTGTGTTCATGTTGGTATCCATGTTTTTATTTCTCTTGTCAATTTAAATCTACTATGCCTTCAAGCATATTTTTAGAGATCACATGACGGCATAGGCAAGATTTTCTTCTTATTACTATTATTTTCCTTACCAGCAACGTTCATGTTGCTGTTCTTGTAGTTATTGACAACTAGCAGCAGCAGTAACCAACATTATCCTTACCAAATCCTTATCCTCCAACATTAACACATATTTATTGTATTTATAAGCTATAACTGTGGCAACTGCCATTACAATTGTGACATGGTATCTGGTTTTTAATCTGTAAATATTATTAAAGGAAAAAATCATTTAGAAAGTTTTAAAATAAGCACTGTGTTTTATTTCTCTGCTTAAGAGTAAAGTATTTTCTTATCTATCATTTGCATAGATTAAATACAATCAATATTATTAATGAAAAAAATTTTATGGAAATTTAATATTTAATATTATTTTCAACTAAAATTATTAGTTTTTAGGAATATGGTTTCTCTCAAGGCATTCCATTATATATTACTTGCGAAATATCGAACATAAAGATGTCAAATATGGTATTTAGTGATGATATAATTTCAATAATATAAATAAATAAAATATGTTGCTTCTCCAAAATTGCAGTTTCTTTCCATCCGATTAAAATACTTGTAAGAAAAAGTAAAACAAGATAACAAAAATTATTTTCAATAATTTTTCTCCAGATAACTTTAAATTAAAATATCTTTGTGAAATATATCAGATTAAATATCTCTATAAGTTCAAACCTAAAGGTAAGAAAAAAAAGTTTCTTTTTAATATAATCGAGTTGGGCATAATCGTAGATTTTACTTTACGATTAATGTTTGAATTAGGAGACAACAGCTGAAGCACTAAACAATTGTTCATTTGTAACTTGGAACAATTTATTAGCAAAAATTAATACTTAAGACTAAATTTAAATCAATTGTTTTTAAAAATTAATAAAATAACAAAATTTTGGCTGAAGCAATATAACTTGCCAAAATTTTGTACGAAAAATACGGGTATGTGATGAAAATCGATTTCAAAAACGAAACGAATTGATATCGAAAAAATGTGTGATGTATTTATTTTTTCGTTTTCTGTATTGATGAAAATTACCGTAAACTCACTTTTTAATAGATTTTATTAAAAAATTTTAAGTGTTCAACGAAAATTGTTTCCTTAGTTTTCAATATTGCTATATATCGTAAAGGGAAAATAAAGCATTGTTCCAAACATTTCCTTAAAATCGATCGAAATTCAACACAACTTTTCAAACCATTCGATTTAAAAATGATCGATTTCTATCACATACCTGAAAAATATTTTAATGTGCCTAATATTAAATTTATTCATATGAGCGTATGAGTGTTATTCCAAAATTATAGTTAGTATACGCCCCTATAACTAACCCTACACAGTGGGCCCAATCAAAAATTTTGGTAATAACTCAGTGTCTCCTAAATTACTGGTCGGATAAAATTGAAATTTATTGGAGAGTTGTAGAAGTGGACCAGTGTTGCCAGGAGGTGAGAATAAAAGAGGCTAAATTGAACTTTTTAAAAGCTCAAAAAAGGCTAAATGTCCCAACAAATAAGGCCAGAAAAAGTTTTTTTTAACATAAAAACTTATTTTTTTCTTTTTAATAGTTTTAAATATCTCATAAAAATATTGTAATAAGTTTATTAATAATACCAGAACGAACAATAAAAAAAAATAAATAAAAATAAAAACCAAATTATATATATAATTTTTTTTTTTTTTTAAAGTAAAACTCCGTCTACTTTTCCAAAATTTATAACATGTTTAATGGATATAAATATAGACCTATTCACCAACTAACTCACATATAATTATTGGTCATTTTAACTATGATAATGTTTTGAGGACATTATATTATCTGACAACTCGTGTCAAAACTTGCAAAATTCAATATTTTATAATATTTTATTGTGCATTTCCATAAGTACGTATACGTAACACACAATCAGTGTTTCTAGAAGCCGAGAAAAAAGGGACTAAATTCAATTTAAAAAAAGGTTAAGAAATACTAAATGTCCCAAAAAATAAAGCCAGAAAAAATTTAAAACTTTATCTTTAATTTAAAAACTTATTTTTTCTAGTTCTCATTAGTTTTTTTTTAATTTTTAAAGATATTGTAATAAATTTATAAATAAAATATAGAACATTAGTATTAGTATTAGTATTAGTATTAGTATTAGTATTAGTATTAGTATTAGTATTAGTATTAGTATTAGTATTAGTATTAGTATTAGTATTAGTATTAGTATTAGTATTAGTATTAGTATTAGTATTAGTATTAGTATTAGTATTAGTATTAGTATTAGTATTAGTATTAGTATTAGTATTAGTATTAGTATTAGTATTAGTATTAGTATTAGTATTAGTATTAGTATTAGTATTAGTATTAGTATTAGTATTAGTATTAGTATTAGTATTAGTATTAGTATTAGTATTAGTATTAGTATTAGTATTAGTATTAGTATTAGTATTAGTATTAGTATTAGTATTAGTATTAGTATTAGTATTAGTATTAGTATTAGTATTAGTATTAGTATTAGTATTAGTATTAGTATTAGTATTAGTATTAGTATTAGTATTAGTATTAGTATTAGTATTAGTATTAGTATTAGTATTAGTATTAGTATTAGTATTAGTATTAGTATTAGTATTAGTATTAGTATTAGTATTAGTATTAGTATTAGTATTAGTATTAGTATTAGTATTAGTATTAGTATTAGTATTAGTATTAGTATTAGTATTAGTATTAGTATTAGTATTAGTATTAGTATTAGTATTAGTATTAGTATTAGTATTAGTATTAGTATTAGTATTAGTATTAGTATTAGTATTAGTATTAGTATTAGTATTAGTATTAGTATTAGTATTAGTATTAGTATTAGTATTAGTATTAGTATTAGTATTAGTATTAGTATTAGTATTAGTATTAGTATTAGTATTAGTATTAGTATTAGTATTAGTATTAGTATTAGTATTAGTATTAGTATTAGTATTAGTATTAGTATTAGTATTAGTATTAGTATTAGTATTAGTATTAGTATTAGTATTAGTATTAGTATTAGTATTAGTATTAGTATTAGTATTAGTATTAGTATTAGTATTAGTATTAGTATTAGTATTAGTATTAGTATTAGTATTAGTATTAGTATTAGTATTAGTATTAGTATTAGTATTAGTATTAGTATTAGTATTAGTATTAGTATTAGTATTAGTATTAGTATTAGTATTAGTATTAGTATTAGTATTAGTATTAGTATTAGTATTAGTATTAGTATTAGTATTAGTATTAGTATTAGTATTAGTATTAGTATTAGTATTAGTATTAGTATTAGTATTAGTATTAGTATTAGTATTAGTATTAGTATTAGTATTAGTATTAGTATTAGTATTAGTATTAGTATTAGTATTAGTATTAGTATTAGTATTAGTATTAGTATTAGTATTAGTATTAGTATTAGTATTAGTATTAGTATTAGTATTAGTATTAGTATTAGTATTAGTATTAGTATTAGTATTAGTATTAGTATTAGTATTAGTATTAGTATTAGTATTAGTATTAGTATTAGTATTAGTATTAGTATTAGTATTAGTATTAGTATTAGTATTAGTATTAGTATTAGTATTAGTATTCTAGTTGTTTTTTATTATCCAAA
The DNA here is from genome assembly GCA_932274085.1 of Protocalliphora azurea. Lineage (NCBI taxonomy): Eukaryota > Metazoa > Arthropoda > Insecta > Diptera > Calliphoridae > Protocalliphora > Protocalliphora azurea. The sequence goes on from OW026520.1 coordinate 125,761,537, forward strand.
TCTTGAGCCGCAACATAAAATTTTTTTTAAATATAAAAAATATAGATTTTTTCTTCGAATAAATATACAAAAATATTTAAATGAATGATTCTATAAAAATAAAATTAGTAGTAGTTTATAATAAATTATTTTTCTCGTTAATAAAATAGTGACATTTTTGAGGCAATTTTAAGAATCAAAAAAAGCAAAATAAAAAGGAGAGATTTAGCCTTAAAAAGGCTAAATTGGCAAGACTGCACACAATTATACTGGTGCTTGCCAGTTTTGTAACGAGATAATATTTATAAGATTAGATTAAGTTTATGCAACATGGTTTGTATTTTAATTTATTTTTTAAACAATTTTTGAAGCGACGAAAGTTATACAATACAAAAGAAATATTAAGTAGTAGAAATATAATCAATAAATTAAAAAAATTAAAATTCAAACATAAATATATTTTTACCTGCAAGAAATATCTTAGGTGAGTAAGCTTGGTTTTTCTTAACGTGGCCAATCGCTTTACAGGAATATAGAAATGTTTGAAATCGGACTTGATTTGTAGAAGTTACGATTTTTGAAACTTTTATATACTAGAGGTGGTAAATTTTTTATACCCTGTAGTTTATCTCGTATTATTACAGAGTATATTAATCTATAATTTTTTTATACATTTCATTTCGATCCAATCTTTAGTTCAGTGGATACAGCTTTATTACCAAAATTGTTGCTATTGGCGCCACTGTTCCTTGATAGTGTTCAGGAAAAAATTATCATAACTTTCAAAATTTGATACGATATGAAATAATGGGTAAAATAATCTTAGTATAACAACAATTTTGGCAGATTGATAACATATTTATGAAAAATATATATTGCAGGTTGGTGTCCTTACTCCGATTCACAAAATAATTATTAAAACTTTTTAAGGACACATGATAAATAGTTACATGGGGAATTATCTTTTTACGTTTACCTTTAAGAAGTAGACTTTAAACTTCAAATGGTTTTTATTTTTTGACGCATTTTTGTTAACAAACTTGTTGGAGTAAAATAACAAGAATGGTTCCATGTGATACCGACAAGCACATAAGCTTAAAAAATCCAAAAAAAGTGTTTGAAAATAACAAGCTTTTTTCTTTCTTTTGTTTTCTGTAATAGCTGAATTTAGCATATGTATCCAATTCCTCTAATGTAAACTAGTGTAAACACTTGTAGAAATAGGTCAGCTTGTGTTCAAGAAATGTGTCGTTAACCAGTGTGAAATTATATTGTAGACAAGTGGTGAAATTTTTTACAATAAAATAAAAAATGAAGGTCTATTTTTCTTGTAAATATGAATCGTTTGGAATGTGCCTTCAATAGCAGCGCTATAGGGAGTGCCTTTTCCACGAGGCCCACTCATAGCATAATTTCAATAAAGCTAAAGTATCGCGTGATCAAAAAAGGTTTCCAAGTTACATTTTAAAATCGTTGTGGTACGATAAAATATTAAATTGTAAATTTTACATTTTATGTAAAATTATATTTATAATAAGTACATCTATTCTGTTTGAGTTAAAAAAAAATTCATAAAAAGTATTCATGACCTAAGATTGCGGTGTCTTTAATGATTCATAAATCATTGAAGTACACCCACGGCGCTAATTAAAATCGGTGAAAATTTGTAGCAATCTATAGTTGTTATTATAGCTTATATCGATATCAAGTGGCGCTCAAATATAATTACATATTTGAATTTAATGCAACTTTTAACATTTTTGGGTGTGTATTTTTGTCATTGAAAAATTTATTTCATAGTTGTATATCTAATATATAAAAATTTTTATTTATAAGCATTATTTAAGGATTTTATATTTTATTATTACTTTTTTATTAATTAAATGCAACAAAAACATATCAAATACCTATGTACACTTTGCTCTTTTGCTCTATGTTCTAAAGGGAGGTTGAAACAGATTTGTGGTCGCGATTATGTTCAATAACGTAAAACTTACTTAATATGTATTATACATACGTCTGTGTAGGTTACATATATGTATTTATTATTGATATCGGATTTAAAGTAGAATCTTTACAATATTTTTAAACTTCTGAAATTTAACTACCATCTCGACCATTAATATCATCCGAAAGAAAGATTTTTGATTGTCATATTTTAAAAATATATCAAAAGATTTTATAAAGAAATAAAAAAGAGAAAATCTAATTTGAGTAATGAAATGCTAAGAAATCAGTATAATTAACAATATCGTAACTCTCTTAATTTGTATTTTAGATATATTGATGTAGATTACATACGTGCGGTAATTTTTTTGTTTCATTAAAGTCAGCTAATATTATTACTAAATAAAGTTGATGTGCCATTACAAAAATTATCAAATGCCTTTGAACCCCAAAAGTAAACGAGTTTGAAGAATCTCTACACTTTAAACTTATTTTCTTATTTCATAGTACTTTTTTTGACACCAACATTTGTTCATCTTCATAAACAAAAGTACATACAATTGTTGTGGCTACCTTTATAAAGAAATTTTTTGAAATATAACTGTGTTCACCACACAGTATTAGTGTGGTTTTCATTACTTTTTATTCAGCTAAATTTCAATTTTTCTATAAAAGTAAATGTTATACTAAACTAGTGTGAATTTTTCGTTCATTAAATTTTACACCAATTGCATTATAGCCTTCACAACCTAGAAAAAAACTAGCATTTTGTTCCAAAAAAGAACATTTTCAACACTGTAAAAGTAAGTGCATGTTTTGTACTTTTTGGAAGTTATTAATAATTACTTTCAAAAAAGTGAAAATAAATGTATTTTTAGCAGTAAAGCAAATTTTATTAATTTTGAAGAAAATTAAAATTACGCAAATTTAAAAGTATTTTTATAAAATTTTTTTAAAGCTAAAAGAGAAAAAAAATTAAAACATGTTATTGTTTAGCACGTTAAATTCCATCTAATCCATCTAATATATTTGCGTTTAAAGAAGAATACAAATTATTATTCATTTTTTTCCCACCAATGGATCTACATTTAATTTTAGATATATATGGGTATTTTAACTCAATTGTGAATAAAATCAATATTTGTGCACCAATTTTGATGATATAAGGCTTATTTTATTCATAGTATTGTCAGCTATTTTCACTCCGAAACTATTGGGCAAATAAAAAATAATCTTAAGATGACCTGAAGACTATTTTCGTTTGGAATTTTTTACTATTTCAGTTGTTAAAATTTTTTACTATTTCAGTTATTAAGTTATGGTAAAATATACTCGTATATTATTCCCCTTCCCCTTATTAAGGAGAAGGTATTAAACATGCCCATAAAAAAAATTACAACATGATTGAAAAAACTGAAAGCAAATAACTTTTTCTATAAAAAATTTTACTCCTAAAATAAAAAAGCATGTTACTCATATTCACTCATACAATTAAATTTATGATAACGAAAACATTTTAAAATTTAAATAAAATTTTTAATTTAAATCCATGTGATTTTATTGAAATTTATCCTGAAACCCCAACAATTTTTATCCTTTTTTTTAAATTACATTTATGGAAAGACAAATAGAATTTTAATTTTCTTTAAACGATTTTAATTTGAGTTGAATGACTGTATGTGTATGTATGTATGAGTAATTGTTATAATTTTTTATTTCCCTTTCTAGTGCTAACATTACATTTTACTGGTTTGTTTTTAATTTATTTTTGATCCGTATGTCTGTTGCGATGTTTGTTTTGCATCACAGTTTGACGCAAGTGAGAGGAATATTGTGAGTTTGTAACAGTTATACGGGTATACTATCGAATGATTCCATATTAAAACGGACAAAAAATAGCCATTAAAGGATTTGACATCTCCAATTTAAATTAAATTTACTACTTACATTGGCTAATTCAAATGCGACCTTTTCAATTTATATCAAAAGTTCATAAGTCAAAGTTGGACTTATAAAAGTAAAAATATTATATCCCAAAAAAAACTGTATTTATAAAAATCTTGAAAAATATATAAAGGGTGGTTCGAAATGCTTTTTGTCATTTTTTAAACGCTATAAAAGTGACCAGTTTTTGTACTATGAAAAAACTAATGATAACCAGTTAAAGGCAAATATCCAAATTTTCACCAAAATAAAAACTGATGTTGAGTTTTTATCCGCTTTGGAATAATTTGCCACTTTGTCTCATAACCTCAGTTTTTAATTTGGACACATACTAATGTATGTGCCACACAGAGGTTTTCAGGTAAATTAGAAATGTTTTTACAATATTTTTAAGTATGAAGTTATACTAAAACCTGATTTATTTAGAGCACAAATTTTCCTTAAATGGTTTAGTTATAGCGAAAATATATATCAACATCTTTAGTATCAAAACTACACTAATTTTTGGGAGCATATAACCCATATACTACAATCTATACTATAATATTTGACAATTTATAGCGTTATATAATTTTAGTTATTTCTGGCTATCATTAATTGATATAAATTGACTTGGTTATCTCTAAATTCCGTCATTTAGAAATTATCCGTAACATATCAAATAAGCAATCGAGAGGATACTAGCTCTTAAAAAAAAATATGTCCAAATATATCTTGAGGCTTTGAATTGCTCTAAATAACACAAAATTTTGGACTATCATGCTCACAATAATTTCTGTGTACCAGGTTTTCCAATACTTCATAATTTATTGATCAATTATGTTCAATATTTGGAAAGTATTCAGATGGTCATTTATTAATATGCATACAGTATATACAGTTTTTAATTATTATAGTTATTTCATGATTATATTTTAGTTCAATTTTGTGCAAAAATTAATTTCCCCACAAATATAAGAAATAGAAAATTCAATATACTTGATAATTAATCATTCAAACATACAATTAGTTAGAATGAACTACTTTTCTCCATTTAGTAGTCAAATTTATTGCAAATTTCGAATACATAATTCTTTCTTCCAAATGTACATGTAAGAATTATAATTGGCTCCATTTTAAATTAAACCACAATTTTTATCCAAAAAAATATCCAACATTTTTTTCTCCCTAATCCCTTTTTGTTATAACTTAATAAATACGACTCCTATCAGTATAATATTTTACATAAATATTACTTGGTTGTGTAAGAATTATGAAAATATATTTACTAGATTCTGAATTATTTCATTTTGAAAGTGACAATTCGGATCATTCCTTAATATTGATAATATACTTGTCTTTAAAATGATAAAACAAGTTAGAAAGGTATAGTTGGTCAAGTCCGATCATATGATACTCTACACCACATAAAAATTCGGGGAGGGTCTTGTATGGGATCTGTGGCCAATTTTGGACCGATACTTGAATTAAATGTACTGTATAATTTTATTAAACATACATATACATTATATTGTGTTGATATTTGCATTTATATTGAATCTATATTCCCATATGAGGACCTTATATGAGAGCTATGCGTAATTATGGACCGATTGTTATAAAACTTGGTACTGTAATTTATATATGTGTATCAAATTTCATCAAGATATCTTTAAAACTGCGACCTGTATGAAATTAAAACCTGAGATCTACCTTCTATATTTTAGAAGTTATTAGCACTCAAAAAAGGATACTGTTGTGAAGTTTTTCGCTTTTTTTATTTCTCAAAACATCAAAGGGGCCAAAGGGGCCTTGAGAATAAAAGTTTATGATTTAAGAAATACTTCAAATAGCCCATGGTTTCAAAGAATTTCATTTCACTGTTTGTTTTGACATGGAATCTCTCTATGAGTATTACTTGTAAGTGTTAGTGTGTATGTATGCGAGATTTTCTCATTTATTATTTTGTTTTTATAATTGCAGTAATTAAAATAAAAAATTAAAAAAAAAACATAATGATATTAACCAAATACGCAACAGGGAAAAACGGAATTTTAAATTGAATTTATTAAAAAAATAAACAAAAAATTTTAAATTTATTAAAAAAAATCTAGCCAGACACATACGTACGTATTAGACAAATAATGATACAAATGATAATTTTCAAAATTAGGTGCTGAAATTTTTCCAGAATTTGTCTTTTAAGAGGTAAAATTTAAAGATAAAATAATTATATAATTCTAGGCACATTCAAATTTAATTTACATAATTTTTAAATTCTTGTTAAAAAGCATCAAAACATTTTTCTATCTGAATTGGATTTAGTTATTACGGCAATTAAATGATATTTGTTTTTATGGCAATTAAGTCATTGTTGACTACTAAAGCACATTAATTATTAAATAATTTAGCTCTTATTTTTGCTTCAAAAAAAGTACCATAATGATGTAAAGTTAATGGCTATAATAAAATATAAACATAAATGTTTTTTCATTTGTGTAATTAGAGATTTTATTTGATGCTACCAATAATAAACTTTCATAAATATACTAAAAAATATAACATTTAGAAAATGATGGTCAGTCAAGTGGAAAATATGAGGGCATAAGGTAAAAAATAATAATGAATATAACGTTTATATATAAAGTAAATAAATTACATTAACCAACAACCAAATGTCCTAAAAAAGCTATTAATGAATCTGGTAATAGTACATAAAGTTTTAAAACTTAATAAAATAAAAAAATAAAATAAATTAAAAGCGTAATAAATTACCTCTGAAAAAACAACGGTGATTAGCTAAAACTTATTATGGAAACCTAATAATATTATTATTTTTCCATTTATTTGACGAACGTAGGAACTAAAAAATAAAAAAAATATAATAAAAAATGAGATTTTTGAATTAATATATCAAGATTTTCCTTCTGTTAAAATATCATGTACACACCTTTAATGGTCACAGATTAAGAAGAAAATATTTTATTAATTTTTCTCTTAAAGTAAATGGAATTTGAAAACTAGTAGATGGGTAATGGTGGACCACGACATCAAAGGATGCCGCCGCCGCTTTTCCAATTGGAATGTGTGTGTATCGATGACCTAGTAAGTATACTTGTAATGGGCATTTCCAATTGGAATGTGTGTGTTGTGAGAGTGAGAGAGAATAGTTATTTGGTGTGAGAGAGTATTGTCATGTGGATTTGTGTGTGTTAAGGTTTTGAGGATTGATTTTGTGTGTGATGGAAGAAAACCAGTTTTAGTGTTTAGATAGAAAAAGGACACCTGTTGTGTTTTAAAGATCAAGGTGGTTGAAATGTGTGTTTTCCTCGTTCGTGATTGGTGGTTGGTTTTATGTTGGCTATGGCGGAGATAATTTTTTATATTTTTGTTGGTGTGTTGGTGTTAATTTTTCTATGATTGTTTACTATCTATAGATCTTTCTGGATGGGATTTTGTAACCTAAAATATTTGTATTTGTTGTGAGAGAGTATTGTCATGTGGATTTGTGTGTGTTAAGGTTTTGAGGGTTGATTTTGTGTATGATGGAAGAAAACCAGTTTTAGTGTATAGATAGAAAATGGACACCTGTTGTGTTTTTTTAAAGATCAAGGTGTTTGATATGCTATGATAGAAATATTTTAATATTTTTGTTGGTGTTTTGGTATTAATTATTCTACGAATGTTTACTAGCTATAGATTTCTCTTTTCTGAATGGGATTTTGTAACGTAAAATATTTTGTTGGAGGAATATTTGTTGAATCGTATTCCAATTGAATTTTCTACTTGTATGTGAAGGTATAATAAGCAGCAGTGAATTTCATTGACTTTGATATTTTTAGGAAATATTTATGAAATCGTTTGTGAAATGTGTATGCGGTGGATTAGTATCTATGAGTTTCATTGGTTTTAGTTGTTATTTTTCAAAAATTTATATAAGTAATTGGGATTTTTGAAATATGTTTGTAAGAGAAAAAAAGACAATGAGTTTTAGTTTTATTTATTTATTTTATTGATAAAAAATTTGTAATATGTTTCTATTAGATGTATTACATTATCTTTTTTTAATTCAAATTTAATACAATCACACAAAATGTTTGATCTACAATCGCAAATGTTGCATATCGTAGGGCAGTTGATAAAATGTTTTCCATGAACAGAGGTAAGTAACTCCATATTTTCATATTCGTCTAGCATTCCTTTAAAATAGCTTATCATGTATAAATGTTCATCAAATATGCTCTCTTGAAAATCATATACAAATTTCTCTATTATATTTCTGTAAGTCATTTTCTTTAAAAAGATGTTTTTCCTCTTTATTCTTTCTTGTCTTCTCATTTTCAACTGCTTTCATTCGACTTGTATGCTACTATTTAAACAATATCCGTTTAGATCCTAAAACATGAATGATCATGATTTTTGATTTTATAAAATGAGCAAGTTTATGAGTGGAATAATTAATTCAAATGCCAAAAAACCATTCTTCTTTTTATTATTATTCTTTGTATTATTTGAAACATGTACATACATACATAAGTATTGATCATATAAAATATGTTGACATGACATTTCAAGACAGCAAACCAAAAACCTAAAGGTGAAAACAGTAAATAATATTTTTTACAAGATTTATGAAAATTAAAAAAGGGTTTCATAATTAAAAATTTTATCTTGTATACCATAAAAAGCAAACCACGAGACATTTATGACTTCCTTTGTTAAAAAAGTCTATGTCAACCTGTAGAATTAAAAAATGAGGTTTGATCAACTTTAGTTTATTTTCTAACACTTTCCTTAATGTCATACTGTTAACATTGAAGAAATGTATTTTCGTATTTTAGTCATTTGTAGTATTATTTAAGCGCTCTATGTAAACATTTTCTAACCTATTATTACTATTTTCCCCCAATTAGTATATTATACCATTCCGTAGTGTTAATATATGTCCAAAAATTTAAAAAAAAAATTAAACGCGAAGTTTTATTTCATTAAACCAAAGTGAAAAAAAAGTGAATTATACGAAAAATAATTGAAATTTTAATAAAAAAAAATAATACTAATAATAATAAACAATAAATAATAATGGCTCCAGTATCCTGCTCAATTTGTGGAATCAAATCCAGCAACGCCAATATGCTCAAGGCTCATCGCTCCCTTCATTGTGACATATGCAAAAAGTGGTTCATGTCCCATTTAAAACTGAAGGAACACATGAATGTCGAACACGGAACCTCAATAGAAAATTCCATTACCGATCAGCATGAAGCATGTCCAATTTGCGATAAAAGTATTAAAAAAACAATTTTGAAGGCCCACATAAACCTACATTGTCCCATTTGTGCCAAAGTTTTCATGAGTACAAGAAAACTTATTGAGCATAAAGATACCCACAACAACCCCACTCCTTCTACATCATCAACAAATAGACATTGCAAAGAATGTAATGAAATGATTCCAATTTCCTCTTACAGCTCTCACAAATCAACATAAAGAAAATTGTGAGGCAATGATCATTAACGAAAAGTTAACTGTGAGAAATAGTGCTTTCAATGGACGTATTGAAGCATATTCGTTCTTAAACAGCAAGGAGGAACTTCTGATGCCAGAGGAATTTTTCAATTCCGCAAAGGATGTTGTTATTGATCAAATGAGGGAATGTATTGCAAAACATACTCTCTTTAAAAGTAATATGGAATTATTATGTGACTACATGAAGACAATTAATGATGACATAATAATAGCACCAATGGCTCATATCGCAAAAATGACTTTGGTAACTATGGCCGATGACATCAGAGAAATATTTACAAAGCATGCAGATGAAATTGTCACAAAAATGGGAGAATTCCAGGAGAGAGATAGTGGATGGACACTAATAAAAATAAATTCTCTGGAAATCAACATAAACAAAGTGAGTCTAATAAGAGGATCCCAATTCCCACTACCAAAGAAAATAAGTAAAAAGGGATCATGCATTAATGTAGAAAACAGAGACGTTTACTGCTTCAAATGGACTTTGGTTGCAGCTTTATATGAGGGATTGAATATGAGGCAAAGGAAAAATTGCAATGCCTACAACATTAATATTGAGAACCCCATAATATCTATTGGTGAGCACATACTAAATTTTGAGGGATTAGAATTCCCACTATCTTTAAAAAATATTAAAAAATTTGAGAAAAAAAATTCGGTGAGCGTCAATGTTTTCGGCTTCGATGGCACATCCATTGTTGTACCATATTATATAACAATAGAAGAAAAATCTACACATGTGAACATGCTCTTGCTGCACTCTGATGAGAAATATCATTATGTTCTGATAACTGATCTCTCAAAGTAAGTTTTTTTATTATTATTTTTTTTTATGGTTCTAATTTAATAATTATTTTTTTTTTCTTTTAGACTAATTCGGTCTAGTATAACATCGCATAGCAACAAAATTTTAATTTGTAATATGTGCTTATATTACACTCACAATGAGCATTCTCTCAATGAACACAAAAAGAAAGATTGTGGAGAAAAAGTTGTGGAAATGCCCAAGCCTGAGAATGCTGAAATAAAATTCACAAACCACCAAAAACAAATCGATGTCCCATTCTTCATTTATGCTGATTTCGAGTCCATTTTGGAGAAAAGAAATGATATAGTGAGTAGAAATATAGTAAATATACAAAAGCACATTCCATGTGCTTTTAGTTATAATATTAAGTGTAGTTTTAAGAACGAAAATAATAAGATGAGGTATTATTTAGGAGAAAATGCCTCTAAAAATTTTGTTGAACAAATAGTTAAAGATTCAACTGACATTTATATTAATCATTTGTCAAAAGTAAAGCTGATGATAATGACACCAGAAGAAATTGACGTTTTCAATAAGTCAATAATGTGTCACATTTGTCAAAAACTTTTAAATAATGATAAAGTAAGAGACCACTGTCATCTCACTGGTAACTTCCGCGGAGCTGCTCATAATGAGTGTAATTTAAAGTGTAAGACTCCAAAATTTATACCAGTAATTTTTCATAACCTTTCTGCATATGATATGCACCTGTTTTGTAAAGATCTTTCCACAATAAAAAATGCTAGTATAAAAGTTATTCCACAAAATAAAGAAAGATACATTTCCCTATCTGTATTTGTTAAAATAGATAGTCATAGAAACTTTGAGATAAGATTTTTAGATTCTGTCAGGTTTATGGCTTCCAGTTTAGACACTTTAGCTAAAAATCTCGATATAAAAGATTTTAAGAGTGTTCGAGAAAAATTCAATAACGAGGATAAATTTAATCTCATTAGAAGAAAGGGGGTATTTCCATATTCATATATGGATTCTTTTGCTAAATTCAATGAAAGCCTAGCAGAGAACATTTCTTTAATATATTAAATAACGAAGAATGTAGTGAGGTTGAATATGAGCATTCGCAAAGAGTATGGAGAGAATTCAATTGTAAGACTCTAATTGACTACACCGAGCTTTATCTGAAATCAGATGTACTTCTTCTAACAGATATTTTTGAAAATTTTAGAAAGATTTGTAAAAGTATTTATAATTTAGATCCTTGCAATTATTATACTGCACCTGGTTTATCTTGGGATGCAATGCTCAAAACAACAAAAATCTCACTAGAATTATTTACAGATAGGGAAATGTATCTTTTTATACAAAATGGAATAAAAGTTGGTTTAGTTCAATGTTCGAAAAGGTATTCCAAATCAAACCATAAATATATGGACAATTTTGATGAGCAGAAACCATCAGAATATTTAATGTATTTAGACGCGAATAATTTGTATGGCTGGGCAATGTCCGAATACCTTCCTTCTGGAGATTTTCAATGGGTACATTTTGAGAACTTTGATAAGTTTGATGTTTCAAATATATCAGATTCATCAGAATATGGATACATTTTAGAAGTAGATTTAGAATATCCTGACTCACTCTACGATTTACACAATGACCTTCCATTTTGTCCACAAAATAAAACTCCAAATAATTCCAAGTGTAAAAAATTAATTGCAGATTTATATAATAAGTATAATTATGCGATACACTATAGAGTTTTAAAGCAATGCATTGCAAATGGTCTAGTTTTAAAAAAGATTCATAGAATTTTACAATTTAGACAATCTGCATGGTTAAAAACATATATAGATTTGAATACTATCCATAGAACAAATGCTAAAAATAATTTTGAGAAAGATTTTTTCAAATTATTAAACAATGCTGTTTACGGGAAGACAATGGAGTGTGTAGACAAAAGAAAAGATATTCGTATTGCTACAGAGTGGGAAAACACAAATAAAAATCATTTAGGCCTTCGATCATTAATATCCAAACCAAATTTTCTAAGTTTATCAAAATTTAATGATACAATGTACGCTGTTGAGTTGAAGAAAATGAATCCCTATTATAATAAGCCCATTTACATTGGGTTTACAGTGTTAGAGCTATCAAAATGGAAGATGTATGATTTCCATTACAGCTACATGAAACCCAAATTTAGGGAAAACCTCTCCCTCAACTATATGGACACAGATTCATTTATTTATTCTATTATAACTGAGGATTTTTATGCTGACATTCGCGGTGACATTGATTCAAATTTTGATACTTCAGAGTATTGAAGGATGAAAATAAGGGGGGCATCATGACAGAATTTGTAGGTTTGCGCTCTAAAATGTACTCACTTTCGACTATTAATGCGGCAGAGATTAAAAAATCCAAAGGTGTTAAAAAATCTGTTATAAAAAGACTTACATTAAACGATTATAAAGATTGTTTATTTGAACAAAAAACTGTTACAGATGAAATGGTATTGTTTAGATCAAAAGCTCATCAGTTGTACACACAAAAATTACATAAGGTAGTACTCACCCATACAGATGATAAAAGAAATATTATGGTAGATCGAGTACAAACTCGTGCTTGGGGTCATTACAGAGATAGAATTAATTCTGATATGGAAATTGAATATCTAAAAAAAAAAAAAAATTATATTGGTAGTTGTATGTGAGATGACAGTGGTCGAGAATATAAATGAAAGAAAAACAATTTGTAAATATTGATATAAAATTTTTTATATTTTATTTCATAAATTTTTTAAATTTAAGAAATTTTGTAAAATATCTAATTAAACATAAGATAAAATACCTAGTATATATATTTTAATTTATTTTTAAGTATTAGAAAAAAAAAAAAAAAACAATGTGATATATGTAATAAGAAAATTATCAATAAAATAAAAAAATAAAAAAAAAATAAAAATATTTTATTATTTCAAGAAGGATTTTATTTTTATTATTTCAAACAGGATTTTCTTTTTCAAGTAAAATAGCATTTCTTAATGCACAAACTCCATGGTTATGATAACTAAAACAAATGGTTTCGGGGTATTTCATCTCCAATTGTCGAAAATTAATGCATCCGTAATCTTCAATGTTAAATACTTCTTGCTCTAGTATTTTTTCCAACCAGATTTTCTTTTCGGCACCTTTAACATATACATCAGAATATTTTGCATTCGATCTTAAAAATTTACGAACACTTTTAAATGATATGAATCCATCATTCCAATTAAGATGATGGAAATGCTTCATTAACCAGTTAGCTTGCTTTTGTTTCTGTAGTGAGAGAGACTTAAAAGGGAATGGCGGTTTTATAATGAAATTAATGTACTCCTTAGAATTGAAAACCATTGCAATTTCTTTTGCAATAAAGTTGTTAGAATTGAATTTGAATCCTTGCAAGTCAATGAAAATTGTGTTTGTCATTATTTATATTTTATATGAATTTTCGAATTTTTCCTCGAAGTGGTGTGTATTCAATTATTCTATCATGAATAAGAATACAATAAGCTGATGTGTTTGCTGGAATATTTGTAGCAGTTTCAAATTCAATTTTTATATCAATTGGTCCGCTATTGACACTTTCGTTTTGATGACTAACATCAACTACTATTATGGGAGCATTATTTTTAAACTCTTGTGCATTGAGAAGAGGTTGATGATCTTTCATATAATAGTTTTGTTGAAATCTTACATACATATCATATAGAATAGCATAACGTTCATTTCTGAATTTAATATTAAGGTCGTCATATGGATAAGATTCTGAGTTTAAATGCACTTTCAAATTAGTTAGATCACAATGAACAAATTTCTTTTCATTTTGAAAAGCAATCAAAACGAAGCGAGGGCGCTCTCGATTTGCAGCTAGTTTAACATTCCATACATGATTACTTCCTGTATTTAGTTGTGGATTAATATGACAATCCCAACTTCGAAATGCTATTGGTATAGAAGCACCACTGTTTATTATTTTTATCATATTCAATTTACTAAAATCAGATAGTTGGACATGAGGAATTCTCCAAGATATATTGGAAATTTTCATTTTCGCCTTTTCAGTAGAAATAGTTGAATAAACAAGATTTTCATCATTCTTATTACGCAACAGTATCAGCTCATGTTTTCCATTTAATATGATTTTATTATAGTCCTCAGCAAATCCCAAAAATATTTTAAGTGGCACATAAAAGTTAAAATAACCATTCACGAGATCTATGTCATCAATTTTGTGCCAACCGGCATTTTGCATTACACTACTATCAGTTGGTGATAAAGAAATAAAATTTTTTATAGTACTTGAGATTCCTAAGTGTCTTGTATGATCAATTTCAATGCCATTTAGTTCATAACGAATTTCATCAAATAGGTATGCAACAAAATTATTTTTTAATTTGAAGTTGGATGTAGAAGGAACTAATTTTGTGTTATTGGCATCTTTCACGAATCCTTCAACATAAATGAAACTTTCAGCGGGTAATACATACAAATCCTGGTTTTGTATTGAAATTCGAATTTCATCGTTGTTGTTGTAGGATTGTAGATATGGAGTGTATGTGTGGTAATCTTTTTTAATTATATTCTCATCTGATACAGGTTTTTCCAGAACATCTATTATTGAACTCATGGTCTCTTCAATTTAAAATTCAATGATTTTAGAAATTCTTTATTTGCTGGTGTTAATTTTAAATGTTGAAACGTTTTACTCTTGTTTACTTTAGTTTTCTCCGATGTGTTGGAATTATGTGATATTTTATTTTTAGATATATTATTGCTATAAATTATCTTTATTTGGACGGTTTCAAATATATTCGAATTGTAATTTCCTCTCTTCGGAAATTGATTAAATCTCCGTGCTGATCAACTACTCTTAGAGTGAGAGAACTTATCTCTCGACAGTTGATTGGCAAATAAAAGAGATTCCTGGGAATCTCATCAATTTTATATCCTGGAGGGACATTAATTGCAAACTCGTGCAAAGTGTGTGACTGAGAATTATTCATGTAAGTGTTGACTGCAAATTTACCTTCAACACGCATGATATTTACTTTAAAAATATTTACTGGAAGGTCGGAGTAGTGATCTTCATTAGGAGATAGGGTCTTTTTATTAAATCCTAATAATTTTCCAATTGTATTCTCCCTATTAAAGTGTATATGATCTTTTGAGCTATATATTTTTACTTGCATTGTATTATTATTTGCTTCTATAATAATTTTATTTTTTGAACTATACCGTTTATACTGTTCTTTTATATAATCAACTATATCATTTAGTTCATAAGACCCAATTGGAATTTCAATTATATAATCCCCAATATGAAATATATTATTATATACATCTACATTAGGTATGCTATTGTATGTATGAAAATCTGTTAGAGCACATTCATATTCTCCATTTAGTTCGATAGGGGGAAAATAATTTGCTGACAACTCTGATGAGTTGGAACTTAATGTTAGTGTTATTGACATTTTGGTTGTTGGATTATAAATAAAATAATTTTGGCTTGTGTTGTGTATTAAAAATGTTTTATTTATTATTTTTTAGTATATAGACAAAATTATTCTAGTATCTTAAAATCTATAATATTTCACTTTTGGTAATCCAAGAATTATGTTGATTAGGAAATCCTAGCCATTTTACAAATGCCTTCTCTCCTTTGGTTTTTAAGATTTTTTCAACCAGGTATGTATTAGGAAATTTAGTTTTGGAAAGTTCTTCATCATAGAATCCACCTTTAATTGGATTGCCGAGATAGTCCTCCAATGTGTATGTTGTAGGATAGGTATTTTTTACGGTTTTGATTTTAAAAATCTCTGTTGTCCAATTAGGAGTATATCCTTTCTCAAATATGTGTTTATATTTACTTATACGTACATAATCTCCAACATTAAATTTAGATACTTTATATATTTTCAAATGACTATAAACTGTATTTAATAATTTTTTCTCATTTGAGGAGTTAACATTAATTGGAGCCATTTTTATTGTACGATGAACTTTTCTATTATATAAATCAATAAGATCTTTGTAAATATTCAGCCAGCGATATGAACCATTCAAGCTAAATTCTTTCCACATCATCCCTTTTAAAGTTCGATTGAAACGTTCTATTATAGATGCTTTCATTCTACTACAAGTTGAGTAATGATTGATGCTATATTTCTGCATGAGGTTTTCAAAATATTTGTTAAAAAATTCTTTGCCATCGTCAGTTTGTAAATTTTTGGGAACTCTACCCAATTTTAAAATACTATCCATTGCTTTTGCAACTTCAAGTGCAGTTTTATTTTTAAGTGCTACAGCCCAAGCAAACTTGGAAAATGTGTCAATGATATTTAATAAATATCTGTAATTTTTATTAGATTTTGAATAATTTCCCATCTCAACCAAATCTGCTTGCCAAAGGTCATCTATTCCTTTCATTACAACTCTTCTACGATTGAAATTTTTTCTGGCTTGCTTATGTAGTTCATTTACTAAGTCTCTTTTTGTAGTCATTATTAATAATTTTTATGATCACTTCCGCTGGATGTTAACAGTTGAAGCACCTTTATCTATTGCTACTACATTGAAATGTTCAAATTTATAAATTTTTTCACGTATCATTCTTATTTCTTCTTCAAATATTATTTTCATATTTATTAATATTTCACGAATTTCTTTAATATTCTCTTCTAAAAGATCTATTATCTCCTTCTTTTATTTCTCAATGTAAGATTGCAAAAACATTTTATTGACAACATCATTCGCTTCCAAAGCATTTGAAACATTTCTGATTCTCTTGTTCTGGACGTCAATGTGGTTATCTCCATCCATAAAGAAGCCCAACAATTTAGGTGCATTTTTTATTGAAATTATACCACTTGTGTCGTTAAGATAGTGACCAAATTTATCAACAGACATCGTTTTGATTGATATTATTCTATAATATTAGCTTCATGTAATTCTTCAATGATTGATACAATCTCGTTATTATGGTTGGTATGACCAGCAGCTTGTGATGCGATCAGTAGTCTAAGTCGATCTACCAACTCATTTGGATCATCCCAATATATATAGTTGGGTTTATTAAAGTTTAAATTCATCACTCCACTACCAATATAATTATTTTTTTTCACTATTTGAAGATGATGTTGCTAATATTGCGGAATTTGTTTGAGATTTTTCCTTGAACAGTTTTCCAATAATATTTCTATATTTATATGCTCTGGTTCCCTTTACTTGACCATCAGATTTATAATCTCTTTTGTACGCATTTGTGTTAATGAGAATGTTTTTATAAATTTGTAATTCTGATTTATCATAGTTCTTTGGTATTTTATGGAACATCAGTGAAAACAGACCTGGTGTTAGGGCCCATATTTGATTTTCAATAAGAATCTTATCTTCATAGAATTTAATGTTACTATTTCCAAACCGCCATTCATTATTAGAATCTTTATGTGGACCATAAAGGGTATCTAATTCATTTTTAATTTCCAAAAGTGATAAGTTAGGATAACTTTCATTACTATTAAAATTCTCTAGAGTATCTAACTGAGAGTAAAAATCATCATCTTCATCATCGTGAAATGATTTGTTTTTGTTAAACAATGCTTCTTCTACAAACTTCTTAGGAGTGCTGGCTTCTAAATTCTTCGGTGGGTTGTTCGTAAAAGTATTAATTTCGTTTTCTAATTTAGGTTCATATTTTCCAATTTGTTTGTTATTTTTTGTTCTATTAATAAAATCTTTTAAAGGTTCTGTTATAGGATTAAATGTCTCCTTCAGTTGTTCACGTGTATCTGATTCACCAATTTTTATACTGCGTATTTTTTTCTTTAAAACATTTCTTGCCTTCACCAAATTTTTTAAAATTTTCTCATTCATTTTAGTTAGATTTAGTTTTCTAACAACAACAACAGGATCTATTATCAGGTCTGATATCAGCTATCAGGTCGGATATCAGCTATCAGGTCTGATATCAGTTATCAGGTCTGATATCAGTTATCAGGTCTGGTTTCAGGTATTAGATCGGTTATTAGTTATCAGGTCTGGTATCAGGTAATTTTTGTAATGGATAAAGTGTATACTGATCTAATATGTTTAATATCTGATAGTATACTGATAATGAAATATAATATGATAATAATTTATATTGTTATGAAATAATCAAATAGCTTTCTGTACCGTCCTTTGTTTAAGTCATCATCTTTACTTATAACCAGAAATCCATACTTCTCTTTCCAACATTCTCGACAAATTTCATGAAACTTTTCATAACTCATATCACTGCCAACATGATCTCCATATATATGTCTCAAATTCATTTCATCTTGCTTAAATACAATAATCATATTAGCATTATCTCTTACTAAATGTTTTGGGATTCTTGTATAAGTTTGACTTAAATAGAAAGAATCAACATTACTATGTCTACCCATACAAAAATATGCGCGTATATTGTTTTGCTTTTCACATGCAACATCATCGAAAATCATAATTGAATTGTTTTTGGTTTCTTCAGGAGATATAACAGATTCATTATCAGAAAAAGTATAATAGCCCATTGCTTTAATCGATGATAACAGACTCTTCAAGTATTCATATTTTGGTTGATGTAAGAATTTTGAGTATAAATAGACGTTTTCAAATTTTAGTTCATTAGGACTTTCTAACAATCCAATCATAACATTAGTCTTTCCACAATTTGATGGACCTACAATAAGCGCTCGAATAGAATTCGGTAATAAAGAACTGTGCCTCATTTTCGTATTTGTATTCGTTGAAGAATCAATATTGCGAATTAAAATATTTTTATGTTGTTTTAATAAACGCATTTTTATAACTGAAAATAATAATTTAATATTGCTTTTTATTATATATAGTAAAATAAGATGGTAATAAATTCAATAGAAAAGTTATTCATCAAAGAGATGTCAATGGAAGAGGTTTGCTAAATAAAATAATTAACTCCCTGCCAATTGAACTACATCTTCCTGGTTATCAGTTTTGCGGTCCTGGAACAAAATTACAAAAACGTTTAGAACGAGGAGATAAAGGAATAAACCCTTTGGACGCTGCATGTAAATATCACGATATTGCTTATTCTAAAAGTAAAGATTTATATAATAGACATCAAGCCGATAAAATTCTTGAAAATAAAGCTTGGCAACGAGTAATTTCAAAAGATAGAGACCTTTCAGAAAAATCCTTTGCATACCTGGTTACTAACGCCATGAAAACCAAAAGAAAACTCGGTATGGGGTTGCAGAAGAAAAAGAAGAAAAATGTAAATTCTAAATATAATGGAAGAAAACTCTTCAACACAACAATAAAAATGGCAACAAAAGTTTTAAATAAAGAAAAACCTCAAGATATTAACTCGGCAATTAAGATCGCGCGTAAGATCGTCAACAATTCGTTTAAAGGAAAAAAGTCTCAAATTGTAGTACCACGTGTAATAAATGTTCCGAAAATTGGTGGAGTTTTACCTTTGATACCAATTTTAACAGCTTTAAGTGCTATTGGAACCTTATCCAGTGGAGGAGCTGCCATTGCAAAGGCAGTAAGTGCAGCAAAAAGTGCTAAACAGCAACTCGATGAGGCAAATAGACATAACAAAACAATGGAAGCTATAGCAATGGGAAAAGGTCTTTTTCTTAAACCGTATAAAAAAGGATATGGATTAATTTTTGAAGAAAAGTCAAAAAACATGTAGAAATGCTACCTAACAGACCGCTCACTGATGTTGACTTGATAAAGTTTTCATAAAATATTCCAAATTTTAGAGGAGTTTTTATGTTAGATTCATTACCAAAACGTTCAAGAAAAAAGGAAAGTGGAATAGTAAATTTGGATTCTTCTATGGGAAGTGGAACTCATTGGGTAGCATATTATAAAAACAATAAACAAGTTGAATACTTCGACAGTTTTGGAAATTTATAACCACCAATAGAATTAATTAAGTATCTTGGCAAAAAAATATTAAATATAATTATACTCAACATCAAAATTATAATTCATTTAATTGTGGACATTTATGTATTAAATTTTTACACCAAATAGCTGAAAATAAAAATAAATAAAAGGACTTTTTTTTTTTCTTTTTCTAAATCAAGATCAAATTCATATTTTTTTATTTATTACTCTATTGTTTACATTACTACTATTACTATAAATGTTTATCCTACACATTTTCACTTAATGTCCAGACGGGATATTGACCGTTGGGTATAAAATCTCCCATTTCATTGAAGGTGTTTAAAATCAGATTCTTTTCCCCTTCTCTGCACAGTCGATATATACCAGTTGATAATTCGCTTATATCTTCATCGCTCAAATTGTTATATCTGTTGGGTAGAAATATTATGTTTTCCTGCAGCTCAATGAGGATTGTCGACCCGAATTTCGTGTTCACCCTCTTCGCCTTGAATATTGGATACTTTGTCCCTTTTTTCAAATCTTTCACATGGATTGCTGACTTCTGATTCAAAGCGTTAAATTTATTGATTAGAATTGTAGCGCTATCCATTTTTTAATAAATTGAAATTAATAATATTTTATTATGATTATTAGACCCCTAACAAAATTACTATTAAAAGTATTTTGTATTAAGTAAAATTATTCTAAAAAGTTGACATTATAAAAAGAAATGAAAGAAAAAATATATGCTATATTTCCATTCTCCTTACTCCACTTTAAATATCAAATAGAATTGAATATTAATTAGACTCTATTACTTGAGAATGAAGTGATAAAGGATAGGTAGATATACCCTTCACCCTATCTTCAATCGCATTATCAAATCGATGTGATCATGAAGCCGTTTATAAACAAAGAAAGAGAAAACAAAAAAGACAGGTAAAATATTTAATGCAGGATATTTAAAATTGAGTGAAAGAGAAAGTAATGTTAATTATAATAAATAAATTATGGAAAACATTTATTACAAACTTCGGATATATCCAAATAATAAGCAAACATTTCAAAATAAATATCACTCTAATAATTTATCCAGACGGGAAAGTAACCAAACAAAAAAAAAAAATTAAAAATAAAAGAAGAAAAAATGGCTAGCATCAAGGAAGCTATTTTAAATTTTTTATCCATCTACAAAGATGTTATTTTGGTGGATCATTTAGTGATGATTAATATGTTTATGGCGATGCTAAATGATAATGAAGAAATGGGGATAGGATATGGTGACAGAGAAGAGGAATTAAATAGAGGTCATTTTGTATGCTGTCCTTGGTTCTATGACGATTGCGAGGAAGGACCGGATACTTGCTATTGCACTATTTTTAATTTAAGAAAATATAATATAATTCAATTAATGGACAATTATTATGTAGTCTTTAGTGAAAATAAAAATTAAAATAAAATAGAAAATATGTGTTTTTATTTTTAAAGTAATGATAGAGTAGAAAATTTCTCGTCTAATTTGAATTGGTGCTGGTGTGATATTTACAAAACCATGTAGAAAAATTAATAAATAAATAAACATTTTCTTTTCCTAAATAATATATTTTTTTTTTTATTTTATTTTCTTATTTCAATTAAAATGGTACACATATTCCAATACATACAAAAGAACAAACAAAATTATAAGAATAAGTTGATATATAAATAAATATATTGTTAGACATATTAGAGAATATGAACTTTCAGCCTTTTGTTTCGTATTTCTAGGGCACTCAACATGTGTAGGAGAAGGTGGTATTTCAATAGTATACTCTGGGTTGTAATTATTGTTTCTAATCTTGTTATTGTATGATAATAGTATGTTCTCAAGAGACATTGTTCTCACATCATTCTCCCGTATTTCGTTACCTCCACTAGGACCGCAAACATCACAAATTGGTGGAGGTAGGATTCGATCTAATATCTCCTAATCTATGGGTACGTT
This sequence comes from Protocalliphora azurea, assembly GCA_932274085.1. Taxonomy (NCBI): domain Eukaryota; kingdom Metazoa; phylum Arthropoda; class Insecta; order Diptera; family Calliphoridae; genus Protocalliphora; species Protocalliphora azurea. The sequence continues at coordinate 125,783,624 of OW026520.1, forward strand.
GTTGGTAGAACATCGTCTCAATAAAGAACAATTCGGTGACCATCGTAGATGTTCCATCACAGGATGATCATTACGATTCCAACACCAAATTTCAACTTCACAGAAGTAACATTTCGTTCTATCACATTCACCAGTATAAAACATCCCCGTCATAGCCAATTTCTTCTCATCTAACCAATGTAATGGCCAGCATGTAAACGTCTTTAGACGTTCATCTTCTCTATGAAAAATATCATTCATTGCATAACGTGGCTTAAATGATAATTGCATATTTTCAAAACAAAATTACTAAAAATTAAACGAAAACTCCAACAGAGATTCTAACACAACAAAAGAGTACAATGTATTTATTTAGGAATAAAAATAAGTACAGTATTTATACACTTCAATAATCACTTCAATATATAAAATTTTCCTCTAAGTTACAAAACTCTTTCTGCAAATGCTATTCATTTCTCTTACAAACATATATGAAAAATCCCAATTACTTACATAAATTTTTTAAAAATACCAACTAAAACCAATGAAACTCATAGATACTAATCCACCGCATACACATTTCACAAACGATTTCATAAATATTTCCTAAAAATATCAAAGTCAATGAAAGTCACTGCTGCTTATTATACCTTCACATACAAGTAGAAAATTCAATTGGAATACGATTCAACAAATATTCCTCCAACAAAATATTTTACGTTACAAAATCCCATTCAGAAAAGAGAAATCTATAGCTAGTAAACATTCGTAGAATAATTAATACCAAAACACCAACAAAAATATTAAAATATTTCTATCATAGCATATCAAACACCTTGATCTTTAAAAAACACAACAGGTGTCCATTTTCTATCTATACACTAAAACTGGTTTTCTTCCATCATACACAAAATCAACCCTCAAAACCTTAACACACACAAATCCACATGACAATACTCTCTCACAACAAATACAAATATTTTAGGTTACAAAATCCCATCCAGAAAGATCTATAGATAGTAAACAATCATAGAAAAATTAACACCAACACACCAACAAAAATATAAAAAATTATCTCCGCCATAGCCAACATAAAACCAACCACCAATCACGAACGAGGAAAACACACATTTCAACCACCTTGATCTTTAAAACACAACAGGTGTCCTTTTTCTATCTAAACACTAAAACTGGTTTTCTTCCATCACACACAAAATCAATTCTCAAAACCTTAACACACACAAATCCACATGACAATACTCTCTCACACCAAATAACTATTCTCTCTCACTCTCACAACACACACATTCCAATTGGAAATGCCCATTACAAGTATACTTACTAGGTCATCGATACACACACATTCCAATTGGAAAAGCGGCATCGGCATCCTTTGATGTCGTGGTCCACCATTACCTATCTACTAAAACTTTAAATGCGATTTTTGTAAAACTGCTTTTTTTATTTTTGAGCTAATACGTTCTTGAAGAACATCAAGTGAAAGGGAAGCCTTAAAAGAATATTAACAAAATGATAAGAAAGCAAAAGAATTGTAAGTTTTGTTCATGAAGCTTGTTTGAGCTTTATAAAAGATAAAGAACCTGCACTAAGAAAAAAAAAAACAACTTGGTTACAGCATTATTACTACAGCAATATTATGTTCTCACTGTTAATTTTTTTGAATTTTAATAACTCTGTTTTTGTTTAAATTTTTTCATTTAATGTTTACACTCAATAAAAATTTTAATATGGTTGACTGCAGAAATTATATATTTTTAAATATTTTTACCAGAAACAAAATTTTATTAATATGACAATACGATTCCTTGTTCTTGAACCATATTCTGCTTTTAAAACATACTAATATTCTTATGCCCATGACAATAAAATATTTCAAATATATATAGTACTTATCGTTTTCATAAAGTTAGTTTAAAAATTCATAACTTGTTTGGTTTTAAATATATTTTGCTTTTGTTTTTGTTTTCCAACTTCTTTGTAATTCTCATTTAGTTTACATATTAATAAATATAAATGGACAAGATTTGGTTATATCCTGTGTAATTCAAGAAATGTAAGATATTGATTAACTACTATTAAAGGGTTTAGTTATTAAAAAAAAACATATCTTGCGTTTGAACCACATAAGGTCGCACAAATGAATATAATTAATGAAAAAATAATATGTAGATATTTTTTAAAAATTATAACAATATTTCTTATTAATACGTTTTATTTTAATACATATATGTTAAAATATAATAATAATATGACAAAATGAAATAACAATAATATGATAAGATTGGATAACTATAGGATAAAATGGAATAATAATATGACAATGTAGTATAATAATATAAAATAATAATATAATGATATTAATTTATAATTTTTTGGAATGGGATATTAATGTAGTAAGATTGTTCAATTATATGAAAAACTAGAACCATAACATGAAAAAACAAACCATAAAATCGGACACAATATGACAGAATGTAATCATAATAATTATATTACTTATAATCATTTATATTTTTTACTGCGATCATGTGTTCAATTATAATATATTGCTCTTAGATTATGTCACTACAACTATATTTTTCTCTGCATATACAATCTCATAAAGTTAATGTTAAACAAATTCTTTGCTCAATAGCATTCAGCAGTACCTTTAGCTGTTCTTTTAAGCATTTTTCCTTGAAATTTATTATCATTTATTCATAAGTACATAGTTTTTAAATAATTAGCCAAATTTGTTGCTGATATTATTATTATCGCTATTAGATGCTCTTATTATTGTTATTCAACAAAGAACATATTTTCTGAAATGCCATTTTACTTAGCCATGAAGGACAATATTGAAATTTGTTACCATTGTGTAATTGAATTTTCTTGTCATAATAAATTGATAGAACAAACAAGTAAACAATTTTTTATCAAAGAACAAAAGCAAAAATATTCCTAAAGTAAACATAGAATAATGACAATTTACGTGTACGAAAATTATTCCTGGTAGATATAAGATTTTATTCTTATATATGTGCAGATGGTATGTAAAAAATTTACCTTATAAGACAAATATCGGCAAATAGTCGTAAATAAAATCAAAATGTGCTAAGAGTTTTTCGTGTTTTTGCGCAGAGAAAAATGAAGCATAAAAAATAATATATTACTTAAATTTTCAAACAGCATCAAAAAACATATACACGCAGAGAAAAAATATAGTTATATTGAAAATAATCTAAGAGCTACATATTATGATTGGAACATAAGATCAAAGAAAAAATATAAATGATTATAAGTAGTAGTTGCTATGATTCCACTTTGTCATATTGCAACCGATTTTATGGTTTGTTTATTCATACTATGATTCTAGTTTTACATATAATTGTACAATCTTATGACGGCGGATCAATAGGTCCGTGACTTTTTGAATGAAACACAGTTTTTTTTGCAAAACAAAAATTTATTCAACATAATCTCAACTCATATGAAATGACTATGGCATCAACAATCTCACGTACTTTTACTCTTCGGTCGGCCAACACCATATCGTGGATTTTTTCTACATTTTCGGGTGTACTGACCTCAATTGGCCGTCCACAACGAAAGTCAGTAAACCACTTTTTTACCACATAGTATTTATCGAGCTTTTCCTTGGTTTGATTGGCGGTTTCTTTTCGCAAAAAATAATGTTTAATGAGCACTCCAATTTCACTTTTATCCATTTCGACCTCGTATATATTTTTATACCACATTGTCATATTTTGATTCTATTTTATCATATTATTACTTTATTTTATCACATAGTTATCCAATCTAATCATATTATTATTTCATTTTATCATACTATTATTCCATCTTATCATATATTAATAAATAAAAATTATTAATTTTATAAAATTTATATTGAAAAATTTTATATATATATTTCTTTGTACCACTATATGTGGTTCAAACGCATGATATCTTTTATTACTTGAATTATATCGAGTATAACTAAACCTGGTCTATTTATATTTGTTCATATCTGAACTAAATGAGAATTAAATTGAATTTCTAACTTCAATTTAATTCAAATATTCAATTTCAATTTATTTCATATTTAATATGTTACATCTCAGTTTCACATAATTAATTGTGAAGAGTTTAAGATTAGTATCATTTTCTACTTAACTATAATATATTTAGATAGTTATTATATATATATATTGACAAAATTATATTATATTGGAGGTAAAAATTTAGCAAAAACCTATTTAAGCCTCTTTTTTATTTTATTTATATATTTTTTTTTCCTTTTCTTAATTTTATAAAACCACTTATTCTAAATCTTAACTACCAGCTCATTAATATGATTATAAGAATAGTTTTGGCACCTTGCATTAAAATTTTCATTTAGTCTTGAAAGTCTATCTTTAACTAATTCCAAAACAAGGAAGGTTATATATTAGTTTTAATAATTTATTATGCGATATTTGCAACTTGTTTAAGTGACAGTTAGCACTGTTCGACCAAACAGGAGCTGCGTAGTAAATAACGGCGTGAAATATTGATTTCAGTATTAACATTTTATTGTTAATGCTTAAAGCAGAATTTCTATTTATAAAAGGGTATAGCATGCGTGTTAGTAAATTTACTTTATTTATTATATAATGAATGTGGTCTTTGAATTTCATTTTGGAGTCCAGTATCACTCCAAGATATTTAACTTTATCTTCCATTGAATAGAGCAATTATTAAACATAATATTGCTTTGAGGTAAAAAACATGCTTTACGCTTATTGGAAAAATATATTGCCTGTGTTTTGTCAGAATTCAACATTATTTTCCACTTGTTAAAATAACATTGTAATTCTCTTAAAGCTCTCCGCAGGTTAGTAAATACATCTATCGAGAGTATTTCGGAGCTGAGCATCGCTGTGTCATCTGCAAAGACTGACACAGTGCAGTAATCTAATTGGGGGAAATCTGAAGTGTACAAGTTATAAAGAATTGGAGATAAACAAGAGCCTTGCGGACAACCTGCTGCAATAGAATACGAATTAGAAAAAGTCGAACCAATATAGACTTTGAAGGAGCGTGATTTAAGAAAACTTTGAACTATCTTTATATGTTGCATGGGAAATCAAAAATTTATCATTTTAAAAATCAGGCCGTCATGCCCTACTGAGTCAAATGCAGCTTCGACATCTAGTAATAGCATACCAGTTGATTTTTGAGCATTAAAATTCTCTTTAACCAAGTTTCTTATTCTAATCAGTGGATGGGCAGTATTGTGTTCTCGGCGAAAGCCAAATTGCTGAGGAGGGATTATATTATTTATTTCCAAAAAGTTCACTAACTTCTCTTTTATAATTTTTTCAAGAATTTTACTAATAGAGGATAGTAGACTTATAGGTCGGTACGATGAAGGAATATCAGATGTTTTTTTTTTTGGTTTTTTTATAGGAACTTTGGATTCCTTGAACTCATTAGGAAAATAACAGATTTTTAAACACCCATTGATTATAATAGTCAAAAACTTAAGAGCTTTGCTTGAAATCTTTTCTAAACAAATATTATTGATCCCATCGATTCCAGGGGATTTTTTGCTTTTCAAAGATTTAACAGTTGCAGAGACTTCTGAAATGTTGGTTAGTAACATTTTTTTTTGGTACACTAATATCCGCTGAATAATTAATAGCAAACTTGAAATCTAATAACAGATTATCAATATGTTCAGTATTTTCGATGTTACTTAAATTAGGTATAGTAGGTGCTCTGTTTAGCAGCCTAGAGAAGCGTTTCCAATTAGAATTTGCAAAATCATATTTAAAAATTGTAGCAGTGTTATAATAGCTATTTAACATGATTTTGACTGGAAGGTTTCAAGTTTCAAGTTTTATTTATTCCCATTCATTTTCTTTTACAAATTTTCATAAAACTAACTTATAGTATTTAAGTTAATTTTTACAAGCTATTCCTTACATACATAGTATTTTTCAAGGACTTTCAAATTTTGTAATATTTGTAGTGTTGCTATAACCATTTATTTCATTATCTTTACATTTTCATACATTCCTCAAAAAAGGGTGAAAAAGAGGAATCCTTTCTTATAACTTACATACTAATACAACTTACAAATAACTTAAGTATCTTAAGACTAATAATATTATACAACTTACTTACTAAAGGCGGTAAAAACTAAGGATAAAAGGAAATATATTTACAATAGAGTAGTTCATTGAGCAGTGTTATATACTGTATCAACTATGTTCAAAGAATGTATCCTCCTGTGATAGAATAGGAGGTCTGCATCATCAAAAAGGAGGCCAGCTCCCCTAAGAGTCAGTAGATCCACCGGGAACAGATATTTTGAGTCCTGAACAGTCTCAATATTATTAACCCTACCAAGACAATTTCTGACTAAATTGTTCCCTAAGGAGCATGCACTCTCTAAAAATTTCAAGGCACTCTGTATCAAGAAAACATCAATTCTGTCAAAGTCGATTGCCCCATAAATTGATGTGCATGAGGGTTTTCGCGGCATTCCATCCTCTCCGAGCCGTAGTCTCATTCCCAGGCATGCAACTAGAACCGCCCTCTCCCATCTTCTATGCCTCTCCATCTGGGACGACGAGATGCCAAACCAAGCAGGAAAAGCGTAGAGTCATGTTCTCTGGTCGAGGCCCCCATTTCCACGTAATATACTCTTATATGTAGAGTAGATTCTCTTGGTCCTTTCCAGTACGTCGTCAATGTGTCTGTAGAACTCAAAGTTCTCCTGAAATACCACCCCTAAATATCTTATACGATCGGATGTCCCAATATTCTCCACCCCGATCCATAAAGAGGGTATGTAAGACCTACAATTCGGATATATATATTTCCTAGTACCCTTGAACATAACAGTCACAGTCTTTCCCACGTTCAAATTTAGCCCCCATTTTTTAAAGTATTTCCCCAGTCCGTTGAGGTACTCATTTATCCTCTTTCGATTCTTAATATTGTTTAAAAAGACTAAAGTGTTAATATTTTAACAGCGAATTAAATAATTTATTATTTGCAATTACTAAATTTATTTTTACAGGATTATCCACTTAAAATAAAAATTTCGCCTCATTCTCCAAGTTAAGAGTGCCTTAGCTCATTTTTTGGAGTTACTAAGTTAGTTATTACTTTCTACTTAAAACATAGAAAGTATTTATGAAAATAATTCATAAAAATGTTATTAAGCCAATAAATCACCTGACACTTTGGAAATGCTTAGTCAAAAAGGAACTATAGTTCAAAAATGATGAGAAATCACTTTGAGATGTTTGTAATTATTATAATATCCAAATCGGAAATCGAAACCGGTAAGCGGTTTCCACTTACATTTTGGTGGTTTCTAATTATATTTCTGATACATCTATATATATTTATATTTCACAAATTTCTAATTATGTTTGAGTATTTTCTGAATAGATTTCAGAAATTTCTAATTACATTTCAGAATTTTCTATTTGTAGTTCAGAAAATTCTGATTGGAATTAAGAAATTTCTATTTTTATTTCAAAAATTTGTAATTTTATTTTAGAAATTTCCATTTTTATTTCAACATTTCTCAATTGTATTTCCGTTTTTAAAAATTCAACCTTGTTTTAATTTTATACGATTTTTTCGAAACTCATTTTTCTTCATATATAAATGTTTCTATATGAATAGAAATTAAATGAATTTGACATCAAAATTTCTTTATATATATAACATTTTATACTTCTATTGACAGGCAACGAAATAAATTACAATTATACCTATTAAGAAACACACAGAGAGCGATTTTTTCTTATAACTCACAGCAAGATATTACCTTCTATGTGTAAGAAATTGTACACAAATACACTTCTTAGCATAATTTTTATTTAATTTATTTCGTTTTTTGTTAATAAATTTCATATCATTTTTATATTTTGATGCTAAATTCACTTACTTTCTCCTAATTATGATGAAAAAATAGAATAAAATTCCAACAAGGTCGAATTTAAAAAAAAACGGAAAAACCTATTTCGGTATAACTGCTAAAGGATTATATTGTATTGTATTAGTCTAATTTTTTTAAATATATATGTGTAACAAAAATCAAGTTTCGATATTTTTGTTTGAAAACTTGCAAAATTTCGGACTCATTTGGAGCAGGTCCAAAACTATTGTTATGTCATTATATGCGTGTCTTAAAGGCCTTTCTAAGGATACCAAATTTTGATATTGTTCCTTTGGATCTAGTTCACGAAAGGATAATATCAGAATGAATATTTTGAGAAACAGTATCTTAAAATTAAATAAACTTTCATTTGAGCCGCGAACAATGATATCGTATTTTCTATCCATACAAAAGGTGCCACCATAATATATGCTTAAAAAATTAAAGAAGTATAATATTTGGAAAAATAAGTAAATACACGCAGAAAAAAAATGTAGTTGCAGTGACCATAATCTAAGAGTAACATATTATGATTAGAATATATGTTCACATCGAAAAATGGAAATGATTATAAGTAATAATTATTATGATTCCACTTTGTCATATAGTATCTGATTTTATGGTTTGTTTTTTCATGTTATGATAATAGTTTTACAGATAATTGAACAGTTTTATTATATTATCATACCACATTGTCATATTTTGATTCCATTTTATCATATTATTAGCTCATTTTATCATATAGTTATCCAATCCTATCATATTATTATTTCATTTTGTCATATTATTATTCCATCTTATCATACATTAATAAAAATTATTATATTTATATATATTTGTTTCAACCACCATATGTGGTGGTGAAAAGCATGATATCTTATATTGCTTGAAATACACCAAGTATAACCAAACCATGTTTATTTATATTTATTCATATATAAACTAAATGAGAATTACTTTGAAGTTAGAAACAAATATTTAAAAAAACATATATATTTGAAAACAAACAAGTATTGAAGTTTTCCACTAATTTTGTGAAAGGGATAAGTATAATACTTATTTTTAACATTTTATTGTTATAGGAATAATAATATTAATATGGTTTGAATACAGAATATGCTTTGAGAACAAGGAAAAGGCTGCAAAGGTTTAATGGTTGTAGAAGTAATGATATGTTTCATATTAACGAAATTTTGTTTCTGGTAAAAATATTTAAAAACATATAATTTTTGCAGTCAATCATGTTCAAATTTTTATTGAGTGTAAACATTTAATGACAAAATTGAATTAAGATCATTGTTATCATGAACGCAGAATTATTAAAGTTCAATAAAATTAACAATGAGAACAAAATATTGTTGTTGGCTACAGTATCCATGTTTTTTCTCTGCGTGTACACATTTGTTTCATACAGACAAATTATTTGCTAATTGTAAGCGTTAATTCAAAAACAAAATATTATAATTTATATTAGATCACGGATTCCACGAGACATCAGGTAAGAAATGACCATTGGTTTTCTAATTTTTATTCATATTTAGCATACAAATATTTTATATCACAAAAAAAAAAAAAAACACAAGAATGTTTTAGTGTTTACAGGTGACAGAAAATTCGCTATTTGATCCACGATTATAATTCTATAAAAAATCAAAATATTCCACAAGTCCTACTTTTAATTTTATATATATTTTAAAGCTGAAGTCCGATTTTGCTACTTTTGACGGCATTAGAAAGGAACGTAATACTAAAGTAATATAAAAAATAGTATTTTAGAAAAAATGCATTTCCAATGCAGACGCATATTTTCGATGCAATTTCGAAAGCTTTTTCTCTTACGATTTTTTTACTTTTTCAAATAGACCTAAAAATTGTCCGAATAATTCAGTTTAAGTTTTTATGTGATGTGATAAAAACGCTAATAAATATTTCCAATCAAGAACTCATTTATTTAAAAAATATTGTTATGACTTAAAATATAAACTTTTTGAATAGGATATTTTTTGTTTTTTTGTTTTCTGAACTGAAAGCATTTCTATATGAGGAATTAGAAAATCTGTCAAATTTGAATAATTTCTACAAAAAAGTGTACTTAAAAATATTAAAGTGCATTTTATAAAGTGTATTTTATCAGTGAAATCAGATATCTAAATATTAAGTTTTATATGTTTGTAGCTAAAAGTTTTTTATGTAAAACGCAAAAAGCTTAAATATTAAAAAAAAAATAGTATTTTGAGTGAGAAAATGTGATAGTTCACTTAAAATTTTTAAAAATCCTATGTCAAATTTGTAAAAGTCTTTTAAATTTCTTTTTTATAATATATATATATATATATATATACATATATATATATATATACATATATATATATATATATATATACGTTGCTGAGCCGTGCATTTTTCAATGGCGTAAATTTTTGAAACGAGTTCCTCCGACTTGGGATATACATAGGATAGTTTGGTATGAAAATGTGGTATTTTTTTAATTTAATTTAGAACAAGCTTGCCAATATTTCATTGGAATACCTCTACTCTTTGAAATTTTATTTAGGTCCGTATATTAACATTTTTTTCTCAAAAATATATTTAAAATAAAAATTTTAAGTTTTTCGGGACATGGCCTGCAGAGATTTTATTTTTTTCATTAAAGTGATCACCCAGCCGTTGTAAAAGGCATGGTTCAGAAAATATTTATTGTTTGTTTAAGAAAGGTATGGGAGTACATACCCAATATATTTTTTTGTTTGATCTCGAGAATTTTATAAAAAAAAAAAAATTAAATTTTTCCATTTTGATTGTGCCGTCTATGGTTTTATATTTTCCAATTGTTTCACCTTTTTTATTACTTATGATGTATTTTCATATTTTTGGCAATATTTTCCTATTTAAATAATTTCAGTTTTCATTAAATGCTGAAAATTATTCTTAAATAAATGCCAAAAAAAAAAAAAAATTGTTTAGATTTATGGCAAAATTGAATACAATTATGTTTCATTTCAAAGATATGTATTTATAATCTATTAAGAAAAACACATGCACATGAGAAACTTTAATTATTCTTTGCAATTAAAATCAGTCTTGTAATAAATAATTTTGCAATTTGAGCTTCAATATCATTCGTGAAATTAATTATACAGGACTACAAATTAAGATCTATCAGGTATTTCTTTAATAAAATGGCGCTCACTATTTATAAAGTTGTTGTAAGAATTGGGTCATTAGTACATCAAACAAATACATTCTGAATTTATAAATATTTTTTTAAGCCTAAACCACTGTCAGTCTGACTGTCTGTACATCATCAATATTTGAAAATAACCTAATGAAATTCGGTACTTGAAATTTTCTTCGGCCAATACCACAACGTGTTAGAATTGGCTATAATCGAGCCATTATTTCACTTAGCTCCCATATAATTTTTTTTCCCGGAAATGGGTCAAACGTTTATAAATTTCTTAAATATGTCTGTATTTCCATAAATTGTGTGTTTTGTCTAAACAAAAATCATAACAATACCCGTATAAGATCTCCTCCCGAAAATCACTTTCTCGCACATAATTAATTTATAAATATTCTCATAAAAAAATTAAATACAAATAAAGTTTATTTAAGTGTTAGTCTTACAGTAAAATTTCACAAGGCTCGGACCATAATTGACCATGGCTTTCATATAAGGATCTGTCATGTCAATTCCAATTCAAAATTATTTCTGTGCATTAAAGTGATTTAAAAAGCAAAATTTGTATAATTGCAACTTTCTTACTCGTTTTAAATATTTTTGTAAAATTTTATATAAATCTCTTTTTATATAAAGCAAATAATTATGTTAAATAAACTTTAATTTTCAATATGGAATAATTTCTTTTTTGTTCAGAAAACAAGCATATTTTCATTGGATTTTTTTTTTTTTTAAATATTTTTTTCTTCGAATTCGCAAATAATAAGCCAAATATTTTTTATTTTTTTGGATTTCCATATTAAGTATAAATACAAAATTTATATTTTCACCAAATTTTTAAATTTCTATATAAATTAAAAAAATTGCTTTTTCGAAACCTACATTTTTTTTTAATATTAAAGATATTTCTACAAAAAAAAAAAAAAAAAAACAAAAATACGTACTTATATTTTTAACCCTTAAATGCGCAATTTTTTATTTTTAAACAAAACAATTTTTTTTTTGATAAAAAATTTATATAAGAATTAAAAACCAATAATAAAATAAGTCAACAAATTAAAAAAAAACGTTAAATGGTGCCGAGAAACCGTTAATGTTTCTGTAACATGCCGACACTGGTAATACTAAAAATGGGAAAAAAAATTTTCCTACGTGTAGTTTTGGATATAATGTCAATATTTAATAATAGACCGGTCTGGCTTGAAACGCTAAAGTTAATTTTGTTTAATAAATTCATTTTAATAACATGTCGTCGTCACGAAGAAGTTGTCTCAATGATCCAAACGTGTTTTGTTACATTTTTGGTGACTACACTGTTAAAAAGTTTAGAAAACCTATAACGGATTTTACAAAAAGTGCTTATTTTTCCTATTTTAATTTGGAAATTGAGGATAAAAATTGAATTACCTAAGGAATCTGCAGAGATATTGGCAGAGGTATTGTGTTGGCATTCACATACAAAAGTCACATACTATCGCAAAAGAGAGCAAGACTTACTACAATTTTTTCATTCGGAAGACGATATTGTATTTTGTTCTGATGTGCATGGCCTTATTCTGGCAATGGGTCTTTCCGAATACCAGCCAAATGAATGGCGCCTCTGCAAACAAAGCCAGAAGTGTGTACTTTTACACAATGGCAATACATATGGTTCAGTTCCAATTGTCCATTCTACAAGACTAAAAGAAAAATACCTAAATATTGCACTTGTGCTAGACAAAATCAAATATAGCGAGGATTATTTGTGTTGATCTTAAGATGACTAATTTCTTATTAGAACAGCAAAGTGGATTCACGAAACATCCAAGCACCTACACTGGGAAAAACGAAATTGGCCAGTATGTGAGGTGTTGGAGGTTGGAAATCATAACATCATAAATCCACCTTTAGTTCCAAAAGAAAAAATTATATTGCCTCCCTTGCGCATTAAACTAGGTCTCATGAAGCAGTTTGTCAAAGCCCTGGATAAAAATGGCTAGTGTTTCTCTTATATAACGACAAAATGTCCAATATTAATTAAAGATTCCAGTTTCCTAAATTCAATAAATGATTTGGAACGGTCTGCTTGGACTTCTTTTGTTGAAGTTATTAAAAGCTTTCTTGGAAATTACAAGTCAAGCAACTACCTCGAAAATGTTAGCGACATACTAGAAAACTTTAGAAACTTGGGATGCAACATATCTAACAAATTGCACTACCTTCATAGTCATCTTGACCGATTCCCAGTAGTCAGCACGATAGGGAATGCAACGAAACGTTCCCACTGCACATCATTGAAGAAAAAGAAAGTTTTTATGTAAATAATGATGCAAAAAATCTCTTTTTTCATATATATGCAAAAAACCGAAATATTAGAATTCCAACTTTATGTTATTTTTGTAATCAGTATGAAGTTCTAGTTAAAAAAATATATAAAGTTCCTTGGCACCAAAACTAGTGTTGACTTATATAATTTATTTGAAAAAAAATTTAATAATAAACTTGTAAATTTCTTTAATTCAGCTTTTGATATTATTTGTAAAAAATTTTTAAATATTTTTCGAGCTCGAGGCTAAAAGTTATAATTTATAATGCCAATATTTCGTCACTCATCGATTGACATCTTCAGATCAATTTTGATAAATAATTAGTTAATACAAATATTAACACGTCATAACATTTAACATATAAAAAACATCATAAGACATAACAAATTATCAGTCATGACAAAAAACATACTTATTATAAAAATATTGACAAATGAACGAACATAGATTTTGCTGTTCATTGGCCAATATTGCACTAGATGAATTTTTAATAAAAATTTTATAAAAAAATTAGTGATTCATATATGAATCAGAGAGCAAATTATTTCTCCATAAAGTAAAAAATAGCATATCGCAAAAATACTGGCTTCAACATTTTAGGAATTGTTAATATTTTGTGCCAGTATTATTAGATTAAAATAGTAAAACAGAAAAAATGATTGAGACTTCAATTATATAAAAATTGCTTTTTATAGAATAAAAAATATAAACTTGAAAAAGTTTGATTTTCGGTTTTTACCACTGTGGTTAAAAATTGCAAAAATTCTGTGACTTTGACGGCGTACTACAAGCAGAGTGTTATAAATGAAAACATTTTTTGATGATGTTTTATTTTATCTATTTTTACCTAGAATAAACTACTTTTCCAAAATATCAATTTTAAGTTTTCAATTAATCGCGTTAATTTTTATGACAACAATGATTGTTCTTCTTTTTTTAACCCTATTATAGTTGTGGGCATTGATTGCTTATAAAGTATAAGAAAAATCCCTTCGTTAAGTAAAAGAATTCACTTTTTTTCTTTTTTTTTTTGCAGAAAAATGTTTTCCACTAATTTTTTCACTTCATTAAACAAAAAATAATTATAAAAATAATAAATAAAATAAAAAAATACAATTTTTTTAATAAAAGTACATTGAAATCTACATAAATATAATTTTTGTTTATAATTTAATAAAAAAAATATACTAAAACTATTTAAAACGAAAAAGAAGGACATTGAAAATATCCATTCGCCAAATTAGGATTTGTATTCTTAAATAATAAATATTTATTCCTTTATTTGTTTATTTATTTAATTTTTTTTAGAAAAAATTGCATATTAAAAATCACCTTCATATTGACAAACATTAAAATTCTCTCCCTTTTTACCTTCGATTTAAATTTTCTTTAAAACTTCCCTCAAAAGGGGAAAATTCCATCCATATGGCAGTGGGCTGAAAAATTAGAAAACAATAGGAAAAAATTTTTCCAATAAAATCTTTTTAATATTTTATTTTAATTATTCTTAACAAAATCTTCACTTAAACAGCTTAATTGAACTACATGGCGGAATTCTTAACATTTCTTTTATTAGATTATATTAAATTAACTTTCTTCAATGGCAATTTTATATAATTTTTATTCTGTTGGTTATTTTTTTCTCTTTTTTTTTTAATTTCAAACATTAGTTTTTTTTGCTTTTGTTGCTATGATACATTGAAATTTCTTTAGCTTGTGACAAAAAAAAAAAAAAAAAAAAAAAAAAAAATGGCCAAATACTTATTGGAATAGAGTTTTTAAAATCGAGAGGAAAAGTAGAAATACAATAGAAAAATGTTATGAAGTTTACATGAAATTCATTATCTTATTTTCTGTGTCCTTTGCTAAATATTCAAGTGAAAAATGAAAACTGAGGAAAAAAAAACTAAATACTAGTCACCAGTAAACAAGGTCCATTAAATTCTTTTCTAGAGCATTCAAGTGAATATCAATATGCTTTTTTTAAGGAAAAACACCAAAACTTCGTAACACATTTCAGCAAAACAAAAAACTCAATCATTCTTCCACCATAGCCAATATTGCATAAATTTAACTAAGTAACAGGAATTCATTCGATATGCGTTCGTTAATACACTTTATTGTCTGGAATTTTTTTTATGTTCATTTGTACAGCCATTTTTAAATTGAACATTACACAGTGGTTCCAAAACGCACTTTTTTGGAAATAATTCTCTAAAATTTGATACGTTAGAGATATCTGAATAAAATTTGATACGGCAAGAGCTGAGGTATTTCTGAGTTTATTTGAAGAAACACTGTACCATAGCTGGTCAGGGCGGTAGCCGTGAACCTCCAAAATTTGTCACCTCGGGTATGTCATTTTTGTTTTTTTTTTTTAATTTCATTTAGGATTTTTGTAAAGAAATTTTAAACGTAGATAGTCCTTCTAAAACTCTAAATAATTACGCTTGAGAATTTTTCAAACAAATTAAAAAAATTTTTTTTGGAAAATTGACAAGTTTGGGATAGGGATTGTGAGGAGACCATTACCCCAAGCGCCTTCGGGTTTACTTTACGCGCATTTTCGTTCAACTTAAAAAATTGAAAGTATTAAATAATTTATACAGGACAGAACAAAAAACAAATTTTATAAGTGAAAAAATATTATCACCTTTTTGAAAAAAACCCAAAAATTTGGATTTTTTTTTTAAAGTTTCAAATTCAGACAAATATAAATTTTTATCGGATCTATATATTTATAGAATTCTTACAGCAATATTATTTAGAATTTCATGTGGAATCCAGTGGATATTTAAAAGAAATAGGACCCAAATTAAGCCCATAAAGTTTAAAAGAATATAAAAAAACGGGTCAAAAAAATGAGGGAAAATTTATTTTGAACTAAACATCTCTTAAACAAAAGATGACCCTTCAAAATTGGTCATCTCGGGTATGCCACTTTTTTATCGTCAAATTTTTTTTTTAATGATTTTTTGTAAATAAATTTTAAACATAGATAGTCTATGTAAATCTTTATAAAAAATATGATTACATATGCAGGTTATCTCTTTTTGTTTAAGAGATGTTTAGTTCAGTCACTACTTCCCTAGGATACTAGGGTACTGTGCACCTTCAAATCGACTCGAAATTTTATTCAGATATTTTTAATGACTCACAGGTTAGAGAATTATTTCTAAAAGAAAAAAACGCTTTGGAACTACTATACATTTATTTAATGTGACTATATAAATGAACGTGAACATATATTTTTATGTGTAGGTGTAAGAAAGAAAACTAATTGGTCTGTATGATTGTCTGTTGTATTGCAGACATTGAAATTACTCAACATAAGCGATATGTATAATGAAAAACACACACAATTGTAATTTTGTTTAAACACTTAAGTCACTTCATTTTGTGCAATTTGCAAATTTCATGAATACACTTATGTTGGCTAGTGTACGCATTTATCAGTGTGAGTTTGTATGTTTTCGCGTTTACATGACATGCTATTTATTTAAACAATTTTCAATTGTCTGCATTTTAAGAAAAATATTCATTGAAAATTAAATTTAATACAAATTATCAAATTGGCTGTAGTGAGTTTTAAGTATTAAAAGTTCTCAATGTGAAGGAAAAAATTTTATGGAATTTTTTAACAATTAATTTAAACAAATATTCGATGATGCTGATTAAATTGTGAAAACAAGCAAAAAGTGTATTGGATAAAATAAAGAAATTATTTAAATTTAAAGATTGTCAGAGGAGATTTTGGTTGACTAATATGTCGCAGGAATATACTGTAATACAGGCAGAGAAAAGTTGTCTGTAATACTGGCAATTTTTTTTATAGAAATACCATCACATAGATGTACCGTGGCTATTTTCTATAGCAAAGTTGTCAGTTAGGCGGTAAATTTTCATATAGCAAAGTTGTCTGTTAGACAGTAAATTTTTCGGTAGAAAATTTGTTTATACGACAGTTAATTTTTCAATTTAAAAGTTGTCTGCTAGGCAGATAATTAGGCAGTAAATTTTTCTACAGAAAATTTCTCTCTACACAGAAAAAATTATTGTATAAAATGGTTTTATTAATTTGGTAATTTATTTTAAATTTAAACTTAATAAAAATTATTTATTGATAAAATGAACTTTCTAATTAGTTTTGTTTGACAAAAGTCGACAACTCTTAAAAAAAAGAAAAAGGAAAAATATTTTCAAACAAAATAAATGTAATTTTATAAAAAAAAATCGTCGATTTCAAATCGCTTTTTCTTCTCGTAAGTTAATTGGAGAAAAACTTGTGCCATGTATTGAATTAAAGATGATGTGAATTAGGAATTACAAGATTACTAATCGTTCCGGTGTTGTTGTGCTAAGATATTCTCGAAAAGGACCAGATTTGTATCAACATGCTGCTTTTTAGGTGAAGATTTATATATAAAGAATAAGTTCGTATTGATTCCTTTTACCATTTCTTTAGACAGGCTGTCGCATGCTTTTTAATGTTTTTATTAGTATGTTATCCACTAGGTTGCAAATGATAATTATTATTACGCTTATAGGCAGGATTATTGAAAACAAAAATAATTTGCAAAAAAGTAACTCACTGTTTATACGCAAATTACATAAAGAAATATATTTTCCTATTTCATTATAGAAATTCTACGAACGTAAAAGGAAGTGGCAAAGGCGTACGCTATATTTGCAATTATTTTCACTAATCACGATTACTTTTAACTATCTTGCAAATAAAATATTCACTCACCATTTATACTGCAAAATTTTCATATCGCAATATTTTTAATTACGAGTAAGAGGTGCGTATAAACGTAGTATATAATACCTTTTTGAAGGGTGCCGCCGAGGTAATGACCACATATTATTATAAAATTTCCCGGAAATCAAGGATAAGTATGAAGTAAATACATTTAGAACACACTTCCGTATATACACAACATACATATATCTACTATACTATGTACATTACATATGTTAAATTCATTACATATAATACATTGTATTATGTAGATTTTCACATTTTTTGCTTTGGCTACATTATAATTGTAGAACAGCTTTTATTTTAATATTTGTAATAAAGCAGTAAATAAATTTAATAAAATTCATATATTGTTATCAAGAAAAGCATTTCTGTGCAATAGTATAGATTTAATTTAAATCAGTAAATATTCTAGCTAGATGAAATCTCAATTATAGTTCTTATAGTTCTTATTGAATCAATTAAAGAAAGTAATCGTAACTTTAGTGGAAAGCAATTATTTCAGTTTATTAATAGTACCACTTTGCTGGTTGAAGCAAAATCAAGCAAGAATTTAATTAATGTAAGCAATTGTCCATTTTTATTTTTTTTTTTCTATGTAATACAGCTAAAATAAATCTTATCTTCCATTTTTAAATTCAAATAAATCCATTTGAATATTCCTTTTAAAATCACATTGAATTGAGTTTTTAGTGTTCGTTTTCCAATTTATTCCGCAATTTTCACTTAATAATTCTATAATGACAACCAATGTTCATCAACTTCAATTCAATATAAGACACGCATAACGACATATTATTTGGGGAAAATTTTCATGGAAAAAATTTTACGTATTTTTCATTTCTTAGCAGAACATTTTTGCTCATTTCGATGTCGATGTCGATGTCAATATGCGTAGATGTTTCTATATTGTAATTTCATCTTATGTGTTAACAGTAGATAGTTACAATCAAAAGACAACTCAACTACAACAGAACACAGCTGTCATATTGTGTTATTATTGTACAAATTTACATGCATTTGCGGATGCATACAAATGTATGCATTTGTAATATGATTATATTTGTAAAATAATGCAGATGTATGAATGCTCATGATTTTTTCATTAATATATATTTATGTGTATATTTGCAGCATTATCGAATTGTTTGTTGATTGTATGTACTATGACTTGAAGTAAAATTCTAGATATACTAGAAAAGTAAGAATTGTTTTTACACTTAGAGAAAAATCAACCATGTACGTGTAGAAAAGAATACTATCAATAGTCAATAATGTCAATAGTAATGTAATAATAATAGTAATAATGAATTAAAAGAGTCTGTTAAATTATTGAATTATGAGCGAGTAAAGAAGAATTGTATAATTAATGGTGTTGAAGTTAAGGAAAACGCGACTGCTGTAGAGCAATGTGACAATACAAAAGATGTCGGAATTTAAATGAAGATGATGTTGAGGATGCTTATATTATTAAAATTAAAAATACACTAAAGAATAAACATACAATTATTGTTAAATTTGGTTCTAAAAAAAACGAAAGATACACTAATGGCTGCAAAATCTAAATTGAAAGAAAATGAAAGTATCAAAAATATTTTTGTTAAAGATTTTTTGAGTAAGAAAACTCTTAATAACTTCGAATATGCTAAATATTTAAAAAATGTTGGATATGCCTCAATTTCCACTCGAAATGGGAAGGTATATGTAAGAAGAAGCGCGACATCTAACCCAAAATTAATAAGAAATGAAGAGAATGTTGATGATTTGTTGTTGGAGGCCACAACACGTACAAATTAAGTAATAGTTATTTATTATTTATTTATTTTTTGCTAATAAATATTATTAACACTATTTTTTTACTATGAATAATAAACACTTTGAAAATTTAAATACTTATTATAAAACATTTGGGTTTTCAATATTTAATATTATGTCTGTAAACTTTCGAAGCATTTTATCTATAGACAAATTTAACAAATTTAAGTTTATGATTTCTAAATTTGAAAATCTACCTAACGTTATTGCTGTTAAGAGACTTTGTTTTCTTCGAATATAGCTCAAATATACAACATTACTGGATATAAAGTAGTTCACTCTTACAGACCAGATGGATATGGAGGAACTTGAATTTATATAAGCAAAAGTTTACAATATAAAATAGATCGATGTGAAAGCAAAGATTTTATTGAAATTATAACGATTTCGTTGGATAGCTTTAAAATTAATGGTAAACCGTTAAAACTAACTAGGTTTTATAAATCTCAAAAATGCTGTTTTAACACTTTTTCGGAATTTTTGGAAAATTTAGTTCTTTTTTGTGGTCGACATTCCAGCATTGTAGTTTGCGATTCTAATATTAATTTTTACGAAACCCATTATCTTCAGATTTAATAAATATACTGTCAAGTTTTAATTTTAAAAATTGTCATAAATTAATAACATGCTCTCGATCTGAAACATGTATTGATAATATATATAGTAACATTTTAGAAGAAATTTTTATAGATACTATTGGTTGCAGTTTGACTGATCACAATATAATTTCGTGTAAACTTAAAACTAATATTAAAAACTCTGATTATGATAAAAGTGCTAAACGACTTTATGATTATGAGAAAGCTAGAGAAATTCTAAACAACACTTTGCTTTTGTACCAAGGATCCGGAAAACCTTTAGAAGATATGTCCCAATTAATACACTATATTGCACTTGCAGCTAAAATAGTACTACTGAAAAATGTGAACGCAAATTAGTAAAAAATTAACTAACACCTTGGACGAATAAAAATTTAATGGAACTTATAAATTACAAGAAAAAATTACTTAAAATTCGGAGACAAGGAAAAAATTATGTTCATGACAGATTGAAGCGGATAAGTCGTGTATTTAGGAAGGCGTGTAAAGAAAATACGAATGACTATTATTATAACAATTTAAATCAAATTCAACAAGACTCCAAAAAATGTTGGAATTTTTTAAATGAACATCTTTTTAGGCAACCAAAGGGAGAAATAAAAATTTGTGATACTAATGGACACCTTGTTGCAGACAACCAAAAAAGTAATATGTTTAACGAATATTTTCTTCAAATTCCAAGGACTTTGAGGCTACAAATTGAATGTTTACCTGGAGACACATGTAATAGTTTAAAAACACTAAACCGATGTTAAAGTGCTTTTAAATTTTGTCATACAACTATCTTTGAAGTTGATAACATTATTTCGAAATTTGATTTAAATGAATGTTATGGTTATGATGGAATTTCACCAAGAATGTTGTTTATGTGCAAAGATATTATATCTCCTTATCTTACGAATATTTTCAATATGTTGTCGATTCTTCCATATATCCTGAAGATTTAAAAATAGCAAAAGTTATTTCGATACCTAAAGAAAATAACGCTATGGAAATAAAAGAATTTAGACCAATAGCTTTCCTCCCTATAATAGATAAAATATCCGAAAAAATTCTTTACCAGCAATTATCATCTTATTTAGATGAAAATAATTTGTTACATGAATGGCAATATGGTTTCAGAAAAGGATGCGGTACTGAAGAAGCTGTTGTTAATTTAGTGAACAACATATGTCAAGGATTGGATAATGGATTTAGCGGCATAGCAGGTGTTTTTTACGACTTTACGAAAGCTTTTGATCTGATAGATCACAATATAATTATCGAAAAACTTTATTATTACGGTCTAAATATAAGTGCATTAGCGTTGTTAACAAGTTATTTAACAAATAGGAAACAATATGTTGAAACTAATAGTCATTAGAGTCGCATGGGTGCTGTTGATTATGCAGTCCCGCAGGGAAGTGTATTGGGTCCGTTACTTTTTAAAGTTTTTCTTAATGATATAAAGAAACTACAACTTTTTGGAAAGTTATTTATATTTGCTGATGACATTAGTGTTTTCTATCCATATAAATACGAAACATCTATAAAAACTCAAATGGAATATTATGCAGCAATTATTACAGAATTTTCTAGAATAAATAAATTGTGTTTAAATGCTGATAAAACCAAAATGATAAGCTTTAGAGCATATCTTGTTCACAATCAAAATTTTAGCATCTTTGTTGATGGAAAAGACAAAATATCTGGGAATATACTTGCAAAGTAATTTATCGTGGGACATGCACATTAAACATTTAAAATCAAAGGTCGTGAATGCTACTGTTTTAATTTACAAATTTAAGAATAAGGCTATTGTTTATAGGTATAACAAAACTAATGAATTAAAATCACTTCAGAGAGCACAAAACAAAGCACTTGAAACTATTTTTAATCTACCGTTAACTTTTTCAACATTATCTCTATATAAAGATGTGTTAACTACAATACTCCCTGTTTATTTATGGTTTGCACAAAATGCAACTTTTATTCATTTAGAAGAAATCAAACTACATTTAATACAAGAAATGCTTAAACTTAAGAGTTGCGAGATGTCGTTTGGAGACTACCAAGCAAAAGGTTGAACACTTGGATAGTTTGGAATATAATAATATTCCAGAAAATTTGAAAAATATTGAAAGAATATCTATTTTCAAGAAGTAAAGAAATATTTATTAGAGAATATATAAATGCTTCTATTGTAATAATCTCATTGTTATATATATATATATATATATATATATATATATATATATATATATATATATATATATGGCTTCAATAATGTCCAATGGACGCTGAGGCACTAAATTTTTTGTAAAGAATATTTGATTTCAATAAAAATTAATAAAAAAAAAAATATTCTATTCAACACTGTTTGTTGGTTATAAAGTGGTTTTATCATCGGCTGAGGTAAATTAGTCGCCTTCAGGGTCTACTTACGGATCCACAAACCTTAAGTAATAAGATGTTTGATTTACCCTTTCTGGGTGCTAAAATAATTTTATCTTTATTGAGTATTTATTCTATTTCAAATACAAAATATATTATTATTACGAGAGAATAATTACGAGAACTTCAATTCGGATCCTATGAGCTTAATAAATGTCGTCTTCAATCGCTTCTTCTTCTCAAGCTAGGCTTATTTTGGTTCTTCCTTCTTCAACAAAGCTTATTTTGGTCCTTCGGCTTATATTAGCTTTGGGCGATTATTCGGTTTATAACGGGCTCGGTTCGGTTTATATTAGGATCGCTGTATAAAGGCTCCATTCAATTTATATCAGAATCGATCGTTTATTCGGCATATAGCAGGCTCGGTTCGGTAGTTGATTTAGGATCGGCTTTTTACATTCTTCTTCGACACACTCGACTGTTAAACTGGTTTGGATTTACGGCGGAATAGGCTTCTGGTTCATGTGGTAGCTTCGGGCATCGGATGTCGTATATTTTTTTCTTAAAGCTAATGTTTAGCTAGTTCTCAAACTACGGTTACCGTGTTAATACTCCACTAAAACAGGCGACACGAAGTTACTTGTGGGAACGAGTTGTGAAATTTATTTAGGTACGACTCAATTTTACTTTCGTAAAATATAGTCGGTTCTTCAGTTACATGGAATAATTTCCGAGAAAATTGGTAGTAATTTCATGAATACATGTTCTATGAAATATGTACGGGAAAATAGTAATATTGAATGTACTATGTTCCCGTTACATGGTATCAAGATGACACCAGATCCATATAGAATTATTACATTATGTTTTCCATTATTTATGCTCAAAATTTGTAAACGAACGGTATAAAAAAGCAAATATCGCAAACTGAAAATGTGATCACAACCATGGTGGATGGATTTTGAGTCGAATTTTTTCCCTTAGTGTTTAATACTTTTAAAATAGGTGCTTAAAGCTTTGAGTATCTAATTTGCCCTATTTTAAACTATTTAATTTTTAGCTTATTTTTTTATATATTTAACATTTGTTTGTAGTTATTGTTGAAGCAAATGTTTCTTGTCTTACTTTTAAGTAAAAATATGTTTTCTTCTCTATAGTTTCTGTTCAAGTACTCACATACAATCATGTTCTTGTACATACCTACATGTTTATTTGTTCGTTTTTAAATTATCATGAAATGCAACATATATTTGCAAAATTGTACATGTGTTTGATTAGGCTGGTGCAAACAGATTTTTTATGCAGTTTTTGATGTTGAAGAAACGCCTTCAGCAAAATATAAATTCATTAATATATTATATAAAATATTTCGTGAGTCATATTTTTACACTTTCTCCTTTTTCCTCTATACAATAATGCGCCAGCCTACTATGTAAACATATCTATTTCTTTATACAAAAATCATATCTTTTGTACATAGGTACTTGCATAAGTGTATTTATAGCTAGACTTACGTTTATCCGTTTATTCTATACTAATGTTTATATGTAAGTTGTTCTTTGTGCACATGTACAGCATGTGTGTATTTTTGAAATCTAAAATATTTATAAAGTACTTTAGGAATATTTATAGACAATTGCAATGCATTTGATGCAACTAAGCCTGTACTGTATTGAAAATATAGTTATACAATTTTACTTTGAATAGTGGGTCTCTTGAAGTTGTGGTAAAAAACTTGTATCGTTATTATTACACAGAAAAAAAAACTATTTGATAAAATTTTTCAAATAATTAGTTTTTTATTTTTATGTACAAAATTAATTAAATTCTTAATTAATATAATTAATATATTTTTTTTACAAAAATTGACAACTTGAAAAACAAAATAAAAAAAGAAAAACATTTTGAAAAATGATTTGTAAACACAGAATAAAACGTGATTTTGTGAACGTTTTCTATTCAACGTATATTTTGAAGACATCTTTATTTTTTAGAGGTGGTATTTAATGCAGGAATTTTATGAGCAATTCGTTAAGTATTTAAACGTTATTTTATTATTCCAAAATTATTACAGATGATCCCGTCATTGATGTCAAAGAATAAGGAACTAATTTGTTTTAAAGCTGGAAGACAATATTTAATGTTTTTTAAAACATTCAATTAAATGTATATATTTAATGTCTTCATAGATGCATCATCACCGGTGTTATAATCATTATCTTTAGAGGCATTTTGATACCTTGATTTTTTAATTAATCTTAAGAACAGGTACACATATGTACATAAGTACGTATTTGGTCAGACGAAAAATAACTAAACTCTAAAGAAATACAGAATTTGGTATAAAGTTTTTCTCCGAAAATTGTGGCGAAAGTTCACAGAAATCGTTTTCTTTTTTTTTTGTATATAATTCTCTTATTTTATAGCATAAATGCATACCTACTACATTTTTGTTGAAGCAGATTTGTATGTTTCATTAATGTTTTTTAATTTAGTTCTTTCTTCTATATGAATTTATATATAAAAATTATATTTAAACCATAAAATTTACATATCCAGGCACCCTAACTAGGATCCAACACAAAAGTATTTAGGAAATTTTTAGATCTATAAATGCTGTAATAGCATCGCAGATGATTTTGTTGCCTTCTGACCACAAATATTTCACGTACCGGGCACACAGTTATCACTGGCTTTAGACTTAATGTATGAAAGCACTATATATGCCAAGTTTCGCTTACCTCCATCAAAGTTCGAGGTTGAACTTTAATATACAATTACATACACCATATTACAATAAATGGAATAAAATCAGTTTATTGCATATATTATATGCATTTCATTTACAAAAAATTATTGTGAGATATTATTTAACTGTGATTTTGTAGTAACATTTGCATTTTTTTAATAAATTATTTAAATAAAATTTTCGTAATTTTATTGCGGGAATAAGTATGTTCAAAGATAAAGATTCAGTTAATTTTATAGTTAATTTTAAACAAAATTTCAATTATAAATATTATTAATTTTGTAAAAAAATTTAATTTAAATTTACCAAAAAAAATAAACTAATTTCACTTAAATTATAATATTATTTTAAGTATTGGAGCAAAATCAAATAAAATTTTAATTAATATTACCCAGTTCATAATTAAAGTTCATTCTCATTTTTTTATGTAAAGATAAAAAAGTTTTAATTCATGAAATTCAAAATATTGCTTTGATGGTGTCTGCCAAATCTTTTTTTAGTATTTAGTTACTTATATTAAATGATATTGACTCTTCAAATACAACAATTTATATAAAATTGTTCATAATATAAATCTAAAAATAGTAAAAAAAATCTAATAATAAACAGCTTGATTAATCGATGTAAGTGCAATTTTAAATTAAATTTTATTAAAGATTCCAAATGGTTCACTCTTTTATTAATCTACTTTTATGTGATATTCAATAAATGTTATAAAATACCACCATGCATCATATACAAAAGTCAAAATGTAAAAGTACTTTTTTTTCTCCTATAAACTGACTGATAAAACAATATACATACACATATTTTTTGTCTTCACATTTTCACCTGTGTTCTTGAAAATATTTTGTGAATTTATTCTATGACTTATACAGAAGTGGTAAACTAATTTCAATTCATTTCATTTCGTTTTTGTTTTTGCGATGAGTATTGTAAGTATTGAACCTAAACCATGTCAACCAGGTGTGTCAAATGTGCTCCATTTAAATACACAATTTATGCACAAAATCAGTGACTATATGGAAATATACTAACTCAAAGTATCTACTATATTCCAAAGAAATCTATTTTTTAATTTATGTTAATAATACTTGAAGTTTAGGAGTAAGAAAAAACATAAAACAGAAAACAAATAAAAACAATATTTTTTTAACTGAATAGATGCTTTGCTTTACATGCTGGTACATAAAACACTTTACATTTCACTTGACCCATATTCTGTAAAACGTTGTACAAAAAATTACATACAGAATATTTTGGATTCAATGTAAAATACACACATAAACAGTATGTGTACTACTTACTTCTAAGAAATTTCAGGTACTTGTATTATTTAATTCATTTTAAAGTTTATTGCTTGGAAATAATGAATAAAAATTAAAAAAAAAAAACGAAAATATAATAAACGTGTATTACGTTTGCCAAAGACGTATGAGCAACTTTTAATTGCAATTTGAAATTTATATATCACTCATACGTCAGGGTAAACTGCAATAAAGAAACTAACGTACAAAGAAACATGGCTGACATATAAGGAACCATAAGGAAGCTAAAATAAAAAAAAATTATTTTATTATTATTATTTTAATTTTTTCATACGAGTAGATATGTCGGCCTAATGTGAAAATCAGAGACGGGTATAGAATAATGAATGTAGGATAGCATTATTTTTCAACAATGACAACAGGAAAAAAAGTCATTTACTATGCAGAGAGATACATTAAATATTGGGTAAGAGAAAAGATAATTACTTACAAAACTATTAGAAAATTCAATTGAACAGAAAAAATTATGACTAAAATATTTTTTAACAAATCATTATTTGGTTGTAAAAAAAATTATTAGATATTAACATATATTTTATTGGTTGAAAATTATTTTGAAACCAATACACAAAACAAAAGCAATTTTGTGTATTTTAACAATTTCAGTGAAATAGAAAATTAAATTATAAAAATCAGGAAATCAAAAAATATGACATCCAATATTTGAAGACATCCGGAGGTAAGTTATACCTATTTCCTTGAATATTTCCTAATAACAATTGAAATTTATGTATCTTTCAGATGATTCGAAAACAAGTGAGTATAAATATATTAAAATATTAAAAATATATCCATTATTCATCGCCTGTAACAATTCGATGCAAAAATGAATTGATTTTGTGGTGCATTTCAGAAAGGCAGACTTCGAGTATTTAAGCCAATCTCTAATTCTTCTTTTTTGCAAACTTTATTGGCTGGCCGGAACGCCCTTTATCATGCGCATAAAAAACACCACTTTTAAATATCAAAACCACATCTAAGATAAGTAAGTTTTTGTCAACTGCAACTATAAAAAATATAAATAAATTTTAATAATGATTGGATTTCTTTTTTCAGGATGATTTGGTATCTTATATAACGTGAAGAAAACCTCAAATGATCAGCATTTTTAATAGTTTTGTTTTTTATTTATTTCTACATATTATTACTTCTGCATTATTTTTAACTGTATAAAATACCAACATTCATATAGAGGTATTCCTTCATGAATTTACACAAACATTTTTAGATTTTTCTTTTTTCAATTTAATTGTAAAATATGCAGCATTTAAAAATATATATATTTTTTAAAAAAAAATTCTGTTAATTTAACAATAAATATCGTTTGAATATCTACTTAAAACTAAATATTATTTTCATTGTTTTACTTAAAAAAATCAAATAAATTTTATGAAAATTTTCAAATATTCATATTTATGAATAATAAAAATATTTTAATAAGAAAAAAAAAAAAAAATTCAAAAAAACATTTACGAATTTGAATATTTGATTTTACTAACTCAGTGATAGGTCCGATTTCGATAAACAAATATAATTGATTTTATAAATTTAGTATTAGAATATAAAATTTAATTTTTTTTGTGTGTAATTTTCTCTAGAAAAGTTGTCCGTTATACAATCAACTCTTCTACAGTTAAATTTGACATTTTAATTTCTTAATTACAGATAGATTTTCTAAAAGAACTTTCAATATTACAAGCAAAATTTTATATAAAAGTTTTCTATATTACAAACAAATTTTCTATAGAAAAATTTTCTATGTGAGACATAATTAATTTTTTTCCCTACCCAATTTTTATTAAATTAATTAGTATTCCAAATAAAGTGATTAATTTGAAGTGGAAGTCAAAGTTTTTCCATTGTTTGTGAAACTTTTTGTTTTAGAAAATTATGAACGCAGCTAATTTTCGTTACTCTTTTAGTCATAAAATTGATATCAGTTACAGTTGAGTTCAAGGTAATACTGTATTAAAAACAAAAAGTTTGTGTAATATTATTTACTAGATTATATCAGGGGTGCTTCGCTATCCCCATCGTATTGAAATAAAAACGTTTAGTGCAAATAAAATTCATTATTTTATATCAATATTTTTTAGAAAATATAATCCGCTTACTAATAATTTAATATAAAATGACAGGAGTAACGTTTAACAATTGTAACTAATCAAATACTGAAATTACAAACAGTAAAGGAAATTGATAATTTTTAATAATTTTTAACCAATTTTAAAATGTTATAAATCTTGATTTTTCGAAAAAAGTGCGAAAATTGGTGAAAAATAAAAAACCCAATATAAAATTAGGGTTAAATACAAAGACCAAAGCCTCCTAAAATTTTATAAAGAAGACCGATCGAATACTGATTACTTTTTCCAGTTTGATTATATTTTCATTTCATAATTTTTACCGAATTGATATTTTTTGACGATTTTTTTTGTTCTTTTACCGCCTGATGAATTCTTTTATTTTTGTAATTTGTTTGTGTTTTGCAATATTATCAATAACAATCAGAAACTAAGATTTATGTTTCGTTGAAAAATAAATAAATAAAGAAGCAAATCAAATAAATAGCACCACATAACTGAAATTTTTGCTTAAAAAATATAAAAATAAAAATAGTAAAAGCGAAAACTTTTTTATATTTCAATCTACATAAAAATGAAAATACATCACCCTAAGGAAACATAGAATATATATTTCTTTAATACTTAGTTTCATTAAACACATTTTTTAGCCAACAATCTCACAATTAACTTTAAAAAATTTTCACAATATCAACACAATTGTCATAAAAATAACAAAAAAGAAATACAATTTCACCAAAAAATATTTACGCATATTTATATGACAATTATTACTCTTATAAAATTTAATTTATGTACTATTTTAACACATATTTCATGTTTCGGAAGGAAAAGTCGCATATGTTTTTATTTAAAATAAAATAAAGATAAAATTTAAATCAACATTTTGAAGTACCCAGAAAAATATAACCACAATTTTTCGCCATCATATTTTTGTAAACGTTTCATTTCAGGTTATAATATTTAAAGAGTACTCTCGTTCGAGTGAGTAAATATCACAACATAATAATTTCCATTTTAACAATTAAAATTTATGGGAATTTCACAAGCAGTTAATTAAAAGAAATAATAATAATGAAAATAACATAAACTTACCGATAACATTAACTTGAAATAGCTTCGACATTTGTGGTTCCGTATTCACTTGACACTCATAATTACCACTGTTACGTGCTTGCAGAGATTTTACATGCAGAGTCCTTTCACGAGAATCTTTCGATTCTGTCACCTATAGCAATCGAAAAAATATAAAGAGAGAAATAATATATGGAAATGTGAGTACATAAATAAAGTTAAATCATTTAAAACAAAAATATAAACAAAAGACTTGAAAAAGCTATGCAAATAAGACTTTAAAATAAAAAAAAATATACGCAAGACATGGACAAGTAGCAGAACAAATGAAGGCAAAAGTCTTAATATCACATTTACTGATGTTGTGAGACTTATATAAAATAATGCTAAAGAAAGTGAATTTATAACGGAAAAGGTCTAACGGTAAAAAAATTAGTGCCCAGTAGAGAAATGAGAAATTTGCAATTTATTTAATAAAATTTGTAAAAAAAATAACAAAACTGTTTTCGCAAAAGCTGATCACTACCTGAAAAACAGCTATGTTGCAGATAACTTTTCTATAGAAATAGTTGCTCTGTTGCAGATAACTTTTCTATAGAAATAGT
The DNA here is from genome assembly GCA_932274085.1 of Protocalliphora azurea. Taxonomy (NCBI): domain Eukaryota; kingdom Metazoa; phylum Arthropoda; class Insecta; order Diptera; family Calliphoridae; genus Protocalliphora; species Protocalliphora azurea. The sequence continues at coordinate 125,814,424 of OW026520.1, forward strand.
TGCTCTGTTGCAGATAACTTTTCTATAGAAATAGTTGCTCTGTTGCAGATAACTTTTCTATAGAAATAGTTGCTCTGTTGCAGATAACTTTTCTATAGAAATAGTTGCTCTGTTGCAGATAACTTTTCTATAGAAATAGTTGCTCTGTTGCAGATAACTTTTCTATAGAAATAGTTGCTCTGTTGCAGATAACTTTTCTATAGAAATAGTTGCTCTGTTGCAGACAACTATTCTATAGAAATAGTTGCTCTGTTGCAGACAACTATTCTATAGAAAAATTTTCTCTGTTGCAGACAACTTTTCTATAGAAAAATTTGCTCTGTTGCAGACAACTTTTCTATATAAAAAATTGCTCTGTTGCAGACAACTTTTCTATATAAAAAATTGCTCTGTTGTAGACAACTTTTCTATAGAAAAAGTTACTCTGTTGCAGACAACTTTTCTATAGAAAAAGTTACTCTATTGCAGACAACTTTTCTTTAGAAAAAGTTTCTCTGTTGCAGACAACTTTTCTTTAGAAAAAGTTTCTCTGTTGCAGACAGCTATGGAAATGGTTGTTCTGTTACTCTAAAGTTGTCTGTAAAAGAGCAACTTTCTTATATAGAAAAGTCGTCTGTAACAGAGCAACTTTCTTTTTTCTAGTTCTCTATAACAGAAAATTTATGTAGTGGAGAGGTACTTTTTCTATAGAGAAGTGGTCTTTAACAGAACAGCTTTTTATATAGAAAAGGTGTGTGCAACAGGGAAAATTTTTCTATAGAAAAGTTTCTGTATAGAAAAATTTACTCTTTTACGTTGTTTCTTCATTATATAACAAGAACGAAATCATGTCTCAGTTTTATTTTTGCAGCTATACATTAATTCTTGTTCTTTCTCTACAGCCCTGTACTTTACATTTTTCTGTATAATTAAGAACATTACATCTTATTTATAGTAAATAAATAAGCCGATATTTTATATGCAAGGAAATATCCAAAAATTCTTTTGCGTAGTATTTCATGTATTTTTCTGTTTTAATGCACTCTTGCTATGCAAAATTGTATATAGAAAAATAATGAATAAAATTCAAGAAATTTTTATGCATCAAAAACAAGCCAAAATACTGAACGGACAGGAATTTTTTTTATGCATATGTAAGATATAACAATCCATTCACTCGTCATGGACAATTAATAAAATTAAATAATTTGTATATGAATAGTGAAAAAGAAGATGGAGGAATAAAATAAATTTTTTTCAGTAACAAACTATAAGTATATATTCGGGCATGCAATGACAAAAACTTATCCTTATATTTACAATCAAATAAGTGAACACATCAACATATTAATTGTTAAGGTTATCAGCTTCACCATCAATATCATCATCGTCAATAACTTCACCATAATCATCATTATGGTTGTTCATCAATGTGTGTAAATTTAAGGATATGCATAAATGTGTGTATGTACTTATATGTACATGCAACTTTTTTATGCTTGATGGTTTCAGTTGTATGTGTAAACTGGTGTGCGTACTTTTAAAGAGGGTAGTCCTTGAACAAATACAAAATGAAGGAAAAGTAAATTAAAAAAATAATTGTAACGAAATTTTCCATATTAATTATGATTAAAATACCAATAAATAGCAGCTGTAAAATTTAAAATACACACCAAAAATTATCATTATGCACTTACCTGAAATCATTTGTCAGATGTTTAAGTGGCTGTGCTACCATTCAATATATGCAGATCACGTTGGCATATTCATAAAACCTGTAAAATATTTAAATATGTTTAAGAAACTATTTTATTCCTTATTCCCGAGTAAATATAATATTTTGTGGTGTTCGAAAAAATATTACAAATATTAATATTTTATTTAACAATGAACAAGTATTGACGATATCCAATTGATTTTAAATGAAACGTGTTAAAATTTGGTTTGTTACAACGTGAAACAATTTCCCCAAATAAATTTTCACACATTAGAAAATCGATCAACATTACATCACATAAGATTCCATGTGTAATAAAACAAAGTACTCATTTTTTTTTCCAGGACGTCAAATTTTCTCGCAAAGGAACTTCAAAAATTTGAAAAACCCAACAATAAAAAAAATTATAAAATATCTATCAAAATTATATCAAATTAAAGCTAAAAATCTCTGCAGTATAACAAAGTTTTTTATTTAAATGTTGCACCGCAAATTGTTAAGAAAATATTCTGTATATAAAGTATATAACTAATTAATTAATATTAAATTTTTTATTACATACATTTTCTTAACTTTTGTACTGCATAGTTTAAATAAAATATATTATAATATTGCAGGGATTCATAGTTTTCACGTTGGGTCGATATAATTCTCGTGATTATTTTATAATATTTTTTAAAATTGTTCATCTTTCGAAACTTTTAAGTCATTTTAAGAGGAAAGAAACCATTAAGTTTTAACATGGATGGTCTCTAGCGTTGATTATCACAAATATGAAGCTTCCTTGCAAAAAACCTAATTCTGTTGTCAAAAAACCTAAGTATAAGAATGTGTTAATAAAACGTATCTTAGAAAATAAAAGCGATAGTAGTATGTATGTTTTTTGAGTATTTTTTTCAATGAGTTTTTTTAAGCTTCATATCTATGTTATTCTATGATCTCTAGCTTTATCTATATGAGAATGATTATTGCAACCTGATATATATTTGAAAATTAGTAGTAAAAGGTAACATTTATTTAAATATATTTTTTTTCTTCTGGAACATTTAGATAAAAATATTATTATATTACAAGGATTCTTACCTATCATTTGACACCCAAACTGGGCTGATATATTCAAAAGTTTAGTTATACTATACGGATGTGTAAAATGAATTTTCCACCTAAAACTTTGTGTGCGAAATGTTTTAATTTAGTAAAATCACACTATATTGTCCGTCATATCTGCAGAAAAATAAAACTCTATATGTGAAAATATAGATGAAAAACTATGCCAAAAATTTTTAACAATAAAAATGTTTTAATTGTGATGAATGTCTAAAAATTACATTAGACTTAGTTACTAGTATTTCTTCTCTAAATTCTCAAGTGAGAGAACTAAAAAAACAACAATAATTGCAACAACTACAATTAAAAGAAAAAATAAATAATACACATAAATAGCTCCTCACAAAATTTTTGTTGTTTGTAACAGAGCAACATTTTCAACAGAAAAATTATCTGCATTCGAAAAAGAAAAAATGTCCGCCACAGATCAGCATTTTCTATAAAATAATTGTCTATCATAGAGCTACTTTTTCCATTCTTTCGTTAAAAAATTATCTGTCATAGAGCTAACCTTTCTATAGAAAAAATGTCTTTCGAATTGTACATTATTTTATAAAAAAGATATCATCATAAAGAAAATTTTTCAAGAAAAAGTTATCTGCAGGGGGAGATGAGTACATTAAATATATTATAGGTTTATTTTCGCACTTTTTATGTAAAGCTAATTTTTCTCCCAGTAAAATACAAAAATGTACAAAAGTACGGGTACACAAAGATCAAAATTATTTACCCAGAAACAGGACATTAAATTGTTTTAAAAATTCGTATAAAAATTTAATTTTATTTTTCATAATATTTGAATGCATAAACACAACAAGATCGGTCCGAAAATTTCCATACAAATTTGTATGAAAAATGCGCAATGCGGCTCGGATAAAAAATAAATTTTATTTTAAATTTTCACCGTATTTTTTGCTGCTTTTATTTTTTCACAAAAAATGATACCATATTTTTTAAAAATGTGTATTAATTTCTTAAACAAAATTAAAAAGAGTTTAAAGTAAAAAAAGAAATGAAAAGAAAATAAATAAAATTGTTATTTTTGTTGTTAATTTAACAATGCGGACTATGTGAAAGAATCCGAACTTGTTCTGTTTATACATTCAATGATTTTATTATTTTTTCAATTAAACAATCCTCTTAGTAACAAAAGCAAATAATTGTTTATTCACTTTCGTTCAAATTTCTTATTGTATATTTTCATTTTTTAATTATTTAACAATTTATATAATCTACCCGAAGAACTATTCTGGGCTGTTTCATGCAAGAAGAAGAAGAATATTCTCGCAATTACCACCTCCACAACTACGTGGCTGCACCTTTTTCACACACAATCACCTTTACGACTACCAAAAGATCAGTAAAATAGCAACCGCCACCTCCACGACTACAAGATGGCCATTTTTTAATACACACAGTCACCTATAAAGTTTCACTTCGTAGTCGCGTCATAAAATTGTTATAATATCCTTTTCATCATCTTCCCACTTATTAATTGTCATCATCAGGGCAACCAAGAATATTTCAAATAATAATATTTTTTCCTGGGTTTTAAATTAATCAAATTATTAGTAATTTATTCATTTCGGGCAATCTTAGGAATTCTGGCATTGACTTGTAAATATGCTATATATTTTACGTATTTTGGTCCTTATAGCATATTTTTGTCTTAAGAGCATATTTCGTCATATTTTTATAGAAAAAAAATTGAGCATCTTTTAGCTAATAAGCATATTTTATGCTTGAGAGCATAATTTTGCATATATTATACTAAAGAGAATAATTTTGCATATATTACACTTAAGAGAAAAACTTTGAATATTTCATATTCAACATATTTTTTTATATAATTTTCTATTCGTAAAATTTTCTTTTACACTCATATAAGTGTTGATAATTCGCTTACCTAATAATTTTAGTTTTTTAAATTAACATAGATTTTGTAATTTCCTGTCACAATGTACTAGCTTTGAATGTCTTTAAGAGCAAAAAGATAATTTTTTTAGCGATTGCTAATAAAAATAAAATGTTATATAAGAATACTAGACAATTTAAATTTTACCCTGAAAAAAATATTTTTAACGGTATATTTTTTTAAATTTTAAGGGCATATTCTTCGATTTGAAAAGCATTTGTTACGCACATAAAGCACTATTTTAGAGCATATTTTTGGATAGCCTGGTGAACATGTTCGTTGATGTGATTGCGGCAGGTAGCTATATACCAATAAACATTGCTGTTTAAAAGGGGGTTAGTTACTACCAAATAAATTGCTGTATAGTTTTATGACGTCAATGGATATGTTTACTACTATTTTGATAATAAAAATTCAATTACTTCGAATAGTCATTATTGCTCAATTTAATCTCTTTATCAGCCACTAAAATTTACCAAAATATTATTGTTTCAAATTTAATCATGAAAAAACTTAAGTAATAAGCTGTTTTCAAAAAAAAAAAAAGAAAAAAAGACACAATTTCTAAATAAATTTTACATGCAGGCAGATAGATGTATCTACAAAAAGCAAGCACCCGCAAAAGGCAGAAAATGTTTAAAAAATTCTATCTGTATGAATCAGTGAAAAATGTAAGTAAAAAAATTAACTGGGTTTTATTCTGAATTTTTACTTCAACAGTTTTTGTTTTGTAATCAAATTTAACAAGCAAATATTTTCCTTTTAATTTTTTATAAAAGAACGGGGATACGAGAAAAAATTAAACATTACTTTTGTTGTGGTTTGACTTTCTGATTTATCATTCAGCCTATGGACCTGACATCTAATTACCGAATCCATATGACCAGAGAGTGCGGTGAAATTACATGGTATATCAAAGTCAAAGATTAGCACTGAATTTGTTTCGATATTTTGTGTCATAAAATCGATGCTATCTAGCCCCATGACGATAGAGTTATATGATCCTAAGCCAATATTACTGCTATGCAGATAATTGCCAAAACCTATGCCGGCATTATTACACACACACGCGGGGAAAATATATAGTTGTGGTAAAAATAATCTAAGAGAAACATATTATTTTTTGAAAATATGAACGCAGTGAAAAATAGAAGTGATTATAAGTAATAATTATTATGATTCCATTTATTCATATTGAGTCCGATTTTATGGTTTGATTTTCATATTATGATTCAAGTATTACATATTAATGAACAACCCTATACTATCAGATTATGATTTGATGTTATTATATTATTTTACTATCTTATTATATTATTATACCGTATTGTTATATTATGATTCCATTTTATAATATCATTATGCCATTCTTCATAATATTATTTCGTTTTATCATATTATTATCCCATGTTATCATATAGTTATCCAACCTTATTATATCATTATTTCATTTTGACATATTATTATTCCATCTTATCATATATTAAAATAAAATGTAGTAATAAAAAATTATTATTTTCATACATTTTTTATTAAAGATAATTGAGAAAAGTGTTTGTTAGCCAAATAAAATATATATTTACATATTATTTTTTCATTTATTATATTCATTTGTACCATTTGGTTCAAGTGCAAGATATATTTTATAACCGAGTGTAACCAAACCTTATCTATTTATATTCATTCATATATGAACTAAATGAGAATTATAATGAAGTTGGAAAAGAAATATTAAAAACAAAAAAGTTATGAATTTATCCACTAAGTTTGTGAAAAGGATAAGACTTTTGTTTATTTGAAACATTTTATTGTCATAGGAATAACAAGAGTAATATGGTTTAAAAATAGAATACGGTTTAATAACAAGGAAAAAGACTGCAGATATTTAATGGTTGTAGAAATAGTGATATTTTTCATATTAATACAATTTTGTTTCTGATAGATATTAAAATTTTTATTGAGTGTAAACGTTAAAAACAAAATTTATACAATAACATTTCTATCATGAACACAAGTTATTAAAATTAAAAAAAAAAATTAACAATCAGAACATAATGTTGTTTTAGTGATAATATAGTAACCATGTTTTTTCCTCTGCGTACATCGACTGCACCGCAGCTACGGCCATAGAATTTTGACTTGTCTCAATGGCTACTGTTAAGCTGCCATCAATGATTGAAAGTCTTTGAAGTGTGTGATAATACGTAGTTTTCAGTGCCATTCTATGACTTAAGGATGGTGCTTGAGCTGTTGAGTGCTGCTGTTGTTGCTTAAATTTTTGGTTCAGCTCATATTTTTGGTAAAATGGCAATGATGCTGTATGAATTTGAGGTTGAGGTTGAAAAATATGATTGCTCTTATCGTCCTCCATTTCATTCTCTGGTGGTTGTTTTTCTTCTTCTTGACTCCAATAAGACTGCGGCCGATGATGATTGCGTGTTTGTGGTAATTGATGCTGTAGTTGTTGGTTGTGTTGCTGTGATATTTTTTCTGGCGAATATTATTTTTGCACTGCCTCTTATTTAACCTACCAATCCCAGCCGCACTAAATGCTATAACGTCTCATCCTGTTATTTTAACTGATGCGGCGGAAGTTTCAATTGCTGGTAAAAAAAAATAACATGAAAAGGAGAGAAAAAAAAAAACGAAAAACGTTAATTTATTGATGGAATATCAGAAAATTACAATAAATAAATAAATAAACAATAATAATAATAAATTGCTAAAAGAAACGTGAAAAAACTATTTACTCTTGTGAGCATCATTGCACAATTGCCTACTTTACTGAAAGCCAAAGTAAAAGTCAAAAGTTTGATAGAAACATTTTAAAAAAGCAATGATCTAAACTGATTGTGAACTTGTCACATATTAAAAATCTAAAAAAAATTGTAGTCAGTTTAATACCGTTATAACCGCTCAAATTTGGAATTTTTTAAATCTTCAAAATAGGCGAAAATTTTGGGAAAATTATCATTCTTGGACATGGATTGTATCTACATGATTCAATCAATAATAATAATAATAATAATAATTATTATTATTATTATTATTATTTAAAAATGATGTTAATTTTAAATAAACCAAAATACAAAACTTGGCATTTGAAGTTTTCTTTTTTAAGCGGTCGCAGATTTTAAAAGACACTATATTAAGTATTACCGTTTGGCGACTTTAGGCGCCATCTTACAACTAACAAATAATATATGAACGAAAAATATTATATCCAGAATTTAATTATAAATCTAATAAAATAATAAATATAATAAATTTCCTTTATGTTTTAATCATAAAATAAATAAATTTTTTTTGCACAAAAACGAATACTTGACTTTTGTTCGTCGCAGTTGGTAGTATAGCATTTTTAACTACACGTTACACTATAGAGTTGTAAATAAGCACTTAGTAAACTACTTATATGTAATGCAGAAATTCACACCATTAACAAGTCTATGATGGATATATAAAGACATAAGTCCTAATAGTAGAAACATATGAAAATTTTCTATAATTCTTCAAACGAAAACTTATGAAAACTTTCCATAATTTTTCTAAAGAAACATGAAATTTTTCCATAATTTTTCTGAAGAAAATTAATAATATTTGCGTAATATGAAATAGTAATATATAAATATTTTGTTTCATTTTGTTACGTTAAATTTATTACAACTCCTGTTTAAAGAAAATAAGCAAATTTGCCATAATTTTTTTAAAGGAAATCCTAAAGAAAACTTATGCAAATTTGAAATAATTTTTCAAAGGAAAACATGAGAATTTACCATAATTTTTTGTACAAATTTACCATAATTTTTCGAAAGAAAAATTATGCAAATCTTTACCAAATTTGATGAATTTTCTATAGGAAATTCTTACCTAATTTGGATTTTCTATTGGAAATTTCAACAAAAAGTTGAACGAATTTTCTACAGGATATTTCAAGAAAATTTAAACGAATTCTAAGATTGGATGAATTTTGTAAAGAACATTTTTCAAATTTTTAATTCTAAGTTGCTTCTCTCAATTTGAAACCGAATAGTTCATAAACTAAATCTGTATTTAACTTATTGCCATAAAAATTAAATTTTTGCAAGTTTAAAAATCCGCATAGAATATCTTTTTGCGTTAAATTTCTAATAAATACCTTGTTTTTGATTTTTTATTCATTTATATTTTCACTTCATTTTAGTTTTTGTTTATTCATTTAAATAAACTATGAAAATTGTACAAAGTGTTGAAATTTCTATAAATTCCTAGTTAAGAAAGTACAGAAAAAAGATTCTAAAATAGAAAAGTTTTAAGTGGCTTTTGTTTTTAAAGGAAAACTAAATTATTGAAGCGATGTTTTTTTAAACTCTCAAAAGCTGAGTACAAATAGGATGCTATTAAAATAGTTGTAATTGTAAAGGTTGAAAAGATGTGAAAGTTTTCTATGAAAAAATAAAAAACAACAGAATGATGAAACATAAATATTTATTAAGATGTTTGCAACTTTTGCTGAGTGAGAAGGAAAAGAAAAATATTGGCAGTTTACAGGTTAGAAATAAATAAAAATACGCAGCTTAAAATGGTCACATATTTTCATATATGACGATATATGAAATTGAATAGATTCATACATGCAATACTTGCAATATATGCTATTTTGTTATATATAGAAATATGAATGTAAAATGAAATCAATCTTCATATATGAAACAATATATAAAACATTTAATCAAATATAAAATGCAATATAACTCTTAAACAAATAAAGCTACATAAAAATGTGCTTTGAAAGAATTTCATTGTCTAAAAAAATTGTAATAACATCAAAACGCGTATGATATATAATAAGTGAGATATACTCGTAATAAGCGAGATACAATAAACTAATTTTTGTGAAATTTGATCGTGAATATCTCATGTAGCGGAAACGCAATTATTGGCGTTTTTTGATAACATGTATATGGAGCCAATATGAAACTATATTACATATTTTGTTTCAAACCGTCAAACCGTTCCAGTCTTGTTAATTTTTCATATGCATCTATATATGTATGTATGTTTGTATGTATGTATATATGTATGTATGTATGAATGAATGTGTGTTGTGAGGACCAAAATTCTTGGACTTTTTATCCACATAAGTAGACATAGTATAAGAAAATAAAGTATATATTAGCGATTTATTGGTCGGGAGATGGATTACATCCATCTAGATGAGGGGCGAATTACATTCGCCTAGGCACATCTTTTTTATTTCAGATGTTCCGGAGGTCGATGGGGTAAAGAATGGAACGAAATGTTCCGAAGGTCGATGCGAGGCAAAACATTCAGGTTAGGGGCAGGTGGAGGTTTTGACCTTAAATGGCCATGCTAGCCATTTAAGAGTTAACTATAAGAAAACGCAACAGGCAGGAGTAGCAGTAGAAAGCAGCAGAGAGTAAAGCCGAGTGAAGAAGTCAATGCCTACATCGTCATAGCTTAGAAGGCGAGTAGCAGAACTGAGGAATCACAGAAGTAGAATCGAGAACACAACAGTAAAGAGGAGAAGCAATAGGGAGAAATACACAGGAGTGTAAGAGTAGCAGTGAGCATCGAAACTGTTACAGCAGCGAACATAAAGGAGACAACATAAGGGAAGATTCGATGGAACAACCGTTATCGGTTCGAACAAAGTGCAGGAAAACTGCAACAATATTAGTTTTAAGAAATGTATATGAATCAGCAGAAAGCTAAAATCGCTCTTTTCTCTTTTGTGCTGGACAGTGGCCGGTTAATAAAAAAATAAAAGAACTAACAGAGCAGTGTTAGAGGAAAAAATAAATAAAGTTGGTTGAATTGGTTACATCAATACAACGTAGGATATACTTCAACTTCAAGCTTCAACAAGATTTAAAATCTGGTTGAAGTGGTAGGAGATAAGCACTGCTCAGGTGGTAGGATAATTTTTTGGAAGTTTTCACTCAGGACTAAGAAATCTCGGATTATATCCAGGATTAAATAATCAAGTAGGAAATAGTAAATAGGTGGTGTAGAACCGGCAAGACGTCTTGTCTTGCCGGAGGCTTCACGAAGCAGCACTGCTTCAACATAGAAATAATATGTAAAAAATATATATAATGAAGGATAAGCAATAAAGAAACCAAAGTAAAAATTAAAATAAAGTGTTGTTATTTTATGTAAGAACCTTGGACAGGACTGAGTTTACCCCAGCTGCAAACCCGGGCAACCGGAGGTTTCTTACAATGTATGAATGTATGTATGTATGTATGTATGTATGTATGTATGAAATGAAATTTCATTTGCTGACATTTTAAAATAAATTAAAGAATTAAACAAAAATTCTTTACAATTAATATGTCCGTTTGTCAAAAATTGTGCATCAAAAAAGTTAACTCACATAATTAACCCAAATTGACCGGGAATGTTTTTTGTTTCAGATATTGATGAAATTTTCAGGGGACCTAAGAAAATTTACCCATTATATAAAATTTTGTTTCGGCCCCTAGGTCGGGCAGAATAGGCTGTTACCATATGGTCCTGCTAGGCATTACACAGAAATTATTTCTATAAGAAGAAAATGAGTAAATTTTTCAAAAAAAAATAAATGTTTTTTTCCACTTGAGTTGTAGGAGTCAACAATGTAATATCTTATTTTAGCTGTTGATACTAAAGGATGGCTTTCATTATGATTAGGAGGACTTAATGCGTTACGAATCTGCTTTTGGATATTGGAAAACATACACCCATTATAATTTACAAAACAAATGACCTTTTCGACTCCTAAACCCTAAGTAACTAAGCTGACCAAAAATATAAACCCAAACGCCATTTTGGTACGTAAAGTTTCTGCTTTACAATTTTTCTCTTCTATATTCAATATGATAGACAATCACATTATGGTTTAAAGGAATATGCCTGCGACTAAACGAGGAATAATATTGTTTAGAAACGTTACCAGCATTGACTTCGTTATTAGTACCACTACAACCTTTAAGCCATTTGATAAAACTCCTTTCATCATTGTCACTCTCAAGATATTCAAAATTACATTAATGGAAAATTTTCCGTGAAAACAAGTTGTGTTAAAAAAAATACATTTCTAGACAAAATTTTTAAAGGAATACACCACCAAAAAATATCTATGTTGTTCCTGGTGCACCTACATGGTAACACAGATATATAGTTTATAAAAAACAGGATAAAAATATTTTATATACGTTACTGATTTATAGCAATATAATATAGTACTATTTGGTTATGTAAAAATGGTTGAATATTTTTCACAAAGGTAAAGTGTCCAAAAATATATGAATTAATTTCTCATGTAGTTAATTTTTAAAATTTTTAACTATAACTCTTTAAACCTTTTCAAAGAAGATCATATGCTTCCAAACACATAATATAAATAATTTTCCATCATGTTAATATTATTAACAAGTTTCTATATGATGAAATATAATACAGATTTTTTCGAAATTTTGAATATATTCTACGCTATTTAGCTTTTTATACAATTATTGTTTGCGTTACCATATAGTCATATAGGTCTATTTAGATTAATATAATTGATGAACATCATTCCACTTTTTGATTTCATTCAAATCTAAATCAATCTAAATAATTTCAGCCGTTCAAGATTCAACTGACAAACAAGATTTTTGCTGAATAAGAAGGCGTCTTCCAAATAAAGGTATGAACATTTTTACTTTTTTTGATTGCTGATCATTTATGAAAAGAAAATACTTTTAAGATAGATTTTAAAAGAATCCATGTAATCGGTCTAGATATGGCTTGGAACATCTTCTTGATATCCTCATCAAAGTCGGTACCTTTTATGGAATACATGTGAATATTTAATTTAACAAATATGTGTGTATATATTGTATTTTAAATAAAATTAATAATAACCAAAATATAATTATTAGTCACTCTATATACTAACATACATAGGAGTACATATATGTCCATATACTTTCAATTTTCGGATTTAAAGCATTCAAGATATACATATAAAATTATATTTTCAGCTCTAGTTTCTTTATAACATTACACTTCTTTAAAAAAAAAAAACTTCTTATTAAATATATATATATATATATATATATATATATATATATATATATATATATATATAAATCTAAACCATGCAAACTTTTTTTATTTTTCCTTAAAAAAAATTTTTAATACGACGTATTTTTAAGCTTAAGTTATTAATTATCAAAAAAAGAAAAAAAATCCCAAAGATTTCTAATCACTTTCATTAAAACATTTCAAATAAAATGAACATATCTTCTTTCAAAAGCAATAAATTTTCTCTACTTTAATTTCTCCAGTTTGTTCTTGCTTTTAAGTGACATATTTTAAATTACAAACTAGACAAATAACACAGCAAGTTTTTTTCCTCATTCTTTTATAGCAAAATGTTTGAGTGTGGCATGATTGCATGTGTTCAAAATATGTTCATTAAATTGTAATATAAGTACATTGATTTTTTTACTTAATTCTATGAATTTCCTTTCCTTCATCCTCCCTTATAGCCCAATTCTGGATTTGATTATTTTTTTTTATCATCCTTTTAAATATATGTATGTAGGTTTATATCTATGTGTGTATTTACATTTCAAATTATCTCCAATATTATCTTTTTTTTCTTTTTATCTGCAATTCAAATACTGACGATTATGACACATTGTACTTTATTCTCTGTTCAAAAGAATTGTAGTGCAAAAAGAAAAAATTTAAAAATGATAAAATTAAACACAATCTAGATGGTTTAGTAGTGAAGATAAAAAAAAGAAAGTTCTTGAAAATACATACTAATAATTTATAGATTTCATAAAATTTGCACGAAATTTTTTAAAGAAAATTGCTCCAAATTTGCATGAAATTTTCTAAAGAAAATTGCTCCAAATTTGCATGAAATTTTCTAAAGAAAATTGCTCCAAATTTGCATGAAATTTTCTAAAGAAAATTGCTCCAAATTTGCATGAAATTTTCTAAAGAAAATTGCTCCAAATTTGCATGAAATTTTCTAAAGAAAATTGCTCCAAATTTGCATGAAATTTTCTAAAGAAAATTGCTCCAAATTTGCATGAAATTTTCTAAAGAAAATTGCTCCAAATTTGCATGAAATTTTCTAAAGAAAATTGCTCCAAATTTGCATGAAATTTTCTAAAGAAAATTGCTCCAAATTTGCATGAAATTTTCTAAAGAAAATTGCTCCAAATTTGCATGCAATTTTCTAAAGAAAATTGCTCCAAATTTGCATGAAATTTTCTAAAGAAAATTGCTCCAAATTTGCATGAAATTTTCTAAAGAAAATTGCTCCAAATTTGCATGAAATTTTCTAAAGAAAATTGCTCCAAATTTGCATGAAATTTTTTAAAGAAAATTGCTCCAAATTTGCATGAAATTTTCTAAAGAAAATTGCTCCAAATTTGCATGAAATTTTCTAAAGAAAATTGCTCCAAATTTGCATGAAATTTTCTAAAGAAAATTGCTAAAAATATGCAAGAAAATTTTTAAGGAAAATTGTTCTAAATTTCTAAAGAAAATTGCTCCAAATTTTTAAAAAATTTGCCTTCATATTAAAGCAATTTCAGTTTCCCTTTGAAGGTACCAAGAGCTCACGTAAAGTTTTCCAAACGATTTTGTGTTTCTTAACTACTAAATTATTATCTGCGTGAATAATATTTTATGCAATTTATTTGCGAAATAAAATTGATAAATATTAAAAATTCAAACGTTTTTGCGTTGTATTTTTTTTAGATAAATTAAATAAAAATGGTAGGTATACAAAATTATATTCTAAAGCATAATTAGGAGATTCTTCTACGAAACCTCTAGAAGTGGCTTCTTCGATTCGTCTGATAGACACTTCCACGGGACACAGTACTTCTCGACGGAAGACGATTTTAATGATACTATGGCAATAGTTTTGGTGATGATTTTGAACTTTTGGATTACGCTTTTTAGTATTTACCACCTTAGAAAATATTTGCAGGGACATTTTTTTTTTTCCTTAAAATTCCCTTTTAATTTCATTTCCTTTAACGCAGAAGTTTCCACATTTTCTTACTTCACGGGCTCTTTTAGAAATTTTTGCTTTTTCGCGGATTTCTTTCCACATTTTGATTGTTAGTATAGTTGCAACCAAAAATATTAAAAATTCAAAAGTTATTTATTCTAGATAAAATTGCGTTACCAAAATTCATTTATTAATCAATAGAAATGTTGAATGTATAAGTAAATTAGTTTGGCAAGAATTGGTTTAAAGCTCCGTTTAATATTGGTAAATGTTATTGTGAAGTGAATCTAACTATATTATTATAATTTTCATATGTTCATTTTGAACATCAGATAAATCCAAGATATCATAAATCTGTGGAATTGAGGAATATTTTGGTAGTGGGGATTAAAGTCGTCTTTTTCATAAAGAAATTTTATAGATAAAAGCACTTACTAAATCAAATTCATTTAATACGTTCACATGTCTGCTTGTAGTTAAATGTTAAGATTATTTAACGTCTCGAAAAATTTAAAAATATAAGCAAAGTAATATATAAAAATAGTTTTCCATATATTTTAATATAAAGATCTTAGTGTTTTTATAAAAGAAAACGTCTACTTCTAACTTTAGTTCGTATAATTTCTTCAGCATATTTCCCTTCGAAGTCCAATGAATTAGTAATTAAGTAGTTTTTTCTTACGTTTGGATTTAAATCGGCACACAGGGCTTTAAGTACTCTTAAGGCACTATTTTTTATATAATTTATTATATTTAAAATAGTTTGAAGTGCACTTATAAATATATCATTCAGTGCTGCCAGAAAATGAGCAAAGACTGGTTAAATTCTACTTTAAAAAAGATCAGAAAAAGGCTAAATAGCCCAAAAAAATAAAAAAAAGTTTTTATTATTATTATTTTAAGTTATAGAAACCTTTTCTTCATTATATTTTGATATTTTTCTAAAGAAATTGTAATAATTCTATAAATAACACCCAGAAAAATGACTAAATGAAAAATCTGCCAAAAAATTCCCATACAATTTGGGTTATATTTTGGGTTATATTATATTATATTTATATGAAAAATTATCCAATGTTTTCAAGTGATTTTTCGATATCTTTGAACTATAATTCCTTGCTTATTAAGCATTTCCAAATTTTGGGTGATTTTTCGCATTAATAAGATTTTTTTTAATATTTTCATAAATCGTTTCTATGCTTGTTGAAGTATATTGAAAAGTAGTGAGTTTGAAGAATGAAGTGCGGCAGGCGAAATTTTTTTACTAAGTGTAAATAATTTTGATTTTTTATGCGTATAAATACACAAAAATGCTTAAATGAATGATTCTGTAAAAATGAAATTAGTAATGAGAAATAACAAGTTATTTTCTTTGTTTTTGAATACTAACATTTAAGCCTTTTTAAAGCAATTATAAGAATAAAAAATGCTAGAAAGAATATTAGAAATTAAGATTGAAATTTTGAGGCTAAAAACTAAACAAAAAGGATAGATTTAGTTACAAAAAGGCTAAACTAGCAACACTGATATCAGGTAAGGTTTTCACAGCAAGTACTTTTCGGTGGATTACGCAGTGAGATTTAAGTGATTTAAATTTATACGGCTCCATCTGTATACATATGGAAGTCATTGTCAAGGGTTTAGCCAACAATAATTCATACTTTATTTTACTTTCTGCTATAAAATAAAAGTTCGCTTAAATTAGAAACATCAGTCATTTCATTACACTGCAAACTATCATCTTTTTATAGTTATCTGACAGGTGGATACTCATGACTTTTTCTTTTATGGGTTTATCTAACATTATATCCCCAACGACAGTAAAACAAGGCTTTATTTCAAATTCAGAAATTGTGTGTGTTTACTTTAGTTCTGCTATTAGCATTGATATATTTTATGAAGCTTCAATAGATTTTTCCCCATCCAAATGACAGACACCTGTAGATTCCAAGTTTGTCATAATTATATATGCCGAAAAATATAAAAAATTATCTTATGCGATAATTCCATACACATTTTCGTTATCTCTTGCGGATCCTCAGCAATTTTTCCAGTTAGGAAATCTTGTTGTAATACATATGTTCCCTTTTGCTCTATTTCATCTTTTGTTTTTGTTGCAACCATCACTTATTTATATGGGAATTTATGTATATATGTATATGTTTTTGTGTGTGAGTGTTTTTTTTTTTTTTGTGTTATTGTTGTTTGAATATTTTTACACATTTTCATTTGCAGAACGAATAAACATAAAAAGGAAGAAATCGTAAAAAGTTTATTGTGATAGTTGTAAAATTGTAACATGATTATCGTGGTAGTAGAAATAACATTCTTATATGAGAAATATCAAAAAAGTTGAAAATTTTGAGTAAAAATATTAAAAAAAAGTTCTGACGCATCGATTTGCTATTATTTTATATATATATTTATGCATGCAAAGTTTGTTGGAGTTAATTGAGCCAAATTGTAAAGGTTTAAAGTTGTACTTTAAAAAAAATCTTATAAATTACGGTTTTACTTTATCAAAGCCAAAACACCGCAATTTTCTTTAACATCTAAGGTTCTATTAGCACATGTTGAAGCTATTATTAAATTTTTAATATATTTCGAACTACACTAAAAAGAAAAATTTTTAATTTTATTTTTTGTATAATTTTGTAAATAGCAATAAATATTTATCGATTAAATATCTCTAAAAATAATGAGTAATAATAAACATATTTTGGGATATTTTTCAGAAAATAAATGAATATCAATACTGATTTGAAAAATATAGTCGTTTAAATTTTACTAATCATGATAGTATTTCATTTTCTGGTAGCTGGCGATTATAACACTAAGCATACATTCTGGGGATCAATTCTAACAATTTCTAAAATGGGTTTTAATGTTATTTTGAGCGAAGAGACAAGATATTGGCCTACTGACCCAAATAATATACCAGATGTCATCGATTTCACTGTTACGAGGAATTTACCGAGGGAATTAATTCATGTTAAATCTTTATTAGAATTACCTTCAGATTGTTTAGGTTTCAACGAAACCAAAATGAATAAGATACCACGAATGCTGATGAACTGTGTAGCTGCACAGAAATTACGTATTCCATTCTGCTGGTGTCTAATTATAGTCCACGTACTCTGTTTTGGTATCGCCAAACAGAGACAGCAAGGCAATTTACGATTGCTAACTTGTTTATGATCCTTCGAAGCGGATGCTAGAACCACATCTACAACAGCGTTTTCGACGCTAGGTTCAATCTCTCTTTCACTTGCCCTAAACGCCTGGCGTTGCTAACTGAGTCCCTTACAATTGCACCCAGTGCAAGGCGGGCGCCATGTTTAGGTTTTAACGAAACCAAAATGGATAAGACACCACGAATGCTGACGAAGTGTGTAGCGGCACAGTAAATGCGTATTCCATTCTGCTGATGTCTAATTATACTCCACAAACTCTGCTTTGGTACTGCCAAATAGAAACAACAAGGCAATTCACGATTGCAAACTTGTTTACAGATCATTCATCCAATTTTGTTACTATATGACTCACCTAGAAATTGTGTACCTCACTGGTATCTCTGCTATATTTAACACAAGAATAAGCTGGTTAAAATATAGAAAATATATTAGCACTCATTGCACAGCAGCAAGTTTAAAATTTGCAGCTGAACATGCCATCCTAACCCCTTGACAAAACGGATATAATATAATTTGTTCTGTGGATGTCGAGCGGCTCCACAGATCCGCTCAACTCAGATCGAAGCTAAGAGAATGCTAAAAGCGCCTTAATAAGCTACTAGAGTATCAAAAAACTGAATCACTGAATAAATATTTGGAGAATCTAGATGCTACCCCGTATTCGAATTATTCACTATGGCGAGCTACGAAAAAGTTAAAAAAACTAGTTACAAGTATACCTCCTCTACGTGTTGTTCCCAAATATATCAGATGACACAATGGAGTTGCCATTTGAAGAAAAGAAATATTGTTCCGCTCTCTTCGTTGACGTTTCTCAAGCCTTCAATAAAGTATGGCACGAAGAATTAATATTTAAAATTAAACAATATTTACCCAAAAATACGCATAAGCTGCTGGAAAACTATTTAACTCATCGAAAGTTTATTCTTCAAGAGGGAGACTTGAAAAGCTCACCGCAGTCCATTGAAGCTGGTGTATCCCAAGACAGCATACTAGGTCCCTTTTTATATTTAATATATACTTCTGATATGCCAACTAATAATCGAATCCATATATCAACATTTGCAGATGACACAGCTATTTTAGGCGTTCATGAAAACCTCCAAGAAGCATCTGAATTCTTGCAAGATCATATACTCTGTCTAGAAAAATGGTTGAAGTAAACGAGAAAAAAAAACTGAATGAATAGAAATATATACATATTACCCTCACATTGCGGAGAGATTCGTGCCCCCTATTATGATAAATAATCAAATTATACCCCCAAAAAAGAAAAGAAGTAAAATATTTTGGAAATCACATATATATAAAAAATTGACCCAAATAAAGTTAAAATCACTTTAAATTAACTGGCTTATGGGTAGAAATTCAGATTTATATCTAGACTGCAAACCATTGATCTATAACTCAAATGTAAAGCCAATATGGTGCTATGGTATTCAACTATGGGGAACGACCCCAGCTTCAAATGTTAAAAAATTCAAAGACTCCAAAATAAAATACTTGGAATGATAACTGCAGCTCCCTGGTATGTGAAAAATGAAAACATTACCAAGAAGAAATAAGAAAGCACGCAGAATCGTATTTAAGGAAGCTTGAAGTACACCCTAATCCACTTGCTTGAAACATAATGAGAAGCGATGGCTGCAACCGTTTGAGAAGAAGGAACAAAACAGACCTCCGCCTAAGCTAAAACCTTTAATTACATATAGATTTCGCCCCACAGTGTTTGGACTTAATATAAATTAAGTTTGAGTTAAGATTTGAATACTTATTGTTAGTTCACTTAATTTTGTGAAGATTAAATAAATAAATAAATTTTGATGAAAAAAAAAATGATAATATTCCTTACAAAAAGCGCGATTTTATTTTTTATTTTTTCTTCTTTTTATCGAATTTTCGCAACAGTTTTATCATTTTCAACATGTATCTTATTTAGTCATATGTTTTATATGAAAATAGTTCTTATTATTTTAAAATTCGAACTATGGAGTGAGATCGAAAAAATATTGACATACGTTTACTCTTAACTTTTTTCGGAAACAATATTTAAATATTCTTTTTGTATCAAGTAATCTTTGAAAAATATGTCAGTTATTATTTGTAATCACAACCATGTTTATTTGTTATGAGTTTGATCAAAAGGAGTGACGAAAAAGAAGTAAGTGCTAAAACTATTAAAAATTAAAAAAAAAATCCAAACTGGTCCTACAAAAAAAAAAAAAAAAAAATGCCAAAGGATTAAAGGTCTGCCGTCAGACTTTTTCCAATATTATTAAACAGTAGCAGGATTTTACCATTAATCGGAAATCTGGTTCGGGAAGAAAAATGGTCCACATGATATTAGGAAGGCCAAGAAAATTTAAAGTATATTCAAAATAGATCCGAACATATCTGTTAGAAAATCAGCCCGGTTAGCTCAGTGATCTGACTATTTCTTGCGGAAAATTAAAGTCAAAGCAGGGCTAAAAACATACAAAGTCCAAAAAGTTCCAAACATAAATGATACAAAAAATTTAAAAGCCAAGAATGGGACATGGAAATTAAAATCAAATTTCATACAAAAATACTCATGTTATATAATGGAAGACGAAATTTATGTACTGGCAGTTTTTTTTTGCAGCTTGCGGGTCAAAATTCGTATCGTGCTAATGCTAGAGGAAATGTTGAAGATAAGTTTAGGACCCAAAAGCATATAAAATTTCCTAACAAATTCCTGGTTTGATACAGTAGGCTGTATAAATACCACAATATACATCAAAGAATGTTTGCAAATAGAACTCATCCATTCAAAAGAGAGCTCAATAGGACTAGTGGAGAGATATTGGGCTCTTATGAAAAGAGAATTGAAGAATACAAAAAAGGTGTCCCAAAATATCGAAAATATTAAAAGAGGATGGGCAAATTGTTTCAAAAAAGTGATTGAAATAACTATCAAATCTGTAATGCAAGGTTTACCAAAAAAGATCCACAATTTCATAAGTAATGGTTAGAACTATAAAAGTTTTATTTTTCTGTGTTCTGTAATACATCAATTAAATAAAGAAAAAACTAAACTCTAAGATCAACCATTTTTACAGTATTGAATTTTGTATATGCTTTTTTTTCTGATAACACTCCTTATAATGCGAAATATTGGGGGCTGATCCATAGAATTATAAGTCCATAAAATATTTTGAAGCCTCCTGAATTTTTATATTAAGCGAATAAAAAGTTTTCATTTCATCAATATTAACGTAATTTATACTTCACGGTAGTTTTCAGCGAGCGAAATGTGTTTAGAGAAGAATGGCTCTATAATCAGTATAAATGAAGTTACGTTATCAATTTTATGATTCTAATTTTTTATAGATTCTTTTCGATAATCTAAAGTCATATCTGATACGGAACAAAATTTGAAAATTTGGTGAAAATTTTAAAGTGTGCATTTTTGCATTTTTTTTTTTTTTTTTGACTCGGATGTAGCATTTATTAAAAAAAAATCTGTTTGGGCGATATTTTGGGCAATTTCTATAAAACCAATAATTGTCGGTAGCTAAAAACATGTATTTTATAAACATTTACGTCAATTATATGGAAGTTTGTGATGATGGTATCTGGTTTCCTGACTTCAACTAGATTTACATTAAACTATAGTGAATGACTTTGTTTTTAAAATTCTATTCTATAAATTTAAATTCACTCATGCGTTCAAATTTTCTATAAAAAACTGTGAAATTTAAATTTTTGGATTTATTTTTTATCACCGTATAACTTTTTATCAGATAGTAAAACGGTTACTTGCTATACAAGATATTAATGTCCAAAGTGTTGTCTCTCGACCAGAAGAGGAAGCTGACCGGATAATGGTCGTGGCTAAGCCGCTGTGAACTTCCTTTCAGGTAGTCCAGATGCTGTCGAAATTAATGACTACTTTTGGCTTAAAAATTTGATCGACTATATCGACTAAGTCATCTAATAACGCTCAAAAATTCGATTCTAAAATAAATGATATTGTAATATCAAATAATAATACTATGTTATAATATAGCAAAGTCAGTAACATATGACGCCTACCAAATATGTATTTATACTCTACGCAAATCATTAAAAAATTAACTTAATGTTAATTAGAATGACTCAGAAAAGTATTAAGATATTTGTCCAAAGTTTTAAAACCAAATGTGTTAGTCGTGTAAACCTCCTGACAAATTTAATATAAAATGAAATAAATTAATAATTTTAGGAATTCATCGAGCATTTCAACTGATTTAAAATACTTTTTAAATTACATCAGAGATTTTTTTAACAGTAATATGGAAAATTTTAATTTCAAATGTCAGTATTTCTTGAACTACTTCGAGAATGACTTCCTTAAAAGCTTTCAGCCGGTTGTTTTATATCTTTGGTGTACTTTTCTCACCTTTGGTATATTCAAAAGCGCCTTTGTAACACATTTTTGATTTTTTCCCATATTTTGATCAAACAATATATATATTATATTTCAAAATAATTCTAATACTAGGATATATATCAAAATATTACATTTATGACAAATTTTATTTCGAAGAAATATACATTAACTAAATTCGGTTATAGCCGGCTGAAAATGGCAATTAGCAGCGGCCGACACAATTTTTGTTCAGACGCCGCCGCCGACTTTTTCACATCGGCTTCATTCTCTGCTCTCGATTGCTTAATAGTTTGAATCTAAAAGACGTAAATTGTTGCCGCAAAACAGAACTAAATCAAAAAATCTTCAAAAGTTTCTACTCATTTTCTATACCTTTTTAAGTTTAAATGTCTGTATTTCCTTAATATTTTGGTGACTGATCTATAATTTTGGATTTCTTAGTTATTTTTTAAGGTCCACCAAAATGCTTCAACTGTGTTTTTATAACTTCAACAGTGTTTTTATAACAAACTTTAGAAATACATTGTACATAAATTCGGTTTCAAAGAGTTTCGAAAATTTTTGAAATTCTTCATATATATTACTGTAGTTATTATTTTCCGCAAATATCCTTGTTGTTCTACTCTACCAACACAAACATATAGACATGCATACATATATAAATTTTTAAAAGCAATTAACGCATACGTATTGTATTTAAAGTATTGGAAAATAAGCATGTGTTTGCAACTCAATGCTTTAAATATTTGGAAGATAAATTTGTTGCCAATCGTCTAGACGTCATTTCTTAGTAACTTCAAGATGATTGTCGGAAGATTGTTCGAAAATGAAAACACAATGTATTGCTACTACGCATTACTCGTCCAGGCGTGACTTCTTAATAAATGCTATATGATTGTCAAAAGTGTGTATGAAATTTACGAAAAGAAAAATAAATTGTGTCTTAAGAACTTAAGAACAATCAATTAGATTCGTTAGATTCCATTTTGATAAAATCATACTATTCGCCAGATGAATGAATTAATTTGAGTCTGTAGTGAGATGAAAGTTTGAGGAAGGAAATTGAGACATTTAATGACGTCATTGAATCTGGTGTCCGCTTTCTAATCGGTAACTTCCAAAAAATGTATGTCAGATTGCGGTTAAGGACATTCGTATAGGAGATGATGTACTGTTTCATCTTTCTCGCTATTATAACAGTTGCGATAGTATTCTTTATATGGGAGACCAAATGTTTTCCTCTCGTTCTGTGACCTGTAAACAGTGCTACCCAGCAAAAACTTTGCTTGCCTGGTAAGCTAGAAGGTATAATTTGAAACAAAATTAAAGTACTTATTTTTTGCCTGAATAACCAGTTGTTTTTGTTCGAGTTGGCTTCAAATTTATATGTACCTAGACAAAAGTAAAAGAAAAAATTTTGCAGTCAGTGAGTTTCGCACTTGGACACAAATTAACCATTCGTTTTTAATGACTAATGTCTTACCCAGTACACCATCCCGCACTTGGTTTAGTAAGCGACAAAAATTTTTTAGAATAAAATATCTTTTTAGACATTTTGTTAAAAAAAAACTAAGAGCATCAGAATGGGGTTGAACCAATAACGAGAACCAAAAAGCTTTTGCTGGGTATCGAGCTGTCTCTGCGTTCATAGCTTATGAATTATGATGAGCGTTTCTCACTGTATGTGGGCCACGTTTCCTTCGCGACTCAACATTTGTCCATAAATTGTCTTGTCGGATTCTTTGCATAAAAGGTAAACTAAATATAATAAAATAATTAAAAATGAAATAATGAAATATTAAAAAAGAGAACTAATTTTAATTTTAAATAAAGAAATAGTAGAAGTGAAGAATCAGCTTCTCGAAGAAACTAAAACGACATTGCTGAAAGCATCGTTCGGGTTTCGTATAGAAGAGTCTTTTTCGACGCTTCTAGAATACTCTTTTACGACATTTCTGGAGGTGTTCGGAAGACACTTCCACGAGGAATACTTCTTCCCAATGGAAGATGACTTTAATAATACTTTGGCAATAGTTTTGGCGATGAGTTTCAACTTCTGAAAGACTCTTATTAGTGTCTTCCCCAATAGAAAATTTTACAGGGGACATTCGTATAAAAGTGATAATTTATTTTTGTAGGTGTGTGCGTTTTTTTTTTCTTGTGTGAATATATTTACAAATGTGCGCCAGTTGCATTCGACTTATTGCATATTTATGGAAATTTGTTTCACAATTTTAAGTTTTCATTGTTGTTCTCGTCGTTGTTATTGTTGTTTTTGATGTCTTTACAAAAGTTTTCAAGTTTCCCAGCAGTTTCTGGAGGCTACCTGAAACACTTTACTTGATTGACTACATTAGGGCACCACCAGTTACTTTATTAACTATGTAACTAGTAACTTTAATATGGGCATATCCCAGGAGGAAGTCTATTGCCACTTCCACAACTACGTGGTATCACATTTTTGCACACGGCTACAAAGTGGACTTTTGTGTACAGACAATCATTTTATTGGTTACAATGAGTTAGTAAAATGTTTTGTTATCTTTTTTCGACTTCTTCCCGCTTACCATAGTGTTAGTAAAGTGTCAACCGTCACTTCCACGTTTGCAAGGGGTCGGTAAAGTTTTTTTTTATTACATTCATTCATTGTTTACAAAATGTACAAAAGAGAGTAATGAAAAAAATGTACACATTAGTGTGCAAGGTGAATAAACATGAATGAAGTTTACTGTCTATTGACACCGAAAAATACTGCTGATTTAATACATACACAATTATTCTTATGTATGTATGTGTATTTGTCCAGCAAACATAATGGAGGAAATATTTTTATTGATTTTCTCAAATATCACGTTTTACTTTCTTCCATATAATTATCCTGGCAAGTGCTTCCAAAATATAACTTTTTCACCACTTCAAAAGTAGAACTAAATGTATATTTTGCACTTTTTTAGAAGTTTATGAAAATTACTTCCAAAAAAGTGAAAATAAATCTAATTTTGGCAAAAAAGAAGGTGAATAATTTATAAGAAAATACAAATTTCACAAATTGAAAAATATTTTCTTATCTATTAACAAACCTAAAATAATTTTTTTATTAAAAAATTGTATAAATAAAGCATTGAACACGAAGCAAAACATAAGAACATCTTACTAATGACAACAATGGGTTAAAAAAGGAACTTATGCAGCTCTTTTTCAGCACTAAGTACTTCCTTCCAATGACAACACAATGTTAAATTCATGACTTTTTCAGCTCTTTTTCAGTTCTTTTGTTTTGCTGAAATTGGAAGAAATTTGTTATTAATAAATTTACGATCAAAGGATATATGTAAAGGGTTATCAGTATTTCTGTTTAGCAGAGAAATTTAATAGAAATAAGCACTTTAATAGAAATAAGTAAGAAGTGCTTTTTTAGTATAGTTTGTTAAAATTTCTAAGCAATTTCTGCAATAACAATTATTTGCAGGTAAGAGACCCTTAAAATCCCTACCATGTCTTATATCTTATATCTTTTCCAATGCTACTATTGATGATGATCAATATCTATATATTTGATGCATTTGTTTTTATTTAAATGTCTCTACAAGACTATTCATACATGCGCTGAAAAACAAAACCTATGAGAAATTTAAATTATTTTGAAAGGAAGTTTTAATTAGTTCCCTTAACTTTCTGGTCTATTTATACCCTACACCATCATAGGCGGTTGTGTTATTATTTGTGTTTTTAAAAACTGAAACCGGAAACCGGTTAACGGGCTTTTAGTTATTGAAAAATCGACGGGTTTTAATTTTCGAACAATTCGACAAGACGATTTCATTTTTTTCTGTCGGTTAACCAGTTTTTTATTAAATGCTCCTTTTTTATTTTTGTTTTCTAAATTAACCTATATTTCCCATTTTTTATATTTACTAATTGAACCTTATTTATGGCTTTATGCGTTAAAAGTATAAAATTGTTAAAAAAAATATATGAAAATTTAAAATTTTTTGAGCAGTTTATATACAAATTTTATTTTTAAAGAATTCGCATGTTTTACTGAATCAAGTCCTTAATTATTTGAAAGTATTTTTCATTTTCATTATGAACTAATAAAGATTTTAGGCTAGTTATTTTTAATTGCTAGTTTGAAATTTGTTACTAAGAGATTTTTATATTTTTTATAGACTTAAATTAATTTTTATTTCCAGAATCTAGGTAAAAAGTAAATTTTAGATTTATTGTTTGTCGCAATAGTAAGGTGAATTTCAATAAATAAGTAGAGTTGGATCAGAAGAAGCATTATCAGAATTCAATTCAAAAAATACAAAATTTGAGTATTATCCTTTAGCTGCAGAAGAACGATATGAGGTTATATTTTTATATTACTTGTCATTACACTTTTATGTATTACAAGTGTACTTACTTTAGTAAAAATAATAATTTTTAAATATTTGTATTTTTAATAAAACCCGGTTAACAATTTTTTTTTTTACATAAAACCGTATCCGAAACTTTTTTTTAAAGCTATTTATCAAATAACTCGATAACCGGTTTTCTGAAAATTTCGGTTTTTTTGAATATACTATTTATTATGCATTTGTGATGATGCTTGTAATGCACAGAAAAAATTTTCGGACCCCCATCTTAAAGTATATGGTTCGACTCGATAACCGGTTTTCTGAAAATGTCGGTTTTTTTGAATATACTATTTATCATGCATTTGTGATGATGCTTGTAATGCACAGAAAAAATTTTCGGACCCCCATCTTAAAGTATATGGTTCGACTCAGAATCACTTTCTGAGTCGATTTAAAGATGTCCGTCCGTCAGGTCGGCTGGCTTGCTGTGTGTCCATGTAAACCTTGTGAACAAAGTACATGTCTCAATTTTAAAGATATCTGATGAAATTTGGCACATTTACGAAGCCTCTTAAAATTGGTTATGACCGGTCCATTATTTCGCCTAGCCCCTATACAAATGTCCTTTCGGAAGAGGGAGGACATTTTTATATTGCCTTAAATATAACAATATTTTAATGAAATTCAGTGTGAGGAAATTTTGTGTAAGCATCAATCTTAGTGCCGTGAAAATCGGTTCATAATTGAACATAGCTTCCATATAAATCCCTCTTCCAAAAATCACTTTAACGTACATAAATCACATCCAGATATAAGTGTCAAGTTAATATTCGACACAAATAAATTTTATATAAGTAAAAATTACAGTCATAAATTTTATGAAGATCTCTCCATAATTTTCCATAGCTCCCATATATTATTAAAGTAATATTCTGTATTTTTTATTTTATTTTATTTTATTTTACACTTAATAAAAGTATCGGTCCACAATTTGCTACAGATCTAATATATAATATATATTGGTGTAGGGTATCATACGGTCGGGCTTGATTGACTATATTTTTCAAATTTGTTTTAAAATAATGAAATTAGTAAAAGGAGAATTGAGGAAAAAAATACATAAATTTAACTTGGTTTGCGTAAAAAAATTTGTTAAGTGTATTTGTTATTTGGCCAACTTTTAACAAATTTAGACCGTATTATTTGAGTGTGGTGGCCTGCCGAAGATTGTAAAAATACTGCAATAAGGAAATAAAATAATGCAATATAATGAAAATAAAAGCATTGATGAGTTCGAATTTAAGTAATTGTTGGAAAATGTTTATAAAAATAAAATATCGATCTAGACCTATGGCTTGTGGGAAACAATACAATTTATTGAAACTTTTATAAGAAAAAAAAAAAAACAAATACAATTTTGTAGTATCTTTTAAGTCATGTTACCAACTGTTGAAAATTATGCCAATTTATATTGTTTGATTATTTTTTTTTTTTTTTTACTTATTGTTCCCTGTTCTCCGTATGTTTTACTCTTAATAAAAAAAATAAAATAAAATAAAATAAATAAATAAAAAATAAATATAAAGTTAAAATTTGACATATCTCAAAAGCTGGGTTGGAACCTTTGCATAGTAGAAATACATTTAAAAGTGGCAGCAGTTTCTATTGTTATTTTCTGCTCAGTTTACATACAATAAAGTATGATTAAATGATGAAGATTATCTATGGATTATATGGGATGTATTATATGAGTTTTTATTTTTTTTTTTTTTTTCAAAAAGATGAAACTTTAATTCAATTTAATAAACATTTCAGAAATTAAAATAAATACAATCTAATATACATATGCGCCATTATCAAAATTTTTTAACCTGGTTGAAACTGACTTTAATATCTAATAAGTTTTGTGGTAAAAATATTTTAAGCAAACGGATAACAGATCTGAACTCACAAGACTCGGGACAAATAGAAATGCAGCATTAAACAAAATTAAACAAAAAAATTCAAATTATACAAAATTAGTATCATGTTTCATTTTAAAATCATAATTGTTGTTCATAGTTCAAAATCTGAGAAGAAGAGACTTACTTAACTTTTTCCCGTATATCTATGTAAACTTTTTGTTCGCGATTTTGTACTTTTTGGTTCCCATGCGTTGATTCCATGCGATCTTATATAAACTAGTCAGATTTTGCAAATAAATTCTATATCGTCTTTGTTGTTTGAAGAATTTCAAAAATTAAATATAGGGTAGTAGAATTTTGATGACAAAATGTTTTAATTTTTTATTTTTTGGGCGGGGTCTGTACGTATCGCAAGGAAATACAAATTTTGAAGTATTGATATATGTTTAATTTAATAAAAAAATTTGGTGGACTTTTTGAAAATTACGCAAAAACTGCACTTTTTGCTTTCGTTTTTTTTTTTATATAGCAATTTTTCTTTAAGCAAATAGCGATGAATATAATTCATCGAGATCATAAATTTAAGTAAAATATCGTGTAACAAAGTTTAATAGCTAGTTAAATTTGTACATAAGTATAATATATATATTCATTACATTCTTTTAAACGTTTGTATTCTATTAACATTCCACTCCTTTCCTCGCCTGTAACTACATTATTTTACACCAATACTACAATACACCTTACACCTTACCTTATCTACCAACCATCATATCAATAATTCTCATTCAGACGATAGAAGACAGTTGACCTTACAATACAATCTGCCTTATTCCAAAGACATCTAATATTGTGAAATCAGCCAATGTTCCTATGGTACTCGGATCAAGTCCGAACGTCGGGGGAATACTACAGCAACTTCGGTTGGCTGTTTCGGACACAATGGCTTTATTCTGACTGTTTTGGTACAGCAATTTCGATTGACTGTTTTTCTTTAGCTTAAGTCTGAATTTTGTAACCTAGTTTTCAGAAATTGTATTATCAGTATTCGTAAGATATCTCTAAATATCATAAACGATCCGACCTGCTGCACAGTACCCGAGGGAACCGAATCTTCAACCCGGCTTCTACCAGTAATAGAACCCGAATTACCTCTGAAGTACCCGATAGAATTCCTACGTATCATAGTGCTGTTAGTAATTTATCTAACACAAATATTTATTATAGTTTATTGTTACCGATAACTAAAACACTAAATTATTAAATAAAGACACACGACACACGATAAAATCGCATTACAATTGTTGATCGTTGAAAACGGAATACTTTTGTCAAAACAGATTTTGCTAAAGCACACAGCATGGACAGCACAAAAATGACCACAGTTGCATTAAATAAATAGTTGGAGTTTATAATGTTTAACGGAAGCGTATCAAAAGATTTATAAAGACAAAAATTTTATGAACCAAAAAAAAAAAAAAAATTAACCTGGGTTAAAAAGGATCACAATATTAACCCTTCGTCAAAAAGATGTTTCTGCACTCACATTCGTAACAATTATGGTCTGGCCAGGCCATAAATTTCAATGGCATTTTTATTGAATTTTTTATATTATTAGATTTTTACAACTATATTACAGTAGCATTATTATATGCCTTTGTAAAATTTAACATTTTCCATTGATTTACTTCACGTTCTTCTTCTTGTTTTTCTTCTCAAACAATTGGTGTTTTATCGATATTACACTCATGACACAAAATAAGAACGATTAGTTAGAATATCGTCAGACTGCATAAATTTTCATACAAAATATAAGTGGTCTAGCCTAACTAATTACTAATGTGATTTTTACTCCAATTTATACTTGTAATAGAGTTATCGCTCCGTTTTTCATAAATCGATAGACAACAACATTGAGGAAGGGTGCCTCAAATTTCAAGTCTCTAGCTTGATTATAAATATATGAAAATTATATTTAAATTTGCAATTGGTCTGGCCATACCAATCTGTAAGACGGAAGGTTAAATAGCATTTCGCTATTTTAAAGTCTAATAAAATATATTTACGTATAATGTATGGAGAAATAACTTAGATTCCATTCGCATTTTTTGTAATTTTTTTTTTTAAATTTTACTAGGAAAGCATAAAACATGCCACAATTTAAAATAAATTTTGATAGTTCACCTCTAAGGCTGCTCGTAAAAAAAAGGTATATATATAAATATATATATATATATATATATGTATATATATAAATACGAGCAGCCTTAGAGGTGAACTATCAAAATTTGTTTTATATTGTGGCATGTTTTATGCTTTCCTATATATATATATATATATATATATATATATATATATATATATATATATATATATATATATATATATATATATATAATTATATAATACCCACCTTAATGTATATAAAAAGTACGGGTCGCAGTTGTAAAGATAATTCAATGAAATTTGTATGTGGGACTTATATGATACAGGACGAAGTCCATCGAAATTGGTTGTGATCGGTCCATTATTTCAATTTGCGCCACATAAATGTCCCCCTGAAATAATGTTAAAACACTCAGAAATGCCTTAAAAATAAGAATATTTTAGTGAAATTCGATTTATTAATGAATTTTATACCAAATTTTATAAAGATCGGTCCACAATTGACCATGTAAAACCTTCTTCCGAAAATCACTTACAGCACATACGAATATTAATATCAAGATAATATTCGACACAAATAACTTTAATGTAAGTAAAAACAACATTGCCAAATTTTGTGACAATCGGTCAGTAATTTACCATAGCTCCCATATAAATCCAACTCCAGCAATCGCCCTAAAGTGCATAAAACCATCTAGATATTAGCATCAACGCATTATTCTGTATTTGTATATTTTATTTTACATTTAGTCAAATTGGCTACAGGTGTAATATAAGTCCCCTCCCCGAATCTCGTACACAATGCTGTAGAAAGTATCACAACAACAACATACCTTAACATGATTATGAGCAATTGCTTAGAATGTATGATAAACGAGAGCACACGTGAAGATCCGAAGAGAAATACAAGCACGTGCATTGATCATCTATTCATATAAAATAATAAAATAACTTCAAAAACAAAGACATATGCTGCAATAATAACAACAACAATATCGGATCATTATTCATTATTTTGTTGTCTTGATGAAGAGGTAAACAATCATGGCAAGGAAAACCATTTAAATCAGGTGCCACAATTTTACAAATATAAAATAAATAAACAAATTCGCGATACAAATTGGAAAGCGTTTATACAACAAACATCCAATCCAAATAATTTGTTTAATAATATACAAGAAAGATTTAATGAAATATATAACAAATCAATTAGAAAAGAAAAAAATATAAAAAAAAATCATTAACACGTTCGCCACTTAGCATCACATATATGTGACGTGGAATGTTTCAAAAAAACTCATGTCACATATATGTGTCGTAAAATTACTAAAATGTACTAAGCTGTTATTTCATGAAAGTTTGTAGGAAGTAATTTTCGTGCATGTTTTAGTCTCTGGAAAGGTGTAAGATATATACGAATGTTGCGGTTTGTATATGCACTAAGCCGTTATATTAAAATTTCGTTTTTTCAAGGGGTATTCCCCGAAGTTTTGCAATGTGCTAATTTATGCGAAAATAAGTTTGAAATGCACTTTTATCAGTTCATTCGTGTCACAATAGCCATAGAAGAAGGTTCTTATAAGTAAAAGTGTGAATATTAATATTAAAAATTTTAAGGTAAGTTTTTTTACAATGATTCAACTATCTATATAGTAACATAGAAAACATATATGTATTTATATATATGTGTATATTTTTCGTTGATTGTTTAGAATGGAGGGTCCTAGAAGAAAACAAGTATCTGAGGAGGAAATTCTTGAGGCTATTTTTTACAAATATTAATATAATATGTTAATCTATTGAATTGTAAACAATAACTGTAAATAAAAAAAACTATATATATATATATATATATATATAGTCGGTTTTGACCGACTATATTTTTTTCTCGTTAATATTTATTTTTGAAAACGATGAATATTTCTGTCTGAGATTAGAGACAAGGATATAGTAACCTTACGATTTTATTATAGTCATGTACTGGTTTACTAAATAAAAAGGTTAAATATACACCGATATTCTTGCACTGAAATGTCGCAATACTTGGGGAACATATTGAGTTTCTCGTGAGCTATAAATTTCATCAGTTACAAATTCCACCAACTTGCTTTATTCCTTACAACAGTTGCCTGAATCCACACATTTCATTTACATTTTCAATATTAACATTCATTAATTTACTTAAAATTTAGTTACATTTTTTAAAACTATTTCTTTCTAAACCACTATCAACAAAGCTCCATAAAAAACTTTTGCTAATTTCATATAATATATCTAAAAATATTTTATAAAACCATTGCATTCAAAACTTCATATAACACTATTGCTAATTCTATATATTCTAGCTAATAATATTTCAGAAAACATAGAATGTATGTAATGTATCGCTTAAATAAAACCGAAATAAAACTTCTAAAAGAAGTTTACGAAATTTAGTTTCGTTTTATTTAACCAAAACTATCAAAGCTATCAAAATAATCTCTCAACCTAACCATGGAAAATAAGAAAAAATTACACTGTTACTGGGTTCAGATTACCAAAAGTAAAATCAATAAGGACTATGGTAGCCATTGAAAAACTAGCAAGCAGCGTTTGGGGGGGATTTGTGTCCTTATATCAGAAACTTTCAGTTCAAGTGCATGCTTTTGTTATAGACTCTCGTATGATAATTCATCTTATTATACGAATTTATTAATATAATGCGATAAATAGATATATTATAACAAAGAATAAGGAAGCCCCTAGTCTAGTAAAAAGAAAACGTACAGGAAAAATACGTAGCTAAGTATTCAATTTTGCTTAAACGTTTGATATCCTAATGTCCTTGGATGCATTACCTCAAAACCCTCACCTTCCGTATATTCTAATGGTTTAAATTTTAGAACCGCTATTTTAGTTTTACATTTTTCTTTTGTCTAGGGTTTTTTTCACATTTCCGCTATAAAGAATACCAAATTATTGAACTTATAGCACCATAATTACTATAATTATACTAATATTTATTTATGTTTTGACAATAATAATTCGCATTAGAAATTCGTAAATATATTTTCAAAATTTATAACATAAATTTAAAATAATTAAAATTATTCTAAAGTTTATTGAACTTTGGTTCTAACAGTTGATCGTTTCAATACGTGTGAGTGTGTTGATGTTCATTAAGTTGTAACCAAAAGTAAGTCACGACATGTTATCTCTTTCAATTAAATTTAAGTACGAAGAAAAAAAATAAGTAATTAGGTTACAACACGTTTTACATCTCGCTATCAATTTTATTACATTTGTCGGTTTGTTTGAGTGCGTTTTATTATAATGCAAGAAATAAATAAAGTAAAAAAATAGTAAATTTATCACTCACCAATCGATCATCCTCAGAACGCCTTCTCCATGATTTCGATGTGCGCTATATTCTTTGAAGAAGATATTAAAATTTAGTTGCTTGCATTATTTATTTAATCATCTAGTTTTTCTTTTGTTGGGTTTTTAATTTATACAATAGAAATTTTCAATGATTTGTTTAGTTTAATTATTAAATTTTTTTACTGATTTTTTTTTTTTTTTTGGTTTTAATTAATCATAATTTAATGTTAAACTTGTCTCATATTAGGAAAATATTTTATGTTTAGGCTTATTAAATTTTGTTTGATTTAGTTAGTTTTAATTATATGTTTCTTTTATTGTACAACGTAAACAGGATGGATTGTAGGGTACAAAGACTAAAACAGTTTATGTATAGCGAACAAGATTCTCACACATTCCGATTTCATTCTTATATTAATTTCATTTTTAGGTATTTGTAGTAAGTTGTATAAAGACAATTTAGGGAATTTAGAAATATATATTTGAGATATGTTTGGAAGTAACTATTGAGTTTAATTTGTTTATTATATGTTATATATTATCAAAAAGTAGATGCATTTTCTTCTGCCGAAATATTTAGATAGGTGGTAGTAATTGAATAGCGTGGCAAAGAGATTATTTCTTTTCCTAAATGAATTATTAAGACTAGGAAATATTTTATTATTAGATAATTATAAAATGTTACCTTTTGGTGGTTTATCAATTAAGACTGAAACAATTTTGATGATATTAAGGAATTATAATTCGATTGCTTTTAAGATTTTAGATTTGTATACGAGATAACTTAAAGGTTTGATGTTTCTTCTTTAAAGTTTCAGAGGCAAAAGATTTTTGGTATATCTGTCGATTATAAGAAAGTTCATATAATAAAATTTAGAATATTTTTGACATTAAATGTCAAGAAACTGTCAAGAAAAAAAAAAATAATAATGTTGCCACATAAACTATCTACCATTTATCTAAGACTCCAATCATATTTATGCCAAATTTTGTTTAGTCATCATGCTGATTGATTTCAAAATACTATATACCTTTGTTAAGTGTGATGAAATAATAACTTAGTTTTTTTAGCTGAATAATCAAAGAAATTTATAAATGTGAAATAAATATTTTATTTACATTTTGTTATTAAAATGAGTTTTCTTCATCTATAAGTTTGAATAATTTGAGAAGCATGAAGATGTTTTCCATACCCTGTCATTATTTAGCTCAGAAAAAACTCTTTTACGCTTACTTTTCGCAGTTATTTATGTTATATGGAAAGAAAACAAACCAAAACAAAACAGTATGTTAAAGACCAGATGATTACTAACAAATAGTAATTTATTGTTTATGAAATTTATAAAAAAGAATGTGAAAAGTTTTATGTTCAGTGGTTAATTTCATTATTTTCTTTATTTTAAATAAGAAAATAATACCCTTTAGAGAAAAAAAAATATAATGTAAATTTTAAGTGTTAGTGATATACATAAATATTAAAGTTAATGCAATTATATTTGGTATTAAACATTTTTTTTTTTTTGGAAGTAACATCAAAAAAAACCAATCCCCTTTAAGGAACTACTGGCAAAATTTGGCTTAATGCAAGGATATCATAAAAAATCATGTAAGTTCTTATATGACATTTTTTCATTGGACCTAAACGTACATTACATGTATTCCATATAAAGCTCTTATTAATTCATAGAATTTGGCTAAAACTATTAAACTATTGTCACTTATTATAAATACATAGACATATTTAACCCATTCTTATCTATATTTGGTATTCAAGTTTTTTTTTAATTCATTTCTCATTTTATTCTATTTCTAATCAATTATTTAGTTCATCAACAATTTAATTAGTTATTATATTTATAAAACGATAATAATGAATTTGAATAACGTATAACTTTTTAATTAACTTAATTATTGATTATAACACTAATTATTAAGAAAAATAATTAATAGTTAATTGTACGACTAATAAAAGATACGTATTCACATAAAAATTAACACTAACAAAACTATTTGCAAAAATTAATTTTAACTGAACAATCTAATCGTAACAACTTTACAATAATTATATGTTCCAAAAGTCACCAGGCCTACCGACTACGATTGATAAAAAGACTATGTCAGTGCACAAAATTTATAATATTTTTTTTATTCTTGCTTTTCTATTGCAATTGTTTTTGTAATTAAAAAAATCCACTAATAAAATATGTTTAAAGGAATAAAGGAAAAAAATAAATGAAAAACAGTGAAAATCAAGTTTTCAATGGGTTATTTTTACTCATTCCAAAATTTTTGCAGTTTAGTTTGGTTATATCCCCTATATATATATGTGCGTATATACATTTTTGGGGCTATTTTTCAAAAACGTGACAAGTGTCAAATCTGAGATCAACAAAATGGTATATTGCCTTTATACCCCTATATGTTGGTTAAACACACAAAAATTCTCAATAATGGCTATAAGCGCGCATATGTTGGTTAAACACACAACGATATTTTCTAAACCACGCTTTTTACAACGACGGGGTGATCGTAATTAAAAAAGTATATTTTTGAAATAAGTTATCCACGGACCGGGAGTTTACTTTTGTACGAAAAAGAGGAATTTTTTTTATTTTCCTGATTTTAAAACAAGTTTATCTATATTACAACAAAACTTCAATGAAATACCTTTATTTGTTTAAATTTGATTTAGGTCCAAACATTAATATTATTGCTCAAAAATATGCTTAAAATCCAAATTTCAATATACTTTTTAACATTTGACAATATCACAAAAAAGGAAAAATAAAAATAAAATAAAAAATATCAAAGTTGACAAAATTTAGATACGGCTTTGGGGAAAGCCGTTGCCCAAAAATATATATATATATATATTTATATATATATATGTATATATATATATATATATATATATATATATATATATATATATATATATATATAAGTAAAAGAATATTACCACCACCTTTTTGGAAAATAATACCAAAAATGTGAAATATTTTTAAAGTTTAAAATTCAGATTAATATAAATTTTTAACAGATAGATATATTTACATGTTTCTTGCAGCAATGTCATTTAGAATTTTTAGGAAATCTAGTGGAAATTTTCAACAAATTTTAGGGCCTAAATTAAGGCGCCCAAGCTTAAGAATCTTAAAAAGCTAGGCCAAAATATATTTTACACTACAATAGATAACCTACACATGTAAGCGTTTTTTTTTTTTTTTTTGGAGATTTACAAAAGTTTTTACATTAAAATCATAAATGAATTTTTGGCGAATTTTTAAAAAAATGCATACCCGAAGTTACCAATTTTTAGATCTACCCTCCACTCTCGTGACCCATTAGGGAGCTGTGCTCCACCAAGTTAACTGAAAAACACCTCAGCTGTGACCTTGTGCAATTTTATTCAGCTATCAGCAACGGTACACAAGTTACAGAATTATTTCCAGAAAAAGCGTTTTCGAACCACTGTGTACTGATTTATGAAATGATGAAATTAAATTAGTAGTAAATGTAGTGGGCTGATACTTAATCATGGTCGTCAGCATGGTAGAGTAGCAAACTGACCATGGGAAGAATCTTCATCTTTCTCTCCCATTAACAGAGGCGTAACTATTAGAAATAGACCAATACATCCCTTTCAGTTTTAACTTTTGCACACTTTTCGGTAACATAATGCATACATTTCTTACTTACAGTAATGCCACCTTTTAAATCGTTTTCACCACCTATGCACATTTTCCCTGAGCTAAGACCGAAGTATAGCAAGGTGTGCAGAATAGAATATAGAAACTGAACTAGATATACACCAGAACTGCACCAGAACTGAACTATAAGAGATCTACAACCGAAGTAGAACTAAACTGGAACTAAACAGAACTGAACTAGAACTGAACTTGAACTGAACTAGAACTGAACTAGAACTGAACTTGAACTGAACTAGAACTGAACTTGAACTGAACTAGAACTGAATTACGACTGAACTAGAACTGAACCAGAATTGAAGTAGAACTAAACTAGAAATGAATAAGATCTATGCTAGAATTGAACTAGAAATAAACCAGAACTAAAATAAAACTGAACTAAAACTGAACTGGAACTGAACTAGAACTAAACTAGAACTGAACTAGAACTAGACTAGAACTGAACTAGAGCAGAACTAGAATTGAACCAGAACTGAACTAGAATCGAAGCAAAACTGAACTGAATTGAAACTGAGCTACAACTGAAGTAGAAGTGATCAATGTTTGAAGTAAAACTAAACTAGACTATTTTATATTTATATAGGGGATTTATTTTAAATGTATGTATTTGTTTATTTTACCTTGAAGTCATTTAATTACTTGTAAGTGAAAAAGGTTACTCCCTTTTTCGCTTGATTTATTACACACTTAATTTTGTAAAATATAAATATATAATACACTTTTTTAATGATTAATTACAAACTAATAATTACTTTGAATTATCACAAGGCTACATAATTGCAACTTTGTTTTAAGAATTCCTATGAATATCATTCATATAAATCATTTGATACTTTTTGTAATGAATAGAAAATTTCTCAACAAAATTAATTCAAGTAGTTGATTTTTTATTGTTATTATTTATTAAATAAGCCTTTAGTTTTCCTATTTTAATGCAATATTTTCCATTTAATATGAAATCCAAAACATACAAATTACTATATTAACAGTAGATGTTGAGAGAATGAGGGAAAACGTATTTCGTTTACGGAACGTATGAAGGTTACTCGTAAATTATTGCTAAACACTCATACGTCTTCTTGTACTTTAACTTAATTGTTTAATTTTCTAGATTTTTAGTAAAAATGCAAGTTAACTGCAAAACATAGTTGTCGTACACTTGCATCGAAAGCCTGGGAACTATATAGTGCATCTAAGATATAAAGTTATAATATAGTGAGAGTGATATAATTGGTACCAAAATACTGTGGTATTTCTTTTGCATTTGTAAAAAATTCAAACCAAACAAATAATAGCAATAAAAAACATTACATGCATATATTCATTCTAATATATAAACGTATTTATATAACATATCAAAGTTTATACTATCTAAAATAACAAACTGAACACCACGAAAAATAAATAAGCTCTTTTACAAAATTGAATAAAAAAGAAATAACACATAAAATAAACTATAAAGATATAATTTTAGTCAGCAAAAATAACATAAACAAAAATATTGTTTTTTTTATTTTTTTTTAACTTTAAAACAATGACAACAATCTGGCAAAACCCAACGTTAATTGAAGGGTGAAAAATAATAACAGAAAAAATACATCATAGAAAAAACGTTAGTTTGAAAACTAAAATAAATAGCTACACTTAAACAAACATTGTGATATATGTACATAACAAATACACATCGCTCTTTTGTTGAAACAATGTCATAACTAAAAACAACTGTTTCTCCAGGAGGCGCATTTTTAGTTTTGAATATATTGTTTTATAAATATAATAACTAATTAAATTATTAATGAACTAAATAATTGATTAAAAATAGAATAAAAATATAACTTAACTTTAAAAAATTTAATATTAAATATAGGTTAGTCCCTATAAGCAAAATAATATAAAAGTAATTCTAATTCATATTGCTTAGAAGACAAATTTTATTGTCATAATAATCATGTTCATATATCGGAAGTTTCCCCAATCGGAAGATATTGTGTGTCACAGGCGATACATCTAAGCAATAAGAAATCAATAGCCATGGAAGAAAAATAGACAATAATGGTATATAATCTTCTAGGTGAAAAAAAGAAAATATCGTCAGATAATCTTCTGAAAGATGTATTAAATATATAAGAAAATTATTACTAAATAAAATTTGAAATAATATAATAATGAAGTATTTTTAATCTTGTAAAGCATGCACATAAATCTTAACATTATAAAGCACGAAAACTGAAAAGCTCACATAAATTATTAATTTTTTGCTAAAAGATAAACAAATCTTCAATATTTTTTTTTCATTCTTCAACAATTTTTCGACAAGTAAAAAAATTGTGACTGAAAAATAAAAGTATTGCACCAATTTCTTCCAGATGATCTCAATGGAATAAATTTTATATATTTTTTGTTGTTTATTGCCTAATTTTCTTTAAAATGATAAAAATGCAATATTAGAAAAACATTGCTTTGGTCAAAATAATAAAACGAAGATATTGCGTAAATTTCTTACAGGAAGATATCTTCCAAATGCATATAGCGGTTGCAAGGAATGAAGAATATATTATAAAATTTTGACAAAATGCTAATATCGCGATCCCACGTGAAATAAAAAAAAAATTCACACAATAAAACACATTATTTACTATGTACTAGTGATGTGTAACGATTTTTTTTTTATCTTACATACATTAAAATAATTCAAATAATCAGCAGAAATTCTATTACAATCATTATAATTGTACCTTTTATTTGAGAATGGTTATTTGGAAAAAAAATAATTATATTACAATCGTTGCAATGAAACCGGTTAATTGAATACGGGTTATTCCGAATGACTTTACACCAATGTCATGTGTTTTTTATCGACTCCACTTCCTGGCTATTTCAAAAAGCATCGTGGTCTGTAAAGTTTATATTGTATATATTATATTGTTTGATATTTGTTCTTTTGTAAATAAACCAAAAATGCGTTGCCATATAAATTAAAATGTAATAAGAAATATTTTAAAAAATTTTTTCATTTATATCTTTTATGTTTTAAATGCAATTTTATTAGACAGAATAACCAAAAATAGTTTTTAATACATATTTCAAATTCATAATTTTTTATATTAGCTATTAAAATTTTACGATCTATGTTCTTTAGTATCATTTTGGCTCCAGAACAGAAACATGATATTGACATATTTCCCAAGGTTTAGGTATATCTGAGCTTTAATTCTACTAACGTGTATTCAATTTTGTATGATAATATTAGCGTCCAAATGTGTTTTTCTTTTTCTCTCTCTCTCTCTCTCTCTCTCTTTCTCTAATAAAATTTCATAAATTATTATTTCATTTATGAAAATGTGACACAATCATTATTTGTGTCATATTTCCAAAAATATTCCGAATAATATAAATTTCCTTTCGAATAATTTATTAAATATATACTCTGAGGTAAGGATCTGTGAATCTTATCAAATATTTTATTATAAAGACATTTATAAATGGTTTCTTCAGATACAGGGTCGGGTCCATAAAATAATTTCTTGTATTATATAGCACATAAGAAAGAAAATACTATATAGTTTATATATCGGATCTAGCAAATTCTTGAAATTCCTAGCCCCATTCTTGTTATAGGAGAAATTTACCCATTCGTACCTCACAAACCGAGGTAAGTTAAATTAATATCATGTGTGAAAATTAAAATAATTGTTAATTTTCTATTGACAGTAAATTCAAGAAGGCACTAGGAATTTGGAATCTGTTTTCTATCAAACCCAATTACAATACAAATTATTTTTCTATTAGAACTATTTGCAAAATTACGGATTTTTTTTAACTATTATACATTAATAACTTTTTATTTTACTTTAAAACTTTCTTTAAAAAAACGAATTTTTTTAAACTATAAGTATAAAAATATAACCTAGAAACTTATTTTGCTGAACTAAATACTATTACCCCTAAAAATTAAAATTTTATATCCCTATAAATTTCCTCATATATTTTTCATTCATTTTAATATTTCATAAAATATTCCATTTCTTTTTTATTTTTTATTAATTATTTTCTAATTACTCCTAAATTTAATAAAAATTTCTTTTAGAACATTGTTGTAATATTATCACTTATTATTTATCTCTATCTTTATAATTATAATCTATACTTCAATCAGTATTGAAGTAATAAATCATCGGTCCGTGCTTCTAATCTTAATTCGCTAATTTTATATCCAATACGTTTTTGTTACAAATCAATTAAACATAAATTTTAAATTTAAAAAAAAGAAATAAAATACGTAGAGTTTGGTAAATATTAACAAGAAAACAAAACTATTTTAGTGAAAATAATACAACTATCATAATAAAATATGAAAATATGTATATTTTTACTCGTATCGTTTAGCATAAAAGAAAAATAATAAATAAACCTAATAATGTAAATATGTATTTATTAACCAAAATTCTAAATCAGTGAATTCAAATGTTACAAAAATTTAACAAAACAGCTTAGAAAAAAATTACATATACATATCAGCCACAACTTTAACAATCACTGCAATTATCTAAGGCTTTTAATGATCATGCTGTGGATTTGTTGCTATTAAATTAAATTTTAAGTTTTGCCATATTTTTTTACAATTATTTAATATTAATTTCTTTTCTTTCACCACACATACGTTCATCAATTTTATTATCGTTGTCCGATTTCACATGTTTACTTTCCTTATTATAAGAAAGAGACAAACAAATCAAATATAATTTCTAAATTAAATATAAAAGAGGAATGTTAAAAAATTATATCATGTGGTTGATTTACTTAAAAGGGGCAATTTATTAGATTATCGAGCACAAAATTCTCATTGGAGTAGCTTTAAATATCTGACCATATATATACAACTAGGATTCTAATAGTAATATTATATTATATTGGAATATTTTTTTAAAGGCATGATGAAATTTTTCTACTTGTTATGCTAATAGTGATGTTAGGATCTAAAAACCTCGCCAGACTGAGGATTGCCGGAAGAAAAATCCAACATGCCAATTAGTGTCATATACATAACAGATGTTAACTTGAAACTTCCATTTTTTGAGTTATGACGTTGTTGCAGCAAATGAGCGATATATGCTTTATATACAAACATAAAAATAACAACAAGACAAAATAAATATCAACGATTATTTCACACAAAATCCCTACCAATATTTTCTATCGAAATTTAAACGAAAATATAATTTCATATAGTTAGTAGCAGTCGAATATGATTTCATTTTCTTCTCGGGAAATTTCACCATTCAGGAAGAAACGTGCCCCAGTTTTAATAATTTTTTAGTGCTTCTTTGACATGTAGTAACATATAGAGGCGTAAAAAAGGAAATCAAGAAAGTATCGGAAAACAATCGCTTTGTAAACTAAAAATGGAATGTAGCAGTTGGAATATTTCTACTTTTTTTGCTTAATATAAGTACCTTTATATAATTCCACTATTACTGTTGAAGTAAATATGAAATATTTTAAAAAAATAAAACTTAATTGATTTTTTTTTTATTAATTTTAAAAGTTATACATTTACTAAACATTTTTGTTCTTATTTCTTTCTTCTGGAATATAAACAGCCGCCTAATGCAAGATTCTTAGATGACAGTTCGATACAGATGTGTTCTAATGTTATAGATTTTTGTATTTTATACATTTGAATAACTAAAATTATCTAAAAAGATAATTTCTAATAGGTTTATCAAAAAATTTACTTCCACAAGCTGGCAGGAATTCTACAGTGACGAAATTTTATACACATCATCAAAAGGAAGAAAAATAATAGAATATGAAATAATAAACTAACAATAACCACAAACAAGAAAATAGAAATAAGAAAAACTAAATTTAAATTGAGTAAGTAATAAATAAATCAGCGTTGCGACTATGGCATATTTTCTGTTGCAATTTTTAATTGTTGCTAATTCTTTGTGACCAAAAATGGCTAAGCTCGTCACAAAAATATGGGTAAAAAATGCCTAAAGATGTGCTAATAAAATGGCTAAAAATTTTAGGAACAAAACGTATAAAAATTAAAAGAAAACAGAAATAACTTGTTAAATGGAAGGGGAAAGTGGGGTATTATGGCATATGGGGTAATGAAGAAAATTTAAATTTT
Source organism: Protocalliphora azurea (assembly GCA_932274085.1). NCBI lineage: Eukaryota > Metazoa > Arthropoda > Insecta > Diptera > Calliphoridae > Protocalliphora > Protocalliphora azurea. Next base: position 125,858,357 of record OW026520.1, read on the forward strand.
TTTCGCGTATTTTTATTTTCTTTACACAGAGGGCTACTGGTATATGTTTTCATTATTACGCAACATTTCTCAAATATATAATAATATCATAGATATTATTAGTCTTCGACGGCAAGCAAATAAAATATATTAAAAAAGTGTTTCTATCCAAATCAAGCGCATTTTTATATATCAGTGAATACAAAACTAATACTTTATTCAAATATGCAACTGCAAATATATTTTTTTCTAAAGCCATAACGATTTTTCATATATCTACTTCACATAAAAATTATGGTATTGGGTAAAGATATATTACTGTAAAGTGGGATGTATAATTCAACAAAATTTCTACTCATTTATTGCGAATTTGCTGAAAATATAATAAGTAATTGTATTTCTTTATTTTTAATTCAACGTTTCGAACAGAAATAAGAAAATCTAACAAAACAGATCAAAAGTAGGATGGCTTAAAAAAAGCAATAGAACATAGAAATAACTCTATAAACTTTATAGCAATAAGAATAAAAATTCCATTACATTAGCTTACTAAAGGAGAAATATTTGGATTTAAAAATAGCGGTAATAGTGGATGCTGAAAAAACATACGCTAGATATGATTAAGCTCATGAAAATCTTCTGTGCACTTAAAGTGTGCGAATATTATGGCAATTTATTGCACCTTTGAATTAAAATATTCCAAATACTAGAAATAACTGCCTATTTTTATAAATTTTGTTCTACTAAATTCTATTAGTTTTAGCATCTTTTTTCCCATACTTGAATTTTGATACTCGAGTGGTTTCGTAAATGCAAAAATCATTTAAAAATATTTAATAAACATTAAATAAACTTAAATTTATCATTTTCAGTATGCCCCGCATTGCCCCAAGTATTGCGTTTTACCCCAAAAATTTTAATTAAAATGCAAAAAAACAATACCAAAAGAGAAATGAATCTTATTTTTTATATTCAAGAAATTAGATATAACAGATCCATTATATATAGATTATTGGTTCGAATATTATTAAATTTAGGTTAAAGTAAGCACACTTTACCCCAATCTTCCCTACTCTTAATAATTATATAAAATTAATAATATATAAAATCGGCTTCATTTTATTATTTATTATTATTATTTCATTTTATTATTTATTATTTTTATTATTATTATTTTATTTATTTTTATTATTTATTTATTTATTTTTTTTTTGTTAACTTTTGATCCAGAAGTTGTGCAAATTCGGATCATTTATAATGTATTTAACATAAGGTTTTTATTGGAAGAGGTTCTCTTTTTTGATACCTATTCACGGAATAGGAAGTCATGTTCACGATGTCATGTAAAATTTAGCTTTTTATGTATTTTTTTAGCAACTAAAGGAAATTATTTTAAATTTTCATATAAACCAAATATTTTTTTATAAAAAAAATATACTTAACAATATTTTTCATTTGACTAGAACAGTTATTATAAAGTAAAAAGTATTTGTAAATTCTCAACATTTTATATCAGAAAATCTATCTAAATCGCTATTTAGATGATGTTTATATATCTTCCTAAGCACAAGAAACCGTACACTTACTGAAACTTTGAAATGTATGAAAAAGTATTTTTTAAAAACTACTTCTACTTATTTTTGCTGGAATAGCTTTTGTAGTGAAAATTCTTAAAAATTATTTATATTTTAGCATAAAAAATAAAAATTCGAATGAGGAGTGATTCTATATCACGGAACGAAAGTAATCACATCCCCAATTTCAATGAAGTTGACTACGTTGTCTAATGGAAGTGTTTCTCAAATCATAAACTTCTACACTCATGGCCCCTTCTGGTGCAAAAATGTAACGTTTTGAAAAAAAAAGAATAGTAATAAAAGCGGTTCATCAACACATTATTGATAATGCTAAATTGGTTCATAAAAACAATATGTTGAAAAAAAAAGACTACTGAAATTACAATGAAAAAAATTCAATGCACATTTTAAGTTTTTTGCTATTAATTTTTAAGTAAGGTCAATAGGTAATTCATTTTTATACCTAGTTGTTTACCAATTAATTGTGTAAACGGTCTTGCTGTTCCATTAACCATAATTTTTAACATCTCTACAAAATACGGTTATTTTCCTCAGTACTGGAAAGAATCTTATCAATAAACTTCGGAATCTTTTGCAGAATTTCATATAGATGATAGCAGTGACGGGGGGGGCGGGTGTAATTATTAAAAGGGCCAATCTATAAGAAAATGTTTAATTATAATTACTCGTGTAGGAGCAATTATAATTGTAGGGATGAGAGAAGAACAACAACGAGATTAGTGTTAAAAATCCATAGGGTAGCTGGCTGTTGTGGCAAAAAAAACTCACCTTTCTTCGGGTTACCTTTATGAAATGAAGTTTTAGGTATTCGATTGAATTCAATTCAAGTATATATAGGTTTATTGTACTTAGAAAGTTGAGTTGATTTCAAGAGGTAAGTACAGATAAATAGTAAGAGATAAGTTAACAATCTTTGAGGTTGCGGTAAATATAATTTGTAGGTTAAGGTAAGTATAAGTTTTAGGTTAAGTTAAGTATAAGTACAAATTTAGCGGTAAGTAATTTAGATGGTGTTATCTTTGAGATGGATGGTTAACAAGTTACCCTTTTTCTTCATGACAGCAATAATAGTAATAATATTAGCAATAAGATTTCCAATAAATTTCGGTTTTTTTCCAATCACATTTTCTTTACAGTGTGCTAAAAGTTCTGCCAATTGATACAAAGAATACTTGAAAATACTTGTCTAATATTAATTGGGCTACTAATTAATATAAAAATTATAATGATTATAATTTAAGTGTCAAATTAGTTTGGACATCTTTTATTATTCTGCTTTTTAAATCTGGCAACAAATCAAATATATAGTAAACTATAGAGGAATTGCAAAGTTTAGTTTAATTCTAAAACTCTTTGAAAAATTCATAACTGAGAATATTACACGACAAGTTTCTTCATTATTATTACCTTATCAACATGTGTTCAGGTAATTCTGTTCAACAATAACTAATCTTTTGGAGTTTACCACTATAATTAATACTGGATTTAACAACAAAAACCATCTGATGTCATATATAAAGACTTTAGCTGGGCATTTGATAACGTCAATCATGATCTTTTGTTAATGGTATGGGCTTCTTAACTAATAGCTTGAATAGGATTAAGTCTTATTTAACAAGTCGTAAGTAGCGTGTTATTTTTAAAAATATTTTCTCTGAATTCCTTGATCTTGGTATTCTTCTCGATTCTCAACTAAATTTCAAAAAACATATAACAATGATAATAAATAAATCTCGTGGTGTTCCAGCATTTATAAAACTATGGTCCAAAAAATTGTATGTGCCTTTAATTACATCCTTGGTATTATTATTATATGGTTTTATTAAAAATATCAATTAAATATCAATCTCCCTCCTACAAGGTTATCTATTATATAATTATCTACTTTGGAAAGTAGAAGAAAGATGATGAATGTTGTCTTGTTAATAAATTTAATAAATGGATCTGTCTGTTCAGATTTCCTGTATGGTCATTTAACCTTCTCGATTCCTGGGAGAGTTATTCGGAACTTTATACCACTTTAGCTTCAAGTTTTCAAGAATTCATATGCTAATGCTGATTCATTTAGAAAACTATGTATTGATTTTAATTATTTTTACAATTTTATCGATTTCTTAACCAATGTTAATCTTATAAAACGTAATATAATAATGTATTTAAACAATTGTTAATTGCAGTCGTATTTTTTTAATATAAACATTGTTAATGTTTTAAGGTCTGTAAGGAATATTTTTTCCGTAGATTAATAATAATAAATAAGAAAATAAATAAAAAAATAAATAAACATTTATAGCCCCATTTTTGGTCTTGATGAAAAAAATTGATACTTTTGCATTAATTTCCCCAAAAAAATGTTGTTACATTTATTGTCCGTTGTAAATTCTCTTTGTTAATAAAAGTATTTTTGTTGTTTTTTTTATTTTACTTCGGTTATTCTTTGGAGTAAAAAAACACAAATATATAAAAATTGTATAAATATCTAGAACATAACATTTATGTTTGTAGATGACAATAAATTAGTATTTTTTTAATAGCTCTGAATGAATCCTAAGGGATGATATTTTTTTTTATTAAATGGCATTTTTGTATTGTATCTTTAAAACAAGTTCAACAAGCTGGCAAGTTCAGTTATTTATATTATATGTATTATGCCTCTCGATAAATTTTACTAAGGTATCCTTCTCTCATTACTTGAGCTTTGTTTTTTTATAAAGCAAAATATTTGTATTTACTTTCAAATATTTAAAAAAGTTCTCGGATTTTTTAAAACATCAAAAGTCGTTGCAAGTACCTCATTGAAATAATAAAGTTTACACCGCTTTTTTTAGATAGCTTTATTTCTATTTTGCAGATTTCAAAAAAATATAAAAAGTATAATTTAATAACTCTTCATATTGTATTTAAAACTAAGAATAAATACGTTAAAATTAAAATTTTTGTTGTTGTAGTAGAACTAGTTTTCGCTTAAATTGAAAATGTCAAACAGTCTACAGTTCGGCTGTGGTAAAGCAATCAATCGAAGAAATGTAATTATTATTCTGTTATTTATTTACCCCGTATTTATAAACAACTTTTAAATTTAAAGTGCCTATTAAAACAGATTGTTCATAAAAATTTTGTCTCTAAAAGGGATTTTTTTTAAATTTAAAACTGATTTATGAATATGGAAGTCACCAATTTTCTCACTACAGAAAAAAACTTGTATAAGCCCTTTAAAGCTTAAAGAAAGTACACGCAGAGAAAAATATAGTTGTAGTGACCATAATCTAAGAGCAACATATTATGATTGAAAAATATGATCACAGATAAAAGTAGAAATGATTATAAGTAACAATTATTATGATTCTTGTCATATTGTATCCGATTTAATGGTTTCTTTTTTCATGTTATAATTATAGTTTTACATATAATTGAACAATATTATTATATTATTATACCACATTTTCATATTGTGATTCCATTTTATAATATTTTTACCTCATGTTGTTTTTTATATTGTATAACCAAACCTTGTTTATTTATATTTATTCATATATAAACTAAATGAGAATTACATTGAGGTTAGAAAACAAATATAAAAAAAAGAAAAAAAATATATATTTTTAAAAACAAACAAGTATTGAAGTTTTCCACTAAGTTTGTGAAAAGAATAAGTAGTATATTTACGTGTTACATTTTATTGTTATAGGAATAATAATATTAATATGGTTTAAAAACAAAATATGGTTGAAGAATAAAGAAAAAGATTGCAAATATATAATGATATGTTTCATTCTAACAAAATTTAGTTTCTGGTAAATATATTTAAAAACATAAAATTTTTGCAGTCAGTCATACTAATATTATTATTGAGTGTAAACATTAAAATCAAATCAAAATAATTATTGTCGTGAACACAAAGTTATTAAAATTCAATAAAATTAATAATGAGAACATAATATTGTTGTATTGATAATGCTGTAATAATGTTTTTTCTCTGCGTGTATATAAAATTATATATAATTATAGATATTTAATATTAATTTAAAGTATTAATTGATTTAATAATTTTATCAAATGGTCATAAAAGTTTTAGAAGAGGTGTCACAGAACAGAAATTAATTAAACATTTATTCGAAGATTTAAAGTATTTGAACTAATTTTTTAATTGTCTCAATTATTCAATTAATAAATTATTTATATGCAATATGTATTTTTTGTATTCAAAATAGGATTTTAGATTCTTATGTGTACAGTTAGAACTTAATATATTAAAAAACTTTGTTTTTTGCAATTTATATAATTAAAGCAATAACTGAGACAGTTTATTTCAGTTTCTTATTATTTAGTTTAATCGAAAATTTTCATGTTTTTTTTTTTTTTTTTTTTTTTTTTTTTTGTAAACCAATTGTACGTCTTCGGAAGTTATATAAAAAAGAGTGAACAAAATATATTGCAATATTTTTTCAAATATATATTTAGTAGTTTCTCCTAAAGTCACACAATGGGGCCATTTGCAAAATAAATTGTAATACAACTTCTAAATTGATCTTGATGAAAAGTGGGACTTCAAAATCTAAAGTACGAAGCTAAAACATAGACGGTACTATGGTGGGTCAAAGTTTACCACCTTGAGTATAAAAAACCAATCGGAGCTCGTATTTTTATAAATATGTACCAATTTTACATAATTTTAATTTTCTGAATTTTACTAAACAAGATGAAGAAACGAGGCCAAAAATTAGTGTAAAATTAGTTTCGACCGAAATATCTTTTAAACTAAAATAGATAACCTTCACATGTGAGCATATTTTTAGTAGAGATTAACAAGAACTATCTATATGTAAATTTTTTTACATTTAAGTCGTAAATGAATTTTTTGGTAAATTTTTAAAAAACTACATACCCGAGGTGACAAAATTTGGAGGTCTATCCTCTACCCCCCTGATGCGACAGCTATGACTATATAAAATTTTATTTAGATATCTCCCACTTTAAAAGTTACAGAATTATTTAAAAAAAATGTTTTGGGACCACTGTGCATCACTTGTTATACAACTTTCCAAAGTAAAATTTGGGTTTATGGAATTTTTTTTTTTTTTTTTGCAATACTCAGTCATTTATTAAAAAATGCTATACTAAATAAATAACTGATAATATTTCCTTTCGTAAAATCAGTATATGAGTCATTCCGAAAAATTACAAATTTGGACCTTACCTCTGCGAATTTAATCATATTCGATAAAGTCATTATACATTATCGAAAAATGAATATTGACAGTCGCGGCTGACTAGAAAATGCATTTCATTCTGTCGAGTGTCCAATAAAACTTTTACAATGTATTCTTCTACAATTATTCAATGAACTTAAGCCCAAATACTAAAAGTTCTAAAAACATCAACAAAAACTTCAAACTAATTTAGTTTTTTTTTTTGTGAATTTAAAATAAATATTTCATGCTTTTTATGACACTTTTTTTAATAATTCATAAACCAGCCAGCATTATTATATATATTTCTTTTATTCTAAGAACACAATTTTTTGAGATATTTATTTACTATAAATCGTGAGATATGGACCATTTTAATGTTGGTAAAAAGTTGTAAACCTCATTTTAAAGGTAATTTTAATAACTTTAATATGAATCTTTTATCATAAATACTTTTAAAGATATTTGCAATTTTGTTTATACAATTTTGTAAATTCTTTTTTACCCTTTCAAATCACATTGTTTCGCGAACCACTTGATAAAATTATTTTAAGTTTTGTATTAATCTTAGTTTTGATGAAGGTGACGATTGTGCCAAATATCATCCAGCCAGTCAGCTTGTTGGTTTTAAATGGAATGATTCATATGTTAATTAATTTAAAATGTTCTCATCTACATTATAAACGCTTTTAAAGGAATTGTATGGCCATTGTTAACAAATGTTGTTAACTAATTTAAGTTGCTTTTCAAAATTTATTATTTAATTAGGAGTATGTTTGGTTATTCTTATTTTAATTTACAGTTCGAGTCTGCCTCTATGGCTGTATGTCTACCATCAGTCAATGCCTTGTTGGTTTTCTATTTAAGTAGCTACTCCAGTCGTTGTTTCTAGCAACACTGTTGGAATGTGTGGTGTATCTAATTTTATGTAAATTGTTTTCTAATTATGCAAAGTAATTTGAAAATGTTATTTTCATCTCTTCATTTCAATTTGTATTCATATCGGTCTATTTATTTTTTCTTCATCTTCTTAATGTCAGTAAGAAGGTTCCGCTTCGCAAAGATTTTTAGGGAAAAAATACAAAAATAAATGTACGAAAACATGTACACAAATTTGAGCATGCTCTAATTGTGGTAATAAATAGTTTATTCCTCCCCCTTTTGTTCGCACTATAATTTGCATAATTTTATTTGTGAAACTCCTTCTCATTACTGCAGAAAATCAGGCATTCTCTGTAGAGATTAAAAGTAAAGGAAAATATTATAGAGTCCATTATACATTACATTTTTAAATTCAATTTGTTAAATTAAGACAGAGAATCTTTGCAAATAATAAAAAATTAAATTGGACCAGAACTGTATCAAGACTGTAATAAAACTGAACTGGAACTGAATTAGAACTCAACTAGAACTGAACTAAAACTAAACTAGAATTGAGCTAGAATTGATCTAGAATTCAACTAGTACTGAACTAGAAATAAGTTAGAACTGAATTAAAACTGAACTGGAACTGAATTAGAACTGAACTAGAACTAAACTGGGACTGAACTAGAAGTAAGTTGAAGAGAACTAGAACTGAACTAGAACTGAACTAGAACTGAACTAGAATTGAACTATAACTGAACTTGAATAGAACCTGAACTGAACTAGAACTAGGATTGAACTAAAATTGAACTAGAACTGAGCTAGAACTAAGCTAAAACTGAATTAGAACTGAATTAGAACTGAAATAGAACTAAACTAGAACTGAACTAGAGTTAACTTGAAGAGAACTAGAACTGAAATAAAACTAAACCAGAACTGAACTAGAACTGAAATAGAACTAAACCAGAACTGAACTAGAACAGAATTAGAACTGAACAGAAACTGAACTAAAACTGAACTAGAATTGTACTTGAACTGAACAAAAAAAATTAACTATGTCTTAACCAAAAACTTACTATAATAAAACAGTAAGTGAGCTATACAGTTATATATTCAAAATTTTGCTTATTTGTAATTTTGTACAATTTATGTGTCAATTTTTATAGACGTATTTTTTATTAATTGATATGTAAATTGTTAGATTATTTTTACCATTATTATTATTATTTTTGTTTTTCTAAAAAAATAATTTTATTTAAATTACGTGATTATTTTCAAGCAAATGAATTTTAACGCTCTTGACTTCATTGTACTCGAGAATTAAATTAAATTTGCGTATAGCTCTTTAACAAAAAATTTTGTTAAAGTAACAGTAGGAGTAACAATGATCATTTATGTTAGCTATGTTTTCACAAAAATATTAAATTCTTTCAGAAAAGTCATGGCGCATGAATCAACAACATTCAGTAGAAAAAAAAGTCTACAAAATTAAAAATAAATTACAATTAAACAACATTCGGGACGTCAAAAACTCTAATGTTTATAAAAAAGAAAAATGTTGCTTAAAATATTTTTTTTTTTTTTTATTTTTTCTCTATTGTTAAAATAAATCTTGTAGCAGTTCACTTTAGTTTTATTTTCGGAGAAAAGGTTTTCAGTTTATAAAATAAATTTACTAAATGCCACTACATAAAGCAAAAATTTTATTGAAGTTAATTTTGTAGTAGTTTAATTTTCATGGACATGGTAATGCTAGTTTTTGTTAGATTTTTTGGTTATTTGTGGAAAATAAATTGCGTTATAAAGGTTGAGAATACTGTATTATGTAAATGTTAACAAATTTGATAATAAATAAAAATATCAAGGATTTATTTTATACTCACGACAAAACTATTTCAAAAAGATGAAGAAAAATTTGTTTCTCTTTTATTCTTTGATTAGTTTATCTATGACTTTGTCAGATCCAAAAAAGAGCTTGAAAAATTAATTAAATTGATTTAATTACAACTCTAGTATTATACTAATTCTAATATTATACTAATTCTTAACTAGTACTTAGTGCTAGAACTGAACTAGAACTAGAAGTGAACTATGTGCACCCTTTAAGGTATATCACTTTCACTCCATGCGAAAAAATAGTACCGTTAACTTGCTTGCATTTTTTATTATTCTCACTATCTATGTACAAAATTCTGTTGTGAGAGCAGAATTAATTTTCTTAAAATGAAAATTGAACAAAATCGATTCAAAATAATAATTCAAATTTATAATCAAAACAAATGACGGTCATATAAAACAATTACTAGCAGTGCAAGTGAACTGGGAAATTCAGTTTTTTGAGCCATGAATAAAACAAAGAGTTCATGATCACCGAAAGGAACTCTGATAACCGAAAAATATTTAATTTACAGACAAAATAATTTTAATTTTAAGATATCTACATGTGTGGACGGAATCTGACTCATTCTCTAAATTGCTCCTCCCCTTTTACCAGAAAAGTCAGAAAAAGCTGGAAGGAACACTGAAAGAATGTGAAGGCAAAAGATGGAGCAAAGATTACTGAGACTTATTTACTTCAAAAATATGATTGCCGCCTAAAGGGTAATTAAAAGTACGTACAACGTCTTGGTCATGAATTCCATATCACAGATACTATGGGAAATGCACAAGATAAATATCGTGTAAAGATTCGAAATTGTGGTATAAACTTTTATTATGGCAAGATATTTGTACGTGTGGGACAAAAAGTACTTCATTCATAACTAATGATACTTCTAACACTGAAATGTGCGTACACTTTACAGAAATACAAAAATCTTTAAAATCGGACTTCATTTTAGAAGTTATGATTTTTGGAAACGTTCAAAAAATTTTAACACCCTGTAGCTTATCTCGTGTTATCATAGGGTGACCACAAGGTAACTTTTCTAAAAGCATAGATTCTCCTCCACAGCTCTTCCCTGCATTTAAATTCGATCTGACCAGTTGTTTAGGAGATACAGATTTATTATCAAAAATTTTGCAATTGGCCCACTGTGCATTTTTAATTTTTATGAACTGAATTTTATGCACTAATTTTTTCGTATGCACTCCTTAAAACTGAGCCTAACTGGAAATAAACTTGCACTGAACTATAATTAAACTAAAACCTTGAGTATTTTTGGCAATTAAATAACATTACCAGGAATACGTGTGTACCATTTGAACTCATATCTATGGAAATAACTAATAATTTATTTATTTATTAGTTTTTTTTCTATGGATACAATATTGCTCTTACAGACATCAATCATAATTTAATATACATAATTAATTTGATTATTAAACAAACTTTTTAACATATTTTTAAATTTAAGATTTGATATACTTAAGTTTAGTCCATTAAAGTATTTATTGAATAGAATATTTGTTGAAATTTTACGTCTTGTTTCTAAAGTTTTCATAGAAATCAAGGCACACTTATCAAGATATGTAAGAGTCAAAATTTGAGGATTTACAAATGAAAAATTTTAAAATGAAAGAGTAAACTTTATAAATTTTTCTTGAATTTTTCAGTTTTAATTATACGTAATTGAGTACTAGGGTTCCCGATAAATGATGCATATTCTAATCAAAATCTCACAAAAGATGTAAATAGAACTTTTTTTGTATAATGGTCAAAATTATTAGAATTACGGCATAAAAAACTAAATAATTTAATATAATATAATTTAAGCGACTATTAAATGATAATTTTCTATCAAATAATATTACTAAATCTAAAATATCATCCACAGATGATAGTAAATATTGATGTATTCTGTATCGGGATAGAACAGTGTTACAACATATATGATAAGTCATAGAAAAACATTTGTTTAAATTAAAAGGTAAAAAATTGCGAACTGACCATGAACTCATCCTATCTAAATATGACTTTCTGATAAATAGATCAATAACATTAGTAAATATATTAAATAACAAAGGAAACAAAATACTATCTTGTGGAATATCAGAAGTAGAAATTAATGTTGTAGAACAAAAACCATCAAGAGAAACTACGGATTGTCTACTCAACAAGTAATAACGAAATCAAGATAACCTTCGAGATTGAATGGCCCATTTAAAGCAAAGCCCATGTAAATCGCATCAATCTGTAATCGATCTTCAAAACTAACAACACAATACTTGGTAAAAACAGCCAAATTAGTACAGGTTAATTTTCCAGTCATAAATCCATGTTGAGATAAAGAAATATGTCTCTTTACACTGAAGAAAAGCTTGTGATAAACAATATGTTCAAGAATTTTTGAAATATAGATTAATTTGGAAATTGGTCTATAATTAATGACTTTTTTTTATCACCAAATTTATAAATAGACAAAATTGTAATAAATTTTCACTTTTAAATAAAATATCCATTGCTTAAAGACTTATTAAAAATAACTTTGAATGGTAGAAGAAAAACATTTCTTTATTAAAAATCTGGTAAACCATCATTATCACCCTTAAATGAGATTAGAAAGCATAACAATACCTTCTGCAACATCTTCTTCAGATAGTTGCAAATTACCGAAATCCATAATATTTGGCAACGTTTTTGCCAGCTAAGCTAAACTTTTTTCATTCTAATTTTAATATTTTTCAAAAAAATTAAAAATCCAATATGAAATTCAAACAGTTATATATATATATATATATATACTTTGTTCATTCTTTGACATATTTTTTGACTAATTTTTTTGATTATATACTGCTCATTTTAAAAATAACTTGAATTTTATAAGCAATTGCTAAAAAAAAAAATACGTTTTTTCTTCTTCCACTCAAAAACATTCAAATCTAATACAATGTATCACGAAATTACAAAATTTATATCAATTTATAAGATTAAAATTATAAGGAAATCGGATTTGGGAATGTGGCAGAAAAATAAAATTTTATTAATGAAAAATTCTGTAAAATATGCGAAATGTATAGAATATTCAAAATTATGCTCTTTAGAAAAACATATACAAAATATGCTGCCAAAATTCACAAAATTATCTGACATGGATAAATAGTTCATAAATGGTTCATTTGAAGCCCAAGAAAAAATATGATTTAGCATATTTTTGGTAACGATTTTTCAAAAACTTCATATTCAGGAAACAATTCGATATTTCAATTGTATAATTTTTTTGTTGTTGCAGAATATATATAGATAACTACTCGCAACAATTGTTTAGAAATTTTTGAACATTGACCATAGCTTCCACATAAACCCCTCTTCCGAAAATTACTTTAACATGTATATAAGTAGAAAGTCACAGTGACAAATTTTGTGAGGACTACTCCATAATTTACCATAACTCTCATATAAGTTCACTTTTGGGAATCACCTTAAAGTGCATAAATTCATATAAATATTAGTATTAATGTAATATACTGTATTCATATATTTTACACTTAGTAAAAGTATCAGTCCACATTTGGCCACAGGTCTAATATAAGATCCCTCCACGAATTTTGATGGACATACATAATGATATAGTGTATTATATAGTCGGGCTTGACTGACCATATTTGTTTTAAAATGTGCTGCTGTATAGTTCTAAGCCAGATTGTCCAAACATGGGTATTTGTTTTACTTTCTGTTTACATTTTGAAGTTCGAAAAGCAAAAAAGGAAATACCAAATAAAGCAAAGATTAAAAAGGACCGACTTTTTACTTTTGAAAGCATCATTTCTGTGCACTTTTATTCCTTTCAGTGTACACACACACACAATAGGGAAAATGTCAACAGAATATTAAGGAAATATGACAGTATCGAATATGGTAATGACTTGAAAAATTTCTATTTATTTTCTTGTTTAGTTTTTTTCAGTTTGTTTTAACTAAGCGAAAGAAAGTATAAAATCCTAAAGAAAAGAGACATTTCGTGTACACACACAGATGAAACCAAATATGCGTTCATGAGAAGCATATTTATTCAATGCATCATCAAAGTGAAACAACAATTTCCTCTAGGATTCATTTTCTGCGAAAATTCTACATTTACTTGCCATTTGCTGAAATTTTATAATAAATATTTGTTATGGATTTTCAATTTTTTTTTACATTTTTTGTTTCACTCATCGGTGCTTAAAAACCTTATCGTGACATTTATTGAACTCAATTACGGTGTTTAAAGAGTGGCAGCATGCAGAAATGAAGCAGAGATGCAGAGAAAATTTATACATATATAGTTTGTAGCAACATTATAGATGGTTTTTAATAAATATTGTATTTTAACTGGTCTCAATTTTCATTTTATTTAGATGACACTGTTGTTTTTCTCGTTTTTATTTAATGGCAAATTTTAAAATATATTTTCGTTTTTAACACGAAATATTTCCTAAAATTTTTCATATTTTTTCTCTGTGAATATTGCAAGTATTTATTATTGTTTTGTCATGCTGCCCCTGGTGTGAGTTTTAAATTTACGTTTATGATTTTTCGTTGTTTTTGAAAGCTAATAACAATAAGTGTCAGTTAGACACGTAAACTAAAAACAATTTGGCATTTAGCGATTTTGCAAAATTTATCCGATTATTCTTCTGTGTTCAATAAATCAAATAATGTAAAATTGAAAAATTAAAAGTATTAGAAAAAAAAGTAAGAAAGATAAAATTGGTCAAGCCCGACCATACCCACCATTGTATATGTGCATTAAAAATGCGGAAAGGATTCTTATATGAGACTTGTGGCTAACTTTGGACCGATATTTGTATATTTCTATAAAACTTAAAAAAAATAATCTCTATAAAATATAAATATATATACATAATATTATTTTGATGATAATATTCAAACGAGAGTATGCACTTTAAGGTGATTCCCGGATGTGGGCCTTATACGAGAGCTATAGTTAATTATGAACCGATGCTCATAAAATTTGGCAGTATGGTTTCCACTTACATAAAACTTATTTGTGTCAAATATTAACTTGATATTAACTTTAGTATTAACTATTTTAGCTCGATAAAGTGATTTTCGGATTAAGAGTTTTAATGGGAGCTATTGTAAATTTAGGACCGATCTTCATAAAATTTGGCAAAAACATTTATGTTTAAATAAAATTTATTTGTGGCGAATTTCATTAAAATATTGCTATATTTAAGGTATTTATGATTGTTAAATCTCTATTGCAAGAGTACATCATAACCAATTTCAATAAGCTTCGTCCTTGTGTCATAAAAGTCCTACGTGTCAAATTTCGTTGAATTATCTTCAAAATTGCGACTTTTGAAGATAATTCAACTTTTTTCACAAAGTTTACAAGGACAGCCAATCAGACAGCCGACCAATCAGCCAGATGGACGCTCATCGTTAGATGAATTTAAAAAGTCGATTGTCTATTGAAATACTTTATGGTGGGTATTGGACAAATTTTTCTGTGCATTGCAAACATCAGCACAAACGTATAATATCCCAACTACCTATAGTGTAAAAAAAAGCAAAATATTGGTTTGTTACATATCTGTACACAGACGGTGTGATATAACAAACTAGAAATTCAATTAAAAGCATAGAAATGAAAACAAAGTGAATGAGAATAATTATAATTTCTAGGAATTCAAATCATTGAAAAGATGAAAATTTCAAAAAACCACTTTCATCAAAGTTTTAATAAAAATTTTGAATCTTGTTGTTGATAAAATCATTGTCACAATATTTATAATACGGATGTTATTTCTATTACACAGTGCAACAAGAAAAAATTGCCTCAATAATTACAATGGAAAATGAAAGCGTACCATTAGCCTAGCAAAGCTCCTAAAGGGTTTTTCAAAGTTAGTTCATATTTCGTTTTTATGGCCTCCTAAAATTCGTTTTTTTTTTCGGACCCCTTTTTTCAATATGGTTAAAAATAAAAACATTTAATTTATTTAATCCAAATTTTATTATATGTTGTTGTTTTGTAATCTACTACCATTACTATACCACATTTTTAATGGATGCCACACCCTTTTTATACCCATTGACGGCATAATGTTGTTCAATTTATTTAACTTGAACTTAATCATAAACTACTAGTTCGATTAAAATGAAACTTGGCGGATACATATACTATTGAAGACAGTACTGACTGGTTGCCACGACCACATATTTTACAAAGGGGTTGCCTTGTTTCTTAGTAAGATAATTTCAAAACTCATTAAAATTTTTATAAAAATGGAAAACAAATATTTTAGTATAAAAAAGTGGGCGAAAAAGAGGCGTGGTGCCCATACAGATAAAAATTTATAATATATTTTATTTGAATTGTCAATGGAGTAACAAAATCTATTTTTGCCGAAAGTGGACTTATATATTAGCCCATTGTTCCTACACAAGATTCTTGGTATACATATATGCTAAATTTCATTAAAACTTTCAAAAAAAAAAAAAAATTATTCGCAAAACGTGGGCGCAACATTTTTATTAGTATTATATCAAATATTTCCTTTTGAAGAATGGAGGATATATATTTGGCCAAAACATCAGATAGACTATTTGAATAATATGACTACTCAATATTGCAATAAAAATTGGGCGTAAAAGGAAGAGTAACTTAATAAAAATCGTATGTAGTCTAAAAAACAATAAGTACTCATAAATTCATTGCAATTTATTGATCTAAATGTTTTTATTTTTACACATAATGAAAAAAGTACTCCGCAATATTCGAAGTTTAAGGATCCATAAAATCGAAATACGAACCATCTTTGCAAAATCCTTTGTAGATTTTATTAAACTGATAGTGTACTTTAATTTCGCGTTGGAGTCATTGAGGCAATATTTGATAACCCAAAATTTTTCGCATAGTATAATTTTATTTTTCTGGAAAATTCTTTATTTATTTATAAAATTTGGTACTTATTTAATGTACTCTTCTAGAAAATTATGACTATCTTTTTGAAAAATATTTTTTTATTTTAAACAAGTAAGAATGTGATATTCAGTTTGATCGAATCTATTATACCCACTTTTTTGGCGTACAAACTTTTATTTAAGACATTAATATTTTCTATTATTTGGCCCATAACTTTTTTTGTTTATTAACCGATTTTGTCACATTTTCACCACAAAGCCTTATAAATATAAGAGAAATATTAAAGTTTCACCTTCTAGATGATCGATGATGGTGGCCGGTATTGCCAGAAGGTGAGAAAAAAAGAAGCTAAATTGGACTTCAAAAAGGTCAGAAAAGGCCAAAAGCTCCAAAAAAATAGGACCAGAAGTAAGGTAATATTTTTTTATTTAAAAACTTTTTTTATTCTCATTAATTTCTGATATTTTTTTTAAAGATATTAAAATAAATTTATAAATAAAAAATGGAACCGCTGAAGCGCCGCAGCCGAAAATTTTTGTGAAATATAAATAATCTCGATTTTTTTTTTTTTTTTTGTGAAATAAAACAAGAAAATTTTTTTGTGATTCTGTAAAAAAAAAAATAGTAAAAGCAAATAAGAAATCTTCTTCTTCATTGTTTGAGTGCTAAAATTTTAGCCTTTTTAAGACAATTTTAAGAAACTATAAAGGCTAGAAAAAAACTAGAAGCTAAACCAAAAATTTTGAGGCTAAATGCAAAATAAAATAGCTAGATTTACCTTAAAAATGGTAAACTGGCAATACTGATAAACAAAAGTTTAAAAATTCAGCTAAGAAATATTTATTTTTTAAAGTTTTTTTAGCAACGTATTCTGTTTTTCAATAAATATTTATTACGATAATAATGATTTTCACTTTGATCTTTCTTCTCGTTTCTCAAAAATGATATACGATGCACTCCACTGATAAGTAAACTTAACACCATTTTAGCCTCCTTAAGGCTAAATCTAGCCTTTTTATTTCGCTTTTAGCCTCAAAATTTTCGTTTTAGCTTCTTGCTTTTTTTAGCCTTAAGAAGACTAAAATTATAGTATTTCAGCAACGAAGAAAATAATTTTTTATTTACTATTACTAATTTTATTTTTACAAAATCATCCATTGAAGCATTTTTGTATTTTTATTCTCACAAAAAATCGAAATTATTTGTATTTAATAAAAAATTTGCTTTGCTGCGCTTTATTCTCTACATAAAAGTTCCTTATATTGTGTACATTTTAGAGGAACCCAGCAAAAACTTTGCTTTCCTGGTAAGCTAGCAGGTATAATTGGAAACAAAAATAAACTACTTATTTTTTGCCTGAATAACTAGTTATTTTTGTTCGACTTGTCCACAAATTCTTGTAGTTATTCTTTGACTCTAGGGGTACTCAAAAATATGTACCTAAACGAAAACAAAAATAAAAAAAAAACAAAAAAACTTTGCCGTCAGTGAGATTCGAACTTGGACACACACTAACCATTCGTTTTTACTGACTAACGTCTTACTCAATACACCATCTCGCACATAGCATCCTAAGCGACAAAAACTCTATTTAGTTTAAAATATCTTTTTAGACATTTTGTTATAAAAAATTAACAGCTTCAGAAGGGGGTTGAACCAACAACCATCTGTTTGTTAATCCGGCGCTCTAGACAACTCATCCACCTGATTGCAGTATTACTGTGCTATTATACTATTGAGTACTTATTAATGTAATACAGAGTAGGCAAATAATAATGACGCCTCATTACCAAGAAACTACTTTAATAAGTAGTTGCCATTACCGAAAACCAAAAAGTTTTTGCTGGGAATGTGTGGAAGATGTTGAAATGTTTGAAAATGTGAAACATCTTTTATCAATAAAAATGTCACATTGTCGAAAGGAAATATTTGACAACAAAAAAAAATTAAACAGTCATTAAAAATAATCTATAATTTTTATTAAGTATTGCAATTAAATTATTAATACAAAAATTTACATGTTTTTTTTTATATATATGTATTTTTTGAAAAGCTTTAGTACAGATGTTGTGCATACATGATTTTAAAAAATTTTTTTTATTTATTTTTTTTTTTTTTTTTGTCTTTTTTTTCAATTTCACGTAATTTTGTGGACCATTAAAATTATTTTTAAAATACTTCTTCAATAATAAAAACTATTTATGAAAATAATGTAACAAATATTGGATAATTTTTTATATGAAATATCGGAGATTTTTTTTTTTTTTTGGTTATTTTTCATTGAGTCATTTTGTTGAGTATTGTATATAAATTTGTTACAATTTCTTTCAAATTTTCAAAAACTTGTGAGAACGAGAAAAAACAAGTTCCATATATATATATATATATATATATATATATATATAATAATTTTTTCTGGACTTATATTTTGGAGCATTTATCTTTTTTGACCTTTTTAACGCTTTTTATCCCCTTTATTTCTCATCTCCTCAATCTCAAGAATAATTACTTCTTTTTTCTTTAAAGATCTTTCTTAACATTTGCATGGAGGCTAGTTGAAATAATGGAGTAGATGAATAATGGAGAACAAATTTCAATAGGCTTCGTCCTTGTATCGTAAAAGTCGCACGTGCCAAATTTCATTGAATTATCTTTAAAATTGCGACCCATACTTTGTGCAAAAGGTTTACATGGACAGCCAGATAAACGGACTGGCTGTCCATGTTAGATCGATTTAAAAACTAATTCTGATTCGATTTGTATACTTTAAGATGTGTGTTGGATAACTTTTTCTACGTTACAAACATAAGCACAAACGCATAATAGTAAGACATAAACACGTGATTTAAAATATTTATGAAATTAAACCATTACGATAAATCTTATGATCATTTTGGTGCTAAAAATGGCTTGCTGCTGATCATTGCCTTAAAATTTGCGATTTTCTCTAAATAGATATTCAAAATTAATTTCAGCATTTTTATATGCATATTTTTTATATGTATATTTTTTTACATGTATGTTTGTCAATGGAAATTAATTCAAACATAAAAGTCAAAGTAAATGGTTCATATGTCGAAAAAAAGTTATGAGAACCAATCTATTGTCAGATTTGATTGAATTATATGTGAATTTGTTATGAAGTGACGAATAAAAACTGTACTTAAGACCAAACCCTTTTATAATTTCCATAAAAACCTTTAATTTTACGATGAAGCCATTAGTATTTAAATAGCAGTACTAACTAAAACTTATAGCAAATAAATCCAAACATTTCCAATGAATTTTGTGTATCGCCATTGACCTTACAAGAAGGTACAAGTGTTTTTATTTAAAATTTTGCAAGAGTTATGGTAAATAATTTAGTTTTTGTTCGAAGGTTATACAAAATTTCATATTTGTAATTTTGATACACATATCTTCGGACTTATTAGATATTGCTAGCCCTTCAAAATAGGCCGTCAAATGAAGTTATTGCAATTTATTTTAAATTCAAATTAAATCATAAATAAAACTATGTTTTCATTAAAAAAAAACATTAATACATGAAAACAGAACTAATATCTGATGTTAAGGATTTATTGGCGATTTGAAATAATCAGTTTGATGATTTTGACGATTTTTTTCTGAAAATTTAACGATTTTGAACCAAGTTTATCTATCAACTATATTTACCTTTTTATTCATGTTTAATTTCATAAATAATTCTTATAATATACAATAAAGAAATAATGGACTTACGGTTCCAAATGATAAGAAACCAATTTATCCAACTTACCTGCTAAGAAAAAAGAATTAGCATAACGCGTTAGTAAGTAGTATTAAGCTTAATTTTAACTATATTAATTTACTTCGTCCTCATAAAACTAAGAAATCCTTTAGATTTTATTTCTCAAACATTGATGATTATAAACAAATTTTTGTTTTTGTTGCTGTGTATAAAGTCAACAGGTTAACTTTTATATTTAATCTCATCTTTGTTCTTTTTGATTTATATAGTGCTCAGCTGTTTCCTGGTTATTGAATAATTTCTTCTTAATTCTTTAATTTAAGTTTCAGTCATAAGTACAACATTAAGTACATTCTCAACTTCTTTAGCCTAACTCCATTTCCGTTTAATACTACGCTTTTGCTATTTATTTTTTATTTAAGATACATTTGAGAAAGATATAAATTTTATTTATAGTCAACTTAATAACTTCTTTGCCTCCTGCCGCTAAAAAAAAACAACAAATAAGAAAACTAAACTTTTGTAACAGTTGATTTGTAAATAAGTGCAGTTAACTTTCCCTTTACGTATTAAAATAAGGAGTAAAATACAAAAATGTTATCGGATTTCCACAAATGTCCCTCTCCTATCAACTTCAAAAATAAAGGACAATAAGCAGCAGAAAGTAGGATTGTACATAGTTTTATTACTTGGCTTTATATTTGGAATACAAATCCTATTACGAACTATTGTAACTTGCGTATTTTAACGGTAGGTGTAAAAGTGGGTTAAGTAAGTTAAGAGTTTTCTTCAAGGAATAGTAATTAGAAAAAGTATCACAGACCATGTGATTTATTGCCATGACAAAGAGATAACTAAAATGGAATAATATACAAAAGGTCAAAATATTTTTCCTAAAAAGAAATTTGATATTGTTATCATATTGAAACTCTGTTGACTGCGATTTCAAAACGGCTTTGCTTGCTATTTTTTGGACTTTTGAAAATAGAGTAAATAAAGGGTGATTCAAGTGGAGATATTTTTTCAATAGCCTCTTTTTGACAAATCACGAGTGAGTCGTATGATACTGTCATGTTATTTTTGTTTAGTATTGTTTGGCATTTCATAATGGAAAGACTTACGCCTGAACAACGTTTACAATTCATTCAATTTTATTACGAAAATTCACGTTCTGTGAGGAATGTGTTTCGTGCACTTCGCTCAACTTATGGTCAACATAATCGGCCTACTGAATGTACTATTCGCAACACCATGACCCATTTTAAGACCCAGCATTCATTATCGGATAATATTCGACTGAATAGACCACGTCCAGCACACTGTGAAGAAAATATAGCTGCCGTAGCTGAGAGTGTACACGAAGACCGTGGAGAGTCGATTTGGCGCCGTTCGCAGCAACTCGGATTGACGTATGGAACGACTTGGCGCATTTTACGTCGAGATCTTAAATTGAAAGCGTACAAAATACAGCTTGTGCAACAACTGAAGCCGGTGCGAACGTAACCGTCAATGGCGACCGTTATCGTGCCATGATAACTGTCTATTTGATGCCTGAAATTGAAGCTCGTGATCTCGGCGATATTTGGTTTCAGTAAGACGACGCCACTTCCACACTTTGCATCAATCAATGTATTTATTGAGAGAATACCTCGATGAGCATATAATTTCACGTTTTGGGCCGGACCAAGATCGTGTGATATCACACCGTTAGACTTTCTCCTGTGGGGATATGTAAAGTATAAAGTTTACACGCACAAACCTGCTTCGATTCAGGCCTTGGAGGAAAACATCACGCGTATTATTCGCCAGTTACCAGTCGAAATGCTTGTACGAGTCATCGAAAAGTGGACTCAACGAATGGACCATCTGCGACGTAGCAACGTCCAACATTTGGTAGACATAATCTTCAAAAAATAAATGGCAAAGAATGTTCTTTCAAATTATAATAAACATTCCCCATTAAATTTGAATTCTCTGTGTTTTTTCTTTAAAAAAGTAGGGAAACTCGAAATGGATCACCCTTATATATATATATATATTAGAGTTTATTACAAATAAATAAGATTTATATCATTTGCGTCTCTATATGCAATGTGCCTTAGCAAGATATGTTTTGGTAAGAGTGTCCCATTTTTAACTATCAACGACATTTCACTTATATTTATGCTCCCGATCAATTATATTTATCGCCGTTCCTATATCTATATATTCAAGATTTGTACCAACTACAATTTGCTATGTAAAGAAACAAAAAGTGCAATTAGCGTAATTTTCAAAAAGTCCATAAAATTTTTTTCATAAATTTATTTTCAAATTTATAAAATAACAAAAAATAAGTTCACACAGTAATCTATGATAAACTATATAAAACTGTGAATGCGACCCGCGAGAAACTAACCTTTTTTTTAATTTTCGCTCTTAAAACTATCTATTATTTTGACTATTACGGGCGCATCAACAGGATATAGTGTAACATATGCGTAACTATAAAAATTACATAGAAAAATTGTGTCTAGAATTTTTTTAAACAAATCATTATTTAGCTTTAAATAAAAGTTTATAAAAAAATTTGTTTGATTTTAACATATTATTTTATTGCTTGTAAATTCATTTTAAACTAATACGAAAAACTATAACAATTTATTGTTTTTTGACAATTAAAAATATAAAAATAAATAAAATTATAAAAATATTGACACAAAAAAATATAAAATCCATCATTTGCAGGATTCCAGAGGTAAGTTACTTTAAGTTTCGTATATATTTCATTATCAAATATGTATAATGATTTATTTTTGTGTATCTTCTAGATGAATCAAAAGCATATAAAATATGCATGTATCTTATAAATGATGGGGTCTATTGTATATCACTGTATAATTCCCAAGTCGATTAAACTATGTCCTTTCAGTTGTGTGCCTGAAAATGTAGCTCCCTCTCATGATATAATTATGCGAAAGTAACTGGACTTCTTGAAGATAATTTAATGTGTTTTAATTTTTGTATTTCAAATTATTTAAAAGTATTTTGCGGAAATGGTTTTAAAGGAAGTGGTCCTTAACAAAATGATATATGTTTGCAATCGTAAATTGCCCTGTTGTACATTTTTGGCGGTACCAAAGCAGTGTTTGTTTGCGCATTTTTTATATCCTATCTATTTTGGTTTCATTGAAATTTAGATATTTCACTCAGTTAAAGGGCATGTAAGTTGAATTCATATAGAAAATGCTTCAATTGATAAATATTGCTTTTCTGTTTTAGATGGTTTTGGCCACTAATGAAATTTGGAAATAGTGTCGAGTCTTCTTTTATTTGATATATATCTTTTTATTCATATATGTATATTTTATTTACTGCTACACATGAATACATAAACCATTAGTTATGGCACTATATTTCATCTAAAAAAGTCTCCATTAATTAGTTGGTATTATATAAATGTTTCGCTTCTCCGCACCAAAATTTTCATACATGCGTTTACATGATAAAATACAATACTAACATTCGATCCGAATTATTGAATATATTATAGAAAATGTAAAAAAATATTAAATAAAAAATAAGAATTGTTTGAAAATCTGCAAAAAAGTTAATATTATTTTTATTGATTTTAATAAACCATATTATTGAATTTCTTAAGAATTTTAAAATTTTCAAATTTATAAATAGTAAAAATATTTTAATAAGAAAAAAATTTAAATTTTTTAATAAAATATTTACGAATTTGAATATTTGATTTTATTAATTCAGTGATAGGTCCGATTTCAGTAAAAAATATAATTGGTTTTATGAATTTAGTAATAGAACATGAAATTTAATTTTTTCTGTGTACAAATAAAATTTTATTAAAAATTTTTATCATATCACATGTAATTTGTAATGTACGAGGATAATTATTCATAATATATGTATTATATTATATTGTGTATAACTTCTATTTCGTCTAATTTTTTTAATTATTAAGGGAAAATACCAAGCACCAAAAATTTCATCTTTTCCAGACGCTTAACTCAAAGAATAATACAAGAGCGAATTCAATAAAAATCAATGAAATAAAGAAAAACTATTAAAATGTTTTCTGTTATAGTCAAGATCATCTTATATTTAAACAAAAAATATTTAATTGAAATTCGAAAAATAATGTGAGAATAAAAAACACCAACTAGTTTAACCATATGATTTTTCATTCAGTTGGTAAAATTTATACCTAATCCTGGTATTCGAGATTTTATAATTTCATTTTAAATACCATTCTAAATACAGGGCAAAATTATTTATTATGGCTATTTCAATAAAAAAATTTAATTCATGTCATAATATAACACAAGGCAGAGGGTCGTCAATTTTAGTTCTTGTTAAATCATAAAACTGAACAATGAAAAACAAAAAATAAAAATAATGAATCAAAAAAATTAGTAATCCTTTGTTTATATTTATCCTTACAAATATTTTTCAGATGTCTTCCTAGAAGAAATTTACGCAATATATACTTTTTAAATAATCAAAACTAAGAAAGATAGTTTCATTTTTCCGACATCATTTTAAATTAAATATTTTTTTTTTTTTTAATAGAAACAAATTATTGGCTGAACATTTAAGAACAAAGAAGTTTGCAAAATCAAATTAATATAATGTATACTTCAAATATTCTCACTACAGTATTATACAAAAAAATTAGTTAGATTGTTGGTTTATATTGAAGTTATTAATGGAAGTAAAAGAATATATGTTCACCCAAGAAGATATCAGATGACAGCCAATTTACCAAAAGTAATTGCAAGCTTCGAAATTACAAAACCTGCTTGGTCCTATTGAAGGTAAGACTTTTCTGCGGAATAGTACAGTTTACAGCATCCTTTATTAACTTGAGGCCATGGAAAATTCAATAATTCATGGAAAAGTGGCTGACATTTTATATATACAGTTGCAGTCGTAACCAAGATTTGGCAAAAAGCAATTGTTTTTCAAACACAAAAAATTATAAATCGCACCCTTACCCGGCCTTGAAAGATTTCAATGCATATCGTTTGCGCCTTATGTCACTAAAAAATACTCTTTTCCAGTTTTCTTAATTGTATTGCAGTTATTCTTGCTACCGCACATATAATCAAAGGGAAGAATTTATTGGAATCGTTTATAAAGTCCTGCAAATTATGTTTGTACTATAACTCATCAAAATTTTATTAATTTTGATATTTTTGTTATAAAAAACAAAATATTTTTTTTTATTATAATGCAAAATAGCATCATTAATAGTTTAAATTTATTTCACCGAATTTTTCTTGAAAACGATTATACGTACCTTATACAAACAGTAATCACAATTATTATAAGAAATATTTATTGAAACCGACAAAATTCGATTGACTAAATATTCGATTATCACAACGAATCTGTTTTCTCTATGTATGAATGTATAACAAAAAAGTTAACCTTAATCCTTGATATTATAAATTGTTGATAATAATTTGTCTCAGCTCTCGTATAAGATGTAGGGTATAAAAAGGTCTGATGTGACCAAATGAAACTCTCTTATATATATTGCCGAATTTTCTAACAAAGTATATACAAGTAGTTTTACTCTTTGAAAGAAGTGCCTAACTCTAAGAGTGCGTTAGTGAGAAAGTACCTAACTGTAAGTATGTGTTAGTAACAACTTTTTGGTGTTTTTTGATTTTCCCCATTCACATAGTGTTCTATTAAAAAAATTTTAAATTCAATTTTCAATACTAAAAACTTAAACTCTGTTGCGGGTTTTAATTTCTAAAACAAATTGTTAAAGATGAATGAAAGAATATTTCGTATTTTGTGCGAAAAATCAAAATAAAAGTAGATTAATGTTTGAT
Organism: Protocalliphora azurea; assembly: GCA_932274085.1. NCBI lineage: Eukaryota > Metazoa > Arthropoda > Insecta > Diptera > Calliphoridae > Protocalliphora > Protocalliphora azurea. The sequence continues at coordinate 125,884,379 of OW026520.1, forward strand.
TGTAAAATAGTATGTGATTGTCCGACCACCTGTATATACTTTGTTTTCTAATATTGTTTGAAAATTGTCTGTAAAGGTTTCAATCAAAGAATACAAGGAATGGAGGGCTTACCATTAAAAATTAACTGTGTTGTTAAAAAAAACATGACTTTAATATTGTATTAGTAAATTTTTATATATATGTATTAGAGCTGAAACCACTTTCACCACACATCACAAGCACACATAGTCGCTCAAAATAGTATTCGAAAATTATTAAATATATTTCTTAACAAATATATTCACAGATTTTCATACTCTTTTACCTTTTGATATGGTTTGCATCCACAAATATTAATAAATTTACATTTTTTGGCTTTTTTTTTTTTTTTTTGATGAACATGGCAATAGTTTAAAATTATTTAAAATTCTGTTCCATTTTTAATACCAAAAGTAGCAACTTTATTCTTTCAACTTAAATTTCAACATAGAAAAAATAATGTCAAAAATATAAAAAAAATATATATATATTTTTTTCAGTTTGTGGAAAATATTCGCATTAGGGGAGTTAAAATACAATAAATGTGAAACTTTCCTTAAAACTTAAAGGAAAAATTTGTTTATTTTATGTTGTTTTTCTCTCTCACAAGTGTGTTGAAGTCACACAAAACTTGTGTATGAGTAGATAGAAATGTTATTGTAGAATTTGCTAGGCATTCGTAAATCAAAATTTTATTTTTTTGAAAAAAATTTATTAAAAACAAAAAGGTTTTAAACAGTTACATATATATATTTTGCAATTAATTTAAAATGACAAACAAAAATCTCATAAACAATAGAAAAAAATCAAATTCATTCGAAAAAACCGAGTTTTTATTTCTCGTACTGCATTTTCATATATTCAAAAGCTCCCTAAATTTTACTAATACATACTTATTGCATGAGCATATGTATGTGTCTATAGAGTGCTTAATATTAATAAATAAATTTCTATAAATATAAATTTACCAAGAAAAGAAAAAAAAACTGCAGCGAAGGATACAAATATTTTTCTGTAAATTCTCATTTATATAAATATTTATTACAATTTTATCAAAATATTGCAATATGTGGAAATAATGTCCAATTGAAATAATTGAAATTAGATTGAATTTTATAAAGTAATATTTTTTAAAAATATTTGCATTCTTTTTAGTAACAAACAAATATAAAGAATCTCATGTTTCAATATTAAAATTTATATTTTTTGTATTGAAAATTGCAATTCTTTTTAAATGTTGTTGAGTGATATTAAAAAACCCATATTTATTTTCTGTATGATTTGAAGAACATCCAAAAAAAATTTTCTTGGAAAATTTAATTCTGCTGAATTTTGTTAAAACTGTACAAATGAAAATATTGCTTGTAAATAGTTTTGAATATGCAACAAAAATATCCTGTGAAAAAATCAGCTTTATATTTTGTATTTATGCATTGGTAACGATGGTTATTTTGACTTAACTATACATAAATTCATTTGAAAAATTTCTATGTGGTCAGCTAAAGAATTTAACACACCATATACATACGTACGTAAATTAGGGTGGTCCCAAAATGAAAATATATGGTTCTATGTAAATTTTCCTTAAAGATCTTATCTATAATAACAAGTTTTCATTTGTGCCTACGACAGAAAAATAAAAACAAAAACTACCAAAAATAATTTTGATCCAGCACGCGAAAGGAAGTATATTTTTATTTGAGCTGGGAATATCGATACCTTTCCTTTCGGGCCATCTTAATATACATATGTAAATAGAATATTACTTTCAAAAGATTTTACTCAGTATAATTATTATTATTATTATTATTATTATTATTATTATTATATATATATATATATATATATATATATATTTTTTTTTTTTTTTTAGTTACTCGCCTCAAGTTTTGAAAGATTCTTTGTAGCATTCTTTACCACATTCAATTCTAAACATTTTATAATATCTTTATAACGACTAAATAATAAATAAAACACTAGTTTTTGTTTAAAACAAATACAAATACATATTTTTACAGTTACAGAATTCATACAAAAACATATTATAGATATGAGAATTCTTTCACAAAAGTTCTTTATTTACATATATGCGTTTGCGTGCGTTTATTATTCAAAATACAAACATGAAAATAGTAAATATGAAATATGCTGTATTCTCTAAGGATACTTTAGAAAGGAAAAGTTTTAAATATAAAAGTTAGATAGAAATTGAATTTAGAAATTGCATATTTTAGAGTCAACAAAGGAAGTAAGCATACGAGGCTAACTATTTAAGTTAACATATATCAGTTAAGAACTGATATTTATAATGAAAACTTTGCAACTTTAAAAAACCTTAACAGTATTCGATTTAGACCATAAAAATATATTTTTGATTCATGTGCACCGACGATATAAAACACACTTATATTTCACCTAAAAAACTACAGAAAGTGGTTGAAATAAATAATTGTAATTTTACTTAAATTTATATCACAAGACTTTAAGTCCTTGTTTTTACTTAACGATTATAACCTGTTCACATGTACAATAACAGCTCTTAAGTGATTTTTCTGTGACCCACTTCCTATTCACGCAGAGAAAAAACATGGTTATGGCATTGTCGCTATAACAATATTATGTTCCTATTGTTAATTGTCATTAATCTTAATAATATTGTATTTATGATAATAATTAATTTTTACATTCAACAAAAATTTTAATTATAGTTTATTACAAAAATTCTATGTTTTCGAATATTTTTAACAGAAACTAAATTTTATTAATATAAAAAATATTATCATTTCTACAACCATTAAATATTGTTGATCATTTTCCTTGTTTTTAAATCATATTTTGTTTTCCAACCACATTAATATTGTTATTCCCACAACAATAAACTACTAGATATAAATATGCCTTTTGCAAATATGGTAGAAAAATTCATAACATGTTTGTTTTTGAATATATTTAATTTTTTTTTTTTTAGTTAATACATGAATTAATATAAGTAGACAAGGTTTTGTTATATATGGTTGTGATTCTTTATTACAAATGCATATAATATATATATATATAATATATAAACATAATAGAATGTAAAGAATGATAATATGATAAGATGGAATAATAATATAATAAAATTAAATCATATAGCACCAAGGAAATCCACTTTTTAAAACTAAAACGCCTACTAATTTATAATTATGTACACCCTTTGACTTTCAAAGTCCTGTACAGATCGCATGAATTATTACTATTATTATAAATATTATTATTATTATTATTATTATTATTATTAATATTATTATTATGCGTAATAAAATTGCAAAATTAAGAATTGACAAATAATATAATTTTTTAAAAAGATAAATTTTTATTTTGTTTTTATGTGTATAATATTTGGATCTCATTTTCATACTTTTGGAGCACTTATGAAAGATTTTATTATCATGAGTTCAAAAACAATGTAGAAAATTTCTGACCTTGTTTTTCGGTTATTATATCCTATTTGGCCTTGGAAATTTGTAGAAAGAATTTTACGAACTCCTCTCAATTTAGAACGTCCCAAACCTAATTAATTGGTTTTAATTTAAATTTATTTGAAGATTTTTAATGTTAACCTTTTATTTTATTTTAGAGATTTTTTTACCCTTAAAAAATCATTCTGTCGTTATATCCGGATAATAAAGTAGTTTGGAAGATGTATCTTTATTGTTCGTTTTATGAAATCCATCACTTCTGTTCTACAGAACTTAATAACTTAATCAAGAAGTGCAGTCAAATCAAAATTTCGATAATTAAAATTTAAAATTTTTTTTTTTCGAAAAAAATTGGTACTTTTTCTATCGGATTTAAATCTATCGAAAAACTAACTTTCTATAACACCATTATTATCTGAGTTAAAATATAAATCATTTTGTATGAGGTAAATATAAAAATAATCAAAAAAATTAAAAATTTGTTGTTCACGGTAGTACTTTTTTACATTTTGAAGAAAGTAGAACTCCTTATTTCATGCACATTATAATGAGAAAACATATAGCCTTCCAAACTGAACGATAAAATATCTTTGTCATAAACACACTGTTATTAAATGGTAAAAGTCAAACTAGAATTATTAAAAAAAATCGTCTCGAATTGACTTTGAGCCATACACATTTTTTTCTTCAAAATCTTTTGGCCATCATTTTCCTATTTTTTCTATCAATGGATTTATATTTATCGAAAAAATTTTCTTTGTCTCTCATTGCCATCTATGTTTAAATATAAATCATTTTGTGGTGATGTACAGGAGAAATTTAAAAAATTTTCTAGACTCTTTGAAACCGACCTTATGTGTACTATATTTCTAAAGTTTGTTCTAAAAACAGGAAAACTGTGATGAATTTTGGTAGACTTATTCAAAATTTTAAGTCATTCATCTAAAATCTCGAAGAAATAAAGACATTTAAACCTAAAAAACCAATTTGGCACTGGCAATTTACATCTATTAGATTCAATCTATTAATCAGTCGAGAGACAACACTTAGAAAATTTACATGTTGCACATCAAGCAACCGTTCTACCATCAGATGAAAAGTTATGCGGTGATAAAAAAAATTAAACTAAACTTGAAGATTTTTTAAATTTTTGATAGAAAATTAAAGCGCATAAGTTTTTTGCTATTGACAAATACCGTTTTATAGAAATTGTCCAAAATATCGCGTAAACAGGAATTTTTAATAAACTGCACTTCCGAGTCGAAGGAGCATTAAAAAGTTTAGAATGCAAAAATTGTACGCACTTTTTAAAATTTTCAACAAATTTTCAGTTTTTTTCATATCTTTTTCAGATAAGGTTCGTCTTCATCGAAAGATCATAGAAAAGTATCTGTAAAAAATTAGAATCATAAAATTGAAAATATGAAAAAAAGAATCCTAAGAAACTTCATTTAAACCGGCTACAGCGGCATTCTTCTCTAAATACATTTCGCTTGCTGACAGATACTGCGAAGTATAAGTTATGTTAATATTGATGTCAAATGAAATAAATTTATTTCATTAATACTAAAATTCAGGTGGCGCCAAAATATTTTGAGGACTTATAATTTGTTAAGGACTTTTTGAATTGATTGTTTGGAGATTTTGTTCATATTATTCATTTTTAATTTTGCAATAACATTTTTGTTAATGAATATTTTCGAATGAAATTGTAAATCTTGGTTGACCTTTTTTCAAGTATTATGCACCCTTTTACACTTGTTAACGAAAAGCCCATGTATATATATATATATATATTCCATTAAGTTTTTTTTTCTGATTGTATTTAGTAGAGATAAAACTCAAAGAAACTTTGTAATAAACTTTATGATTTTCTGCTACATAACACTGAAGTTTTAAAAAAAAAAATATATATATATATACATACTAATTTTGAGCAAAAAATATTGATATATTTATTCGGTCACTATAGTCATCCATGTCATTAAATTATTTCTAGACGCTGTATAGTAATTAACTAAAGTAACTTAAAAATGACTACCGAAAGTTACTACCTCGTATTGATGGTTGCAAGCATTTATTTAATTAAAACAACAAAACATACGGTTATGATAAAAAAAAAACTAAATTCGATGGCCGAACCGAAAATTTAATATAATTTGTTTTGACATTTTTAATTTTTTTGAATATGTAATAATTCTAATGTATAAACGGTGCTTAGAGGATCAGAAGTTTGAAAGACTAGTTTCAACAATATCAGCACAGCGAATACAACAGTGGTCAGAAAAAAGAAATACTTCATCAAAAACTTATTTTTTTTTTTAAGTGACTTTCATAAGTTGACCACCAAAAACCAGGAAATAGTTGAAATTTAGTGAACCTTCTAGCAGTAAAATACCATTAACTTTTATCTTACTTATCCACAAAATATTAATGTGACCATTATACCCGTTCTTCGTAGTTGTTTAAAGCTCATAATTTGGCATTGGAGTGACCATATATTTGTTTGTATTACTTACCTTTTAATTTTGTTTCCCAATTCACCTGATATTGGAGTTCTATTTGTTTTTTGAACAAATCTAACAATCAAATTACAACATTTTGTTAGACAATTGCATTGTAACTTAAATTTAAATAACTTTTCACTTCGACTAAAATACATATTGCTTGCGTGTTAATTAAAATCTTAATTAATTTTGAAAATCGTGTAAATTTTATTTGCTCACCTATATTATATCTTCTTACTTAAATTATTTCATTTAAAAATGTAATTCACTCAAACTTCAAAATATTCAAAAACAGTTAATCATTCGCTCATATACATTTTCCATCTATACATATTCTTACTTATAATAATACAACAACACTCAAAATGCTTACATAAATAATAATAATTATTTTTAATCATTGTAAATGTATATTACGAATTAAAATCATGAATATTCATACGAAACATAGTCCACGCTCAAACGCACATACTCATAAGCAAAATTCAAATTCATTTTTATTAAGTTTTCAACGCAAATACTTTATGGTCAGGTGGCGCCTCCTGACATCGTAGGATTTAAAATGTAAGTTGTGATCATTTATTTTAATTGTTGTTTTTGTTAATTCTTTCAAATACCCAATTTGTGGATTTTAATTACGTACACATAAATATTATTACATTTGTATTATGAATGTAGTTTATAACTCAATTAGGGTTGCCATATACAACAAATTTTTGTTTGTATCATAACATTCATTATATAGTATAATATAATGTACATAAATATTAGACATATATTTGTGGCTTTATTCAAATTATTCTTAATTTAATGTCACAATATTGAATGATTTAAAATTTCATTATTATTTTTAAAATTATACCGTATTACAAACTTGTTGATAATGACAAAATCATAACGAATTATTATTATAATTTTTATTATTTTATTTTTTTATTTATTATTATTATTATTATTATTATTATTATTTTTTATTTTTTTTGACATTTGTACATGCAAATTGTATTTTGTTTTTTAATTTGTTATTTTGTAGTTTTGTCATTACCCAGCAAAATCTTTGCTTTCCTATTAAGCTAGCAGGTATAATTGGAAGCAAAAATATACTATTAATTTTTGCCTGAATAACTATTTATATTTGTTCTAGTTATCCACAAATTCATGTAGTTATTTTTAGACTCAAAAATATGTACCTAAATGAAAATAAAAATAAAATTAAAAAAAAAAATAAATAAAAAAATTTTGCCGTCAATGAGATTTGAACCAAATGGCAAAAATTAACCATTTAATGACTGGTTACTGACTGCACCATCTCGCACTTAGTTTTCTAACAGCAACAACCTTGTGGTTCCAAATCCTGCGCTCTAGCCAACTCATTAACCGACCAAGAGCCGAAAAATTTATCTTCTCGGATTGTATTCAGAATTTGTCATAGTTCAAACGATCTTAGCTAGCCGATTGAGATCCGAAGAATTTATTTCAGTGGATCATACCAATAGATAGTTTGGCTAAAGCATTTGTAAATCATATAATCATAATTCTATCGCAGTTAGATATTCTCTTCGCTGCTGATCGTGTCTCGAAGAAAAAAGGAAGTTCTGTGGTAGCAGCTAAGGGAAGTAGACCTTTTAAGAAACTGTACAAATTGAGTATACCCCAACTGGAAACAAAACTGCATTACATATTGGTATTAAAGGTCTTGGCCCAAGTACGAATTGTTAATAAGAAATGAAAGTATTTTTACAAAAAAGGTGAGAAACGAAAATTGTTTAGCATTCATTTGACACCAAATGAACAATTAGGTAGAAATTTGTATAGGAATAAAACTCATTGTATTTAAAATTTTGTAAACAAATTTGTGAAAATAGCAACTTTGTACCACGACAGAATTTAAACTATTGTTTTCTTTTTTCTAAAATATTTTTTTTTTTTTTTTCATTTTATTGAATATAATATTTTACATTTCATATTACTTAATTTTAAACCCGCGAAGCCATTCGGCTTATCTACAGTTTAAAATCTAGCATTACCTTTAAACCGAGATGAAATTCACTTTCATGGCAACAATTTCAGTTCAGTACTTTTATAAAATACTTTCAATACAAAAAATTGCTTATTTTGTACTGATGCTTTCAATATAAAATTGTTGTGTTAAAGGAAAAACTATTATAACTCGATTATATCTTTGATAATAAATTTTATTTATTATTCTTGAGGACCCACTCTTGAGAACTATTCCTTTAAATCATTTTTTGCAAGGCTGCTCAAATGATGCATTTTGATATCCTGAATAGAAAAAATTATTTTTAATTCCCTACTAGCAATAGAAAATCACACGCAAAGTATATTTTACTCAAAAAAAGTTTCAAGTTTTCTTCAGAAATGAGTATCTAAAAATTTATAATTTTGAGCTTGTCATATATAACAAATATAGGTGTGTTATGTTCCCAAAAATAATATTGTCGTATATCTAAGATCCCGTTATAAAAACCTTACTATAGATAGTCAATTAGGAATTAAGATAGTCTTCAAAAAAAAGTAAAAAATAAAATAAATAATAAAAACTACAATTTTGGATGTGGTTGATAACAGAAGTATAGCCTTGCCCATTCTTCATGCTGACAGATTACATAATTAGTAGGGGTGTATAAAATAATAAACTAGAACTACCTAACCTAACTTCAGTTTTCGTAAATAATAAATACAAATTCAGAATTTCATATTTACAAACATTTTGACAAACGATATTTATTTTGTTTTTGGTTTAATAACGTATAAAAATAAGAATAATATTAAATCAAAGATTATATAAATTTTTATATAAAAGGTATTTGAAGTTTACCCCCGTATTCTAAACTTTATGTCTACCCAGCAAAAAATTTTTGGTTTTCGGTAATGAAAGCTATTTACTAAAGTAGTTTCTCGGTAATAAGGCGTTATTATTATTTACGTACCCTGTATTGTATAAATAAGTACTCAATAGTGTAATAGCACAGTAATAATGCAATCACGTGGATGAGTTGGCAAGAGCGCAGGATTAGCAACCAGAAGGTTGTTGCTGTTAGTTTTCTATAACAAACTGTCTAAACAGATATTTTAAACTAAAAAAAGTTTATGCCATTTAGAAAACTAAGTGCGGGATGATACACTCAGTAACCAGGTTTCGTCCTCAAAATGCAAACAAAATAAAATTGTGTGAGCTACGCTAAATTTTGAATACAATCCGACAAGATAAATTCTTCTGATCTTGGTCGGCTAACTACAATTTTCGTCCTTAAAATACAATCCGATGCGATAAATTCTTCGTCTCTCAATCGGCTAGCTTGAATCGTATGAGTTAAATACAATTCGACGTGATAAATGCTTCGGCTCTCTGTCGGCTAACTGGAAGATACGGCCTCCAAATACAATTCGATGAGATAAATTCTTCAGCTCGCAATCGTCTAACTACGATGATACTACTACAATCAGACGAATTAAATTTTTAGGCTCTCGATCTGCTAACTACGGCTTCGGCTACGGTTCGGACGAAAGTACTTCTGTCGTATCTGGTGATACTTCGATCCCTAAGAGCAAAGTATAACAAGATCGGTACTTCGGTTCTTGCTCAAATGTATCGTCCCAATCTTGATTATTTATATTTGAATTTAAATTTCTTATTGTATATTAACTAATAAGGTAGTATTTACTATTAAAGTAGTTACGATATGTTAATATGTTGGTGGTGTAATATTTGTAACTATACGTTATAAATGTTAAATACGAAGGTTTCATCTAAAATTTATAATTTTTTAATGAAATTTTTTTATTATTTTCTTAAATTCAGTTTGATATGAAATAGTAATCGATATCAAATTGTGAAAATAGCAAATTTATTTATTTACTATTTATTTATTTATTTGCTTACTTATTTTTATTTTTTATTTATTTTTTAATAATTAAACTTGAAAATGGTTTAGGAATAACTTTTAATATCAAATTGAGAAAGCATTTGGAATTTCTTTTGGAGATATTTTGAGAAGCATGTTAATAAAAAAAAACACACTTAATTTTCTGTTCAAAAATCTCAGTGAGTCATTCGCAATTTGTAATGTCTCAAGTGGGTCATGCAGCAAGAGCTTGTGAGAACCTTTGATTTAAATCAACATCAACTTTATTCATTCAAAGTGCTTTTAACTCAATACTTAATTAACTTTTTATCTTGAATATTCTTTCACTTTCAAAAGATTATACCTATTTTCCAATACTTAAATCTCTGTGAATATAAAATTTGTCTTGTTTGTGCGCTAAGTAAAATACATATTTTAAAATAAACGAAAATAAAAGAATTTACTACTAAATGCTGCACAGTGGTCACAAAACGATTTTTTTATTTTATTTTATTTTAATTTATTTTCTGTAATTTACTTATTTATTTTATTTTATTTTTTACGAATCTTCGTAAATATAAATAAAATTAAATATGGCCAGAACTGAGGTGGTTTTGAGTTGATTTGGAGGAGCACTGGCCTGGCACTGGCGGATCATGGGGTGGAGCGTAGACCTCCAAAGTTGGTCACTTCGGGAATGTATTTTTTTTTAATATGATATGGCCATAGGAAACTTTATTTTGATATCTCCAGCGGTTCAAAAGTTACAGAATTATTTCCAATAAAACATTGTTTTGGGACGACTGTGTGTTGTTTAATGTGAGACATAAAATGCATACAACACACTCAAAAACATACTTGCAATGAAAATAATTTGCCAAGTAAATGAAGAAGCAGGTAGGTATGATTACAAATGATCGTTTAGAAAAACTAATTTAAGTAAAAATAAAATTACTAGTACAAAAACACACCCATACATTAACAAGTTACAAAATAGAGAGGGAAAATAACATACATGTAAAAACTGAGGAGGAAAAACAGGTAGAAAGTGAAACCGGAAGAGTAATTCCATGTAAAGTGGACAGCAATCGGATTGACGTACCCGATTTCATTGAAATTTACTACAAACATTAGAAGTGTTTCTCAAATCACCTAAATTTTTATTTTAGTTTTTAAACTTATTTGTTCAAGTTCTCATTAGTTTTTGACATTTTTTTTAAGATGTTGTAGTAAATTTATAAAAAAAAATGTATATAACGGCTGCCAGCAAAATGACCCAATGAAAACTCGTTCAAAAATCGTTCACATATAAATTTGGCTTATATTTCATATGAAATATTACTCAAATCTTCGAAGTGATTTGTCGCCATTTTAGATCTATAATTCCTTTTTGTTTAAGCATTTGAATCGCCGCAGGAGAAAATTTTTGCTTAAATATAAATAATCTCTGTTTTTTTTTATGAATAAATATACAAAAATGAATGATTCAATAAAAATAAAATTTGTAATAGCAAACAAGAAACTATTTTTGTTCGTTTTTGAAATACTAAAATTTTAGCGTTTTTAATTCAATTTAAATATTGAAAAGGAGCTAAAAAAAGCTGGAACCTAAAACGAAAATTTTGAGGCTAAATGCATAAAAAGGCTACATTTAGCATCAAAAAGGCTAAACCGGCAACACTGTTGGACACTTATTTATTTCGCTTATTGTAAAAAGTAAATTTTTTGTATATAGAATTCAAAATATTTAATTTCAAAGTTTTTTTTTGTGAGCCCGTATTAAAAATATTTAAAATTTTATATACACAATTTGTCTTTGGATTATATTTCTCTACATAACTTCTAAGTCAAAGGATTAGTCAATATAAAATTTTTCACGAGTATGGAGAAGAGTTATGTTAACATTATATAATTTTTTAAGAATTTTAAAATAATTGCTTTTGGAGATAAAATTTGATATTTATATGTCCAACTTTGATCTTCGAATTTTATAAATATCGTTATAAAGGTAATGTATGGGCCATTATCAAACATTTTTAACCTGGCAGCAAATGTCTTAAGTTTTTAGTAAGTCTTGTGGATAAACTATTTTAAACAAACGGGTTACAGATCTTAACTCAAAAGACTTGAAGCTAATAGAGTGCAAAATTTTAGCGCCAATGGTTTCATTTTATATGCATGATTGCTGTTAAATATTCAAAAACTTAGAAAGAAGTCTAAAAGTTACTTAACTTATTCCTATTCTAATATACTTTCTATTCGTTCGTTTGCACTTTTTGATTCCATTCGATCTTATATAAATTAATCGGACTTTTTGAATAAATTATATAGCCTCTTTGTTGTTATGCAAACTCTCAACAATTATATTTTTTAAGTTTTAAAATTTTTTGTTTTTTTTAGGCTTAATCTGTGTGAATATAAATTTTAAAACCAGGATTGATACTTATTGCAATTATGCTTATTTTGCGCTATATTTCGTTTATGTGCCCGAAATGCTCAATGCTGCAAACAGTCTCAACGTTTGGAAAACAAGATCGAAAATTTTTCAAATAGTCAGTTTTTCGCGAGGCATATTCGCATTTTCATATGGAATAGCTAGAGTTACTGCGTAAACTTAGTTTTTTGTTATTTTACAAAATAAAATTAAAAGAGCAATAAAAATAAATTTAATACAAAATTGTATGAAGTTTTTGAAAATTACGCAAAAATTGCATTTTTGTTTGTTTTATATAGCAAAGTGTATTCAAAAATATAATAAAGGCGACAAATACTATTGATCAAGACAATAAATTTTATTCAAATCAAAAAATTTTGAGAGATAAACATTTTATGGACCAAAAAAAAAGAATAATGTACTTGGATTAAAAACGGATCACAATATTAAATAGCATTTCTTTGTAATAAACACTAATAAAATATATTTTCGTATAACATATGGAAAAATAACTTGGACTTGATCCGCTTTTTTACAAAATTTTTAAAAATCGCGATTTTAATATAAAAATTTTTTTTAAATTTTACTAGAAAACCCTAAAATATACTACACTAATACCATCAAATATTGAAAATATCATAAATTTTGTTTGAATGACTCAGTAGATTTTAATAATGCGCGTACTTTTTACTAGAATTATACATAAAATTTTAGTTTGCAAAAATTTTTATACATATATATGTTCAACTTAAAACTGCTAACTTTTGCATCCCTTACACAAAATGATTAAGGCGGACTTTCGCTACACGCTTTCGAAGCACTTTATATTTATACAAATAGATTTTAACATGCCATCAAAAAAAAAATTGCTTGAAGACACAAAATTAAAAATTTTTGATAATGGACCATATATGCTTTTAATATGAAACTAAAACCAGGGGTCTAATATGTTTAGTTAAGAATTTATTAGCAATTAAACATGTACACCCTTGTGAAGTTATTATTATTATTTTCTTTTTATTCAAAATGTCATATTTTTGTACCAGAAAGGGACATGAGTCTAAAAGTTTATGATTTAAGAGACAACTTTATAGCCAATATTTATGGTGAATTTAATTGAAATCGGAGATGTTAAGTCCAAAAAATGGCTATTTTTTTGTCCATTTTGATATGGAATAACTCAGAAGCAAAAATTTACTATTATAGTCATTTTAAGTATGTCGAGTAAGCAACAATTTCACTTGTACTATTCACTCGTTTGTACTTGTGTAACTAGATGCAGTCGAAAATATGTAATGAATATTAGATGTATGATAATGATGAAGACGATGACTGAATGTGCATGTATCAGATGATTGTACGAGTACAAATATGTTTACATGTAGCTACAGTGGAGGAAAAATATAGCAAAACAAATAAAATCAGGACAAAATATAATCAACAATTAATATCAGAGTTTATGAATGTTTCAACCTGATTTAGGTTTGCTATCAAAATCGGTAATAAGTTAAGTGGATATAGTATTCATTCGAATAATATTCGTTTGAATTATTCGAATAATTTATTAGAAATAACTGTTTGAAATACTTAAAAATGACTTTTTTCGAAAAAGAATTATTCGAATAAAACGAATAATTTTATTTTTAAAACCATTGATTTTATTTATTTTATTTTTTTTTTTGTATTTTTCTTTTTTTTTTTTTTTGATTTCAGATAATTTTATTAGAAACAAGAATTAATGGGCATCAACTTGAGCTAAAGTTTGTTTCAATCGACAAATGGTTTATTGATTTAAATTTCATTTATTTAAGAAAAAAAAAAATTAAAAAGTGAACTTTGAACCGCGATGATGGTGAGGGGATGGTGAGGTTCGTAGGGCATTCCTGGGTTTTTGTTCTTACATCCAGAGAAAAATTGAGCGCATACGTGTTGATAACGTTACGTATGTCTCCACTTCATGTTTTAATCATTAACGAAAATTGATATCAATTGGCATCAAGTTGACACCACTTCAGCATCGAATTATTAAATTACATTATATTTATTTATTTGTAAAGGAACGGTATAAAAAACCGATACCACAAATTGTCAATGTGATCTCAACCGTCCTGGATTTTGAATAAATTTTTTCCCTTAGTGTATTGTTATTATTTTACGATCTAAAATAATTTAATTTAATTTAAAGTATTCGAATAATTTGGATTAATTTAGATACGTTATTGAATAGTTCGAACAAATTGAAATGTCTTATTTGTATTATTCGTTTTATTCAAACAATAGAAAAATCGAATAACCTGAACACCCATAACAACTATAACTATACATAAAAAAACACAATTACAATTTTAAATGTGTTTAACTGAAAATAAATTATTTTCCATTTTTAAAATTTTTGATAACTGATATAATCATTTTGGTGAGAGGTGAATGTTTAAATCGATTTTATTCACTTAAATAATTCATTATATAAAAAAAATATTTAAACCAAAATGATTATATCAGTTATCAAAAATTTTAAAAATGGAAAATAATTTCTTTCCAATTAAACACATTTAAAATTGTAATTGTTTTGATAGAATGAATTAATTTGTTAATTGGAAACAAATAAATATTTTAATCAAATCAATCAATTAGATGATTGTATGTAAAAATTTTTACTATATGTATATATATATATATATATATATATATATATATATATATATATATATAAATGTACATATGAGCAAGTCTGTCAGCCACCAAGGTTTTTCTTAGTATTTTTTATATTAACACCTAAGAAGATACGGAATTAGATAACAATATATTGTATATAATATTACACATCTGTTTACAAGCCTATACGTAGAGAGAGACCATCTGAGGAAAAATTTTACATAAATTTTTTGTATATTTTTACATTTGATATATTGTATTTTTTTATTTTTATTATTTTTATTTATTTTTTTTTTTTTTCAACCAATTAAAAAATTATTGAATTAAGCAATTTGTTAGTTAAATTATAATATAAAATCAAATAACAGTGTTAATTGAAAAATTTTAGGCAATAATTTTTTCTGCGTATATATATCTTTATATATATATTTTTTTAAATTCATTATTTGTTTTTAAAATAAATTTTATTAAATAAATTTTATTATAAATTCTGACAACTTCAGTAAAAATAAAAAATAAAAAAATAAATTTATAAAACATTTTGTTAGTAAAAAAATATTGAAAAACCATAATTATCCTCATGTTTTGAAGACTTCTAAAGGTATGTAATAATAAATTATAGAGCTTCCAAATACATTAATGATTTTATTCTGATTTTTGATAATATATAGGTCTCTATTATATAGGTCTCTAATGGAGATCTACAATCTAGTGCTTAAGATTCATGTATGTATATGCTATTTAATTTTAATCAATGACATAGTCCATTTTGATGGATATTGTTAGGTTCCAATGAAGCTCTAGTTGAAAAAATACCATAAACGTTGAAGAAGTGAGTTACGGTAGAAACCCCCTTAGCAACGTCAAACAAAGACCACAACAATTGGTATACTTTAAACTATTTTGGGGTCCTAAAGAAAAGGATTATATATGTCCTTAAAAGTAGGCTTTAATTGTAAGAGGTATGATGGAATTATAATTTTTTTTATTTTAGTAACGATTTTTATTTTTTAGCTTAATTTGTCTATTTAAGCGAAAAATGTAATGAAAATCTTTGCGACAAATTCGTCGGAAATAATGAACTAAAATAAATCATTTTTTTGATGTGATCCTAAACAGAAGGAAATATCAAATCATACATAGGTCCTTAAAAATATCCATAAATTGTTTTTAATTTAAATAACTTATTTTTTAAGATTTATATGCTCCTTTTACGTGAATGATATGAGAGGTGGTATTGAAATTAAGTAGTAAAGCAAATCACGTATTTCTAAGACCTACGCATTTCTAGGACCTACACTATATATGATCATTTTACATTAGTGTTGCTACACAATAGCTAAAACTGCATTAACTGCATCCTTGTGAGGTATGGTTAGCTTAATATCAAACTCTAAATCGTTTTCTGTAGCTCAATGAATTTTTAATATCTACTGTTAATAATTTAATTTGTGTAAAAATGTGAATTGGTGGAAACAAGTTACATTGTTAAAATGTTCTATTGTAGCTACCAAGATGAATGTGCTGTTAAAAGGGATGAAGATGAAAACTAGAAAAATAAAGAAAATGTTTGTTAGTAGTTTAAACTACAACATCTAATATTACAATTCAACTAACACTGCTACTATTTCTACTACTATTACTATCTTAGTAAAATAAAAATGATACTACTACTCATACCCTTATACACGAATATATATCCTCTATATATTTTATGAAAAAAAAAAAACATAGTTGCTACTAGTTTAAGTTTTAAATGTAATACAATTTGTTATAAAGTGTAAGCGTGTGGCAATTTGGCAAATTGTAGTATATTTAATGTCTACTATGCAACAGCAATAACAACCACTAATTCAGTCACTCATTCATTCTCCTACTAAGCCACACACAGGCATACTTATATTTCCAACTATGTTCACACTTAAACATTCTCACTCTCATTTAGGAAATAATTAGATACATACATATAAATATTATATTTATACATATTATCTATATAAAAACCCTAACACAACTGATTGAATGACCTGAAATTTCAAGTCGTCTGCTAAATACTAGTTATAATTTCTTCATACTTACATATATACATACATACATACATACACACACACACATATATATATATATATATATATATATATACCCAACGGTTTTAAAAGTACCAACGTGCCCTATAGCGTTAGATATATAACTATTTAGACGGTTCACTAGTTGCTTTTAGTAGTGCAAGTGGTTGCTAAACAATCACCTTTTGCACTACATTTCGTTAGCGAAATAAGTAGTTTGAGAATGTTTAAAGTTTTAATTAGAAAATATAACCATTTCTTTTTGTGATTTCACTAATGAATTGTAGTGCAATTGGTAGCTCTTCTCCTTCATAAATTCACATTAATGTATGCGAATGTGTTACAACTGTTAATTTTGTGAATTTACTATTGAAATGTAATGCAGTTAGACCAATCGATAAAAAATTATGAAATCTTTCTTACAAGAAAATATAAAATTATTAAAATTATAGAAGATATTTTTAAAAACCAGGTATGAAATCGGACTAAAATAGCTAATTAATTATAATACTTCTATACTTTATCAACAAAGATATTCAGGTAATTTTACCAATTTATTTAGAATTATAATAAAACTATTTATGATTTAATTACTAAAAAAATTATAACAAAAGTAAGTGTGTAATATGTTAAAAAAGTTTTAATCTAAAATGGTAAAAAAGTTGTTCTGAATACTTAGATTAAGACTCCAATAAATGTAAAGTAAAAACAAGTAAGAAAACTATAGTCGGTCAAGACCAAACATATGATATCCTATACCATTATATATATGCGTAAAAGTAATTTTCTGGGTATGCGTTGTATGGGAGCTATGGTTAATTATGGTCCAATCATCATAAAATGTGTCACTGTGCTTTTTTTAACATAAAACTCATTTCTTTCAAATATTATCATGTTACTAAAATTTATATGCGATTTATGTGCGTTAAAAATTATTTTGGAAAGTGGGTCTATATGGGAGCAATCGTCAATTATAATAGACTTATCTTCATAAAATTTTAAATATGGATTAAAAATTGTATGAAACTTATTAATGCCGAATTTTGTTGAAATAGTGACATAATTGAGGTAATTATAAGCGTTTTTCTACCAAATTTGGTAAGATTTTTTTTCCTCCGGTAGGATGGTAGGCTAAATGGAACTTTGGTGGTATTAAACAAAATGCTTGATTTTTTTAATAATAATAATTACAAAAAATGTTAAAGTTTAGTATAAATAGAATTATCTTAACTAAAATAACTTCAAAAGAACTTGGTGAAAACTTGCATTTTTCAATTGGATGGCTTGGAATTGTATTTTATATTCTGCTTTTATAGAGTAAATGACATGCGAGGTGCAGATCGTTCGAAAAATGTATACAAGAAAGTTAAGTGCTACTTTTTATTCTTTTATTCCTTTATTATAAATATTAGCCCTAATAAATAATATCAATGTGCCAAAATCAGAAGGGGTACATTAAGCATATTAACAAAAAAAATAAATATAATAATTATGAATAATACTGAAGTACATTTTAGAATAAATATATTCACACTGATGTTCCAAACATTATTATAAGCACAAAATAACTTTAAATAAACTGCATTCGGGAGAAATATTTGAAACTAACTACTGAAATATTAAATTATATTTCTTAATGAAACAAAATCTGAATTTTACTTTCACAATGAGCTACAATTTTCTATTATTGCACAGTGAGGCAGAATTGAAATATTTTGGAAATAAATGTGTAACTTCTAATCGGGTGGTTGGATTCACATACATAGCGGTATGATTTCACCGCTTGCCAAATTTTTGTTTCTTATCCACTTAAAAATATTTTTACATCTTCTTATAGCTGTGGATAAGATTTTATTTATTTATTTATTATTTCCTATGGTTTTCAAGTTATTTGCATTTTAAATTTCAAATGTCTCAATTTTACAAAATAATTGTCTAGATATACCGATATCTCTTCTGAGTCCAAAAATAAATGATTTTGAATTTCAAAGTGGCAAAAATTTAGATTTTTTGTGATATTTTCTGTAAATAAAAATATTACACTTTTCTGAATGGAATCTTCACAGAGATTATTTTAGAATCAAATGCAAGCCCAAAAACCCAATAGGACTATATACAGATTCTCACGAATTTGACCTATTTTATATCAAAATTTTGATTTTTCCCTATATGTTCTAAAATCCCAAAAACTTGTTATGTAAACTGAATGCTGTTTCGAAAACTCTAATGCAGTGTGGGGCAATGTTACCTAAGCAGCATATTGTAGCCTAACCTCGCGTAATGTGGAAATTTGCAAAATGCCCGATCCTGATCTAATGTATTTCAAAGAGTTTGTCAATGGCTTTTTCAAAATCAGCAATAAATGTGGATATGGGCAAAATTAAAAGAAAATAAATTTTTGGGATCTTCGTCGGTTTTGTGGGATTCCTTTTACAAAAATCATTAAGCTTTCTACACTTTACCATTACAAATGACAAAGTCAACAATCGCCGAAAATTTCGTTATTATTTCAGTGACAACACTGATAAAAACCTAATAAAAAGAAACAGCGAAGAGAAACAGAGAAACTGCGGCGAAAAGATCAGCGCAGAAATTGGTTCATTAAATGTACTAAATAAATTGCTCTAAATGTAGTAAAATTATATTAATACCCAATTTAAACATACACTTGAAATTTCGTTTGAACGAAATTTTGAAAAACCAAAATCTACCATATTCACATTACACTTTTGTAAATTTTGTTTGACAACTTTTTATTAAAATCTAACACATTCACTAAATACTTTTAATTGATCTTTATGCTTAATAAAACATTTTTTAATTCAATTTTATGTTTATTAATGAAAAATTTCAAACGTAATTTTATTTATTGTCTAATTTTAAAAATATTTGTTCACATACAAATGTCATTTTTATTTAGCACATTATTGTATTTTATCAATACACTAAAAGAAAAACAGTATCGAAAAACAGAACTAGATTTTGGTAAAACCTTATTTGAAACTAGATTTTCATTTGTATAGAAAATCCAATGAAATTATGTAGATATTGTTTAAAATCTAATTTAAACTAGATTTTGTACAAATGCACAGTAAGAATCGTTGTTCAAATTTTTCCAATTAAGTCGATGATCAAGAAGAAATTGTGTTTAAATATTTTTTTTTTAATTTAAGTAATTTTTTAGTCAACTGTTTTATTTTTTATGATCAGTGCTATCAACTCGATCAAAGTTAAACCATTAGCATCAATTTTAGTTTAAAATATCCAATTGCTGAGAAATTTAATGAAAGATGATCTGTTTATGGAAAAAGAATACTATATTTGCTTCAAAGTAGAGTTAGCTGTTCTTCTTTTTCAAAAAAAATTAAAAATTGCATCAATAAGTGAAGGAAGAAATTTTTTTCTTTAAGAGTATAATCAATTGTTTTCATTTCGTATCACAGTATTAATAAATTTTTAAAATTAATTTTAATTTATTTTTAGAATCAAAAATTCTATCAACCCTTCGGAATATTCATAATTTATTTCCTCCCACGTAGAAAGTTATATCTGACGAAAATTTTCTGTACTCGATTCCCAGCAAAGTTTTGCAATTTTAGCAGAATACGACGAGCAAATTGACATCAAATTAAAACTTCTTATGCTTTAGGGTCGTAATATTCAACCAAAACTATTAATTTCCAGGTAATTTGGAGAACATAAAAATCATTCTTGTCTACTTCGACCGAATGAGGTATCCATTTTTAGATATGATTAATGCATTTGATATGCTTTCTAAACTCTTTTTTGTATTTAGCATTCAATTTTATGTAGAATATGAATTATTTTATAATTTTATTCAGGTCTTTTTTATTATATACCTTCTTCAAAAAAATTTGCAAAACAAAAATGAATTGCTTATGTATATTCTATTTTATCTATTATAATTGAATTTATTTTTTTTTTTTTTTTTTATAAAAAACTATGTAAACATATAAAGAAAAACAAATTATTTTATATTTTTATTTAATTGAAACAGTTAAATTGTTCACTTATTTAAAACAATTAATTTTTTAATCGTTTATTCACTATATTTTTAATCATTTAGGATTGTTAAATCAAATAAAATTATTATTTATAATTTCTAAACAAAAATTTTTGAAAATAAATTAAATAAATTCATCAATTAATATAATATTAATTTAGTTAAAAATATAAAAAAAATCCAATTAAAATCATGTATTTGATTTTGCGAATTTTATAGGCTGTAATTTAAATATTTTTTTACTCATATCAACGAATTTCGTGTTTAAATTGCTTTTAATATTTTTTTTTGGTGTATTTTTTTTTTAATTATACTTTCAGTAAAAGAAAAAAAATACTTTGTTTTATTTTTCTTTCATAAAAATCTGGTATGTTTAGGACAAATTTACACTTAATGCATTATTATGAGCAGTTTATTTTGAAAGTGTCCTAAGTCACTTCACAAAAAAGAAAATAGAATTATTCATATAAATAGTTAAATTTTTACGTAAAATTTTAACAAGTTTTATTATAAAAAAATACATAAGAATCAAATAATTACTTAAAAATTTGATTACTTTCACACCCTATTTCATGATTTTTTTGTATGGACATTTTCAATGTAAACGGTTCATATCCTACTCACTTATATATATAATATATAAATATAATATAAAAATAATAAAATAACATTTAAATTATTTTTTACTGCGTAAATTTTTTAAATGATACGTTTTCACTAAATTCACAAACAAAAACATATTTAAATTACCAATTCGCTCGCTACATGTAATACAGAAATTCGCCGTTAGTGTTTTACTATAAGTTTTTGGCGCATATGATGTATAAATTGCATCCAGTGTTGCCAGGAGATGAGAAAAAATAGGCTAAATTTGTCTCTTTTTATTATTATTATTATTGTTATTGTTATTATTATTATTATTTTTTCATTAGCTTTTGATATTTTTTTAAGATTACGTTAGGTTAGACGGGCAGCTGTAATTGTAAATAGACAGCTCACTTAAGTCCTATTGGTCACGTTGTGTTACACTGATGGATCATGTAAATTTACTTTCACATGCCCGAGAATAGGTTTGAATCGAACCAACCTGACGCACGAATAAAAGATCTGATCCGTCAGGAGATGTTCCTCCTCTATAATAAAGATACTTCCTTTTCAATATTTTTAAATTATACTTAATACTTTTTTGATTAATCAATTCCAAAGTTTTAGGCGACTTTACGTTTTTATAAGTATTCTTTTAAATATATGTATTAATAAATAGTTTTTATTGATAATGGTGTTTATTAAAAAATAATTATATAATAATTTATTAAGTAAGTCCATAGATTGAGTTTAGTTGATTTACTAAATGACGTGACGCAGGAGAAAATTTCTTGTGAAATATAAATAATCTCGATTTTTTTATGAATTGGTACACAAAAATGCTTTAATTGATGATTTTGCAAAAGTAAAAGTAGTAAAAGTATATAGAAATTACTGTCTTCTTTCTTGAAATCCTAAAATTTTAGCCTTTTTAAACCGAATTAAAGAAAAAAAAGCTAGAAAATAAAAAGAAAACTTTGAGGCTAAAGGCAAAATAAAAATAAGACTAAATTTAGCCTCAAAAAATCTAAACTGGCAACATTGTTACAACAAACATTCACATGAAATTTAAAACAGCACATAGCAGAATGTTAAATAAATAGATAAATAGCACAGTGTGTTAATGCGCTTGCCTAAAAACCAGAAGATTAGAAGTTCAATCCCAGCTGAAGATATCAACTAAAAATGTAAGATTAAAATCTAAAAAAAAAGAAAAATATAAATTTAAGAAATTATCAGGGAAATTAAATCTTAATAAATAAAAAATAACAGTACAAACAAAATTGCTTTCTTTTAACTTTTTCGTCCCTAATACTAGAGTTTTCGTACTATTGAAAATACTAGTGACTTATTATACCGATAGTGTTAGTTACTTATGAACAGTGCAATGTGTAGTATCAGCATCATATTACATTCTAAGGTACTAATGAATTGTTATGCAGATTCTGCTAGTTTATTAGTTTTTAGTTCGGCGAACCGCTGGGTATTTAATTTTCTTTTTTGCTATACATATGTATGTAGGATAAGCAGATTTACGTTTGTATGTATATATATGTGTACATTTTGTAAATTATTTTAAATGTACTAATAAATTTAGTTGCAATAAATTTATATCGGTCAAGATCGACTTTATATTGTTATACGTAATTTATGGCTTTAGGTCAACCAAATTTTACTTGTACTTGAAATCAATTGTCCTTAAAAAGTGCGCTATTTAGTTTGCTGTATATTATGAAAAATATTTAATTTTTGTAATAGAAAAATCAAATTTCATTTAACAGCAAAGTGTCAAAATCCACCAAATCGAGTTTAAGAATAGCAAATGTAAAACAGTTTGACTGGATTTTTTGTAATGCATATAATACGATAAAAAGCCAAACATTAATATAACCTTTAAGGTTTAAATTGAAATAAAATTTTCCAAAATTCTTTAATCATTCATAAATTACAATTTTTCAAAAATTTATATGACTTTCAAAAGCAACAAATAGCCATGCAATTTATTTCAACCTTTAGTTTCTAATTTATATTGTTATTTAATGTACTTTTTAGAATCATAAGCAAAGATTATAAATGATAGAAATATTACTACTAATATTCCATAGAAAAGATTGTTACAATGGTACCGGCTGAAATATAAATTATAGTAAATACACATATTGTAGTTATCAATGAACATTTTACAATTATATAAATTATTACTTGAGAATTTTTGACAGATTTTAATTAAAAATGCCAAATATGTATTAAATAAAACAAATTAATATTTTTTAAAAGGACATTAAAAGTTCAATAAGATAAAGATAAAGTAATTCAAGATTAAAATATAAATTTTATATGGGGACTATCACATCCCTTAGACATGCCCGCACTATCTTCATCTCAATTGCATATCTTGGTAAGAAAATTATCTCAACTAATTGTTAAGACTTTCATAGGTTTTTAGATATGTATTAATTAAGAATAGCCTTGTGAATGTTAATGATAAATCTTAAGAATTTCTCTACAATACTTCTTTAGATCAGCAATATTTAAGATTTGATTTGTGTAGAATCTATCACTCCCCCTTGATCTAACCGTCCTATGTCTTAACTATGGAACTTTATAAGGAAATTATTTTTACAAAATCTTAACACCTTCTTAAGAAATGCGATAATTAATATTTTATCCCTGGACTCGTCCGACATATCTTCATTTCCGTCGCGAAACTTAATGAGAAAATTATTCTCACCAAATCTTAAGAATTTCTCTGCAGTGGTTCCTTAGATATACAATAATTAGTATTTACTTTAAATGGAGGCTATCACTTTCCATACTTCAATCGAAAAATAAAGTAGCCTATTTTCCTATAAAATAATGGCTTATCTTCAATAACTTATTTGACAGTTCCAGTTATTTATCAACGCTTTAGCTACGGAATAACCGTCGAACATTACATACTGTTCGTATCATGTTTGTAGGATGAGAAATATTGCCAAGAAGTCCTTTCCAATCATAAATTTTGTAATTTTTTACCTTACAACACCTTATATATATATGTTCACATTCAGGCAGAATATTCGATCAGAATCACTAAGTTGATCTCAGCTATCCCTAAGCTCGCTTATTCAAGGAGTTTTTAAATTAAAAGTTCATAATTCTAATGATATCATTGCACCTCAATTACCCAGAGGATAGTCCGAACTTAAAGCAAATAATGAAATACTCTAATAAGTTTATAGAAAACATATTTATGCCCATTAACACAAAGTACGATATGGTTAAATCTAACAAGAATTTACTTAACTTTCGATTAATATTATACTAAAATTTTATTTTTATATTAACAGTATTGAAAAGTTGGTCAGTGTCCATCGTAAAATTCAGATATCCCAAACGAATTATGGGATATCACACGCAACTGATGAAGTTCGATTGACAAAAAATTCGGTTGCTACAATGAAGCTGTTATCTATGTATAGTTAGGGCAACTCCGCCCTTTAATAAAATTTAATTCAGAAATATAAAGAGCTGCAAATCATTTGCAGAGACACTCGACAATATAGAACACATATAATCAGCAAAAAGTTTTTGTTATTCATGAGAGTAGGGGTTTTCTATTTTTTTTTTCGCGGATCTAATTATAAGAAAAATAATTATATAGAAAAATAATTATATAAATAAAATAATTATATATATAAAATAATATTAATTATGAATATAAAATAATTATATATATATAATTATATATATTATAATTTCTTACAGGTAATCATTTTAGAATAAAATATCTATCATAATCATTCAATAATAAAGTCTTATTTAAATTTAGTGAGAAATAAATATATGGATGAAAAACTGTTAAATTGATTACATATGATGTCATGTGATCAAAGTTGGCATAATTGGTTCGAAAATATTTAATTTTTAAAGGAATATAAATTCTAGTTGGGTGATTTGGAATTGCGAATTCGATCTTAAGAAGCAGGAATTCAGAATCAATTGAACCGTTTTCTATATTAATTATAAATGAAATATTCATATATTTTATCCCACTTTCAAGAGTAGAGAAGATTACGAAAACAAAATAAGAGAAATTGTTTTGTTTCGAAAAAGACACCTCTAAATTTAATTCCAAAATTATTTAAAATTAAAAAAAAATTATAATTTGTCTTTTTCTAGGAATTAATGGCTTTAAATCATATCTAAAACTTTATATACCTTATTATATTAAATCATCAATTCGATAACAATCGATATTCTATATTTGCAAATTCTCAAAATTTGTTTAATTTAATATTTAAATATTAGGATGAATATTGTTTCTATTTATATATAAAAAATTAGTTTTTTACACAGAAAAAATTATGGCTAAAATTTTTCTAAATAAACCGTTATCTGGATTAAAATTAAATTTAATAAAAAATAATATTTGACTTTAATATTCTATTTCATTGCACAAAAAAAAATTGTGATTTTTTTTTAAACAAATCATTATTATCTTTAAATAAAATTTTATGAAAACATTTAATTGATTTTAATATATTATTTTACTGCTTTTAAAGTCATTGTTAAGTTCTTTTCTTTATAAGTTTATAAATTCAAGAAAAATTTTGTTTATTTAAAATAGAATAAATTTATTAATACACTTGTACTTATCATACTTTACAGCATCAAAGTTAAAAGGGAAAGAGACATTATTAATATAATAAATTTGGCATGTACTTAATTCGAATGTGCTGATTATTTACATTGAGTGAAATAATTATATCATAAACATACAAGTTCGAAACAAATATATGTATGCATGTATGTACACACGTATCAAGATACCGCTCTTGTAATGCAGTTACACCAATAACCAGATTAACAAAATCGTATGTATATGCTAATTACATATGTCAATTGTAGTATAGCAAATTTAGTTGTAGGTGTAGCTGCACTATCACTCAACGAGAATTTTAAATGCAAGATCGGTAAGAAAATATGTAGGTATGTACATCAAATATTATGAATACGTCATGAACTTGTTTAATAACTGCGTAATTGTCATTTAGTGCATTTATAAAAATACACTTCAAGACAATTCGAATAGGTACACACTAAATATGAGGATACATAAAAAATATGAAATAAGCAAAGTCAAAGTCAAAGAACAGTCATTCTAAACTAATACGAAATTGTTATTGTTAACAATTTCTTGTTCTTTGACAATTAAAAATATCAAAATAAATAAAATTATAAAAATGTTGAGACAAAAAGATATAAAATCCATCGTTTGCGGGATTTATTTTTGTGTAACTTCTAGATGAATCAAAAGCATATGAAATGTTCATGTATCGCATAAACGATGGAGTCTATTGTATATTACTGTATAAATCCGATTAATCGATTAAAGTATGTCCTTTTAATTGTGTACCTGAACATGTAGCTCCCTCTCCTGATATAATTATGCGAAAGTAACTGGACTTCTTGAAGACAATTTAATGTGTTTCAATTTATGTATTTAAAACTATTTTGCGAAAATGGACTTTAACGGAAGTGGTCCTTAACAAAATGATACATGTTTACAATCGTAAATTGCCCTGTTGTACGGTTTTAGCGATACCAAAACAGAGCTTGTTTGCGCATTTGCTATATCTTATCTATTTTGGTTTCATTGAAATTTAGATATTTCACTACGTTAAAAGGTATGTAAGTTGAATTCATTTAGAAAATGCTTCAATTGATAAGGATTGCGTTTCTGTTTTAGATGGTTTTGACCACTAATGAAATTTGCAAATAGTGTCGTGCCTTCTTTTTATTCATATATGTATATTTTATATACTACTATACAGGCATACATAAACTATGAAGTATTAAATAAAGAATAAAAATTGTTTGAAAATCTGCAAAAAATTGAATATTATTTTTATTGATGTTAATAAACCATATTATTGAACTTCTTAAGAATTTTCAAATAGTAAAAATATTTTAATAAGAAAAATATTAAAATTTTTTCAATCAAATATTTACGAATTTGAATATTTGATTTTACTAATTCAGTGATAGGTCCGATTTCAGTAAAAAATATAATTGGTTTTATGAATTTAGTAATAGAATAGGAAATTTAATTTTCTCAGTGTATTTGTTACATATAAATTTTATATTTTTTATTTTATTTCTTATGTATTCTCGAATATACATAACTATTTCAATATGTGTAAAATGTTTTAAATGAGGCTGAATTTAGAACAAATTGTTTACTACGTCTTTGTTAAATTTAGCTTAAAATCGATTAATTCGACCTATTTTTAGTTTTATTTACGTTAACCTTATTTAAACTAATTTCCTCTCATTCTCCAATCAAACTTTTTATTTTTTAATTTCCTCTTTATATGACAAACCTTTTTGCTTGTACGAGAGTACGTGAAATAGCGAAAAGTAAATCTTTTAAAACATTATTTTATTATTAAATAGTAAATTTATGTTTGTCACATGACTTGGCAAGAATATATTCCACGCATATTAAATAAAGCATGAAGAGGAAATAAAAAAACTATACATGTCGTCAAGGATATGGTGCGTATGATTAACGTAAATAACATGCAAAACGCTTATACGCTAAAGTGTTACAAAACATGTATATATGTTACATTAGACTGCGCCAAAATTTACCGACTTTTCAATTATGACCGAAACTTCCGAAACTTATGGAATTATATTGTGTTAAATACTAGTTAAATCGGATATAGTTAACCCTTGTCGGATGGGACCTGAAGTATGTGTGGTGCGTTTATATGGGGTAAAAAATTAGATATTAAATACTTTACTCTGTAACAAAGTGATAAAAAATCGTAATTATATATATACATAATTATGTATCATACAAGACATAAAAAGCAAAAAGCAGTTAAAAAATGTTTAAGTTATTACAAATACCACTTGTGTAAGCAGCGTACAAACAAATTTATAATTTTTTAAGAAAAATTTAAATGAAATGCTATTTTAAAATAAATTTAAACCATAATTACTGAAAAACATTTTCTTGCTACTCCAGGATAATTCAAACCCCTCTCAATTTTTTAATTGCTGTTTCAAAACGCCAATATGAAACTTTTAAACATTTTGTTAAACAAATTTAATAAAAGTTGGAATAAAACTACGCATAAACAACACTACAGGAAATAAAATTAGAAAAGAATTAGGTCAATACTTTTCTGAATGAGCCATACCTGTAAAGTAAATTTTTTGGATTTTAGAAAATAGAATTTTTTGCGGCCTTTTAGTAATAAAGCCAATTTTTTTAGAACTGATATTCAAACAGAATTATTATAGAATAAAATAAAACTTATATCACAAAATACATTCTGAAGTTTTTAGGATAACTGGATAAGCATAATATTTAATAAGCATAATATTTAAAAATCAAATTCAAAATTTAGAATACTTGAAAGTTCTAAGAAATGCATAATGAAAACTTATTTATTTTTTTGTTTACTAAAATAACTTCGTTGATATGGGTATCAAAAAAGACAAATGTACCCCTTAAGCGAGCTTGGGGTCAGCATTTTTTAAACAGAGCTTTTCATAAGTATTTGTAAAGTAAATTTTATTAGTTAATATCATTCATGCTAAACCATAAAAATTTGTAACGGAAATCAATGCATTAAAATCTAGATAAAAGAAATATTTTTTCGTGATGTTTTCCTTAAAAATTTGAAATATTTAAAATTTTCATTTTTGATCTTTTTTAAAAACCTCAAAATATATTTTCTCAGATATGGTTTATCCTATTATGTAATAATTTATTATTTATTCTGATACTAATTTTTTTATTCTGAATATCAATATTGAATCAAATATTGATTCAATATTCTGAATCAAATATTGACTTTATAACTAAAAACTGCAAGAAATGGCTTTTTGCCGAAATCTGCAAAATTCAAATCACTCTATAAGGTATTGGACTAATTCTTTTCAATTTTATTTTCTGCTGTCTATAAGCCTGCACATTCTTATTAAAACTTGTTTGAAATTTCCTTAACAAAATTTCTAAAAGCTTGAAATTGCAGTTTTGAATCAGCCTAAAAAATCAAAATTTTTAACCAAGGAAGGTGCTTTGAATTATCCCAGAGAAACAAAAATATATTTTTTTAGTAATTATGGTTAAAATTTAACTAAAATATTAATTAATTGTTTGTACAATCCTCACACAAGTGGTCTAAAATACATTAATGGTCTGTGTAATTGGTAATAACTTAAACATTTTGTAACCGATTTTTCTTTTTATACATTGCTTGATATGCAGCTATGCGTAGATTACAATTTTTTAAACATCTTGTTGTAAACCAAAGTATTTAATAGCTAAAATTTTCCAAAAACTGTAAACAAGCCATATTTTCTTCATGTAAATGCGCTATAAAAATTTCAGATCCGATAAAGAACGAGTTAATGATATCGGATTCAACTAATATTTCGCGCAATATATTTCTACAACCCAATGAACGATTCTGGGGTCAAATTTGAAAAGTCGGTAGTTTTTTGTGCAGTCTAGTATTACATAGCATATAATAAAGAGAACACAAATAGTATAATATCATATTTGAAATTTCATACTTAACATGTATAGTAAAGTAAATAATTGTAAATAATTTTTAAAGATACTATTTAAGATTTATTAATCTCTGTACCACTGTGCACTCTATATCTATACTTATAATTTACTAAAACAATTTTATTTTACATACAATAATGCTAAATTTTCTAAGCTACAAATGTTTAAAAAACAATGTAAACTTTGTGGGTTGTTTTTGAAATGCTGCATTAAATGTACTATAAATTTGCAGTTCTGATAATAAATGTGTAAACGGAATTTATTTTTTTTAAAGCACAAAATATTATCCTTTCATTTATTACAGGATAAAGAATGAAATTTATAATAAAATATATTATAAAAACAAAATACAAAAAATATTGTGTTTTAAGAGAAACTACTAAACTCAATTTTATTATTAATAAAATAATTTACTTATAATATTTTTTATTAATGCAAAAGTAAAGATTTTTTCATAAAACTAGTTAACATATGAAATATTAAACTTCTGTACTTTCACGCAGAGAAAAAATATAGTTATAGTGACATTATAACATATTATGATTAGAATATAAAATCACCGCGTAAAATAGACTTGATTACTAGTAATAATTACTATGATTCCATTCTGTCATATTGTGTCCTATTTTATGGTGTGTTTTCCACGTTATGATTCTAGTTTTTCATATACATATGTGAACAATCCTACTACACCATTATCTCATTCTCTCAGACTATGATTTGATGTTATTATATTATTATTCTATCTTATTATATTATATTTATGATATTATTATGCTATGCTATCACATCATATCATATTATTAATTAATTTTGTCATATTATTATTATTATTATTATTATTATTATTATTATTATTATTATTCCATATTATCATATATTAAAATAAAATATATTAATAAAAAATTATTATTTTTATAATTTTTTTCATTAGCAAAAAAAATATCTACATATTATTTGCTTATTAATTATATTCATTTTTACCACCATATTTGGTTCAAATGCAAAATATGTTTTTTTTTTTTTAATTAAACCCTTTAATGGTAGCTAATCAATATCTCCTATTGCTTGAATCACATCCAGTATAACCAAATCTTGTCTATTTATATTTAAGTTGGAAAACAAACACTAAGAACAAAATATATTTAAAAACAGACAAGTTATGAATTTCTCCACTAAGTTTCTGAAAAGGATAAGAATTATATTTATTTGAAACATTATATCGGAATGGGAATAATAATGTTAATATGGTTTAAAAACGTGACAGATGACTGTAGATATTTAATGGTTGTAGAGGTAATGATATTTTTCATATTAAAAATTTTACTGAGATTAAACATTAAATGACAAAATTTAAAC
This sequence comes from Protocalliphora azurea, assembly GCA_932274085.1. NCBI lineage: Eukaryota > Metazoa > Arthropoda > Insecta > Diptera > Calliphoridae > Protocalliphora > Protocalliphora azurea. The sequence goes on from OW026520.1 coordinate 125,915,930, forward strand.
ACGGGGATGTTAAAATTCAAGAAAATTTACAATAGGAGCCAAAAAAGTATCCAGGCAACGCTGCCCTTCACCCGTGTTGAGATGTGTTATATAAAAATGAAATATATTATACTGGATGTAATTACAAATGTATTTACCTATACTATAACTATATAAACACTAAAAACTTTAAATAATTTTAATTTTCATATAAAGTTGAATCAAGATTTTATAAATCCTTATAAGTTTGTTAGTTTGTGTGTCAATCGCATCTAAATGGCTTAACCGGTTTTCACGAAATCTCACATACAAATAGTAACAGTGACAGAGCTGGTTATATACTTTGCTAGATCTCGATTGAACATCACACTTACATTTTACTTTAAAAATAATCAATTTTTGCAATTTTCACATTATTAGTAAAGCTACTTATATGAAATGTGATGCACAGGTAGCGCTTGCACTGTTTAATGTTGTACGCTGTTTTGAATCTAGATCGGATGCCATACTCATACTTACACCCACTTTTTAAAGCTCTCAAAATAATGAACCGGTTTGTTTTAAAAGATAGATTAGTGCAAATATTCATTATGGCATACCTAAGGAACTATTAAAGTGAGAGCTCTCAAATTTCGCATCCGTAGGAAACTTTACCCTGTCCTATAAAAATAGTATGGATAGGTATAGGGCGAGAGGTAGCCCTCGTACAAAGAATATTTAAATTTTCTCATCTAAAGGACTATTACCTTGAAGATCCTAAAAAATCTGAAAGTAATTTTCATATAAAATTTCGAATAGGATGAATAGATCCAAGGGGACTAGTAACTCCCATAAAAAGTAAATATTAATTATCGCATCAAATAGGTTAATAAAGCGCACCGGTAAAAACCAGTACACTTTCTGTAGTCTCCGTAGCTTACAAATGTGCTTCAAAAAGTTGAAAAAATAAATGTGCCAGAGTTTATTGTTGTTATTGTTTTTCAGTACCAACAACTATAAGGGAGTCAGATGTTAAATAAATAAAAAAAAAATTGCAAAGACTCAGTTGTTTATGAACCGATTTGAATAATTCACAAAACCGAAATTCAAGAACAATATTTGTGAACGATCTATATAAAAACCAAGTCCGGAGCTTACATAGAACTTGGATATCGCTCAAAAATGCGTTTCGGAAAAAAAGTTCCTGGCTTGTATAGTCTTTAAGATATCTAATACCGGTTTGAACTGCTTGAGTTACATGTTTCAATTTCTTTTGTCTACTTAAACCCCTTATTGCATTCGTTTAAATAACAATTTTCTATGCAGTTTAGTATCAATGATATTATCTTTTAATGTGACTTGTGTCACAGTCAGTATTTTTTTTTTTCATTACAAATATAAGTTTCCCATTAATAGTAAATAATAATGGTTTGTGTGCATCTGTGTAGCTATTCTTGTATTCGCTTGTGAATCCTCTTACGCATTTAAATGACAACAAATAACAAATTTGCATTTTTACTAGTTTCTTTTCTAATACTCTGGTATTAAATACTATTATAAAAGACATTTTGGTATTAAGATATTAAATCCTACTAAAAATATACAAAATATAGAAATTTAAATAATTTAGCCTTTCAAAATGTGTTTTAACTTTTGTATAATTCTAAAGAACTTCATTAGAAGTACTACAAAACAAAATAAATGTTTCGTTAATGTAAGCAGTAGCTATAAGAATGAATAGATTTACTCATTTTTTTTTTTTTTTTTTTTTTTGTAATCAGATATTGAAGTTTATGTGTTTGAAAACAAATAAATAAGAAGACTGCATAAATGTATGATTTCCAATTAATTAGATTTACTGCATATAATAACAAACACAGACAAAAAAATAATAATGAAATAATAATAACGAAAAACTTATCATGCGAAAACTTATTAAAAAGAATTAGAAATATATTGTTGGTATTTTAAATCATAAAATAAAAGAATACCGAAACTTATAGCTAAAATTTTAAATAAAAAAGTTAAGCACTAAAAAAGGTTTAAGTTTTAGCTCAGAAAAATATGTACACACAGAAAAAATTGGTTAGAAAAAATTTTCAATAACAGAATTTTAATATGAATAACAATAATTTTATAGCAATTAAGACGTATTTATTAGTTCGACGGATTTGCTATATTTATATCATTAAAAATATAATTGTAATTTAATTATAATTTCTATAATAGTATATTTAGTTCTTTGAATCAATTCTGCCTTTCCAAATTCAATTTTAAAATAGCAAAATTAAAATAGCAACCGAAAATAGCCTTATGTATTTAGAATAGATAAAAAATATTAGTGGTTGTAAACACAAATTTATTATAAGAATTTGATGTTAATGACAGAAATATCCAAAATCGGTACACCTAACCGAAAAAATGGTAGAAATTTACTTTGACATTTAAGAATAAGTTAAATTATAAAATACAAAAAATATATTTTTCGAAATAGTAATATAAAAACAAGCATATAAATAAATGTTACCAATATTTGCAAAGTAATCAAATACTATTACTGGTTTAATATTTATTTTTGGAAAAATCTTGTTGAATATCTTTCCAAATCAAGTTGCTTGTTTTTAATGAAGAATTCAACGGTTGAACATGTTATTCACCACTCTGAGATGGTCTAGTACAATGTAAAGTAATGCTCTGAATAAAGGTATAAAAATTAACATAACTTAATTTGTTATCAATAAAGTTCCTAGTAGTTGAATGTAGAGAAACTTCCTTGAAAGTAACTAACGTTCTACCACGATTCTACTCACATCACTGAAAATTGTTAATATTTATTGCATGGATACTCTAAAAATCATACCTTCTATCGATTCCCATGCTGCTAGAGAATTAATGGATATCCGAAGTACATATTTCCAAAATATTATATCAATAAGGAGGATGACAGAATGTTGTGTTATTTATGTGTTGATGTGTTTGTATGTCCATATAATCAATAAAAAATTAATTGTCATAAAATAAAAAAAAATTATTAATTTACAACAGACTTATTGATAGTTTCAATCCCATTCGCCAAAATATTATAAAAATTTCATACATACAGTTATTAGAACTGAATTCGCAGGATAGCACTTGCAACTGACTGAATTCGATTGGCGAAAAATTCTTTTTCCGCTGTATAGTTTTGTTAATACTTACTTCTACTTCGGTCTCAGTTCAGTTCTAGTTCAGTTCAAATTTAGTTCTAGTTCAGTTCTTGTTCAGATCTAGTTCAGTTTTATTTCAGGTCTGGTTGATTTCTAGTTCAGCTCTACTTATAGTTCAGTTCTAATTTAGTTCTTGTTCAGTCTTAGTTAATCAAGTGCACTTTATGTCCTTTTCCTCCCTTCACTCAACAATATTTCCTTTTGTACAAAAGAAAATTCTATTTATAATTAATGTTTCAAATTTTCAACAGCTATCAACAGTGCTTTAATATAATTAGATTTTCATAAATTTTAAAAGGTACATCATAAAATCATAAAAATTTGCATCAAGTAACAAAAAAAATAATGAAAAACTTTGAAAACGTGCATATTATAAAAAAAGTGAAGTTTTTATATTTTTATACTCTTCACCACTGGTGTAAAGGGTATAAAAGTTTGTCAATCTGTTTGTAGTTTCCACAGTTTTTGTCAGAAAGCAAAAAAGTTGATATGTTCTGGATCTTTATAAGAAATGATGTCAGTAGAATGATGTCCGTCGGTTAAAATGGCGTTTATGAAGTCCACCGATATCTTTACGAAAAATTGAAAATATTGAAATTCAGCAAGATGGAATCATAAATGGTTAAGATACGAGTAAAAAACCATTTTTTAAGGTATTAAAAATGGTTTAAATGCCATTGGTGCAGCCTTCTCATAACATAAATATATGATATATAACAAAAGATCAAAAAATGTTTCCAAAACTTTTCTACTGAAACTCAGAAACCTCAAAAAACCGGTTCAAAGATAGCGGAGAAGTTAAAAAAAGACCGGTTTTTCAAAACGGGTTTCGACTTGTTAGTTTTTGCTAAACAGAATCGGAAAATGTTTTATAGCGGCTTGGTTCTAATATGGATTGTCACATAAAAAATTTTTCTTGAACTTCGGTTTTTCGAATCAACCAAATCGGTTTATGAACAGCTGAGTTATTGGAAAAACCGTTCTTTAATTTATATAATGTCTGCTTCCCTTATAGTTGTCGTTTCATGGGTACTGAAAAACAACAACAATAAACTAAAACACATTTGGTTTTTTCAACTTTTTGAAGCACCTATGTAAGTTAGAGACTTCGTTCTTTCATTCAGAAAAATCAGAATTTTTTTAAGGACTTTTATGTTGAAAAAATTAACTAAGGTCCATTATTAACTGAGTTATAGGCCAAAACACTTTACTAGAATTTTTCAAGCTCCTATATAATACTTTTTTCGAATTTCGATATTTAAATCAGTCAAATCGTTCCATAAATTTTCCACCATACCCTTTTTTCTAACTTAATATTGTCTAATATTTATGAAATATTTGTTCTGTACCGAAGTGATTAGATCTTCCTTATATATGTGCCAAATTTTACAAAATACCAAAGTCTTAAAGCTAGTGAATACTAGCTTTTACCGGTGCGCTTCGCTACCTTATTTCATGCGGAAACTAATATTTACATTACATGGGAGCTATTACTCCCCCTGGACCTATTCGACCTATTCAAAATTTGATATGAAAATTACTTTCAGATTTTTTCAGACTCACTGTATTAGTCCTTTAGGTGGGAAAATTTATATTTTCTTTTTATGGGGACTACCTCTCCCCCTGAACCTATCAGTAATATTTTCATTTAATCAATGCCTTATGATAGGATAAAGGTTCCTAAGAAATTTAAGTGTTATGACAAATCCTTAGATACGTCATAATAAATACTTGCTTTATATGGGAGCTACAAAACCTGCTGCTTCGTTTTTAAGCTAATCGGTTTATCGGTTTAAGAGTTTTAAAAAAAGTGGACGACATAAAATATGGGTATTTCATCCAATGAAGATCCAATACAATCTATAATATTCTAAATTGCAAGCACTATCTGTGCGTCATATTTCTGTAAATAACTTCGGTAGTAACATGTAAAATTGAAAAAATAGAATTTTTAAAATTAAGCGTTAAATATGGGTGGGTGTGGGAGATCTAAAGAAACATATAACTACCTCTGGCTCTGTTACTATACGTGTGTTAAATTTGGTGAAATTCCCAAACAAACAAATAAACAAACAAACCTCATTTCTATAATATATATAAGAATATAAGGAAAGTTTTTGTGTTTACATAGACATAGTATTATGTATAGGAACATTTCTAATTACATCCAACATAACGTTTGCATATAACACAACTCAACACTGGTGAAGGGTATATAAGATTCAGCACAGTCGAATATAGAACTGTAACTTGTTAATCAAAAAGGTTTTGCATCCGAGTGCAAAAAAAAAAAAAAAAAAATAAAAATAAAAAAATATTGCTCATTGTTTTCATTTATTTTAATAGCGTTAACCTTTTTTCTTTTATCATTTATTTAAACATTATTCTTAGTGACTCTAAAAAATGTAATAAACACTCAATGAACGTTTAATATTTACAGAATTCATTCAGGTAAAAAAGGGTTAATTGTTTGTTGATGAGAGCGACAAAAGTTACTTTAATATTTGCAGTGACTTATATTTAGCTGAACATACTCAGACCAAGTAGGAAACTGAAAGGTTAAAATTATATATATATATATATATATATATATATATATATATATATTGGACAGACAGTATTTTCGAATGAATTTGATAATTTTTTTTCTATCATTTATAAAAATAAAAAATATAAATATATATAAATATAAAACTTATATATACATATCTTAAGTTATGCCATTTCCATACTTCATTACTTTAGAAGATAGTGGTCTACATAACAACATACATAATTCATTTGATTTTACTTTTTTCGAAATTTAAAAATTATATAAATTAACATATGCCTTTTTTTCATATTTCGTATATTAAAATTCGTAATTGATTTTTTTTTTTTTTTTTTTGAAATATGAGATTTTGTTTCTCTAATATACATTTTATTTTCATAGTATTTTGGAAATGGAATAAATATATAACACATATCGGTTATATAAAAATATACCAAATAATTTTCGTATGAATTGCGGATATATTTACATGGTAGATAATTCAAAGTTGTATACTTTCCACCACACTGGTCAAAAATTCTGTCTTCCGGCATAAATTCAAAATGCATTGTTAGTGCCTTTTTGAGGTTATGTCGAAACAATTTAATTTGAATATTGTTGATACCGATTTTAGGTATTAAGCGGTAATACCTAAAACCTCTATAAATCACCCCATAGACACATACTGCATAAGCTCTTGCAATAAGTATGTGTTAGTAAAATTGAGATAGCTTTTGAATGTGCGTCACACCGACAATGCAGTATAAAATATCAAAATCGTTTTAATTTTAAAATCAACTGCAGATAGTTTTTTCGAATGAATTTTTATTATTATTTTTTCTATCTATAAATTTTCTGTTTGTCATTTGAAATTAAAACAAAAGAAAATAAAAATATTTAAAACTTTTGTGTTTTTAATCAATTTTGTTCACAAAAATAAAATTTTGATTAAAGAATGTGTAGCAAATTCGTCAATCATACACGTACGGGAGATTTCACCAGTAGTATCTTTCTGCAGTATGTCTCTATTGGCGCCCAAATTATAATTTTACTACAGTGGAGATATTTATTAAATATGATATTTAATTGCTTGTATTTGGCTTTATTTCAATGATTTTGCAAGTTTTTAGATTTTTATAGATTAGTGAAATTACCCATTTGGATAGAACATAATATTTACTTCTACTTGTTTGTGGAAACCCAGAAGAATTTCTTACAGTTTAGCAAAATTTTACTGAGAGCAAATTTACGATTTCAAGAGTTTGCCGAAAAACGCTAGCACTATCCACATTTTTACATTATATAGAAACTTTGGCAAACACTTGCACATTTTTGCATTAGTGCAAATTCATGATTAATATAATTTTTTCTCCTTCAAAGTTATAGGTTATCAAGGTGATAAGCAACCAATATAACCATAAATCTCAAAAGTGACAACAATGCACGACTTATATAAATTTTAAAATAATGATCTTAAAGTATATCTCTTAGGCTGCAATTCATGTTATATACTTTGCTATTTTTATAATTCTAGCTCCATTTTAATAAAAATGTTAAAAATAATATTAAGCTGCTAATTTGAATGCCTTGTTAGACTGTTAGCTTTGCCGTATTACATTTTTTTAATATACCCAATAAACCATAGAACGATATGATAGCGAAAACGATATTATATTAGGTGCCGATTATAATATCATATTGTATTGCAGAAAATGATATCATTTTGATATCGAAATATTTGTTTCCAATAAAATAAGAAACATAAACATTTGAAAACAACTTAAAAATAAAAATACAAAAATAAAAAATGTTCAACAAACAAAAACAAGCTGGGAATGAAATACAAAAAAAAAAAAAAAAAAACATTTGTTAACGGCTTTTCTAGTACTAAAACCAAACTTTTTAGGTATGTAATTCTGAAAACATATCCATAAGAGAAAATGATGCTTGCAAATATAAAAATATATCATGTATTGTTATACACTGCCTGCCACTTGAATAAGGAATCACATTTTTTTAAATTTAATTAAGTATATCTCCTAAACTAAAGTTCAGAAAAAAATAATTTTTTGCGCAACCAAATTTCAAAGTTTTGGCTTTAGTTTCCTGAAGAAATAAAAAATATATATATTTTGTTATACTAAAATTATGCATTTATTTAAAGACACATGAAAAAGTACCACAGAAATACATGTCTTTAAATAAATGAATAATTTTAATATAACAAAATATATATATTTTTGATTTCTTCAGAAAACTAAAGCCAACACTTTGAAATTTGGTTGGGCAAAAAATTATTTTTTTCTGAATTTTAGTTTAGGAGATATACTTAATTAAAGTTAAAAAAATGTGACTCCTTATTCAAGTGGCAGGCAGTGTATATTTTATATTTATTTTTCTTATTTTTGCTGATTAAGATTGTTATTACTATATTTAGTACATTTAAATGAAAAAAAGTAATAATAATAATAATAAAAATAAAAATAATAATAATAATAATAATAATTTTTTGTACTAAATAGCATTCAGAACAAAATGTGGAATCCACGATTTTATTGTCGTTATTTTTGGACATTACGATATCGAAAACTATGCTATCGTTTTTCTTTACGGAAAAATAATATCATAAGGAAAAGTACCTTTTATCCCGTAAAGACTATCGTTTTAGACTTGAAGAAAAATTATCGTTTAGACTTGAAAAAATGACCAGTAGTGTTGGTAATTTTTATCACCTAGAGGATAGTGTTTCGATATCGTTATAATACCGTTTGGCTTATTTGAATATGTTCTTGATTACTTGTTCTCTTATACTTTATAAAATGCATTCACTATTTACAATTTTTTTAATTGTTGTTTTGGAATTTCTGCCAAAAAATTGGATTTTTGACCAGTGTGCAAACTTTAATTTCAATTGAGAACCTAAAAAACGGTCTCCTGAAAATAATAAAAAAAGTTGTTGCCTTTTGCCCCAGATATTAAGGTGACTCAGTCGATAAAAAGTTTCTGTCACATATAGTCACATATATTTTGTTAAAAAAAAAAAAAATATGAAATTTTTATATTTTGAAAATTTCGAAGTGCCTCTCACACAAACTTCTTGCTGTATTCTATGGCGATATCACTTAAAATGTATGTGGAAGCCACATGCTTTCGTATATGAAACATATCCGAGTTTAATATAAATATTTATATATTCCACCAAATTTCCTATTTTTCAAAAAAAAAAAAAAAAAAAAACACAATATTTTATTATTATTATTTCTAACGAAAATTCAAATTTTTAAATTTCCACTTGTTCCAAGGTATAAGTTGTTGTTGTCTGATTAATTTTTATTTCAATTTTCTTGCAATTTCGAAGTTTATCAGACATTTAATCTGATCTAAAATTTTATATAAGCACAATCAATTTGGGCATCAAAATTCTTCTTCTGATAAGAATTAACCACTAGAATTAAAGTATTTACGAAAATTATGAAAATATTAAAAAAAAGACCAAAAATATTAACAGAAAATGTAAAAAAAAAACATAAGTAATTTTTGCAAAAAATGTTTTAAGTTTCTTCTATTTAACCTAGCAATCTAAATTGAGTCCTTTAAAAACTCATAGATATTCCTTCATTAGAGTTAAGGAGCTCTTCAAAGCGCTGACGTGAATAAAATTGCAATTAATCACATTATTTAGCATTTGACAGCCCACAAAAATTTTCAGTACATTATATTGTCATGTTTTCAATCATTTTTGTATTTTGTATATACTCTATTAATGTCATTTATATTCTTATTAGTATTTTTTACAATTTAACTCAAATGGGTAGAACTTATCAAAAGACTATGACTATATTTATTTAAATTTTTATATCAGATTAACTATCTAATAAACTGCGAAATTGTAAAAAAATTATTCAGGTACCAGCGACTTGTATTTTAAAACAAGACAAATTTTAAAATTTGATTTTTTATTAAAAATAACAAACAATGATATCAAAGAAAAAACCCTAAAAATAGGATATTTTATACAATATATAAAATTGAGGGGTATGGATATGTTTTATATACCGCTAAATGCGGCTTCCAAATACCTTCTAAATTATATGGGAGAACATATGAAAATTTGCAAAAAACGAAAGAAAAGAAGTTTTTAAAAAACGATCAAGCTCAAGAACGGTAATCAGCAGAACCAAAGTGTTTTGTGAAACATTATAAAATATACCAAAGTTTATTTTCAGAGGGGTACCAAAAACACTTTTTTTTCTCTTTCATAGTTTGAGAACAAATTAAGGCAAGAATTGCTAAAATAAATTATTGTGTGTAAACGTAAATACAAGTTCAAAAGAAGAAAATGAAAAATTTCAGAAAGAAAAATTGCTGTATGTGAACTTAGACACAGGAAGTGAATCAGCTCAATATATGTATATTTATATAAAATTTTTTTTTCCGAAAAAAAAAACTCTGCCAAGGCTAGAAAAAAACAAAAAAATTATGCAAACAAACAAGTTTTTTTTAACACTATAATACAATAATAACACGGTGCTACAGTAAAAAAATACTTAAAGTATAATAAAATGTATTTGTAGATATGCATGAATATGCTTTTATTCCATTTTTAGAATTTTCGATAAACCCCCAAAAATCGGGAGTTATATCCAAAAATCCGATTTTTTTGGACTTCGCGGCTTTAAAAGTTTTTATTTTAAACTGTGTCAGAAAGAAGAGATCTTACCCTTTTTAAAAAGCATATACACATTTTTGTTCGCTTTTTCCAATATAACTTCGGATTTTGGTATATATCGAAAATTCTAAAAATGGTACGAGTATAAAAGCCTACTCAACCGTATCTACAAACTTCAGTTTATTACATTCCAAGTGTTTTTAACTTTTCTAATTTTGTAGCAATATGCAGTTATATACTTTCATCTAAAAATAATTTATAGAATAGTATTTTTTTTTCCTACAGGTTTATCAGTTTATAAATTATTAAATAGAAATGCTTGAAAAAAAAATATTGTAACAAGGGGGGGAAATACATTTTTTTTACCAATTCTTTATTTAAATAAAAATAAAAATACAAATAAAACATTATAAGTATTGAAAAAATATTTTTTTAACGCCAGTCTCACATATGCAAACGTATGTAAAAACATATCGATATTCTTATATTTTTTAACCATTTTCCTATTCGGAAAAAAAAATTAAATAAAAAGAAAAAATGATTTTGTTAAAATGTCCATTATTATGACAGGCAATTTGAGCAAATAATGATTGTCATCAATTTTATTTCTATTAAATACATTACCAGATACATTCGCAGTTAGTATACATTTTATCTTTTGAATTTAATACATTATTTTACCATACATACGAAGGCAAGTTAGTTAATTTTCGAATATTTATAGCAGTATTAAATATTAAAGTTTTTGAAAAAACAATGAAATTATATCACAAAGTTACAAATTAAATACAAATGCAGTTTAGTTCTAATCCAGCTTTCCTTATGTACTAAATCAATTCTGTTGTAATTCACTTCTAGCTCAGTTCTAGTGAAGTTCTAGATCAGTTATAATTCAGTTAGAGTTTAGTTCTAGGTCAGTTCTAGTTCATTTTTAGTTGAGTTTAAGCCCAGTTCTAGTACAGTTCTAGTTCAGTTCGGGTTTAGCTCTAGTTCATTTCTAGTTCCGTTCTACACAAAAAAAAAAAATAAATTTCGTATTCTATTACTAAATTTATAAAACCAATTAAAATTTTTACTGAAATTGGACCTATCACTAAATTAGTAAGAGCAAATATTCAAATTTGTAAATGTTTCATTGAAAAAAAAAATTATTTTTTCCTTATCAAAATATTTTCACTACTTATAAATTTCAAGGTTTGAAAATTCTTAAAAATTTCTACAGCATTTTTTTCTTCCTTTTTTGAAGCAATAAAATAAAATTTAGTTTTTAACGGATTTTCAAACAATATTTATTTTTAAAACAATAAGATGTTTAATAAGATTTATTTAAACAAAATATTTTTTGCACTTAATACATTTTTAATAATATTGCGAAAAATATACATTCATGAACATAAAATTATAATATTATATTCTAAGTGTTAATTAAATGTAAAAAAATCTTTATTCCTTTGAACCGTCTTTCATAATACAGCAATGTCCAAATCAATCTAAAGAAAAGTAATTTTATTAAAATTTAAATAATTTTTATTGAATATTACTTACTGTAAGCCTGTTAGGCATGTTTTAAATGAAATTATGCCTGCTCCCAGAATCCTTTAGCTATTAATTCCGCATCTATCAAGCGTATACCTGTAAGTACGAATAAATAAATCTGGATGAAACGACTGGAGAATTTCTGATATTAAGCTGATATTAACATTTTATGGGATTAATGCACTATAAAGAGGTCAATTATAGACCGATTTTAATGTAATTTTTTATAAAGAATTTTAATTATTTTCACCGAATTTCATTAAAATATTGCTATAATTAAAACTTTTAAACCCAATTTCTAGAGGATATATATGTAGGGACTAGATGAAAAATAGATCTATCATAAATAGTTTCATTTCGAATTTCACCAAGATACCCTTAAGATTGTGAGCCAACCAATCAGGTGGAAGGACATGGTTACGATATACTTTAAGACACAATACCCCCCCCCCCTCCAGATTTGTTCTTCACGAACCCTTCCATAGATTTCTCTCAGTGAATAAACGCATAATAGAATTAGTCGCATAATAAAATTAGTAGTAATTTTACGCTTTATGCAATCTGTTACAATTTTGATTTAAAATTACTCGTAAATTTTTAAGTAGATACATCTATCTACTATCAAAAAAATTTTTTCATCCAAAAACAATATTTTTTAAGAGCAAATGTAAGATTTTTAAAACTATAAACGGCAACACTGACACTAACAGAAAAAATGAAAGTACTTCGGTGAGAAATAAACAAAGAGGTAAACAAATCAGCGCGATGGAAATACGAATAAACAAGCTGAAATAATAAATGATATGCAAAAATCCAGTTTTTTTTTCATTAAAATCGGTTCAGCAGTTGTTGAGAAAATTAAGGCTAAACTTGAATTTTTAATTTTTTTATGGCATTTAGTATGAAGATGCGGAGTTTTTGTTTTTTGAATCAGCTTTACTAATAAAAAAAAGTTATAAGCAGGTAAAAAAAAAACATTTTAATAATACCCAGGGTAATTTTGTGAATAGCTTCCTAGTTTATCAATTATAGAAAAGGTTCCAATAGAATCAATTGTTTTTGAACAAAAATTTACGATTTTTTAATGTTTACTTTATTCCTTATTTAAATAATATTAGGGACAAAAATGTTTAGTTTTTATAATATCTAAAAGTATTTTAATGTTTACTTTATTTTTTACTTAAATAACGATAAAAAAAATTTGTAATTATTATGCATTTGGTTAGAAAATAGCGTGCAAATATTTAATATTTAGTTCTATTTTATTTCTGTCATCTAGCTTCTTAATCTTAGTCCCGATGTTCTACTTTCCATTGACTTCGAATGCTAGAGATGAGAGGCTCTGACATTGTCAATAATATATTAAATAGATCTTCGTTTTTAAAATTACGTGGTATTTTTCAGGTATTATGCTCTCTATAAAATCTGTTATCCTTATTCTTTTTTCTTGGGCTTCTCCTGATAGATTTCTAAGTAGTCCTAAATGGTGCTTACTGACATCCTCTCCATGATAAAAGATTTTGTGAACATATTTCTCCCTGGATAGTTAGTTGTATATATTCGTGCAGTTTCCTTCGCATAATCCCCAAATTTACTACCATCAATTTGCTCATTGCACACAAGTATATCGATAATTGTTTTAAACCTTGAAATAAAATTTATATCAACACCTGTTGTATCAGAAGCTCTTTCGGGATCTGAAAAGAACCTTCTGGTTCTGTTCGCATCATCCATATTGCCTGATCCTTATTTTAGTTTATCAGCCCATATTTGAGAAATTTAAACTACTTAACCCCTTATTGGTGTCGTTGTTTCTTATTGATCCTGTAGGTTTAAAATCTAAATCATAATCGATTTTTTTAATGTGTTCCATGAAAAAAATTTTGGGAGTAATTTCATTCAAATTGGAAAAGTGTTCTACAGACGGGTCCAGACAGCTACAAAATTATATAAGGGAGTAAAGAGGACACTTTCGCCTTTCTTTTCGTGGTAAAATTTGTTTAATCCCTTTTGACCCTCAAAAGTTATATTCCATTAAAATTCAAATTTGACTAAAATGTAGCATCTGAAAAAATATTTAATAACACAGCAAGTGTAAGTGGTACAGTGACACATCGTACCATTTCTTAAAGATTATTATGCAACTAACATAATAAAGAAAAATTTAGACAATTATCGATAATAACTTGCGATAACTTAGTTCTGATTAAATGATATGATAATGATAACTTAGTTCTGATTAAATTTACATAAATCATGAAATTAATTTCTGAGCCATCGTGCGTCGATTAACGTGAACGAAAACAAAGAAGACATAAACGAAGCCTATCGCTTCAACCAAAACAACAAAGTAATTATCGAATTTTCGATAGTTAGCAAAAAGAGACGAGTTTATGTGTAATCGTAAGACTTGGAACTGATGCAAAAACTATTAACCCAATGGGGAAAATATAGATAACCCGAATATATCTACATTAATGATTAATCGACATTTAACAACCATTGTCTCTTATGATTAACCAAAACAAAAGCTAAAGAGGCTATTTGGAAATTTGTTTGGTTTCGAAATGGAAATATAATCGCAAAAATGAAAACTCTCCCTTATTCGTCTTCAAAAATACTGCAGATATTGATTTCATCAACAACATAATATGAAATTTTTGAGCAAAAATATTTTCAAACATTTTTTTCTTCTGAAATCGACGTCGATTTGTTATTTTTTAACCAGTTTTTATGCATGCAAAGTCTCTTCGAGTTAATCGTTTTTATCAATTCGCTCAAAAGTTGAAGAAGTTTAAGGTTGAAACTATCAAAAAAATCTTTAAAATATAGGTTCTACTTTATCGGAACTAAGGCACTGCGATTTCGTAAATTATCTAAGGTGCTATTAGTCAAAACTGTAGCCAAATGTTTAATATTTATCGAAGCACACTGAAAAGAAAAATTTTTAATTTTATTATTTGCACAATTTTGCAAATAGCAAAAAATTTATATTGTTTAAGAATCGCTAGGAATCGTGGGTAATAATAGATATATTTTGGGATATTTTACTGAAAAATTTAAAAGAATATCAGTGCTGGTTTAAACCTCACTACTGATGATAATTTTCCTTTATATTCCTTACAGAAATTTAAGTTTTTTTTTTTTTTTAAGTGAATCATCGCAAAGTTTTAAACATGCATCTTATTTAGTGATAAGTTTTACATAGTTTTTATTATTTTAAAATTCAAAGTGTAATGCGAAATATATTGGGGTTAAGAACAAATTTTTGGGTCCATACAATTATAACACATTAAAATATTTTAACGCTATCTAAATTTTAGTATTAAGCAAACAAAATTCTTTCGTTTGAAATCAATAGTTATATCATTTATATTTTGCGATAGTTGTCAGCATGCGAAATATGTTTAGAGATGAATGTCGCTGTAGCCGATTAAAATGACGTTTCTTTATTATTATTATTTTTTTTTTTCATAATATCAATTTTATCCATTAATATGATTATTTAAAGATATTCTTCGATGGTCTCAAGCCATATCTTTTATTGAAAAACTTTAGAACAAAATTATGAAATTAAGTGAAAATTTTCCAATTTCATAATTTTGAATCGGACGTGCTATCTGGTTTAGCGAAAAACACAAAAATGTGAGCCAATTATATGAAAGTTTTTGAATATGATATTTCACGTCTTTTTTCCTGACATCAACGAGATATACATTAAACTGTAGGAATTCATTTCGTCTTTAAAATTCTGCCCTCTAAATTTAAATTTAAATTCACTATATTATAATTTTCTATAAAAATAATTTAATTTTTTATCACCGCATAACCAAATGAATTTCTTAAGTCTTGTCTTTCGACTGGTTAATGACTTAAATCAATAAGATATAAATTTTACGCGAATGATTTAAAGTTTAGGATTTCTTAGTTATTTTGTAAGATCTACAAAAAGCCATCAATACTTTTCCTAATTTTAAAACAAACTTTGGCAATACAAAACACTTAAAGTAGCTTTCAAACAATTTCAAAATTTTTTGAAATTCCTCATATATGAACATTCGATCATTAGGAACTTAACTTTGCAACTTTACAACAATAAATAATATAATAAAATTAATAATTTTAGTGGAAACAAACATAACCGGATATGAAAACACATTTTACAAACTTTTTAAAAAATGGCGAAATCATCATAAAAACAAAACATATGTAAATGAGTACAAAACTTTTAGCATTCAATTAAATAATTCTATTTGAAAAAAATAAATAAATAAATAAAGAAATATTTCCTGGAAAACTCCACTAGTTCTACAACTAATTCCACAACGCATGAAAATATCCTGTACTCTTTCTACTTTGGCGTTAAGATAATGATTTCTGTTTACAATCATTGTCGTAACCAATTAGACAAATTTGCCCTAAATATAGATAAACTTGTCCTGAAATTAAACAAATAGAAAAACTCCCACTTTTTTTTACCAAAATGTCCAAAATCCCAATCCGGGAAAAACATATTTCAAAATTTACTGCCTTTGTTGAAATCGATAGTCTGTCGTTATGACAGACTATCTGGCAAATGCCTCGCCAGAAAATAATTTTTTTAGTATTTACCTCACATATAGGGATATTTAACTAAAGAAATTTTACATTCATCTCAGCTTTGCGATTTGAGAATTGGACGAAATAATTTAAGAAAATGTTTAAAAATTGACAAAATTTTGATAGGGCTTGTGGATAGACTTATGCCCCAAGACTGTTCGGATTTACCTCAGGCGCATTTTCGATAAGATTTCTTTCGAAAATATTAGATAAATTATATAGCTCGGAACAAAAAGCAAATTTTATAAGAGAATAAGTATTGCCAACTTTTTGGGGAAAAAATGATAACGAAAGTTTTTCAATTTTCCGAATTCATAATAATATAAATTTTTAGCGGATTTATATAATTTTATGATTCTTTCAGCAATATTATTTAGAGATTTGTAATAAATCTAGTTATTATTTTAGAAAAACTTTAAGGTTAATATTAAGCCAACCAAGTTAAAAATGAGATACAAATTTATTTCGATTTGACTATCTCTTAAACTAAAAGAGATAACCTATACATGTAAGCATATTTTTTGAATAGATTTACAAGAAATATTCATATATGCGATTTTTAAAAAATTTAAAAAAATTGAAGGGCCAACCACTCTCCCTCCTTCTCTGACCCGTTAGGAATTTGTACTCCTCCAAATCAACTCAGAAAAACTCACCTCTGGCGGTGTGAAATCTTATTAAGGTGTATCCAAAGGTTCACAAGTTACAAAATTATTTCCAAAAAAAAGAGCGTTTTGAAACCACTATGAAGCATTAAGGAACAGTTTCAATATCTGTATTTCCTTATATTTATTCTAATTAGGCATTTCGTAAGGCCACCTTTTAAATAAATTTAATCTTGTTAGTCGTGTTGTTTTTTTTTTTAATTTTTGGTATTTTTATTCAAGTTTTTTAAATAGTTATAGAAAGTCATTTAGGAACCATTACTTTTTTCAAATAAATGATATTGAAGTAGTGCATAACTAGTTCTTAAACATTATTTAAACACAATTTAGAATCATAATACGTTTCTGCTTCATGAGTAAAAATTAGCCTTTCCCATTTTACCGTACTTTAACGAAAAAGTAAGAAAACAAACCTATTACAAATAACTTCTCCTTAAATTTTAATACTATGTTAAAAGAATCTTACACTATTGTAATATAAAAAACAATACATAATCATATAACATCGGTAACTAACATGATCTATGACGAACATACTAATAAAAAAGAAATTTTCAATATTTTCAAAACCCTCAATGTTAGAAAATGTACCTGATCTGATGGAATACGACCTAAGGATCTGAAAACAAATGCATTGGTATTTATTAATTTAAATTAGGTCAAATTAAATTAAATTAAATTAATAAAGTTAACATTTCTATTTAACAAATCTAAAATTTGTTTAGTTTTGTCATATTTCTTTGAATTTACAAGTTTAAGTAAAGAATCTCAATTCTTTTTGATTTGGGTTGTAGCGAAAATAAATTAATAAAAAGATTTGAAATCAAAACGATGTTCTCATCGTTCTATTTCTTCTATATTTTAATAAATGCTAATTCATGCTTTAATTTTGTCCGCCACTGTACCATCATTTAGAAATGATTGATTAATTCTTTACAAAAAAATAACAATAAATATTATGAATTATTAATAAGTAGATAAATATTTATGAAATAAATAAATTAATTGTTAATTAAAATTGTTTATGCATAATAAACCTGTCAACAATATAATTAACATACAATGGTATTAATTAAAATACGTATACATAAAAACCGCTATAATTATAAACTAATAATGTTTTATAAATGAATGACCACAAATGGTTTTTGAAAAAATAGAACAATTAAATGGTGCTAAAGTTGACATAAAAGCTACATTAATGCGCTTAGATTTGATAAAGCGAATGAAAATATAAGAGAAAATTTATTTAAATAAATAAAATATTTTACCTGGCTTCTCGAGAGTAGAAGTTACTAGCCTAATCTCAAATGAATTACAAATCGTGAAATAAGAAAATACTGGTATGCTAAAGGAAATAAGTGAAATATTAATTATGATAATATGACAAATCTGAATCATAGTATAATGAAATCGAATTTCAGTATGATATAGTCAGATAATTTTTTACAAAATCAGTCAAAGACAATCAGCTGATGTATTTGATCAATATACTTGTATCTCTCAAGATAATTTTTTGCTAAGAAATATGTTAAATCGAAATAGGATAAATTGGATTTAAGTTTTGTAGACTGCACAAAACACCTAATATATGCTGAATTCATTAAACATCATTTTTTGTTTAATTTGCAAATTTGAAAATCAAATGCTAATAAATAAATAATGCTAATTTTAAATTAAATTAAAAATAACTATTAGTAAATTGATAGAGGATTCCTTTCCTGCATAAGACAAACTTCAAAGGCATACGTTTTATTACTACTTATTCATTTATTTATTCATTAATTTGTAGTCAGTCATGCTTTTTTGCATTTCATTCATTATGTTTATTTTAATTGCATAGAAGATGACTACGAGTAACTACAGTAGTGAATAATGTTTACAAGACTACGATTACTTGGGGAATTGTTTAATGTTGTTTTTGCTCTTATGCATACGTACATATACCTTACGTATTCTATTTGTCATTTAAGCAACTTATATAGATGCAGCACTTTTTTTCTGAATCAACAATGCACAGTAGGGAAGAATAGAAATACTTTGGAATCTGTAACTTTTAATCGGCTAGATTGGTTTACAAAAAAATTTCACGTAGGACTAGCAAAGGATTTTAAATTTGGAAGAGAGGCCCCACATACCCGTCAGAAGCGGAGCTTTTGAGACTCAAAATAGAGTACCTCCGACATTGGAAATGTTTATTTTTGCCAAATTTTTTTGTGCGAATTAAGTTATTTTTACATCTTCTCAAATCTCTCGATGAGGCTTACATGTGCTATTTATCTCTTATAATCTTGGTCCAGTTTTTTCAATATATATCCCAATATTTTTCCCAATTGGTTGATGAACAAAATTATATATCGAATAAAGAAAAGTAGAAGTCTATTTATTCAAAAATAAATGATTTTGAATTTGAAATTGCAAAAATTATGATTTTTTTTGGCAAAAAGTTGTCTGCACTATTTTCTCTGTAAAACAAAATTTTATTTAGAAATATATAACAATTTAACACTTTTTTAAAAGGTATCTTCACGGAGATAATTTTAGAATTAAAAACAAGCCCTAGCACCTAACAGGACTGTGTACAGATTCGCTCGAACTTGACCTATTTTAAATCAAAATTTTTACTTTAACGTATTGGTTATAAAATCACAAAGGCTAGTTCTGAAAACCATATGCAGCTTCGAAAAATTTTATTTATTTCAAAGAGTTTGGTAGTGGATCCTTCCTAACTTGCAATAAATGTGGATTTTACGGGCAAAATTCGTCGGTTTTTGGGGAATTGTGAGATTTCTTTTATAAAAATCTTAAATTTGTCTACACTTTATAATTTCAAATGATATAGTCATTAATCGCTGAAAATTTCGTTAAGATATCTTTACAAACCAGGATTTTATTAGATATTAAATATATATATATATTTATATAAAATCCTGGTTTGTAAAGATATCATAATGAAATTTTCAGCGATTAATGACTATATTATTTGAAATTATATGTATATATATATATATATATATATATATATATATACATATATATATATATATATATATATTTTATATATTGAAAGTCCATAGTTTTACAGATTTTTGGAATTAAAGTGAACTTTTTTGTAAAAAAGTTCACTTTAATTCTATGGACTTTCAATATAAAATTTTATATTAATAGAAAAGAGTGTAGACACCTCTTCGGCAAAAAAAAAACATAGGTTTGCCAATTTTCGGTTTCAAAGTCGTTTATTTTTGGTCTCAGCATGGCTATCAACTTAAATTTTTTTTATTTGGTAGGTAATCGAGTAAAAAATTTACAAAATCGGTGAAAAGTATTGGGATATTGAAAAAATTGAACCAAGATTTTGTAAAATTAAGCTAGTTAAAATTTCAAATGCAAGTAACTTTAAAACTATTAGGAATATATAGTACATGCATACAAGCTTTTCATAGAGCTTTTCGAGGGCTTTAGAAAAATATAAAAATATTTTAAATCGCATAAGAAACTAAAAGTTTGCAAGCGATGAAAAATTTACTGTGTCAGGGGTACCCTAATTTGAGCCCTAATGACTCCGTTCCTGAAGTGTATATGTGGTTCTCCTTCGAAACTAAAAATTGTGCACTCTTCTGCTACGCCTGTGCGAAATTTTATGTAAATCTAACTTAGAAGTTACAGATTTAAATCCAAAAAATTTCGATTTTGCCCCACTTTGCAATGAAAAAGATAACAAATGCAACAGCAAAGTAAAAATTGCTCCACCGCATTAGATTTTAAATTAAACTTTTAGTTTAACCGTTTTTCGGTTATACACGATATACTTAGAGAAAAAAAGTAAAATTGGAAGGGAAAAGCGGTTATTAATAAAAAACAGTTTACTCATTGAAAATAAACAAGAAAAAAATGTTAAGTCAGATTTATATTTCCCCAACCTTTTAATCGTTGTTTTTTTCTTTTTTGCTCAGTGTACCAAATAATCATTACGCATTTGATTTTGTTGCATTAATTTGTCGTATTTTGTTTTAAGTAAAACTAAAACTAAATAACAAGTAGAGCAATAGCAGTAAAAAAAACAAAGAGCTAACAATAAAAAAATAAAACCAATAAAGCAAGCGACTTGAAGTTTTGTCAACTTACAATGCAGTCATGTTTTTATTAGAACGTATTACAATCGGAACGTGATTACCTTAAGGATGGGATACACAAAAACTTGTTCTCACTTAAGGCGCATTTCTTATTTCCCCTTCCGTTTCCACTTCATCCTCATTTACAAATACTTTAGTATGTATATGTAGAGCTCTTTGTATGTCTTGCTTAGTGTGGGCGTGTATATGTGAGTGTGTCTATGTATTTCTAAGATTTTAAATAGAATTTAATTAGAAATATTTAAGTGGTTTTTATGAATCAAGTATATAATTTGAAGTCATTAGATATAATTAAACATAGGGGAAAAAAGTACAAAAGAAAGATTAAAATGAAAATGTATTTAAATGCTGGTTACAACTACAACTTGTACTGTATTTATTAATTGAAATATAGGAGCAAAACCTAAGAAATCTTTGTACATTTCAAATGTGAAATATTATTTTATTAGTTTAGCACTAAATTTTGATTCATTTTCTGAATTAGAAATGAATGAAAGTGGAGCAGTTTGGTCATTGAATGTTCCAAAATAAAATCAGTGATTACAATTCCTTTTGAAATTAAATTTATTGTTTCACATAATACTAAAATCTACATTCTCTTGATCAAATCGAATTAAACTAAAACAAATTAGTAAGTATGACAAACTTAACTACATTCTACTCTATACTAGTAAGTCTTCTGTTTGTGCTGTGATTTATATTGGCAGAAAATTAACTGCCCATTCATAAATTTCTCAGCTTTTAAGTAAATCATCGATACAGAATGAAGTCTATCACAAACGAATTTGTAATAAATCTGAATCTACTAAACTACTTGTTGAATAAGATCTATAAAAAATTTGAAGAAGATCGGCTGTTTTAGAATAATTATATTGTGGCCGTCCTGTTGTAATGATAATGAAAAGGCTACATGCCCTAACTTCTACAAATTAAGATCGATCACAAACAAATTTGTAATAAATATGAATGTTATAACCTAGTTTTGGATATGAGAAAGTAGTTGTAAAGGACAAAATCTTACAGAAAAATGATATTGTAGTCATCCTGTAACAATTCGGGATGAGGTAAATATGTCAGAATTTACCACCTCGATCATGAAAACTTTTTAAGGGCATGTAAAATTTTCTGAAGAATATGTGAGGTCTATCTTTTAAACTTAAAATTTTGCACTTCTCTTCTACGCCTGTGTGGAATACTATATATAAATCCAAACAGACGATTGGAAGTTACAGCCTTAATTTCACTCCTCACTGAAATAAGTAAAAAATATCTGATTTTTTACTAAAAAGAAGTTTAATTATTTTACTCAAAATTGAATTTATAAAAAATATAATCTTCACATATTTCAAGTTAAAGGCTTAAAAAATGGTTAAGATTGGATTTTGATTTGGCTGAGAGTTGCATACAGCATTGGTCGAATATGGTAAAATTTTTAATGAAATTTCAAGTTCATCGGGCCAGAAAAAAAGTAACACTGGATATTTTAAATCTGAAGAATAGCTTTAATAACCACTTATATGTAAAATGGTGACAGGAGAGCATATTTTATGATAATGGTAAAATTTATAAAATCATATATTTTAAGTACACAAAAATCATGTTAAAATTAATGTATTTAAATTTATTTTTAATCCAATATATTAGCAAGATATCAGTCCTTTCGTATTTCGAAAATAATTTTGATTGCTTTAGCTGGTAATATTTTATAAATGTTGAGGTCTATACAATTTTTTTTTTTTTAATTTATAGATAACAAAATGTATATATTTTTTCATAACTTTTTTGCTTATGCACCTAGTTGGCTCATTCTCGATATCAAACAAACCTTATATAAGAAAAATATTTGAGCCAAATTTCGTCCCCTATGATGTCCGCCTCGAACCCTATCCTGCTTTCAACACACACGGGCGGACATCCTTAGATCGTTTCAGATTTTCACAAGGATACAGAATATATACACTTTATGAAGTCCTGCATAATTATTTCGGCACAAACCCAATATATCCCCCATAATTTTTTGATGGTGCTTATGAAAATATGAACATAATGTAAAAATATTTCACTGATTTGGGAAAAATATTTTAAAAAATTGTTGGTACACTATTTTTCGAGATATTGGTTATTATATATTAAATATTGATTTATTTATTATAACAGAAGCTCATATTTTACGCCCACTTTAAAAAAGGCTTGGATAGTTCGAGAGGGAAAAGTAGCTCCCATATAAAGTATATGTTATTTATGGGATCAGAAGGGATAGCGAAGCGGAAATAGCTAGTATGTATAATAAAGTTGAACGAATTTATAACAAATCCAATGCTTGCGAAATAACAACGGACATAGAAAGTTTCGTATAGCATTTTTATAAAAAAACTTAAGTGCATTTAAATTTAAATTTAAGCAACCAGCCAGAGGGGCGCACTCTCAGTGCTTTGTTCACATATAACGTTGGGACAAAAATATTAGGAGGTATCGTAGAAAATTAAAACTTTGTACGCATATTGCTTTAGACTTAATTAAAATTAATATATCCGAAGTTTTGAAAACAATCATTTGCAAGGACATGCCCACCTCCCATATGTCCGAAAATTAAAAAAAAAAAACTAAATTTCTTTTAAAATACTGGTCATAATTTCACTAAAACTGCAGTTAAATATTGATTATTTATATATAAGGTCGCCAATTTTTGATTTAATTGGAACATATATCCTGTTATTAAAAAATTTTTTCAGCTAAAATATTGGTCTAAATTTACTTTGAATCAAAGTGGTACAAAGTGGATATATACAAAGTTTTGGAAAAATTGTTGCAAGAATTCGCTTATATATATATCCTAAAATAAGAAAAACGCATTTTCTTCTAAAACAATTGAAAATAGTTTCTTTCTTGAGGTCAAACAATATTTGATTTAATAGAATATACACCTAACCCAAACCACGTCATCAACTAATATTATTTTATCTTTTGCATCTACGTTTTCTCTTCAGTAACTTCACTGTGCCTCAGGATCGTTCTTCGTCGGATAAAACTCTGTAACATTTGAATCGATAGAGATATTTTAGATTTTTTTGTGAAGATCAATTTTTTTGATTTTTTCTCCAGTTTTAATTTCATTAAAATTGGTTCAGCAGTTATTGAGATAGTCAAGGCTAAACTTGAACTTTTAATTTTGTATAGCATTTAGTATGAAAATGGGGATTTTTTTTTGAATCAGCTTTATTATAAAAGTAAGCAGATAAAAAAATATATTTTAATAATACCCATGATAATTTTGTGTACAGGTTCCCAGTTTATCAGTTCTAGAACAGGTTCCACTAGAACCGGTTTTACTAAAGTCGGTTGTTTTTGGAAAAAATACGATTTTTTAATGTTTATTTTATTTTTTATTTAAATAACAATAAAAGAAAATTATAATTATTATTCATTGGTTTGGCAAATAGCCTATATTTAGTTATGTATTTTTTCTGTCCTCTAGCAGCTCTTTCGCTTTTTTATCTAAGTCCCGATGATGTACTTTCCATTGACTTCGAATGCTAGAGATGAGCGGATCTGACGTTGCCAGTAATATGTTAAATTTCGTGATATTTTTCTGGTATTGTGCTCCCTATAAAATCCGCAATTCTTATTTTTTTCTGGGCATCCTCTGATAGACCTCCAGGTGGTACTAAATGATGACTAATGACATCTTCTCCATGATGAAGGATTTTGCAGACATTTTTCTCCATGGATATTTGATTGTATATAATCGTGCGGTTGCCTTCGCATAATCACCAAATTTTCTTGAAATAAGATTTATATCAACACGTGTTATATCAGATGCTCTTTCGGGATTTGAAAATAAACTTCTTGCTGTGTTCTCATCATTTGTGTTGTCTGATCCTTATTTTGGTTGATCTATAATCAACACATATTTGCGAAATTCGTCCTGAACAAGTTTCGTTTTTAAACTCTTTAGCCCCTTAATAGTGTCATTTTTCTTATTGATCCTGTTGGTTAAAAATCCAATTCATAAAAGTTTTCTACAGTAGATGGCTCCAGACAGGTACAAAAGTATATGTAGAGTTAAAGAGGACAATTTCGCCTTTCTTTTGGTTGGCAAAATTTGTTTAACTTCTTTTGATTCTCAAAATTTGTATTCCTCTAAAATTCAAATTTGACTAACATATAGTATCCGAGAAAACATTTAATAATACAGCACAGTGACACAAGGTACCTTTAAGGTTATTATCCCGCCACCATAACAACGAAAAATGCAGCAAATTTTCGATAATAACTTGCGAGTAATAATAATTTACTTCTGCTCAAATTTAAAAAATAACATTTTTATAAAATAACATAAAATATTTATTTTTAACAGCATGTCACGCCCACTATTACCAATAATTTGATCTAATTTTTTGGTCAACTTGGTTTCAATATGTTTGCTATTGAATGGCGTTTAGATTTGGAAATCAGTGTTAAAAAAAGTGGATTTTTGGCCAATGAAATTAATTTCTGAAAATCTTATACTCCTTTAATATTCAAAACCATATAAATCGAATTGTGTCGGTTAAGTTGTCAATACAAAAAAAAAAGAAGTATCAAAAAGGAAGTTTTATTTCTTAAACATTAGAATTAAAAACAAATAGCAATGAAGACTACACATATGTTAGTGATAATGGAGTCGAATAAAAATCTTATCGCACTACACCATTTTAAAATAAAATTGAGAAAATTCCAAATGAAATTGAGATTTTCAATTTGATATTGGGAAAATTCCAACTTAAATTTAGAATTTCTAGTTAATATTGAAAAAAGAAAATTCAAATGAAATTTAGAATTTCAAGTCAATATTGAGAAAATTTCAAATGAAAATGAGATACTTGATTTGATATTGAGAAAATTCCAAATAAAATTAAGAATTTCGATATGATATTGAGAAATATGCAAATAATATTTAGAAAATCCCAAATAATCTTTAGAAAATTCAAAATTAAAATAAGAAATCTCCAAATGAAATTGGTATTTTTAATTTAAGCTTTATTGAGTATTTATATTTATTTGTCGTTAAAAAAGTTTACCAATTTCATTTAAAAATTTCTCAGTTTTATTTGAATTTTTCCCGCTTTCATGTGGGATTTTCTTAATATCAAATTGAATATTTAATTTTCTCAATATTAATTGAAAATTATTAATTTCGTTTGGAATTATCTCAATAATAACTTGAAACATGCAATTTAAATTGAAATTATCACAATATAAAACTGAAAATCTCAAATATATGTAGGGAAGTTACAAAATACTACTGAAGATGTTAGTAGCAATTAAAATATATTTTCAAATCCCCATCTCAAATTATATAAACCTACCTCCAGTGCTCCGTTCAATAGAAAAAAATCGAAATCGAGAAAGATAAAAATATATCTCATACAATTAAAGAAAAAGTTAAGAAGTAATTAGTTTTGTGGCTACGAGAGGGCGCTAAAGCTGAAGAGTTTAAAGAAAATATTAATAAACCAAAAACAAGGTTTTAAACTGGTTCAGAAATTTAGTATTAAATATAATTTAATTTGAACTTAAATAATCGTTTACAAATAGCAGGCGTGGCATTTTTCTTAACCTTGTATCCTATATTATGTGTATATATATATAGGATACAATGTTAAGAAAAATGCCACGCCCGCTATTTGTAAACTATTATTTTTTTCAAAGTTCAAATTAAATTTTGCGCATATATCAAGCGCTCTGTGGAGAAAACTTTGAACTATAATATAAGTTCAATTCCACACTCAGTTTTAGTTTTTAGCCCACTTTCAGTAAAAATAAATCTTAGAACTATATTTATTAACTAAGACAGTTATACAATTTAATCTAAAGGGTGTCGCGCTTCCTAAACGCCCACTTTTAGTATACTATTATACTTTCTTACCATTCTTATCAAAATTTTAATGTATGTTGAAATTTGTTCAGTACTTCTTTTAAGGATATACACACACGCCCATGTTTCATTTTAATCGATTTATTGGGTTAGACATAATATCAAATTAAGTAAATTAAAAAATATTATGACAAAAATGGACATAAAAAGGGTGTGGCATCCAGCAAAAACCTGAAATAATAATGCTAGTACTCTATAAAATAACAAGATAACATAATTACATATATTTAAAATAATTTAGATGTTCTTTATTTACAATTATGAAAAAAGTATCCAAAACTTCCGAAATTCATAAAACCGAATTTTGAACTAACATTGAAAACCACTTTTTAGACTACTCTTACACTTTTATTATGCGTTGGAATTATTGAGGCAATTTTTTCTTGTTGCACTTTATTATTCTAAAAAATTTTGGAAATATAGGAAATATAAAATATTTTTCCATTATAATGAATCCTTGGAAAGATCTTATTATTCTTATATGAAAACTCCTAGTATTTGTAAGGACTTAAATATGTAATTGAAATAAAATTTGACAGTTCAAACAGTGCAAAAATGCGCTCCTTATAAATAGTTAATAAATAATTATCCAATATATCTATCATTCTGACAACTATATGTAGCTCTTATTTAGACAAAACAAACTAGCAAATACTTCAAACTTATATGTAATATTTGCCAGTTGCAAACGTTTAAAATATTATTTCTAAACATTTATTTACTTTTGGTTTCAACCAATAAATTTACCTATCAATCAGCTTGAGTCTATAACTAAAACATTTACTTTTATCTAGATACAAAAAAAGAAAAAAGAAAAATTTCTGGCTGGTCATTATTTTGAAATATGTTATAAAACATAAAAGACAACTACTAGACTTAAAAACCTACATTTAAAACCTTTTAGCAACATATTTTTCCCAACACTTGAACTCTTTAAATAACAATCATACGTTTAGTGGACCAAAAAAAGTTTAGACAAAAAACAAAAACACTTTAGTGAAATATGTTTAAAAACAAAATCATCAAATGGCAAAAAGAAAAAAAAAAAAAAAGTGGGGGCCAAAACTACATTTAGACAAATTTAAAATAATAAATCACATCATCTATAAAATGATCCCAGCAAAAACGAATAATTGTTTCCAAAAAAAAAAAATGTAGAACTCAGTGCATGGTTTGCACTTTTCTGGAAGTTAATAAAAATTACTTCCAAAAAAGTGAATATAAATGTATTTTTAGCAAGAAAGATTCGAATAATTTCTAAGAAAATAAGAATTTTGGAAATTGATTTTTATTTTCCATTAACAAAGCTAAGACCATATTTTGACTAAAAAAAAATATTAACATGGTTTTAAGAAAAGTACCTCAGAAGCAAAGAACAAGAAGCGTAAAAGAAGAATATCCTACCAATGACAACCATGGGTTAAAAGTAGAACTTATGCAGCTCCTTTTCAGCACCAAGTACCAATGTTAAAATCACGAATTTTTCTGCTCTTTTTCAGTAATTTTTTTGCTGGGATACAAAACAACTAGAAGAAATAGCGAATCCAAAAAAAAAAAAAAAAAATGGAAAAACAATTTATAACATATAAATATAAAATAAATAAAAACCAAAGATTTAAATAACCACACAAATGCAACAAAGAATACAAATAAAATTTAAAGATATAAAAAATAAGACAAATGTGAAATAGTAAATAAAATTTAAAGGCAAAAAAAAGGCAAAAAAAAGGTAAAATAAAGTGCCAAAATAGAATAAAATAGAAAGTATGAATAGAATAAACCAAAGAAATGTGGGGAAAATATTAAACCAAAGCAAAAATCAAATAAAAATTATATGAAGCACACAAATAATTCATGTAAAAATAAGAAAATAACTAGAAACCAAGTTAAGAGAATATAAGCATAACTTTTTGCAACTCATTGGCAGTGAATGGCAAATCTGCTATAAATCCAACATATTATAACTGAAATCATCTGCAATAGTTTTAAATAAGTACCAACTTGATAAGAACTTCA
Organism: Protocalliphora azurea; assembly: GCA_932274085.1. NCBI lineage: Eukaryota > Metazoa > Arthropoda > Insecta > Diptera > Calliphoridae > Protocalliphora > Protocalliphora azurea. Next base: position 125,945,159 of record OW026520.1, read on the forward strand.
AGCACATTTTAACTAAATTATGTAAATAAAGGAAACAGATTCTTTATGGCAACCGAATCAATCAAATTCGGTCGGTTGTGAATACTATCTCGGTAGTTTGGTTGTGATAATGGTATTTTGTGATTGTCACAATGGTTTTAAAAAATAATTTAGTTGGAATATTTCTAAAATATCTTAGTTCCCGTACTTTAAATTTGGAGCACACGAGATCCCAGTACTACCGTACTCGAAAATTGGGCAAGTGAGAGCCATTTTGGTAGAATAATGTTCTTCTTCTTCTTGCAAGAAACAATCCTGAACATTTCTTCGAGTAGATGATGTAAATTGTCAAATAATTTAAAAATAAAATTATACAATAAAATATTTGAATGAAAATGAATACAAAAATATTTGTTTTTGTTACTAATAGGAAAGTTCCATAAGTTAGGGTTTAAAAAAAAAAAAAAAAAAACTGAAAAATATTTCGAATTATACATTTAATTACCATTTCAGTGTAAATATAATTAAATATGTTTTTATTACGAAATTAATGCTTCTATCAATACTTGTCACCTCAGCTCAATGTTTGGTAATAGAATTCTTCTAGCAACGAAACATTCCATGACAATTGACTTGCACATATGATTTTGCACCTACAGTAGTCATCGTTTTATTCGAACATTGAAGTAACTTTTATTCGCAAATGAATTTGGATCGATGAACTACACTTGTTCATAATGTATTTTTTCTCGCGTATCGTCGTTCGAATATACAGATAGAAAATTATGCTTTGGGAGAACATGAACTTCCTTTACTTGCAGTCGTCTACGTGCGGTTTATAGTATGACTTATATAAAATTGTCAATTGTAATATTTCTTAGCATTGTTGTTGAAAAGTCTATCTTTAAGATGGTAGTATATGTATTCTAATCCATCAAAGTATATTTTTTTTAAGACCTAGAACCAATCACATAATAATAATTTTACTACGTTATCTTCGAATTTCAAACAGACTGGTAAATGATATCAGTTAGTGCTTCTGTATCAATAAGTGGATGTGAGACCATCAAATCATTGTAGTAAAATATATAAAACTCACCAAATTAATAATTTAAGAAGGTGTTTTACAATATGTCTTACACAAATACTGATTTTGTTTGCCTGTCGAATAATAAGCAGTGTTGCCAGGTGATGAGAAAAAAGGATTACATTGAACTTTAAAAAAAGTCAAAAAAGCTTAAATTCTCCCAAAAATAACATCAGAAAAAAGTCTTTTTTTTCAATTAAGAAACTCGTTTTTCTTGTTCTAAATAGTTTTTGAAATTTTTCTAAAGAAATTGCAATAAATTTATAAATAAAACCCAGCAAAATGACTCCATAACAAATCTGCCAAAAAAATTCCCATACAAATTAGGGTTATATATTTCATATGAAAAGTGACCCAATATTTTGGAGTGCTTTTCGTAATTTTTGAACTATAATTGCATTTTTTTAAGCATTTTAAAATTTTTCGGTGATTTTTCTTATTAACAAAATCTTTTTTATACTATTTCCGTAAATAGTTTCTACTGTTAATGATGTATATTAAAAAATAATTCTAATTATGGATTTAGTAACTCTATAAAATTAGTTAATTATTTAGAATGAAATGACGCAGGCGAAATTTTTTATTAACTATAAATGATATATGTGCGAATATATACACAAAAAAAGCTTAAATTGATGATTCTGTAAAAACAAATTAGTAATAATAAATGAGAAATTATTTTCTTCGTTACTGAAATACTAATATTTTAGCATTTTTAAGGCAATTTTAAAAATAAAAAAAAGCTAGAAAACAGCTAAAACGAAAATTTTGAGGCTATCAGGAAAATAAATAGACTAGATTTAGCCTTAAGATGGCTAAACTGGCAACACTGTTAATAAGTAGCGGGATTCAGTCATAAAACTATTAATAAGTTGGCAAGAGTAGGAATTGGAGCAAAATATTGGGAGAAGGCAAAACTTGTAAAGTCTTGAAGTTTCACAAAGCATCTTTTGAAATAGTATATGCACAATAAATCGATATATATGTAGATGCTCGTACCCTGCCAACATTTAGTGATGGAAGAAGTGTGCAGCAGTTCTTATACTTTTTTTAATGACTCTATTAAGTGCTTTTTAATGTGTCAAGTTGGAGTCATTTTGACGAACAGAAAAAGTCACTATTTTTGTCGAAATTCTAACATTACTATCCCAACTTTGACTAAATAGTATCCATATTTATTTTAAAATAGTAAAAGAAAAAGAAGTTATTTTCCTATCGAAGAAGGGTCATCGTTCGGGAAAAAATGTGTCGCTGTTTTGATACTTTTTTAATGACACTATTAAGCGCTTTTTTGTGTGACTAATTAGAGTCATTTATGATTATTCAAAATCGGTTTTAGTTGTGCTTAGGAAAATCTGACTTTAAATATTCAATTTAAGAGAAGAATTTTTACACATAAAATTACACCGAATTTCTGATAAAAAAGAAATGACATAGCATACGTTATAGGCCTTCTTGCAATATAGAAATCCATAATATATTTTTAAGGGTTTTGAATCATAATCTCCAGAAAAATGTGAATTTATAGGCGAAAATGAGAAAAATCGCATTTTTGGGATTTTCAGTTTTTTGAAATGTGGGATTCCTTCTACAAAAATCTTAAAGTTGTGGGATTCCTTCTACAAAAACCTTAAAGTTGTTTACAATTTCTCATTTTAGATAATCTACGAAAATTTCGTTAAGATATCCTAACTAACAAAGATTTTATTACAGATATAATATTTATAGTTTCTCCAAAAACCATGTTTTTTCTCAAATAAATTACATTAATCTTCATTATGTAGATAAAAATTTAAGTCAATATCTTTTACGGAACAGAAATTACGCTACTTTAAATTTTAATAAGATGTAAAATTTTTGAAATCGGATGGCAAGCGATGAAATATTTCCTATGTCAGAGGTAATATATTTTGAGCCCTATATCTCTCATATTCTCCTGAAGGTCATATGGATTATACGCTCCTCTGCTACTTCCAGCCAGGCGATTAAAAGTTAAAAATTTTAATCAAAAAAAAAAAAAAAAAAACCAACACCAAATTTAGTTGAAAGGATTGATGAACATATATATATATATATATATATATATATATATATATATATGTATTTCTTTTTTACTTTTACCGCACTTTATCACTCTTTTTCTTTTTTTTTTTTTTTTTTTTTTTTTTGTTTATTTTAATTTTACGTAGCTTTCTTAAAATTCGAAATTAATGTTATCGAAATTAATGTTATTTGTTTTTGTAAAATTGTTTACTAACAGGAAAATAACATCTTGAGAATACTAGAAAGAGTCATTTTTCTGATAGAGTGTAAAAGTATCACATAATTGCTGGCAGGGTAAATACACAATTCATTTGATTCATTGTATTATGAAATATGACCGAATTTTTTTTTAAGCCACTAGCTACTGTAACTGAAAATATAGTTCAAATTCAAACTATTTTATTATAAATTAGTTTCTAGTAGCAACTACAAATAATTTGTTTTAAAAAATGGTTATTTCAACTAATTGATTTCAAATTATTTTATAAAGTATTAAATTTATTAGATAACTAACTTTGTAATTACAGGAATCTGAATACTTTCATATTATGACTTTAAACCCATAGTTAAAGGGAATCTGTTGAAATAATAATAATATTCTGAGCTTATTGAAATAAATGTTAATAATATAATCATTTTCCAACCAATCTTTTTTCTGTGTGAAAATATTTTCACATAATAAACCACCATAGGAAGATCTGTGTATATATAATTTATTTCCGTTCAGAAAATATCAAAATTCTTCTCATAAACTAGGATAAATGTACAACAACTCGCTTTAAATATTTTTTATCTATAAGATATTTTCCAGTGGACTGACAAAACTAAGAACTCTCTGTAGTACTTACTACCTGTCCTTTTATTTCGCTCTTTACTGTTCTCGTTTACAATTTTATAAAAGACTTAAATAATAAAATTTTTAACAAAAATATCAAAAGAAAATATATCTCTCTTTTGAAGCAGTATACATAAAATGATAAATAAAACCACATTAAAGCAAAACGATAAGAAAATGCAAAATATTTTGTAAAAAATGTTGGAAAAAAATTAAAAATAAATTACTAAGTTAAAAGAAAAAGAAAAAATTTAAATATAAATAAATTGTGCTATTAAATAAGTTAGATTGCAGAGTATTAAAATAATAAATATAAACCATCCAAAATAAAACATAGTGATTCGTTTGCATGAAGAATTTATATACTTGTCATATCTTTTGACACTAAAAAGTTATTATTGTAGCATCATGTTATTTTAATCGGGGTATTCAACTAGATGATCAATTCTACTGAATGAGTCCTCAAATCTGTGAAACAAAGTGAAATAAGTCGTGGGAACGCTGACCATACGCTGGGCATAAATTGGGGATGGAACGGTCTATGCTAGTCTAATGAGAAATAAACCAGTTGCTCCAGAGACATTGTGTGGCCTTCAAGTATGACATTAATGAAGCAACTTGCAACAATATGCAGGCTACGATGAAATGGATCCTGCATATAATTCTGTATGTTCTCCTAATGTATGCGAAGGTTTTTTGTAATATTCCTCGGCGGAATCTTCAACAGTGTGATGTTGAAGTTTGGATAAACCCTACGGTGATAATCCAGAAGGAACTACTGACCTAGCATTGTATTATGTTCTTTAACCAGATGAACCTTCACTTCCTGCATTTTGCCTGCTTTGAATACCTCTGAGTATCACTCAACAATGGAGTCTATACTGGAACAGTGTAATTACCTAGGTTTCTTTTTCTTTGTATATAACCCAAGTGTTGCCGGCTATTGTTTAGAGAAACTTGTCTCCATTTCCCATTTTGTGCGTGAGGAGGAGTAGGAGGTAAAAATAATTTCAAATTTGACTTTCAAGATCATCGGATGGCTCTTGTTAGGAACTTGGGTTCCATCGACTACGATACCTAAGTTATTTTCAACCTACTTTAAATGTAGTACCATCAATTAGAATCGAAACAAATTTTTCCCTTTTTTTATAATTTTGTATGTTCTTTTAAAATTGACGAATAAGCTAAGCCCTAATTTTTTTTTAATATCCAGTAGATTCCTTATAAAATTCTAAATAATAGTGCTCCAAGGACTATATAAATATATGGGTCCGATAAAAGGGTATATTATTCTGAAAGTGAAATTAAAAAAAATATATATATATTTTTTCCAAATCTAATATTTTTTTTTATTTCTTCAGCAGAAATCATAACAAAAATGAGTGTGAAATAAATCCGATGGACCTCTGGGTAATGCTCCCCCCACAAGCCCTATCCAAACTTTTTCAATTTTCAAAAAGGTTTTTAAATTTATTTGTAAAATTATAAAAACGTAAAGATCAACAAAAATATATATTGGTTATATACCTCTACATAAGGTTAAAAAAAAACATTTTCTGACGGACGACCATTATAGCGGCAGTTGACGGTTTTAATTAATAAAATAAATTTTTGAAAAAAGTTTTCTCCGCATTGAGATTTTGGAAATTTTTGTACAAAGAAGTGATAGATCCTTTAATTCTTTAATTTAATTACAAGTTTGTCTATACAATGTCAAATTTTCATAAGGATATTTTCATTCTCTTATATTTCATTTTAACTCAAATATTAACTTTATTTATAAAAAAAAAATTGCTTCAAATCTTAATCACAAGTTTTTCGGGTCTCAGAAATTGATCGAATTTAATATCTTTTTATTTACAATAATTTTCCACGTTCGTTCGAGCTTAGGGATACCAAATACTTATATAAAAAGCTTACATTTAAAGACAAAAATAACAATAAACCTTCTGTCCCTTGGTAATTTTTCATATCTTTTATGAAAGATGTAGACTGTTACAAATAGAAGTGTTTTGTAAAGATAACATAAGAAGTTAGCATGCATAGTGCAGCAGAATCGAAATTTTTTGAAATAGATCTGTAGCATCTGATCAGCTGCTGTGAATTTTCATAAAATTTCACATAGGTCTAGAGGGGGGAGGTTAAACTTTCAGTTTAGAAGGGCGGCTTTGCATAGGAGCAGAGATATTGAGGCTCAAAATAGGGAACCTCTGACATAGACAATTTTTAATCGCTTGTCAATTTTTTTCTTGTACAATTCAAATATCTTTACGTCTTTTGATAAGACTTTTGAGAAACATGAATGCATGTGCAATTTTTGACTTGATTATTTGAAATGGCAAAGTGTAAAAGAAATTAGGTTCTTTTAAAAGAAATACCATAATTCCCAGAAAAGCGGCAAAAATCATAAAATCAATTTTTTTTGAATTTTGTCCATAAAGTCCGCATTTGTTACAGGTCTGAAAAAAGTCATTGGCGAACACTGTGGAACACATTAGAATTTTTGAAACTGCTTTCAGTTTGTATATTCTTGCTTTAGAAAACACCAAAATTTTGATATGAAGTTGGTCAAACTTGTACAGTGTACACATAAGCGTATTTTATGTTGAGATTTACAAGCACTATCTCTACTAAAAAGCATAAATGAATATTTAACGATTAAAAGATGTAGGTGACTAACTTTGAAGATCCACCCTCTATACCCCTGATTTGCTGGCGATCTGTGCTCCTTCAAATCAACTCAAAACACCTCAGCTCTGGCCACGTCAGATATATTTAACGAATCACATGTTACAGAATTATTAAAAAAAAAAAAACATTTTGGAATCACATCGAAAGCTTTTTTTAAGCTAAAACAATCAGTTAATTAGAGCTTTAAAGAAAAATACAAATTAAAGGGCGTTGGACCACACTACTCACCAGGTGAATGAGTTGTATTGAGTTTGTAATGAGATAGAAGTGTAGGGAAGAACAATGAGAACATAAATTAATTAAATCCAGCCTGTAGCATTGAGATATTTAATAATGTTACTGAGTCTAGTGTCAGAGGTTGTCTAATTGGTACCTTTTCACAAATTTATGTCTGATTGCGTTCAAGGCAGGGCATTCACATAGAAGATGATATACTCTCTCATTGTAAGGGAGACCAAGTCTGCTTGTATTTTTCCCGATCGTCCAGTGACCTGTAAACAATGCTATTAGTCTCGAGATGTCTTTACGTTTGTAGCAAATGAGTTGCATTGAGCGCTTTTCGTTATAGGTAGGACACGTTTCTTTCGCGACTCTACATTTGTCCAGATTTCGCCATATATTTTTTGCCTTTTTGGATTCTGCTTTTGACTGTTCCTAACGGGATTGCGACAGAAACCGATAAAGGGGCATTCATAGCACACACTGCCCGGGGTAATTCGTCTGCCTGTTCATTCCTATGCGCAGAAATCCAGACAGTCGACTTAATCCTAGTAGTTCCTCTTCACACTGTCAGACTAGAATAGAGGTAGTTTTGGATGATTTGAGCGATAGTTCATATTGTTCAAGAAAATTTCCCCTTCTCCGTTCGCTCCTGGTGGGGAATAGGACTTTAATATTATTTACGAAGTCCATCTGGGGAATCATATAGTCGGTAGATTGATCGAATTGTGGGGGTATTAAACTTAATATCCTCGCGTGCCCATACGTTCTTGATCTTCAGCTTTCCGACGCATATAATCTTATCGCACTATTGACTGATGATTCAATAATGTGTAGGTCTATAGGTGTTAGGTGCAATATAGTGTTCAGAGCTTCTGATGGACTAGTACGTAATGCACCTGCAATGCCTATGGAAGCGGATCTTTGTATCCTGTATAGTTGATCCAACACGTATCTGTTACTAGTAGCGGTCCACCACACAAGAGATCCATATACAAGAATGGGTCGTACTATTGCACGGTATAGCTATTTTGTCAATTTTGGACTCAAACCCAATTTCACACTAAACATCTCTCTACAAGTATAGTATGCTATGAAATCCTATATTGAATATTTAGCTTCCATGAAAGCTTAGAGTCCAAAATAATGCCCAAGTACTTTGCATTGCCCGACAAGGTGAGTTCGCAGTTTTCTAACCGTCGTAGTCTGAAGCTCGGAATCTTGGACTTTGTGGTGAAAAATACCACCTTTGTCCTGCCCGGATTCACTCCTAGTTCACATTCTTTGACCCAGTCGCTGAGTGTAGTCGGAGCAGTTGACATGATATCGCTTATCACGTTCAGAAACAGTATCACCACATCGTCCGTATAGGCCACGACTTTCATTCCCTTGTCTTCCAATTCGCACAGGATGGTATTACTGACAATAAGCCACAACAGCGGAGAAAGAAATACCTCCATGTTGACTTCCACGAATAACTTGTTTGATCTTAACACTGTTGCCTAAATTCGCAATGACGATTCTTGTCTCTAGCATTGAGACCAACCAGTTGGTGATATAATCCTCAACTCCTAGTTCGTGCAGAGCTCTCTGTATCGCCATAGTCGTGACATTTTTAAAGGCACCTTCTATGTCCAAAAAGGCCATTGCGTATTGTTTAAATTCAATGGATCGCTCGATGACCCTTATGACCTCATGAAGAGCCGTCTCCGTGGAGCGACCTTTAATGTAGGCATGTTGACTTCCTGAGGGTCGAGTGTTACCCTCTAGATGCTGCTTTATATGTAAATCAATGAGTCTCTCCAAGTTTTCAGCTGAAAAGATGAGATACTAATCGGACAGAAGTCCTTTGCATTTTCATGACTTCTTTTTTCGGTTTTTGAAATGAACCTTCACTCTCCTCCAATTCCGGGGAACATAGTTGAGGGTTAGGTAGAGTTTAAAGATTCTATGTAACCAGGGTATGATATTTACCTTTGCACTTTGTAACATCCTTGGTATAATACCATCAGGCCCTGCAAATTTGTACGGAGAGAAGCTATCCATTGCCCATGAAATTTTCTCGACGGATATCATAACGGGCATTACAAACTATAAACTTTTAAAACACTAAAATTGAAATAATAAATAAGAAACTTCTAAAACTCTAAAATTTTAATAACAATAAACATTACAAACAAGAAAATTCCAAAACCTTTAATTTAAGATTATAAGACTGACTTGCCATTATTCCATACCATTCAGAATATTACGAATTTTATATAAAAACGTTAGTGTTATTCGGCTTATTCTTGAAAGTGTGATTAAGAAATTGAAGAGAATTTCACAATAACTAATATTTACTTAAATTAACACAAAAGTTTTCACCAAATTTAGATGTATTCGTCATAAAAGCAATTTTTGGTCTTCGTTTTGTTTTATTTTTCTTTTTTTTTCTTTTCCTAGAATTTGCGAAGTTCCCTCTGTTCAAATATGATTTACTTTGTTTCGTTTAAATTTGTTACATTCATTTGATTGTCTTGATTTTTTTCTATCAAATATTTAAAAAATGCCTTTCAACAATTCAATTTCGTTTATTGTTAAATTTAGTTTAATCAAAAAAAAATATTTCATAAAACTAAAAAAGTTTTTAGTTTTCATCCTCTTTTATAACTTTTTTTTCAATTTTCTTCTTGTTGCATATATTTAGTTTGGCTTTCACCTCTAATATCCCAGTTTGTTGCCAGCCAAACAAGATTGATGACATTTTATATTAAGATTTACAATAAACAAGTATGAGTATTATATGTATCTATGGACATGGACTTTTAAAGTCTTGTGTGTATCTATAGACATAAATAAAGCTAAAATTAGTAGATAGTAGACGAATGAGGAATATCTGGTATAGAATAATAAATAAATCATAAAGCCTATGAAGCCATACCAACCGTAAGTAGAGCTAAAGTACTATTTTTTTAGATTTGTGTTATTTTAGTTATAATTTATACAAAATTTAGTAGAATAAGAAAGTGAGCGACAGCTGTAGCGACGAACATTTGTTATCGTGTTGAACTAAATAACTAAATGATGTTAAAAATAAAATTGAACTTTATCAAACCTTAGTTAAATAAATTGAGTGAATGATAGCAAAGAAAAACCCAAATAATCGTTTTTTGCATCTTTTGTGAGAAAAAACATAAAAACCGTAAAAATATTTGGAAAACTATAAAGCTGAGACGGATTGTGGGTATTACTTACTAGCCTTATTAATAAATATTGTACATTATCTATATATGAATCAATTGATCGACTAGATCATAAAACGTGTACATTTGAATATATTTCCTTAGTTAAAGCCCTTTAAAATTCTAGAACTTTTATATGCAAATTCATCTAAAAACTTAATATACTTCCCTATTCTACTTTGGCAGCCCTTATACAAAAAACGATATAATGTTTAATAAATAGACTAAACTTTTGAGCTGCTGCATATTTTAATCTATTTGTACGTCTGCTTGCGGATATCTGTATATATCAAAACTAAACTAACTACACGCAGAGAAAAAATATAGTTTTAGTGACCATAATCTAAGAGAAACATATTATGAATGGAACATATGATTACAGCGAAAAATAGAAATGATTATAAGTAATAGTTATTATGATTCAATTTTGTCATATTTTGTCCGATTTTATGATTTGTTTTTCATGTTATGATTCTAGTTTTACATATAATTAAACAATCTTACAACATCATTATCCCATTCTATCAGATTATGAATTATTATTATTATATTATTATTGTAACTTGTTATATGATTATACCACATTGTCATATTATGATTCCATTTTATAATATTATTATGCCATTGTTCATATTATTATTCCATGTATTCATTTTATTATCATATGTTATCATATAGTTATCCAATCTTATCATATTTCATTTTATTACATTATTCCATCATCATATATTAAAATAAAACGTATTAATAAAAAAATATTATTTCTATAAATTTTTTATTGAAAATAATAATAACATTTAAATATTGTGTTCATTAATCATATTCATTTGTATCGCCATATGTGGTTTAAATGCAACATATGTTTTCTTAACTAAACACTTTAATGATAGTTAATCAATATATTACATTGCTTCAATCATACCGAGTATAACCAAAACTTATCTATTTATATTTATTCATATATAAACTAAATACGAATTACAATGAAGTCGGAAAACAAACATTAAAAACAAAATTTATTAAAAACAAACAAGTTATGAATTTGTCCACTAAAATTGTGAAAAGAATGAGTATTATTATAGAATTATATTTATATGAAACATTTTATTATTGTGGGAATAATAATATTAATATGGTTTAAGAAGTTAATATGGTTTAAGAATAAGGAAAAAGACTGTATATATTTAATGGTTGTAGAAGTAATGATATTTTTCATATTAATAAAATTTTGTTTCTGGTTAAAATATTTAAAAACATATAATTTTTGCATATCATGCATTTCAAACACATATGGCCATATTGAGTATAAACTTTAAAATTTAAACAAAATCATTGGTACCATGAACACAGAATTATTAAAATTCAAGAAAATTAACAATGAGAATAAAACATTGTTGTAATAATAATGCTCTATGTTTTTTCTCTGCGTGTATATTTTTAGTATAAATCTTTCACCAATATCTATTTAAACCGTCAGACATTTTTATGGATTTTAGAGTTTGTTGTTGTTATTTTTTGCGAAAAGCAACATTTTTTTATATTTTTTTGTAAAACTGTTTCGTTTCCTTTTGTTATTTTATAGTATAACCAGCAGTACATGTGCAGTTGTAGTCTTGAATTTTTCTATTGCTTATATTAATTTTTTCAGCTGTTTTTTTTTCCAGCGAGTACTATTATTGTTGTGCGTCATTTTTAAATTTTTGTTTTTCCTCGCAGAAATTTATTTTTCGTTTAGGTTTTTCAACTTGAGATGACGTTTTGTATGTGTGTTACAAAGTATTTTTTTTTTTTTTTTTGTTTACATAAAACTACAAGAGTCATAACAGCAAACCAGCAATGTTTTAAAAAAAAGGCAGCATCACAAAAAATTGTCTTTTTCTTTTTGCAAAACCACAAAAATCTATTTCAACTAATTCTGCTATATTTTATACAACTAAACCGCTTTTGTAATCGAACGATATTCAAGAAAAAAATATTTAGCAGCAAAAAAAAACAGAAGAAGAGATTTTTTCTCAGAAACAATTTATTAGTACATTCCTACATTTGAAATGAACTATTAACTGAAGTAGAACTGAACTAGTACTAAAGTGAACTATAACTGAACTAGAACTAATGCAGAACTGAACTATAACTAAACTAGTAGAACTAAACGACAACCAAACCTAAAGCAGAATTGAACTAGGACTGAGATAGAGCGGAACTAGAACTGAAGTAGAAACAAGCTATAATTGTACTAGAAGTGAACAAGAACTAACTTAGAAATGAAATAGAACTGAACTGGAACTGCACTAGAGCTGAAATAGAACTGTATTGGAAATGAACTAGAACGGATTTTTCATATATATTTCATACTCTTAAGAGTATATAGCTAAACTTTTAGGCATTTATGTCCCTTTAGCAAAGATTAACATTGGTAATATTTATCTCACTGTAGCATATACAAACACATATGCATATGTATGCATTCATACATACTTTATTTTATATACCCAGTACCAATCAGAAATAAGTAGAGTCACTGAAATAATGGTAGGTTTACCCATAAAATTCAAATTTTTCGTTGAAAATTGTTATATATAATATCTTTCAAATTCAGTGTTATGTAGTTGAAAATTATAAAGTCTATTGTAAAGTTTCTTTGAGTTTTTTCTGGATTAAATGTAAATTTGTTCAGTTTTTTCTCATTTATGAAAGAGAAATAATCGTTGTAATTGTAATGTAGTTTTCAAACAAAATTGAAAAAGAAAAGTTAATAAAATTATCATTTGATTATTTAACAACATTAAATAATAAGTTTTGTTAATGATCTCCCTCCAAATATTCATCACTGCAAAATTCTGATGTATGCAGATAATCTGAAAATATTTCAAATAATTACACCCAGACAAAATACATCATTACAACATGATCACTATAACAATATTATGTACTCATTCTTAATTTTTTTGAATTTTAATGACTCTGTGTTCATGATAACAAAGGCTTTGATTCAATCTTGTCATTTAATGCTTACACTCAATAAGAATTTCAATATGATTGACTGCAAAATTTATATGATTTTAAATATTTTTACCAGAAACAAAATTTTATTAAGAAGAAACACATCATTAATTCTACAACCATTAAATATTTGCAGTATTTTTCCCTGTTCTCAAATCATATTCTGTTTTTAAAACATATTAATATTATTATTCCTATAACAATAAAATGTTATAAATAAAAGTAATACTTATCTTTTTCACAAACTTAGTGGAAAACTTCAATATTTGTTTGTTTTTAAATATGTATGTTTTTTTAAATATTTTTAAAGATGGAATAGTAATATGATAAAATGAAATAAGATTGTTCAATTATATGTAATATATGTGAAATAATCTAACATAAAAAACCAAACCATAAAATCGGATACAATATGACAAATTGGAATCATAATAATTATTACTTATAATCATTTCTATTTTTCGATGTGATCATATGTTCCAATCATAATATGTGGCTCTTAGATTATGGTCACTGCAACTACATTTTTTCTCTACGTGCACTAATCCTAATGATCAAATAATTTTCCCACCCGATTTAAATTGTTTTTTCTAGTGGTGTGATGAAAACTTGGAATTAAATCTCAAAAAATGCAAACATATGGTTTATTATAGACGTACTTCGAATAAATTTGCTTATAATCTTGTTGGTGTTGAGTTAAATATTGCAAATTGTTTCACAGATTTTTAAGTACTTTTCGACGTGAAACTAACTTTTAGCCCTCATATTTAAAAATGTAAATAAAGCAAGTGATGTACTTTAAAGATTCCTATGTAAGCAAACATTCCTATGTAAGCAAAGGCCTACAATATTTTTGTAAGTAAACTGAAATATATTCAAAAGCAATTTCTGTTGTTTTGTCTTCGCGGATTAAACTGTAATCCGAATATTTGCCTTACACCGTATCGCAGTCGACTTATTCTAATTAGGTTGCCAGCGCTGAGAGGTAGAAGAACGGTTTCTAATACATCATTTATAATTGAACTTCTTCAAGGAAAAATTGACTCCGAATTTATTCTGGGAAAAGTTTCCATTATTGTTCTTAATCAGATGTTGAGATCCTACCATCCGTTAGCTATTCCATTCCATAGATCCAATTATGCTAACCTTGAGCCGTTTTATAAAATCTATTCAGAAGTTAATTCGTTATACATTCTTGTTTACTTCTAACACTTAGTAATATAAAAACGAGGCTCCTTTGTTTACTAAACTCCAAAAATTTTTAGTATAAGTATAAGTATATATTTTATAACTATCTTTAGTTAAAATACTTATAAACTATTGTATTAATATCTTTATTAATAAAAATAAGATTTTGTAAAATTTTCTGAGCTATTTTGTAATATATATATATATATATATATATATATATATATATATATATATATATAGCTGAAGTAAATAAATAAATAAGTAAAAACATGTTACTATCGCTTATGGTATCAATTGATTTCTTAATGTTATTTTTTTTACGAAAACTGTGAGTAAATTTTAAAAATTATTTAAGAAAATCTCCTTTTTTAAAGAAAAACGAAGAAAAAGTAAACAAATTTGAGTTTAATTATTTTTAAATAGTGCCAGAATAAATATAAGGGGTTAATCAGAATGAATAATAAAAACAGTTTTTTAATAAGGTTTGGTTAATAATATTTGGTTGTAAATAAAATTTTATAAAACAATTATTAGAATTTATCATTATGTTTTATTGGTTGAAAATGATTTTAAAAACAATTCACAAAACAAAAATAATTTTATGTATTTTGACAATTTCAGTAAAATAAAAAAAAAAAATTATAAAAATGAGGAAATCAAAAAAAATTAAATTCAGCATTTAAAGATATTCGGAGGTAAGTTATACCTATTTCCTTATAGATCTTCTTAATAACAGTTAAAATGTATGTATCTTCCAGATGATTCGAGACCAAGTGATTACAAATGTATTTTACCTAATAAAATAATTATTTGTAAGTAATATTGTTTTATTTTATAATTTTATGTGAGTAAATTTAGAAATGTCCGTTCTTATAGATAGCTGTATGAACAGTTTTTATTTCTATGTTCTCTTCAAACAGATTGATTGTGTTCGATACAGATTTCCCTTGATAGTTTCATCAAAAACGATTTGGTTTTGTGGCGCATTTCAGAAATGCTAAGTCTCCTTACGACGTCTCTTTACTTCTGCTCCCGTTGCACCTAATTTCCTTGCTTTTAGATGAACCAAGTGCTTTCACATGCCTGGAAGCTGTTTATTTACACTAAATGCATTAATCGAGCACTTCTTGCAGACTTGGAGACTTTATACCAATCTCCAATTCTTCATTTTCAAACATTTTTGGCTGGACAGAACGCGCCTTAGCATGTACAACGAAAATACCACTTTTAGATATCAAAACCACATCTAATACAAGTAAGTTGTCAATTGAAACTAATGTTAAATTTAAATAACGAGTGGAATTCTTTTTTCAGGTCAATTTAGTAATTTATAGAACGTGAAAGAAGCGTCAAAGTATCAGCATTTTCTTATTGTTTTTTTTATTTGTATGCATACTTGTATTAAAACACACTATTATTTCTATATCAGCTAACTGTATGAATACCAACATTACACTTCATATAAACGTATTCTTTCATGAATCCGAATTTACACAAACATTATTAGATTATTTATTTATAGCATTTTAATTGTAAAATATGCAATATTTAAAAAAAAATATATATATATATTATTAAACATTTTATTGATTCAACAATAAATATTGTTTGAATATCTACTAAAAAATACTAAATATTACTTTTATTATTTTACTTAAACAGTCTATTAAATATTATGAAAATTTTCAACTATTCAAATTTATAAATAGCAATAATATTTTAATGAGAAAAAATTTAATTTTTTTCAATAAAACATTTACGAATTAGAATATTTAATTTGATAGATCCGATTTCACTAAAAATATAATTAATTTTATAAATTTAGTATTCGAATATGAAATTTTATTTTTTCTGTGAACGTAGCGCTAACATGAATACTGGCCAAATTCAAAAACCGTTTCCGGACAAAAAAATCCACAACCTTTCGAATTGCATCGAAGCAAATTTTATTTGAATCGCAAATAATCAGCTTTATTTGTTTTCATAAAAAAGATGTGTTTAACTAACTGTTTATTAAATAGAGCAAGGGCTCTCAACTGGTTTCTGGACAAAAAGGAAATTTATGAAATCGTTATTTGGAAAAAAATTATTAAAAATAGTCAACTTTATCTAAATTCACGTTTATTGACACTACGGACACTATTTCTTAATAATAAAAGGATTTCTCCCACATTTTTACATTTCTCTTAATGTTTTTTTTTTTTTAGATAAAATATGATACAACAGTTTTTCTTTATTCAGCAAAACCCATTTGCACTTAGTTCACTTTATTAATCTATCTGGAACATGCAGAAAACCAATGCTAATTTTATTATGATGAAAAAAAGCACTACTAAGCGATGGAATTCAAAAATTTTCAATTTTTTATTATATCAAAGCTGGGAGGCAAAGGAAGAAAATTAGATAAATAATAAAAAGAAAGCTATATTATAGATATTCCATAAATCATCTTAATGGTGGGCCCTTCTTACACTGCTGGTTTACCCTTATATTAGGTAGCCATTAGTCGATTGGAGCTGAGTAGTGGTTATCTCTTTAATTCATAAAGTTTTGTCAGATGTATATAATTCAACATAGACAGTGGATTCATACCTCTTAAATCTTTTAAGTTCTGAAAAAATAAGAATCGGAACATTTAAAAAAGTGGCGTGCCAAGGCATCGCATCGGCAGAGGAAATGAAATGTATCATTGAATAGCCCTATTTACTTAAGAAAATATTTCAGTTATTATTATGATACCTACGTACATTCTGAGTTCAAATTTGTCCATATCTAGAATTTTCATGAATATGCCGTCAGATTTCCACAGTGCCTTTGTTTAACCGCATAATCATCGACGCACATTTGCTCAGAAATTAGTCTCATTGGCCAAAAGTCCAATGTTTTATTAACACCGATTTTCAAACTTTTAATGCCATTCAATAGTAAATACATTGAAACTAATATGGCCAAAAAATTAGATTAAAACATTGGTAACTACGGGCGTGACATGTGATTTTTGTAAATTTCATTAGAAGTAAATTGGCATTACTCGCAAACTACTACCGATAATTGGCGGCTTTTTCTGTTGGTAGGATAAAAGTCTTTAATAAACGGTATGATGTGCCACTGTACCGTTCATACCTGCTGTGTTATTATATGTTTTCTCAGTTACTATATTTTAGTCAAATTTGAATTTTTATGGAATAGAACTTTTAAAAAAAAAAAATTTACTACCAGAAGAAAGGTAAGGGTATTCTCTTTATCCCATATAAACTTTTGTACCTGTCTGTACCCGTCTGCAGAACAATTTTTCTATTTTAATTAAATTACTTCCAAAAATTTAGTATGGAATACATATTAAAAATCGGTTATGATTTGGATTTAAAACCTATAGGATCAACAGTAAACAACGACTCCAATAAGGAGTTAATAAGTTTAAAAATGAAACATATTCATTATGAATTTCTCAAATATGGGTGGATTATAGATCAACCAAAATAAGGATCAGTCAATACGACTGATGGAAATATAGCAAGAAGGTTCTTTTCAGATTCCGAAAGAGCGTCAGCAGGTGTTGATATAAATCTTTTTTAATGATTTGAAACAATTATCGATATACTTGTAAGCAATGAACAAATTGATGCTAGAAAATTTGGTGGTTATGCGATGGAAACTGCACAAATAAATCGAAACCAATAACCATGGAGAGCTATGTCTTTTACAGTTCACAAAATCCTTCATCATGAAGAAGATGTCATAAATCATCATTTAGTATCACTTAAAGATCTATCAAGGGAAGCCTAGAAAAAAGAAGTATAAGAATTACAGATTTTATGGAGTTCACAGTAGCAGAAATATATCACGAGATTCTACAAATGAAGACCTATTTATTATATTACTGGCAATGTCAGATCCGCTCACTTCTAGCATTCTAAGTCAATGGAAAGTAGAACATCGCGACTTAGATGAAGAAGCAAAAGGGCTGAAAGAGGAGAGAAATAATATTGAACTTAATGTGGAATATTTGCAGACTGTTTTCGAACCGAATGAATAATAATTATAATTTTATTGTTATTTAAATAAAAAATAAAGAATTTTTAGTTATTAAAAAAATTTTATTTAATGTTATTTAAATAAAAAAACAAAATAAACATTAAAAAAATCGTGATTTTTTCATCCAAAAACAACAGATTATAGTAGATACTAGGACCTGTCCTAGAGTTGGTAAACTGGGAATCTATTCACAAAATTATCTTGGGTATTAATTAAATGTTTTTCTTTTATCTGCTGACTCAAAAAATAACAATCCGCATTTTCATAGTAAATTCTATAAAAAAATTAAAAGTTCAAATTTACCCTTAAAATTCTCAACGAAACGATTTTAACGAAATTAAAACTGGAGAAAAATACAAGAAAATATCTCTCCATAAAAAAATTATAAAATAGTTCTATCTATTTTATCACAGAGCGATTAAAGTAGAATTTTCCTGACAGCTTAGGTTGTCCTCTATAATTATTCCGTACATTTCCATTCGATCTGAGATACAAAAATATGCGTTTGGCCCCACTGGGCGATTAGGCACGGGTTAACGATATCCGATTTCACTAATATTTCACAACATGTATTTTTACAACCTATTGAACGATTCTAGGGGGAGTTACGGTCAAAATTCAAAAGTGGGTAAATTTTGGCACATTACGTACTAATATGTATGCATACATATAAACATATAAAAGTGCATTTATAAATTAAGGGAATCAGCAAAGTGTAAAATAAGAAATCAGTGTTTTGTTTCTGTTTAAAAATAGAACCAAACAATTTAAATTACAATAGTTTTCTATAGTTTTTAAAACTATAATAATATAATAATGTTAATTATCAAATCAGAATAATTTTTAATAGTTTTTCTTTTAAAAAGATACCTTTTTAATTTGATTAATTTTAAAAAATTTGATCACAGCTTTCACAAAAAAAATTTTGATGAAATCAATTGTTACCAAAAGTAATTTTAATATATTGTTAAATAATTAAATGACTTTTTTATTAATTTTCCTCTTTCAACTTTGGGTGAAAATTATATTACAATTACAATGAACCTATCATTATTTCGCCTTCATAAATAAAAAAAAACTCGAAAAGTTAGAATTTAATGCAGAAAAGATCCCAAAGGAACTTTATAATTTTCTACTACATAACACTGAAGTTGAAAAAAAAAAAATATATATAATACCAATTTTTAACGAAAAAAAAAAATAGATTTATATGGGTGAACCTACCATTATTTCGGAAACTGTATATTCAAAATTGTCAAATATAATTGTACAACCAGTAGAAGTACTCTTGTAACAACTCAGCGATAAAAATGTCAATGCCTCCATCCTGCAGGCCTTCTAGAAGATTTTACGCCTTTTTTAAGTTGCAGTTGCTTACGGTAATAAATAAGGCTCATGCCTTATATTAAGGCCTTCCAGAATGCCTCATCCTTGCCTTTTAAAATATCCTCTAGAACTGCCGAATTCCCTTCTCTTAGAAGGAGAGTAAGAAGCCGTATTTATTTTAATATATTTCGTTTTAAGCAACTACAATTCTATGTATAAAGGCTACAGCGTCTTAAAATCAACAATTTCTACGAAAATATAAATTATTGGATGAATTGCCTTATCTCGACTTAAGATGTTTTGTCAGAAGTTCAGATATGTTTTTTAACACTAATTTTTTTTAATTTTAAACTCTACAATAATTTAAAGTAAAAAATTGCTATTTGATATAAATAGAAAATATTTTATTAAATAGTGTTGTTAATGTTTCAACGAAACTAATATGGATAAGGTAACACGAATGCTGAAGAAAATACGTATTCTATGCTGCTGGTGTCTAATTATAGTCTGCAAACTTTGCTTTGGTACTGCCAAACAGAGACAATTTATGATTGCAAACTTTTTTAAGTGTATAAGAACTGTTGACAGCTTTTCTTCAGAAGATCTGTTGGCAGCACTTCTTCAGAATGACTGCCGGCAGTTTTTATTTAACAGGTCTTTTAGAGGAGCCTCATGGGGTCGCGAATATGTAAGGCCTGCTTGCAATGATGTCGCGTGTAAAAATACATGAACATGAAATACAGACTATAAAAAAGGCCTTCTAGAAGGGCTCTCTACTACTTTTTATCACTGTGAATGGTTCATAGTCATGGCTTGTATGTATGTATGTGACATGAATAAATAAAATGAAATAAAATTGAATTCCTTAAATGCAGTATTTCCTTTTATGCTGATGTTCTTCTGTATGTATGGATATGTGTGTAAAAATATGCACATAAATCAAGTCGAAGTGAAAACAAATGTAAAACAATATAAACTAATTTCAATATAAAGGGTGTTAAGCTCAATTTAAAATTATCAAATACTCATAGTTGTTCAACGTCTACTCGCAATACACCTAGCAAAAAATTTTTGGTTTTCGGTAATGGCAACAACTTATTAAAGAAATTTCTTGGTAATGAGGAGATATTATTATTTACCTACTTTATATTACATAAATAAGTACTCAATGGTGTAATAGCATAATAATATTGCAATCACATGGATCAGTTGTCTAAAAAAAATATTTTATACTAAAAAAGTTTTTGTCACTTAGAAAATGAAGTGAGAGATGGTGTATTTAGTAAGACGTTAGTCATTAAAAACGAATGGCTAATTTCTTTCCAAATTCAAATCTCACTAATGGCAAAATTTTTTTTGTTTTTTGTCTTTCTTTTTTATTTTCGTTTAGGTACATATTTTTGAGCACCCCTAGAGTTTAAAAATAACTACATGAATTTGTGGACAACTCGAACAAATATAACTAAGAAATCAATCAGGAAATCAAAGGTTTCGCTGGGATATCTACATTTTCATTTATGCTTCAAATTCATTTTATTACTTTTAGATTGAGGGTTTGAATTTTCATTTTATTTGCAAACTGTTTATGGAGGCCAGATTTTTCCCTTTGAATTGAATTTAGATTTGTTGGTAAATAAAATCTATGGGAATTATTATTTATATTGAGAGGGAAAAACAAACTTTGTTTTAAATTGGGGAATCAAATAAAAATGTTTTTGATGGAAAAAGAATTTTAATTTTTTAGAGAAACAATTCTGTTAAAGAAGTAATGTAGTCGGAAATTTTTCAAATTTATTTGGTTTTGAAATGTTTAAAATTATTATTTTATAACTTTTAAAATTTCCGAATTTGCATAAGTTTATATAAATAAAAAAAACTTCTATAAAATTAAACTTATAAATGTTGTTACTTTTACAGTATTTGAGTTTAGCAAATACTGTAAAAGTATTTGAGTTTAGCAAATTTTGAAAAATGTTTTTGAGTTGAAATTTTTAGGAAAAAAATACTGTTAGATAAGGGAAAAATATTTTTTAAGAGTGGGAACAAGATATCGTTACTACTCTTTAATGTAAATATTATTGTACGCATTTATATCGGACATGTTTTGATATATATTGAATATAAAAAAGATAAAATAAGTTTCTCAAAACATAAAGTTTTAATTGTTAATTAGTTTATACGTAGTTCTTACTTGTTAATAAAAGTGTAAAGCATTTCCGTGTGATTTCTTTACTGTAACTTATTAACTCATGAAAAAAAATACTGATTAACGGGACTATTTACAAGTTAGGTCTAATATGTTGACATTTTTCTCTTTTTGTATTCAAATTCTGACAAATATTAAACTAAAAGAAAGAAAAATAATAATAAAATTACTTATAATACAACAAATTAAATTTTTTATTTACAATCTGATATCTGCGTATAAACAGTGAGTTCCTTATTTACAAATAACTTTTATCTGTGTATGAACTAAGTACGTACCTAAATAAATTAACAATAAATGTATGTACGTCCTTTCAGAAAACATGCTAAATTTTTTTCAAAATTCGCAGAAAAGGAAAAAAATATCCTTCAGAAACAAATGACTTTCTTTGTGCTTTTTAAGAAAGCCACGTCATTGATTAAGAAATTATGTCTTAATTAGAGTATAGTTTATACTTATATATTTATACAAATAATTTGTATTTTTTTATATTACGATGGTCTTAACAAAAGGGGAAAGGGTTTAATTCTGCTAATGCTTTGAGATTTTTTCGCATTACATATTTTATCATGTATTTATAAGTATGTACATACTTGTATAAATATGTAATTAGGAAACTTAATTCAATTCTTAATCAATGAATAAGTTCTCTTAAAAAAAGTCATTTGTTTCTATGGAAGAATTTTTCTTTTTCCGCATATTTTGAAAAATAAACAGAAAATTAGCAAAATTTGTGAAAATGCTGGAGGCAAATCTGTCTGATTATAATAAACTGATTTTTTTCAATTTCTTAATTTCATAATATATCGATCTACTCCAAAGTTCAACATTGGTTGTAGGGCGATTTTAGGATAAAATATGATCAAAATTTGGAATATTTGAATATATCAGGCACACATAAAAAACTTGTTTATTTATATCTAGCTTTTGATAAAATTTTATGGAAATATAAATGAAAGTAAAAGGGCAAATTTAACTTCCAAGTGAGCTTGGGGTCAGCATTTTTTTAAAACTAACATTTTTGAAATATTTGTAAAGTAAACAAAAGGACAACTACATTTTGACAAGCAAAGTTATGCTAAACCATCAAAATTCCTAACAAAAATCATCGCATTCAAATACAAATAAAGAAAATAACTTTTTCCTGATATCTTGCTTAAAACTTTGAAACATTTAAAATTTTAATTTTGACCTTCTTATTTTAAAGGCAATCCTCTTCCAATTTTCTTAAAAACTTCAGAATATATTTTCTGATTTCCAAAGATTATCTTATTGTGTAATAATTTTTTTAGTCTGAATATCAGTTCAAAAAAATAATGACTTTATAACTAAAAAACTGTAAAAAATTCCTTTTTTTCTGCTGAAATCCGCAAAATTCAAATCGCAGGTACGGTATAGTCATACAAAGCATGAACCTAATTCTTTTATATACTTGTTTATAAACCTGCGTACTTTTATTCCAACTTTTTTTTAATTGTTTAACAAAATTTTTTAAAGTTTGAGGGAGAGGAGTTTTGAAACCGTATTAAAAAAAAAATAATAATAATAATAAAAAAATAAAAAATACACAAAAGCGTATTTAAATAAAATAGTATTTAGTTTGAAAATTTCTGCAAAAAATTAAAATTTTATTGTAAACTCCTTACGTAAGTGGTCTAAAACACATTAATGGTCTAAATGGAATTCGTAACAACTTAAATATCTTTTAACCGATTTTTTCTTTTTATCTATTGTTTGATAGATGCAGGTTATGATTTTTTAACATCCTGTTGCAAAGCAAAATTATAGCTAAATCTTAAAATAAAACTATAAAAAACCATATTTTCCATATATAAACGGTCCATACAAACTTCAGGTCCAATGCGAAACAGGTTAACGATATACAATTTCACTAATATTTCACACAACTCAATGAATGTTTCTTAGGGGAGTTACGGTCAAAATTCAAAAGTCGGTAATTTTTTGGTGCAGTCTAATGAGTCATATCCTAAGACGCTTCTTTTGCGAAAATATTGAATTCGGTTGGGAAACAAAAAATAATTCCACACATTTTAAAAACTTGTATGTCAAAGTTACTTTGAGAATCAATAATATCCTTTCCTGATTTTAATGGAATTATTGAAACTCTAATTTTAGGTTAATTACTTCAATGCAAATGATGCATTTTTAATGACTTTTTATCGAATGAATGGAAACGACGATATTGTGTACAAATTGTTTAGAAAAATTATCTATTTCTATGTTTTAAATTGTTTGGATTCAAATAAATTCAATTTTTAGAAAAAAAAGTTGACGTAAAAGGCTGTGTAAAAATTTTCGGGGCATCTGGTGCAGATTAGCATATAGAACCACACGAAGAATGTGCACCGACTCTGCAACTTTGACTTTGAAAATACATGACGTTCAACAGGACCTGGCGTCCAAGCTATACGTATGCCTAATATAATAAGAATCGATTAAGGTGATGGGATAAAAATTTAAAGAAATTAATTAAACTAAAATTTAAAAAAAAGTTTGCATAAAAAGAGACGTGGTATCCAATCAGGATCTGGTCTAGCCTATAGTTCCTTCCGGAGAAAGAGCTATCTGTATGAAGCCTCAACTTGAGTTGGTGAACAAATAAATGTGTCAACACTACAAGCCTGTTCCGGAAATATCCATACAAATTTGTATGAAAAATGCGAATGCGGCTCAGTAAAAAGATAAATTTTATTTTAAATTCTCTCCCGATTTTTTTGTTGCTTTTTTTATTACAAAAAAAAAAAAAAAACATCACCATAT
This sequence comes from Protocalliphora azurea, assembly GCA_932274085.1. NCBI lineage: Eukaryota > Metazoa > Arthropoda > Insecta > Diptera > Calliphoridae > Protocalliphora > Protocalliphora azurea. The sequence goes on from OW026520.1 coordinate 125,969,776, forward strand.
TTTTTAAAATTTCGTAAAAAAAATTTAAAAATTTTTAAGTAAAAAAGAAATGAAAAGAAAATAAACAAAATTATTGTTTATTTTACATTGCCATCTACGTTTTTGTTTAATTTAATAATGAGCGCCATGTTAGGGAATTCGGACTTGTTGTATTTATATATTAAGGCTTCATACAAAATCCCTTGCGCCCTGGTGCGTATGGCATCTTCAATCAATCAAATGCGGAAACCCTATATGTGGGAAACACAAGTAGAGTTTTGCACCTCTTGCTCAAGTTTTAGGATTTCGTATTAAATCGTATTAAATTTTTTCTTTTTATATTGCCAAGAACTTGTTAATTTACATTGGTTATAAAATTGTATAAACTGTTTTTCTTATGAACTAAATCAAAATAATTTATTTATTTAGATTTCTGAGGAACTGGAGAATCAAATAACGTTGCTTCATAATTTTTTTCACTTCAACTTATAAGATAAACTACTTTAAATTACATGTAAAATATGCTTCGTACTCTACACATTTTTATATAAAATAACATAAAATATTCATCTTTAACAGCATACCATGTCCACAATTACCAATATTTTGATATAATTTTTAACCACCTTAATTTTAATAAGTTTACTATTAAATGGCGTTAAAATTTTGAAAATCAGTGTTAAAGGTATTTGAACTTGACCACTAAAATAATAATAATAATAATAATAACTAATTCAAAGGGTATATTTTCGTTCATTCCAACATTATTTTATATTCCATTTTTGTTAACTTTTTCTCCTGAAATATCTAAAATGGTTTCTGGTTTTTACTAAATAATCCTCTTAAATAAATTTTTGTACATTTTCGTTACATGCATCAATCACTGTATCATCGCAATATTGCCTATAAGGGAGTGTTATGGTATTTTGGCGTCGAAAAATAGTTGCTATCCTCTGTCCATTCTTTAATAAAACCCCAATTTAACCCCCTCTCCCGGTGAGTGTAACATTTAGCTGGGTTTTTACGAATATAAGTTTCCTAATTGTTTCTCATTTCTTCCATTGCAGATATCAATTGCTTCCTGTTAGTATTTTATATATGTCAGTTGCCATGCTATGGAAGATGACCCAAATTAGAAACATATATTGAAGCAAGTCGTCAATTTTATAATTTAAATATATTTAATTAATATAAATACCATTTTCTACATTAAAATTTAAAAAAAATGTATAAACGAAAAAATTTATAAATATTTTTTTATTATTGAATACGTCTAATAATATAAATAAATAATTATTTATTTTATTTAGTTATGACTATCCAACCGCATTATGAGATAGTACTCATAACCGAATAAATTCGATTGGCAAAAAATTCGGTTGCCACAATGAAACTGCTTCCTCTTTGTATGCATAACACAACTTTGTTGTTAAAACAAGTTGAGTTATAATATCATTTATATCTGGTAACCATAACACCAGAGATTAATTACAAAATATTTTTATTTTAAATGCAAGAAATTTAATAACAAACTAAATTTCGTTATAAATTATTATTATTTTTTTTTAATTTTCTAAAATCTAATTTTGTAATAATCAATAAACGTCATTAAAATAACCACCGGGCCACAAGAGATAAGTTTAATATAATTTTTAATTTATAACCACAAATAAAAAAATTTTTGAATTTTGTTCATGATAATTAAGTGATTACAGTAAATTGTGGTAGTTTGACTTTTGATAATAAATGCAATTTTAATTAGTGTTTATTTTATAATTGTTTGCCAGAATTTTAATAAATTTTTATGAGTTTATGTAGAGGGGTAAAAAAAAAACTATTTAGCAAAAATTCTAACTAATATAAGAGTACTAAATATGGAGGTATATACATACTATACTACTAATACTAAGTAAAAGTCCCAAAAACCAAGACAATAATATTACCAAATTTTCAGTAATAAACAAGTAAAAAAATATAATACGAAAAGACATGTAAAATAAAAGTGAAATTAAAAAAAAACGTCATTAAAAAAAAACTACATAAGTGAATCTTTGGATAAAAAAAATCCGTAAACTTTTACTAACGTAACTGAGTCTAAATTAAGTGAATTTTAAAGCAAAAATTTTATTTAGAAAACTTAAAAAAAAATATATAAAGTTTAGCTTTTTAAAGTTCAAAATGTCTTTACTTTCCAAATTTTCTAACATATGGTTTTGGACTCATAACCCTCTTATCGCAAATGAGTGATATGTATTTAAATATCTATATTATTTACTAATACTTATTTATTATTTGTCATCAATTTCCTTTTGAACTGTCAACCACATAATTTTGCTTGCAGAAATTAAAAGTATAGTATTAATTAATTTTAATTCAGTAACAAACAAACAATTTAATTAAAAATCAACACTCATTATAAAACAACAATCAACCGTTAAATCAAATGCAAATTTCTTACATTGTCCATCATAACCAGGTTATACCATTTTCACACTTGCATACATCTTACAGCCCATCTACACGTAACAGAATATGTAACATGTTTCTATCAGAGAGTGTCAAATTCGCTCTCTAAAAGAATTATCTCAGATTCAAATATTAGTATTATAAGAAGTATTATGAGACTGTTGTTATGAGATTTCTCTACACAGCTGTCTTATAAGATGAACTGTCGCAAAAATACTCATATACAAAAGTTTGTAGAGTTTGTCCGCATGTTTGCATGTGTATTTTGGATATTCTAAAAAAACAATCTTTTTTCTAAAATTGTTTATTTTTAGTGATTTTTTCATTTTAAAAAACAATTTTATAAAAATTGTGCTAAAAAAAAAATAAAATGAAAAGGGAATGTTTACTCTGAAACTGATTGAAAATAACGATGTCTTGTAGAGTTTATTAGAATACGCGTAGCAATTATTTAAGATGTAACATAATATATATTACATATATCGCAATTAAACAATAAAAACAATTATTAATACTATAATTTACATAATTTGTGTTTTTATTTTTTTTTTCAAGTTTTAATACATCTTGTAAAATTTAGGGTAGAATTTAGATGTGAGCAAGTGTGAATACCACATTAGATTAAAAAATATTTGGTAAAAGAAAAAATCATATCGTTCATTCCACAAGAGATTTAAAAAAATGTAAATTTTTTTAAAAACGGGTCATCAAATTTGGTTCATATTTCGTATGCATATAACCTATGGAACCATTTAGTGTTTTTGGTTATTATTTTTTCCAATTTCAAAAAAATTGCGAGTTTATTCACGATTTAAATTCGTATAGAAGTTAAAAACTTCGACAAAGTACTTAACTTTAAATGTTAATATCTCTTTATGATGTAAATAGATTTTAATGACTAAAGGCTCTAATGAAGGCCAACTGAAACCTCTTTAAAGACAATAATGCAAAGGTAAAAAAGGTACTAAAAAATACACTCGTAATGCAAATGCAGTTTTAAAACGAAGGCATTCACCTCCAAATTTTGCAACTCTAGGAGTTTTGAATTGTTTCAACTTGACGTGAGCAACCACTTTTGAAAAATTAGATAAAGTTAGCAAAAACGAAGTAAAAATTATTTTGAAGATGTTTTCCAGTTTAGAGTTGATTTTTTAGTACTGTTTACAAATTTATATAGAGTGACAGCATTTTAAAAATTGATGCAACTTTGCAAGTTTTTACTCAGATAATTTTGCAATTACTTCTATTCCGACAATTTCGTTATGCAAAATATTACTCTATGTGGTTCTTGTTGTGTACATTGAAATGCTACTTTATTAATTCCCAAGGAACTAGTAAAATTAAAATTTTATATATATATATATTAGTAATCATTCTGGGACAAAACGGTCCGGAAAATTAAAATGAAATGCTATGACTAAAATTTATTTTAAAATGAACTCACAATAAACAAAAAAAATATAAATAAAATATTTTTGTAAGAAAAAATCTGAAAGAATATTTAAAAATATTTTTTTTTTAATATAGTGAACCATTTTGCCTCAGAACAATTTATATGGCAATTCTTAGCAAATATTATAATATTTACACAACATTCATATAATTGTACACAAAAATTTAAAGGGTAAAACTTTTTCAAAAATGCATCTTAAAATTGCACTTACATTACGAATGCATTTTGAAACGATAATATTATTTTTAAATAACTGCATTTAAAAAGGACATATTCGTTTTCAATATCTAATTTAAATCACTAAAATCCGTTTACAGCTTGTAAAGACATTGGTGTTACACACTTTTTTTACTTTTCAAAAATGAAAACCGTGAATAAATTCGTGAGTTTTTCAAAATTCAAAAAATAAAAGTGGGGATATTAAAATAGCTCCATAGAGCATCCGAATATTAACAAAAGCCTAAGACCTAAGTAAAATTTTAGGGCGCACTTTCATGGAATGAATGATATGTATTTTTTTTTTATTATTGAATAAAAATATCTGTAATAAATATTATAATTTGAATGTGATTGATTTTAATTAAATGAGATATAAATTGAACTACAAACAAGTTAAAATAAAAATGAATTAAAAAAAACAAAAAACACAATAAGGGTACTCTTTTAAAAGCTTAAGTTTCACATTTTTGCATATTTGCGCGACATGTATCATGAATCCCCTTTTCAAATGTTGTGCAATACTAAGAATAAGAAAATACGAAATCATTGTAAATTATTGAAAAATTTCTTTAAATTAAAGATACATGTAACGATTTTATTTTAATTAACGTAACTATCATTTTTTACATCGCAGTTATTTATAATTTTTAAATATAAAAAAAGACAGCTGATTTACCAATGCACAATTAAACAGTGCAAGTTTGCGAGACTAAATAGTTGCGTAAACTTATAAGTGTTGTGCAGATGAATTTTTATACAATTTTTGACAGTCATTTGCGAGTGTGCAGACTTGCGTACATTGCACAATTTTCGAGGGTTTTGCGCTTTTCATGAGGACCCTTAATAATTTTAATCAATAAAAAAAAACTGCATCAGAAGCAGATAAAATTTTTTATGGTTAATTAATGACTAAAATAATTTGTACGAAAACGACCATTAAAACCACAAATAAAATTGAAACAAATGAAAAAGAAATGCAATTTTTATTTACCGGTATTTCCTCTTAAACAAATATACATAAAGTAAAATTTATTTTAGCAAATGAATAGTGTTGTATATAATTATATGTAGAAAATATTAAGTTAAATCGAATTTTATATATCCTTCACCTCAGAAGAAACTTTGAAAAATAAAATGAATTTAGTATATCATGAATTTCACAGAAAAACACATAATAAAATACAATTTTTGATCTCGTCTTTAAATTTTTTCATAATCACTAAATATATTCTCCTTGAAGCTAATAATGTATCCAGCTTTTGTTTAAAAAAAACTTGTTTTCGCTGTTTAAATTACTAAATTTAGTTTTAAAAGATCACATTTTCCAAATTTGTTATCGGGTTTTCATTATTTAAAATTCATTGGATTTCTACATTTGTCTTCTTTTATAACAAATTTAATAAGTAACTCTAATTTTTTATTAAATGCATTTTAGATGCAACTGCATTTTTCAGATGCAATTTGGAATTCCCTCCCTCTTCGATTTTTAATTTTTTCACTTCATTGATTTTATTTATTCAATAATTCAATTTAGGTTTTTTTGGGATTACTATTATTATTATTTTCTTTTTCGTTTTATAATTTAAGTTTTTGTATGTTTGTGCAAAGAATGTGCAAATATAAACATATAAATTTTATTACATAGATATTTTATTCATTTAAAAAACATTTAAACTGTATCTTTATACACTTTAAGCTAAATTACTGAAAAAAAAAACAAAATTAGTTGGAAATTACTTTAGATGCGTTAATGCATTTGCATAATTTTAAGTGCTGTTTTTGTAGAATATCTTCTTCAAAAGTTAAAAAAAGATAAATTATTAAGATTTGATAATTTTTCTAATTACTCATATACATTTTTGTTTCGGCACAAATTTTCAGAAGTTTTTAGAAATAAGCAAAAAAAAACATATACAATAACTTTAAGTTTTTAGTCATAAAATAAAATATCTTAAAATAAATGAATTTTGGTATCAAAAATTTTTTGGGGTTTTTTATAAAGAAAAATATTAAAAATACTAAAACTTTACGTTATAAAAAACTTAAACTGAATTATTCAATGAATTTAACAATTTTTAAGTTTATTTGAAAAAATTAAAAATCGTAGGGAGAGAACGCTTTCAAAAGTATTTTTCTTTTATTATTACATTGAAATGTGACTACGTTTCATTTCTAATGCTATCAAAATCAATAAAGTCGGACTTTAGATTCAAAAGAAATGGATAATTAAAAATAAAACTATGTGAAATATTTTGATTTTTATAGAATTAAATCGTAAATGAAACCGTAAATTTTCTGTCACTTGAAAAAATTAAAACAATTATGGCTTATTGGCGGTATAAAAAGTCTGTATGCGAAATATGAGCCAAATTGGTTTATTGCTATATTATTATCATTCGGCTTTGTATAGGCTATTCTTTGGTTTATTTCTAAAAAATGGAATAAATGTGTACTGAAATGAAAATATAAAGAAGTAATTAGAAATTTTAAATAATTTTAAATGTTCTAATGAAACAATTCTATATAGATTGCACTTGAAAGTATGTAAATGCATTAAGGCATCGAATGAAATTTTTAAAAAAATCTAGCATTTTTTGACTAACAGCTTAAAGTATATAAAAACACAGAATAAATGTTTTTTTTAAAATTTAAATATTAAAATATATATATATATATATATATATATATATATTGTATGCGAAAAAGTGACTGTATTTTTCACTTTTTAAAAATAGTAAGCATTTCCGTCACAAAAAACCTAAATTGAATTGTTGAACCAATAATTCACTTTTTAAGAAGATATGAAAAAATTAAAAATAAAAGAAGCAAAATATTTTCAAAAATGCATCTGAAAAATACAATTGCATTATAACGAAAATTTTTTAAACAGTAATATTCTTTTAATTATTGGATATAAAGACGGCCTTATTTTTTCTCCTTCGGTTTTCTTTTATTTGCAATGAGATTGCAACTTAAAGAGTTATGAATTATTAAAACTTGATGCTTTGTATATGGGTCTTTATCTGAAGGGTTTAACCAAGCTAAAACTGACTTTAATCTTTAGTAAGTTTTGTGGTAATATCTGAATTTAGATCTGAATTTAACAGACTTAAAGCTAATAGAGTGCAAAATTTTAGCATTATAGGCTTCATTTTGTAATCATGACTGTTGTTAAATTTAAAAAACTTTGAAAAAGGGCTAAAAATTATTTAACCTTTTTCCATTCTTGTAAACTTTTTATTCTCGCGTTAATACTTTTTGATCTCAGACTTTCAACAGTTAAATTTTAATGACAAACACTTTTAATTTTTAAAATTATTGGGTTTTCAATATATTCTCTATTTTTTCAGTAAATTCAAGATTTAGCAATACTTTTGAAAATGTTTGAGATACCTTTCAAACATTTTTAAAAGTATTGTCCACAGCATATTGTTAAAAAATTATATATATTCATGTATAACACATGTATATTTCCATGTATGTTTCCATGTATATAGAAGTATGAACTCGTATATGGATATATTTCCAATATATGAATTCATATATAAAAACATATATGAAAAATATTACCATATATGAAATTATCCCTCTAACGGTTTCTTCGAAAGTAATTTTTATTTTAAATTCGTTTTGCACTTTAGTGGTTTGGTTAATTAGTTAATGTAATCGATTGAAAATCTAGACCTTAAATCCTCCAAAAATTGTACACTAATTTCATTTTTAATCTGCAAATTGATTTTGTACATTTTTGCTCCGGCCGTTAAAAGGTTATGTATGATTATTTTTAGTCATATATTGTGTCATTTATTAACATTTTTTCATTATACGAAAGTTGCAATGAGTTTCGTATAAGTACGAAAATTGTATGTATAGTGAAGCTCTATTAGCTTAAATAAGATTTTATACTTTGGCTAATAAAATGCTGTATAATTTTAAAGAAGTTAAATAATAATCTTATTCCAATTATTTTGTACAAATATCTTTAACAAATTTACAGTCGTACAATAGGTTTGAATGCTGATTAAGTTAGTGCCTTTGATAAAAAGTGTTCTTCAAAATATATGAAATTCAAATTTCTTGACACTAAGAATAAAAATATGTAAAAAAAATAAATTAAAACAAATCAACCCAGCAATATAAAAGCAATTGTACATTATTCTATCGATCAATTATCAATGGTAAAATATGGTAAGTGTCTGATTATTTTAAATATTATTCCAAAACATGCTCTAGTTTTGTATTGTTCTCTTTTTTATGTTAGACCCCATGTAATGTAATTAAAAAGTGACCGCACATCTACAAAATCAACAATTGCTTGTATTTTGTTAGTGTAACACCACTGTACATAATGTCGAAATGTTATGAACAAAAAAAATTAGAAAATTAAGAAGAACAACAAAAAATATTACATGCGAATGCAAAAACAATTTGAGGGTTTCGCGTGGTATATACATGAAAAATTGTAAATTACTTTCTTATTACACTATGATTAGACACAAATTTGCAGTTCAACAGGCCAAATATTTTGTAGATGTGGGGAGAGTGGAGGTGCGGCGTACTATTATAGTGACGAAGATTCTATCGATGATTCCGATGAATTATTTCGCCTTTGATAGCGGTGGATTACACGGCACGGACCAAAAGGATATATAGTGTATATATATAAAGTTGTTTTTGTTGAGTTAATAAGCGAGATATAGGTTCATGCATGTAACGGGAATTTATATTGTTTCATTTAAGGAAATCTAAGTTGTGTCTATATATGTATGTATATGTGTATGTTGCAGTTTTTGTATAAATCAAATATCTGTTTATATAATATTTATTGAAGGATTTGAGTTTTGTATTGTATTTTGAATAAAATTAAAAAAAAGAAATTATTTTAAATATAATTCATAATACAGCTTTTGGATATGTATCAATAAATATATGGATATATATATATACGCCATACCAATATATATATATATATATATATATATATATATATATATATATATATGATCATTTTCAGCTGAATATTTATTTAGTTAAAAAACATATTTTAAAAATATTCATAGCAACAAGGTGCGAGAAAATATGTGATGATTTCATTCCATTTTAGTGTTATCAAATGATTTTCTTTTAAATTTATTTTCTTAGAGAAAAATATCTTAGATTTAAAATTAAAAATATGGAATAAAAAAAAAATATGGAATATTTTTAATTTTAAATTTTTCTATTAATTTGATTGAGGGAAGAAAATTTTCGTATATAGCTTCGTCTTGGCGTTTTATGCAGGCTGTTAGAGGTCACCAATAACCATGTGTACTATGCGCGAGTTATTCTGTTAAAGGTCATAAAATTCTATTTTTTTTTTTTACATAAATCTCTCTTATTACACATCGTATTTTGATGCCTTTACAACCTTTATAGACTTAAAAATTTCCCATAATTTTGCTGAAGTATGATGGTTCATCAGTTTTATGTTATATTTTTTAGTACCCGCTATATTTCAGGACTACATTCTGAAATTGTATGAAAACCATCCCTCATCTATAAGTATGTATGGGCTTATCACATTGAAAGTTTGCCAAAAATAAAAGCGATGTGACAATAACAATCAGGCAACTTAGAAAATTTAAGATTGTATACACTAGTGTTATAAATGTGGTTGCAGCATAGTAAACCAGTATCCGGCTAGAAGGACCATAAACAAGTTACAATTAGTAATTGCCATTGTTGCGTCTGTTTGGCGGTATAAAAGTATAGTATATAGACTATAGTAAATATAGAAAAATGAAATACTTTCTTCCGAACTTCATTCACATCATGGTATTTTTTTTTTTTTTTTTTTTTTAGAATTTATTGAAACCTAAACGCTGAGAGGCTGCCTGATGTTTTCATTTCAGTAAGGGAGTAAGTGTAAATAGTATTTTGTTTTTAAAGATGTGGAAATCTTTATACAGACTTCTGTAGAGTAATGGTCAATTATTTATTCGTTCCTGAATTCAATAGTATTGTTGAGCAGTTGCTGAAATAAGAAACAACACTCAGAAAAAAAATAGTTGATCATTGTTATTGCAAACATATCATGTTTAAAAATTTGTATGATTCCCTTTAATCTTATTCTAAAATTGGGCTTAAGGGCCATGTTAGTGGTGACAAACATGTGTTTACTATATAAATAATTGGGTTTTGGAAATAAATATTTGATTGCTAGAAAATTATAATGGTTAATATAAATTATTTCAATGAGAATAAAAGAACTTTTTAACATGATATGTTTGCCGTAATAATATTCAACTATTTAAGTTTTCTCTAAAAAAGACCAATCTATCCATTAACATAATGATAACAAGTTATTCTTATTACATTCAACCGTATCACTTTCTTTACCATAATGAATTTATATGATAAAAAAGTTATGATTATTTACCCTTAAAAACAATTTTTAAAATATCCCAGATGTCCCTATTGTACTCAATTAATAATAAAAATTGTACTAATGTTAATTTTAGTATTAAAAAATACCCTAAACGCTAGTTTAAAAAAATTTTCACATTAAAAACGAAAAACAAAATAATAAAACTTGTTTCAGTTCTGCTACACATCTGGCTGACCATTTCTCTGATATGACATGTGTCTGGCTGTGTGTATTCTTAGTGGTGAGCAGGAAAATGAATTGCAATTAATATTATTTTATGATATTTAAATAAAATTATATACCAGCGGTGGGCATGAAATTTGCTTGAAACGCCAAATTTGAATATTCACAGATCTAACGAGACCCGAAATATATTATTTTGGAAAAGCACCCGTTTCAAAAAATATGCAGAAATGTACACATTTTATTTGCTCATTTCATTCAAACAAATTTCACACATGCTTATTTTATTTAAAAAATTATTCGTATGATATGAGTATGATTAACTTAAAGAATGAAAAATTCTTTAAGTAAACAAAGAAAAATATTAATTGATTTGATAGGGGAAAGTGGAGTATTAAGGCATATGGGGAAATGAAGAAAATTTTACTTTTTTTTTCAAAAAAGACTTCTGGTACATGTTTGCCGTTATTGGACTATATTTCTAAATTATATCTCATTCATAAAACCTCTTATATTTTTGCTCTTCGAGAAATTAGGGTATTGTGGTAAAATATATTAGGATAAAGTTGAATGTATAATTTTACAAAATTTCCACCCATTTTTTTCAAGTTTGCGGAAATGTAATAAATAATTGTATTTGTAGTCGTTTTTAATTCAATTATTTGAGCATATGTAAGAAAATTTAATAAAACGGATCAAAACTGTGATGCCTTACTAAAAGCAATAGCACATATCGCTCATTTGCTGCAAGAATGTCATAACTCAAAAAATCAATTTTTTCAGAAGACGCATTATTAAGTTGATATATATTTACTAAAAATTTTGAATGAAAATAATATTGTGGTGAAATTTTGCAAGTTAATAAAACACATTATTTACTATGCATGATGTTAATTCAAAACTTGCATTTTTTGAGTTAAGACGTTGTTGCAGCAGATGTGCGATGTGAGAATTGGAAATAATTCAGTAAACTCCATAGCGATAAAACTAAAAGTGGTTAGAACCAACATGTAGTATTACACTAGCTTATTAAAGGAAAAAAATATGGAATTAAAAATCACGGAAATAGCAGATGCTGTAAAAATGAATACTGTATGTTGAAATTTATACAAATGGTATTTACACTGTTATTATAACTTTGAATTAAATTATACCAAACTCATTACCATCTGTTTTCATTACATACTTGCATTTGATATTCACGTGGTCTCGAAAACACAAAAGTAATTTAAAAATATTTAATAAACAGTAAATAAACTTAAACTTGCCTTTTTTACTATGTCTCACTCTACCATAATATTTCCTATTTTACTCAAAAATTGTTGATTTGAAAAACCGCCTAAAAACAATACTAAAAGACAATTTAATCTTATTATTTTTATGCAAAACTTTGGACTATAATCCATTATATAGCGCATCCATAGCAGGGTTCGAAAGAATATTGGTATTTTATTGAAATTAGATTAAAGTTTGCTCCACTTTACCCTAGTTTCCTCTACAGTTGACTACTTTAGTTATTCCCTACGAAAACGGGTAGAAAACAACCCTTTCGGATTAAACATCTTCGGTTTCAATGAAATTCACTACAGACATTGACCCTTTCCGGTCAAATAATATGACGTTTTGAAAAACGAAAATAAGCTATAAATTTAACAAAGGTTTACTTGTTCAATAATTAATAACTTCTACGACATACATGATATGTCTGTAGTTTTAGTTTCATATTAAAGACAAAGATATAATAAATTTTAAATAAATAAATTTTAATAAATATAACTACAGCATGAATTTTAACAAGGATCAGTCCATATATGTTCATAGCTTCTATATTATATTAAATATAATATAAAAATCATAGCCTACTATCTTTTCGCAGACAAAAATTATAAGTTAAATAAATAGAAATACTTAACTTATTGTCGTTTAAGCTTTCAAACTTAATCTAAAATCTTCCAAATAATGTCATACTATATTATATTATATTATACTATATATTATTTTGGAAATTATTTGTTGGAAACTTTCAAGGATGAAATATTTGAAGGACTTTTTTGCAACTTTTATTTGTAGTTTTTTAACAAAAAGTTATACGTTATAATGCCAAAATTTTTCCTCTAATGCTTAAACAAAATTTGTAGCTCTTAGCTATAAACAAGGAAATTTTTAGCCATGATGCATTAAAAGTTTTCTTTTGAACCGAACTTTGTGCTTAAAATGTATATGAATATATTTTATAACCAGCTCAAAGTTACAAGCATTTTGAGGAAATGAAGACCCATTAAAAAGGATTGTTTCAAAAGTCTTCCGACATTTGCTTCCACAAGATATGTAACGTAGATTGAAGATTTTAAAGATTATTATTTTACTTTTAAAAAAGTTATTAATATTTTATAATTTTCAAAATTTTGTACTTTTTAAAGATAATGTAAACGAATACAACATTATCATTAAAAATGGGAAAACAATTGTCAAATTCAGAACCTCTGTGGTATCGTTATATTATGGTATGTCCTAAATATTTTTCAAACTAAATTTTTGAAAGCACAAATATTTTAATTTGACCCTTAAGCAAACACAAAAAAGGTTTTACAGGGCCTGGCTGGGACCTCTTGTATTTCGTATGTCAAAAAATAAAAAAATTCAGTCGAATGTTTAAAATGGAGGACATATTTATAAAATTATATACAGTCATGGTTACATTTAAAGCATACATAGTCACATTTGGAATGCCTAAGGGAAACAGAATTTTTTCAAAATGTACTAAAGAATCTAGTTTTACTTTTTATATTGTCTATATCTTTACAAATCGTTCATTTTGATTAGTTTTTCAACACCTCAGGGCCGCTTTCTTGACTCAAAATATCTTTAGATTTCCGTAATATATGAACGATTTTTACGTATTCTAAATAATTTGTTTTGATTCTCACTAACTGAATGATTTTATTTAAAAAAGTTTCTATTCCCGATCTACTAATGAAATTTGCAGCGCATTTCAAGGCACATAATCTCAGTTTCTCTCTGTTTTTCAGCTAGAATTTGGCCCTGCTCTCTGCAAGTACATATATTACGTTCTAATTGGAAATGATTTTTTGCGCCCATCATATTTGGATGCCATATTTAGCAGGTTTCGAAGAACTTCGTTCACTCTCTAAACGGAAAAAGTTGCTCATCGACTGTAATATTTTCAAAAGGTTTATAAATATTTATTATTATATTGTGCTCCAGCACAAATCAATGTTCCTACGAAACTTTGTAGTTTTTTCATAGTCATTGGTGTCCAAACTTGCTTTTTATCCGTATTATTTTTGTTTGATAATTCATAATTTTTTTTTTTTTTTTGCATGTTTATTTGTTTCACACACTATAATTTATTTTATGTTATTTGAAAATATCTTTTGAATACAGTACATTTCAAAATATTATGAGGCATAAATCTTCTGGAAGCTGGTGACGACTTGGACCACTTTGTTCCATCCTTTATGTAGACAAAAGTATTTGAGTTTACTGATTTTCCAGTTGTTCCTCGCTATCTTCTTCATTTTCCGATGAATCTTCAATTTCATTATCAACGTCTAATTCTTCCTCAATATAAGAGCTTCATGTTCTGTGTTATCACTTTTCACTTCCATAAACCTCATTCTGAATTTCGTTTTCTATACTATTGGCAATTCCTTCTATCAAACTTTCAAAATAATTAGTATCAGATTTGAAAACCGTTTCTAAAATTTTGTCTAGTTCAGTACTCATTGTAACACTCTACACTTGTCCACTGCCAGCACAAAACTTAGCAAATTATTATAAAATATACAAGCAAAACGATTCTGCGTTTTATAAAAAAACACAAAAGTGATAGTTATAATTTGCTCTTGCTATCACTCTCAGAAGAAATATTTTGTTGTCAACAAAATGTCTATGTTATCTATGTAAAAAATTAAAAAATCTTAAAAATGCCTGGCCCGGACATAGTGTTCACTTAAGGATGAAAAATTTTTCCGATATAAAATTATACGACAGAGTTTAAGAATTGAACAAATATTAAACAAACTATTAAAAATACTAGAAATGGACAACCATTAAACAAATAATGATATGTGTAACCATGTTATAAGGAAATAGAGGTAGAGCCGTTCTCTACTTTGGTCGCCATACTTGACCGATTTGCTACCATATCTTCTTAAAAAAAAACACAGTTGTTTTGTTTTAATTTAATTCCGAACGAAATATATTTTTAATCAATTTGTACATTAATTGAAATAAAAAAAAAGAGAACTCATTTCAATTTGGGGTTTATGTTCATAATGAAGATTATTTACACACATTAACATTTTTATAATCTATTACTGTGTCCTCCATTATACGATGTTTTATTGACTCAGTAGTCATTATTTTAGCGTTACATTCATCGATTTATATTTCTAAATTTAAATAATAGAAAAAACTTAAATACTACTGTAACATGTTAAATACTTTCGTTTAAGGAAACACAAAGGTTAAAATAATAATTAAAATAATCTTTTTAAGATACAAATTACACAAGTGATAACAATTTCCTAAATATAACTTCCCTTTTTGCCCTTTTAATGGGCAATGATTTTTTTGCTCGTTTATAAAAAATATATTTCAAAAAATTATTTATACTTCAAAAAAATTTTCTCTGAGAGAGAACGGTGTTATCTCGTTTCTTTATATCATGTATGTAGCTCCTCAATAAAATGTTAAAAATTTCTGTGAGTTGCTACATGAAAACACTTTTACATTTATACAATTTTAAAACAAGAATATACCAATAATGCTCTCTGGTGCCGCATATGCCCATGACTGGTATATATATACGTTTAGTAAACGTAACTTTAATAGTCATAGTTTATGCATTAAAAAAACATAAATAATTACCATAATTTATTTAACTTAATTTTTTATATTTTTGCATTTTTTTCCTTTAACTTGTGTTTGTATATTCATTTTATAATAAAAGTTCCAGCTCTTTATGAAAAAATTCATAATTTCATGCTAGAAAAAAATATCGGTTATATGTTTTGTTGATTTATGATTCATTGTTTATATTTATTTAATTTTTAATGATTTTTTCTTTTTGTGATATTTTGAATGCAAGAAAATATAAAAAAATATAAAATTTTCAATTGGCTGCAGTTTTTTTATTTTTGGAATTTACAGACAATTTTTCATATCTTTTGCAAAATGTTTTCCTTTAACGGTGGGTAGCAAAATTTACACAGATATAAAATATTTTAAAGAGATATAATAAATATTACAAAATATTTAAAAGTCTGTTTCAGGAGGACCACATTTCATGTTTCTTTTTCTTATTTTTATGAAAAATAATCCGAGTTTGACTTTTCCACTTCCTCAATATTTATTCATTTGTTTATCCACATAACATTTCTTAATTCTCAAGTGGAATTTAAATTAATATTTAATTAAATGAAATTATTCATTGCTGTATATATCTTTACTAACAGTGTTGCCAGTTTAGCCCTAAATCTAGCTTTTTTTATTTTGATTTTATCCTCAAAATTTTCGTTTTAGCTTCTTGCTTTTTCCTAGCCATTTTTGATTCTTAAAATTGCCTTAAAAAGGCATATTAGCATTTCTGCTAATAATTTTATTTTCACAGAATCATCTATATAAGCAATTTTGTATATTTATTCAAACAAAAAAATCAAGATTATTTATAGTTAATGAAAAATCTTGCCTGCTGCGTTTCAATCTCCAAATCAAAAGTAACTTCACTAATAATATGGACTTACAAAATAGATTATACGCTGCTACAAAATGACACAGTTTATTTTCACTCGAAAGACAATCCAATGTGGGTTGAAGATCTTCTTGAGGACATCACATAATATATTTCTAAAATTTCGAAACACCCCCTTAGTTTCGAGTCATTGTTTTTAGGGTAGTTCCTGCACTAAATGTCTCTTAGATCCTTGAATTTTAAGTAAATTAAAGTTTTTTTTTAACTATACTAAAATCCTTTA
This sequence comes from Protocalliphora azurea, assembly GCA_932274085.1. Lineage (NCBI taxonomy): Eukaryota > Metazoa > Arthropoda > Insecta > Diptera > Calliphoridae > Protocalliphora > Protocalliphora azurea. Next base: position 125,986,481 of record OW026520.1, read on the forward strand.
TAAGCACTCCAAATAAGTAATGATAAATTAAACATTTTTAAATTTATTTTCCTTACTTTTTTCGAAATTTTGACATTGATGTAAATTTTTTTGGATTTTTTTGCTTTAAGACCAAACATATTTATAAGTGTTGCCAGTTTAGCCTCTTTTTGTTTTTCTTTGATCCTCAACATTTTCGCTGTTGCTTTTAGCTTTTTTTAAGTCTTTTTTGATTTTTAAAATTGCTCTAAAAGATCAAAAATAAACGAAAAATATACAAAATTGAAGTGTCTCTATGACATGCAGATGTGTAAAAGTTAAAAAAAAATTAATCTAAAGTACAAAAAAATATTAATAAAGTTATAAGTTAGTGCTAATAAATTACCAAAGAGAATTGATTTCAAAACGATTTTCCCATTTTAATTCACCCTATATTGTAACAAGTGCTATACTGAAAGTCAATGCAATATATATATATATATATATATATATATATATATATATATATATATATATATATATATATATATATATATATATATATATTGCAATGACTTGTTTATGTGTATATTTTTAATATTTTTGCAGATTTTTAGCCATAGCAAACTTTAGAAGTATATTTACAATATATTTACAACGAATTTTGAGGCTTATATAGAAGCTTCACAAAACCCAAAAATGGATTTTAATCAATATCTCAGTTACTAATGTACAAATTATGTTCATTTCTTCCGCAAAAACATTCCAAAAAAAGATTCCGAATTTTCTGTGCAAAAACGAAGTCACTAGATTATATACGGGCTTAGAATAGTCGAAAACAAATACTCCTTTAGAGGCCTTATCGATTTTTTGGTGACATCGCGTCAGTTAATAGACCGATTTGTTGAATTTTACTGCTGCCATTCCAAGGAATATTCCCCATAAATTGGGTTTTCTTAAAACTGATTTCAACAGACAGACGGACATCGTTTTATCGACTTCCCTATCAATTAGGATCCAGAAAATATATACTTTTTGGGGTCTTATATGAATTTTGTAGAAATTACAAATGAATTGACGAACTTATATGCACCTTTTACACTTGTAGTGAAGGGTATAAAAATATAATAAAAGAGAAAAATCACCGAAAAATCATTTTGAAACATTGGGTCTTTTTTCGTTAGAAATATAAGCCAAATTTGTATCGGAATTTTTGGGCATTTTTTTATTGGGTCAGTTTGCTGGCAATCGTTTTGCGTTTAATTTATTTAAGGCAATATCTCTAAAAAAATCGAAAATATATGAGTACGAACAAAAAAATTTAGACTAAAAAAAAAATATGCAAACTTTTTTCTGGCTTTATTTTTTGGGGCATTTAGCCTTTTTTGATCTTTTTTTAAAGTTCATTTTAGCCTCTTTTTTTTATATTTCCTGGCAATACTGTTAAAATACGACCAACAGGCAACGAACACAATAGCACGCAACAACAAATAAACAAATTTTTAATAGAATTTCTACACTACCAGCATTTATGCATCATCAGGGATGGAAAATGAAAATATTTTTTGGTACCAAAAAAAAAAATATTCAAATAGTACTTTTTCGCCCTCAAAGTACTAAGATTCATTGAATCTTAATGAAAAATATGTTACTCGATGTTCGTTTTTGCAGCTGAAAATTTCCTGTAAATAATATTTTTCTAAAATTAATTTCTTAAAAGTTCTAATATTATTAAAAATGCATACTATAACTGATAACTTCAAAGTTCGGAAAATTGATTAGTAATTTTATTAGTTTTCATTTACACCGATTTCGGTTCGTTATTTTTCTTTTAATAAAATTTTGTTATTTTTATTCATAATAACAATGTTAAAATCTAGTTTATTTTACGTTCTTTTTAAACTAGTTGATAGCCTAAAAATAATTAGATATAGAATGTATAAACTTTGCTATAATTAAATTTAATTTACCTGCAATCTTATTTACTTGGAGCTCGTAAAAATACTCCAAAAAACTATGAATGCATTCAAAACATAGTGTTCAACAAAATTTCATAAACTTCCAAAATCCAAATGAACATGCATGTAAATCAGAATCGAAGGTCTAAATGAAAAAAAAAAAAAAATTTTGCTTAAAATTAATATTTCAAGTTGTCTTCAAAATGCATTATCGTTTGAAAATGTATTCTTTCATAGCGAACCTCAGGAAGTTCTGCACTGTCTAATCTTGTGAAATTATCAAATTATTACGGTACTTTTGAATATTAAATAGTATAAAAAAATACGATCGTATTAACTTGTCCATTCCTGTGCATCATAGTAGAACAAAACAATACCACACTTGCATATTAACTCTCTTTTACTTTATCTCTCATCTACACGCACTCATAGAAATTTTATATGTTGAAAGACGCAGATACATACATACGTAAACGTCGAACAAATACAGCTCTAGACTTGAAAATAGATGGTCTGTTATAGTTTAATGCATGACTGGTTTATTAATTAATTAGACCCAAATGACTGGGAAATATTATCAGCCACACACAAATAAACATATACCCACACATCAACACATAAACATACATAAACACAAATACAATTAAAATTATTATAAATACACACAAATACGGAAAACTGTTATTAAAAATGTACAATGGGATGGATAAAAATAAAGCAAATAATGGGCTTGGAAATTTTTATATCCTGATTCGGAGAAAAAAGGGGAAAGAAATGATCGGGATTAGGCACTCTATAAACTGCAACTAAGGACAGGGAAGAATAAATTCATATAGGTCAGTCACGGAATAATTATTCGAATTTTTATTTTCCTAGCCTAACAAAATTGATTTGATGCCAACATGTATAAAGAAAACAGTGATCTACAATATAGTTTTTAGACGACCTAGATATTTTGGTATAATTTTGCAACTTAAGTTCCCGTGGAAAATGTATTGCTAAAAGTTGAATGCAAATATGCAGACTTTTTTTAATTACAAAACTTATCTCTGATGAATTCAACAGCCATTCGACTTATTTCTATGTAACTGCCCTTTATATTTATCATATCAGCATCAGATTATAGACATCTCAATCTAGAGGAAAAAAAATACGAACTCTTAAAGACTAATACCAAATTTCGAGGTAAAAGTACCAACTACGGAAAGACATACTGCTACAAACTTAATTTTTCGTAATAATGAGATCTCAATTTTCACTGATGAGAGAAGCTCAAAGATCTTTGTTTTTCTTGCGCTAATAGCTGTATTTAATAACTTAATGGAGATCATCTTAAACGTGATGAAATATTCGATCGACGTGATACATTCATTGGAGTAACTCAGGACATCCGGAGTATCAAATTGGCTTATAAATTCTAAATAAGCTGAACGTCCTTTAAAAAAAATTGTGGGAGAGAATAATATTTGGTTTCTATATCGAATATAGAAACTCAAGGAGATGGAAGAAAATAATCTTTCATCGCTACACATAGAATATCTAAAATTCAGTGGTTCAAATTGACATAAAAATGTACCAAATCTTCCTTAGCTCTTGGCAGAACTAAGCTAAGATATTACTAGACACTATATTATTGGGTGTTTCTAAGATAATAAAGAAGAAAAATACAACACCTATGTAACTGTTCCAATCTACAAGAGCTAACACTGAGCATTATATATATATATATATATATCTATCTATCTATCTATCTATATATATATATATATATATATATATATATATATATATATATATATATATATATATATATATATATAGATAGATAGATATATAATTGTTTAAAGATCTACCCCAAAAAATGTATCACTGATGTGTCTATTTAGGTATAATTTGAAAGAAGCATACTTGCTAGTTTTGAGTGACTCTTGTACCTAACCTAAGGCTATTTATTGAGCGTTTAAAACCATGCCATGAGAAGTGAAAAGGAACTCTCAAACCATTTATGTATCCTCGTAAAATCTGAAAAGATTATTTTGGGTAAAATGTCTGCTCGTACACAATGGATAATAGGATTCACTTTTCAAATTATTTTATCCTGACAGTAAATTTCTCCCCCGTATTCATTTACTACAGATATCTACAGATATCTACAGTATCTTCTATATTATCTTCAGTCTATTGTCAAAGTCATAGTTCATAAAATGGTATCAATTCTATCAAGTTCATTTTTATATGTGTCAGAACTGAAGAAATTCTGATGTTAACCTGATAAGCTTTCAAGTCAACAAACGAGTTATAGTCAAGTTTTTTATGTTTAACTGGTTAAGATTAAACTATATATACTGCCCCCTATACTTAAATGATCCAAAGACGACCAAGGACTTTTTTGGTTTCCTAAAAGACCAAGGACTTTTCTTGTTCTCTGAATAAGAATACTGTGTGGATATCAGAATATACATTCGTGGACGTTGTGACTCTCTAGCGATCTTAGATCCTCAATGATACCTTACAGATTATATATTTGTACAATTTCAACTCTGTTTTAATAGGAGTGAAAACGTCATAATGAAGTGGTTTTTCATAGAAAAACAAGAGTTGTAATGTTTACTTACTCCATAGATATTGAAATAAATTACGTGTAAATTATCAATTTCTTGGCTATTACACAAAACAATTGTTAAGTTTCGTCTTTATTTTCTATTTATGACATACATTCACTAAGAAATTCTGCAGAACATCCGCTATAGTGAAACGAATTTCTTTCTAAATCCAAACATTTCTAAAATAATTTTTCTACAAGAAAATATTTAATTTCCTTTGCAAAGAGTTGTCAGTCATCATACATCAAATTTTCTTCTTATTCAATCCCATTGTGCATTTATTTATCTGCAATAACTGTAACCAAAATTTAAATAACGCTAAGTACTAGAAGGAGAGAAAGATGTAAAATTGTCTTAGTAGTTATTATATCTCTTGTTGGTACCAACAAGAGATAAAATTTTAATTTCATCTAATACAATACGTGTACAAAAGTACATTCACATTCATATATGTAGATATAAGTGGCTTAAAGGTATATCTGTGTATTTTGGTGAGGGTTATTAAGTCAATGTTTCATTTGTATGTACGTCTGTCTGGATGTCTGTCTTCATGTTTATCTTAAGACATTACAAACAATTCAAAAAAAAAAAAAAAAAATGTTCGCATTTCAAACTTGAACTTATAAAGGATTAAAGGAAGAGTGTACGTACGTGTATATAGTGTAAATAAGGACAGAACAAAAGACATTAATTGTCATGGTAGCTTTTACATTGAATGAAAGAATAATCTTAAATAAAACATTCACTAATATAAATATGTATGTACATATATGTACATACAATTCTTCAATTTCTTAAAGCACATTATGCTATACAAGAGAAGTAACCACAAATTAAGCTTATTGAATTGTTTTTATTAGATTATGGGGGTGAGATTTGTAAGAAATGTATGGTATAATTCCTAATCTGTTAACCTTAAATACACATGTTCTTGATACCAGGATTTAGTATGACTATCAGATAAACGGCCAAGGTGAAACTTAATTCGGCACTATTGGAACCTTTTGGATAGAGGCTTAGTTTGTTAGCTGCTTTGGGGCATTAGGTTTGAAATCAATTGGGATATTTATATTCTTAATCATATATATTTCTTTTCTTTCCTTAATTTAAAAACTTATTTTCTTGAATGATTTTTCATCATTTTTAAACTATGAATAATTAATTTTTGATTAAGCATTTCTGAATTTGTGGGTGATTTTTCCCTTTTATAAGAATTTTAAATAAGAATAAATAAAATTATAAAAAAAATAAAATTACGTTAAACTATTTTTATAAATAGTTTCTATGGTCAATGAAAAATAATTATAATCGATTTAATAAGTCCATAAAATAAGTCGTTATTCTTGATTTTGATAAGAAAACGCCGCATTAAAATTTTTCGGTAAATATAAATAATATAGAATTTTTGTGCGTATAATTGCACAAAACTGCTTAAGTGGATGACTTATTTTAGCCACTTTAAGGCAATTTAAAAATAAGCAAATGCTAGAAAAAATTCCAGAAATTATAATGAAAATTTTGAGGCTAAAAGCAAAATAAAAAGGCTATACAAATCCTTAAAAAGAGCAAACTGGCAACACTGATTACAATACATTAAAGCATTGAATTAAAAATACTTCATAAATATATCATGCTTTTAAAATAAATATATAAAATAAATATATAAAGAGTTAGCATCTAAAAAAGTTCAGAAAAGTTTATGTAACTAATTTCTATATTAAACATAGAAAGGCTACCAACAAAATGATTCAATAAAAAAATGGCCCAAAAATTCTTATACAATTTTGGGTAATACTTCATTTGTAACACGATTCATCTTGAAGTGATTTTTTTTTTAATTTTTGAACCATAAAAGGGTGATTTTTCGATTTTGTAAAAATTTTTAAATATATTCATAAATGAAGTATAATATAACAGTCTATAAAATAAGTCAATTAAATTAGTTGAGTAATTTTCGATTAGGGGAATGAAGCACTGCTTGCGAAATTTTTAGTTATATATAAACAGTCTCGATTTTTTGTGCGAATAAATATGCGGATATGCGTAAATGCATGATTTTTTAAAAATAAAATTAATAATATAAAGTAACAAATTAATTTTTTCATGGTTGAAATTTTAACATTTTTGCCTTTTTAAAACAATTTTCAAATTTTGAGAATAAAATAAAAAGGCTACATTTAGCCTTAAAAAGACCAAACTGATAACAACAAATAAAATCATTAATCTCTTAATTTGCAAACAAAAAGAAAAAAACTTTTTATTTCTCCCTTCAATAATTGATACATATAAGTACTTAAAATAAAAACGAGAAAGAAAGATGTAGTCAGTCAAGACTATATGATATCCTACACTTTTATTACACCTGTGGCCAATTTTACTAAATGTTAAATAGAATATACAAATACAGAATAATGCGTTGATACTAACACCTAGATGATTTTATGTACTGGAAGTGGGTTTATGTGGGAGCTATGTTAAATTATGGACCGATTCTTATAAAATTTAGCACTGTTGTTTCAACTTACATAAAACTTATTTGTGTCGGATATTAAATTGATATTAACATTCGTACGGGATTTATGCACGTTAAAATGATTTTCGAAAGACGGATTTATATGGGAGCTATGGTCAATTGTGGACCGAACTTCATAAAATTTGGTGCAAAGATTGATACTTTTGCAGAACTTCTTTGCACCGAATTTCATTAAAATATTCTTATTCCTAAAGCATTTTTGAGTATTTAAACTCTATTCATGGGGGACATTTGTATGGGGGCTAGGTGAAATAATGGATATATCATATATCATGAGGACAGATCATAAAATTCTCACGTGCCAAACTTCATTGAATTATCTTTGAAATTGCGACCCGTTCTTTGAGCCCAAGGACATGGACAGCCAGCCATACGGACGGACGGATATCGTTAGATCAATTCAAAAAGTGATTCTGAGTTGATTGGAATACCTTATGCTGGGTATTGGATAATTTTTTCTATGTGTTACAAAAATCAACACAAACGCATAATACCCCAAGCACCTATGGTGGTGTAGGTTGTAATAAAAAAACAAAAAGCTGTCAATCCTTCAACACTTACGAGTATATCATTTCATAGCGTTTGAGTGTAATAATGTCATTAATTAAATAATTCATTCATTCATTATTTTATTGCCATTTATTTTATGCTCTTGATTATCAAAATTTATTACAAATTACTGTTGCCACTACGATTATTATTATTATTATTATTATTATTATTATTATTATTATTATTAATATTACGAACTCTTTGTTGTAAGTATTTGATAGTAAAGTTTGTAATTCCGTGCAAAATGTTATGATGACGTCGAACGAAAATCGGGTTATGCCAGAGAAAAAAAAAATACACAAAATTTTCATTTATGTATAATAGTAGTTTGTATGTAGCATTTTAGTCTAAAGTAGTCTACGGTCGATTATTTGGGTTTAGTAAGTAGCACAATGGTAAAACAATGGCCCATTTGTTATTAGCATTTGTAATTAGCTTCATATATTATACTATTATGTCTAGACAAATATGTCGATATTAGCCTAAATTTAAACTAAATAAAAGGCATTTATGTATTAGATAGGATTTTTAAAAAATTAGCTTACAGAATGATCTAAAGTCAAAATAATTACAGTGAATGCTAATAGAACGCTCGTTTAGTTTAACGTTTTATTTATCAAAAAGACACCCGTATAGACATAATAAGATTATAGGTTTCTAAATTGACACATAATCCATTTATGTACATATTATAAAAATGATGTGTAAGTTTTTTTGTTTATGTATCAATCATGCCTAAACGGCTAAACCTATTTCCACAAAATATGACATAAATACAGTACCGGACGTGGTTATAGGCTATGTTAAATCTCGATAGTATGATACGCCCACATTTTATGCCTACTTTAAAAATAATTTTCTCAATTCTTTACATTACATATAAAGCGATTTACATAAAGTTTGGCACATATATAGAAAGTCATTGGCTCTATGCAAAAACATATCCTCGTTCTTCGCAGCACTCACTCCACGCTCACTTTCGATAAGAATATTAGTCTATCTATGTGACATCATTACATCCAAATTACCAAACTTTTATCTTATGGGAAACATAGGAGCTATATTAGAATTTTATGGGATGCCACACACAAATTTTTCGCCTACTTCTTAAAAAATTAATTTTCTCAAGTTATCTCGTTAATACTGAAGCGATTTACATGAAATTTGGCACTTACATAGAACTATATTTACTCTATGCGAAAACGTATCCATATCCATACTTTTGGAAAACAATATTGAATTATTTGTGATGTCTTTACAACCTAACTACTAATCCTTTGGCAAAAACTGGGTGAAGAAACAGTCTATTCTGTTAGAAGAAATATAAGCTATATCAGAACTTTATCGGATGCCACAACCACATTTTACGCTTACTTTATAAAAAGTAATTTTTAATTTTTTACATTACTACTGCAGTTATTAATATGAAATTTAGCACGTAAATAGTATGCGTAGAAGATAAAAATTTTCTTTGGGTTTTCAAGCCCCTTACACCCACTTTCTAAGATAAATGGGTTATATTTGTAACCTATTTATATTTTAAATTTTGAAAATTAAGCACAAAGATACTACATAGATTTAGAAGAACTGTAAGCAATGCCACACCTACATTTTACGCTCACTTTATGGAAAACATTTTTATGAGCCATACAGAGTAAACAATAAAATAAATACCTAACGAACTTTAAACTTTGTGGCAACTTTTTTGTAACGGCGAAATCGAGTTTAAAGTAGAGCGAGTATGTCTAGGAGAAGCTATAACCCAAAAACAGAATAAAGTCACCCATCACCAAAATAATTCGTTCAGTTAGGATTTGAAATCTCTTTATTAAGGGGAGTTTTATTTTAAATTAAAAGTTATTGACAGATTCGAACAAGGCAGAATTAATGCCAGTATTCGCCCTCAGCATTTGCTAGTCACAGTAGTCCACAAAGGTCTTCCTGCGTCTTACCAATTATTGGTTATAATAATAATTTATTTTGTTTTAAGAAAATAAGCGTTTATTTTTAATTAGCTCTTTATTAATTAACTGTCACATTAAGAATGATCACATTAACAAGTACAATGAGGTAACTTAAGTTTAGTCAAATCAGTAATATAAAGAAATAGCAAATCAATACAAATGATGATGAGAGAGGGAGAGAGAGTTGTGGTAATTATTAATATCTTTTAGTATTGTACAAATTGTTCATAATGATTATTGATTATTGCTTGTACTTATTTTAGTAGGGTTTTTAATATACAAATAAAAGTAACAGTAAATTTTATATAAAATAATTGGATGTTAAAATGAATTTAATAAATGGTTTGGTGACAATTTAATTAAGCAATAATAATAATAATAATATTAATAATAATAATAATAATAATAATAATATTATTATTATTAATAATAATAATAATAATAATAATAAATAATAATAAATAATTGTTAATACATACTTTTGTTGTTTTTATTTATTTTAAGTTTGTTGAACCTCTGCATATATTTTGCCTATTTTTTAGTTCACTGAATTGCACACTTTTTTTACTCTTTGGTTTATTTATAATTGAAACTTGATACTTAATATTTTCTTGTTCTTTGGTTGTTTATCGTAACTTTAATTAATTTCGCTTACTCACTTCTTTTAGAAGTTTCATTCACATTAAACTTAAAAATTATTTTGGTTGTATGATAAATTGCAAACTCGGCAGAAATATGGTTCAACATGTTATTAGCAAATTAAGCATAACCCTTATTGTAAAATTAGTATATAAGTTGGAAATAATTACTAATAAAATCACTCTTATTTTGAAAGCAAAACTAAGTCTTTTAATTTAAGAGAAGACAACACAGTTTAAGTGCTGGTGTTGTAAAAATACATTTCAAGTTCAATATAGTTTATGTGCCATTTTGGTGACCCCGACGTGATAGGCAACACTGTTTAAGAGCTGTTGTTGTAAAATTGCAGTTCAAGTTCAATATAGTTTATGTGCCTTATTAAACATTTATAATAATAATAATAATAATAATAATAATAATATTTTTTATGATAATTATAATAAAAATGCAAAAAAGTTAATAATTTTCGTATAAAAATTATGAAAATAATTGGCAGTTCAATAATATAAATAATTATATGTTTAAATTAATTATACATTTTATACCAACCAGAATATCGGAGCACTAGAAAAAAAAAATAAATTTGCACCTTTCACCAAAATGATTATATCAATTGCTAATAACTGTAAGTCAATAAAGTAGATGATTGAAGGTATTAAAATTTTAAATGAGAAAAAACTCCTACCTGAATTTTATTTTTACTATTTATTATTTTTGTATAATGAAACAACTGTCTTGAAAAATATAAGGTAGTAATGTTTTCCGTGCATACATTTTTTGAGAACTGTTAAAGTGCTTTTAAAATTTATGGAAATAACATTCTCATTTAACTACTTAGTTGATATAAAGATAAGGCTGGTAAGTCCAAAAGGAGTAATAGCCTTAAATGGCATAAAGTATTTTTCACAAAAAATTAAAGATGTGAAAAATAACGCCCTTGAAAATTGTTTTTGCATTAAAAAAATACTTTCAAAAGTACTACATTTGGTCTACATTTTTATTGATTGGAACTGGTGATACTGCTTTTTCTATTAAAATTTAATTTAATTAAATTTTTTAACTAATCGTTTTTCTGTGTGTAGGTAATTCTCCTGAACAATATGACAAAAATATCTTCAGCACAGCATGAATATGAAACTCTCGACTCTGTACTTATTTAATAAGCAAAAGGATTTTAAATTATTATTTCATTGCTAATAGTGTACAATAAAAGTTTTACCATTATCATCAACATTCTTATTGCTGGCCTCATTTCTCCAACCTTTTCTTATACCCACTATCAAAAAATAATGGGAATATATTGGGATTGTCATTCCACGTGCAACATGTCGAAATAATCATCTAAGACCCAATAAAGTATATATATTCTGGGTCCTTGTGAAAATATAAGACGATATAATAATGTCCGTCCATCTGTCCGGAGCGAACATCGTCGTGGGTATGAAATTTGGCTCAAATATTTGTCTTATATAGCGTTTGTTTGGTGTAGAAAATGAGAAAAATCAGTGGCTCAGAATCGTTTTTCATCGGTCAAAACTCCGTAACTTTTGAATCAAAATACTTATTTTTTTCATGGAGAGATATTTTGTTGAATTTTTCTCCAGCTTCCAATTTCATTAAAATCGATTCGGCAGTTGTTCAAAAATTTAAGGCTAAAATTGAACTTCTAATTTTTTTATAGCGTTTAGTATTAAAATGCAGAGTTTTTGTTTTTTGAATAAATTTTACTTATAAAAAAAGTTATTTTTTAATGTTTACTTTGTTTTTTATTTAAATAACATTAAGGACAAAAAATTTTACTTTTTATTTTAATAACTAAAAGTTTTTTAATTTTTATTTTATTTTTTATTTAAATAGAAATAAAAGAGAATTATAATTATTATTATTCTATTGACTTCGAATGCTAGAAATGAGCGAATCGGATCTTGCCAGTAATATATTAAATAGATCTTCATTTGTAGAATTTCGTAATATTTTTCTGGTATTGTGCTCTCTATAAAATCTGTAATCCTTATGCCTTTTTTCCCGGGGTTTCTCTGATAGATCTCCAAGTGTTACTAAATGATGATATTCTCCATGATAAAGTATTTTATGAACTGTTGCAGGCAAGAACAAAGCCTATTGAAATTGGTTATGATAGGTCCATTATTTCGCCTATCCGCCATAAATAAATCTTCCCGGAATTGAGATTAACGATAATAAATCCTTTAAATATTGCAATATTTTAATTAAATTCGGTACAAATAAGTTGTGTATGAGCGTATTTCTTCATGAAAATCGGTCCATAATTCACCATAGTTTTTATATCAACCCCTCTTCCAAAAATCTCTTAAACGTACATAAATCCCATAAAAATGTTTATATGAAATTAATATTCGATACAAATAAGTTTTATATCAGTGTAAATGACAGTGCCAAGTTTTTAATGATCAGTCCACAATTGGCCACAGGTCCAATTTGGTGCACATACACAATGGTGTAGGGTATCATATGATCGGGCTCGACCGACTATATCTTTCTTTCTTATTTTCCAAATCATATTGATGTAAAAGACCGTAATAAAATCTATATAGATAATGACGTTGAAGAATTGCGGTTGTTCTATTACAAACAAGAAAAAAAAAATATGAAATAATAGATGAATTTATTTATATGTCATTGGATTTTGGCCAAATGATAATTGATGTCATTGTTCTTGTTGTTCTCGTTTTTATTTCTGCCATTGTTGCAGGCTTAGATTACGCTATTATTACCATTGTAGTGTAAAGATATTGATGGTAATTTAAAAGACACCAATTTTTATTTCTTTAACCACAAATTTTGCAAAAAGTTTGAAAAAACAAGGAAATTTAAATTAAAATTGACGAGTTTTATAAATATGTACTTGATATTTGTTTGTTTTCGTCACTAAAAAAAAATGTTTGACATTAAAGGATTAAGTGTCTATAAAGCTCTTATGACCATAGCTATTTTAGTATTATTCCTGGATTGATGGAACAGTGCAAATACACTAAAATAGAAAAATTGACTAAGTGCAAAGAGTTGTAATGGTGATTATTCTTCATGATATTTTTTTTTTTTTTTCGTTAGATTTCATATTTTATATTCTTACATGTTAGAATAAAATACCAGATAGTTAATTCAATATTTTAGTCATTATGGTGAAAAATTTTATTTTTAAAATATAAATACCAACTTATAATTCCAACATTATTGTTTTTGTCCAATTTAAAATTTTTTTCAGATACATAAATATGAGTTCTTTTCAAATGAAACTATTGTAAAAAGTTCACAGAATTTTAGCAAAGGATCTTTTAAATAATTGAATGTATGAAGTATTACAATTTTATACATTAATTACTTGATTATTAACGGTTATAAATTTTTTAAATATTATTTCAACACACAATGTTGTATTGTAAGTTAGTAACATAGAAAACTACAATATTTTCTCTAATAAATGTCAAAGCACACTAACGTCTAAACAATTTATTAATATCCCAAATTGTTACTTTTAAATTTAAATTAAATTTAAAAATTTGAAATTTAATTCAAACGAAGTCATCACAGAAAATTATTAGGAACACTTTAACAATATTATTTTTATTTCAAAGCACTTAAACAAAATTTCTATTCAGCGAAAGTTGTGAATAATAGTGAACAAAAATTTCTTTAGATAATTTGAAAGAACGCCGGTATTATTACGTCACAATATAACATAATATAATATCTTGCATTATTAAACAACTTTAGTAGCCTATTTCGAAAAGATTTTATCACATCTAGATACAAATATGAGAACATTTTCTGTTTATACGAGTATTATGACCAAAATCTAACCAAAATGTTTAACTAATATAATGTTTTCCAACAGGAAAATTTTTATAACCTAAACTTTCAGTGGTGGGCTTATTCATCTTAAATCCACTGTACCCCATTTTCTTTGCACAAAGCATACCAAACATGACACCTAATTACATGGTGTATTTAGAGACAAACCTTGAGTTACTATACTTATCTACATTAAGACTTCACCTCTGCTATAGAACATAACATATACTGGGCTAAGGAGTGGGAAAATCTTTGTTATTATGTACAATTTACCCCTAATTACTCAATGTTACCACTAAGTAGACAGTGGAAACCTATAATAGACTAAATAAAAATTTAAAAACGTAATGATTATATACAATGTGCTACTAGTTCACAATTTCATGATAAATATCCAAATCTAGATTACAATTTTTCATCGTTATATACTTCATACTTTTCTCCATTTTATTTTAATAATAAGGACTAGATGTGGATTATTAGACCTGAATGCTAGATCCCATAGAAATAACTCTGTCGGTATTAGTACAATTTGCAATTTAGACGCTACGGAAAACACATTTTATTTCATCGGTGTCTGTCCAATATACAATGAATTTCGAATAAAATATTTTGGTAAAACCAACCATAAGTTTAAATGATATTATAAACACATAGAAGTTTGTTTAAAATATAGAAGGTTTATTTTAAATGAATTTGCTTTTTAATTTTCCATGAAAATGTAAACTTAAAAAATAGCTTGCGGCTTTATTACAGATTATATAAAATCAAAAGTATTTGAATGTAATTTACTTGCCTAGAATAGTGTCAATCTGGCTTACAACAAATATGCTATATATAGATTTAGATATCAGTCATATTTTAAATAAATTAAATATTTACTTACAAATCTATTAATAAATATTAATAATAATAATAATAATAATAATAATAATAATAATATGATAGCTATTAGCAAGAAAAAACTTATCTTAATAGATCTTTTCAGTAACTGTTTAAAAAAGAAAGAAAAAGAACCCAGTGATAATATAAATCTTGTAAGAAGTCTTTGTTAAAGAAAATAGTTATTTAGCATTAATCAAATGAAAAAATTAAGCTAATTTGTTACCCAAATATTCTAAAAGTTAATTAGATAGTGCATTCCACGAAGTTGGAAGTTGAAGAAAAAGATTCAAATCAAAAATTATAATCCAGTGTCTCAATCATAAAAAAGAAAGAAAAGCACAACATTCCAAAATCCATTAAAACCATAAAATTTGTTTTATAAGAGTGAAAAAAAGAAAAAAATACTAAAATCCAATTTTAAGATATATTTTAAAACATATAAATAAATAGTTTAAAAAAATAATTTGTTAAAAAATTTCAATTATAATACTCTTTTAAATCAATCTGAATTCATAAAAAAAAGAAAAAAATTCTAAATAAGCCTATCTAAAAACACTTGGAAATTTTAACTATATAATATTTCACATAATTATAACTAGAACGGTTTTGAATCCCTCTTCATGTACATGTAAAATAAAATAAAACCTCAACATTAATTGTTTGCAAGCGATTGTCGAGGCCTCATTAGTCAGCAGCTCCCCAGCTACAGAAGGCAGACAAGGAACTTCAAGGAAACTTCAAACTGCAATAATGAAGCAAATACTATGGTGTTTCGAAAAGAAGATACTACCAAGATTGCTAAAATTTTCTAAGAAGTAAGTGACAAACTCACGGACTTTCCTCAAAAATTCACTTTCTCTCTGGCACAGAGTTCCGGAAAGCTGAAAGTAGGAGTCAGAAAATAAGTCAACAGACTCCATAAATGTTACACCCAATTCTACTGAAAAATGGTTTGCTCTTCGGATTAGAATAACATGGTCCAAATAGAACTATTTCTCTCCGTACTACAGAGGTAATATCCCTGATGTTTTTCAACTGTCAAAAGATAACTCTTTGGAGAATAAGACGCAAGAGGAACATACCAAAAGAATCTATCTCTAAGTCTAACCACGCCCTAAGTAAAATCTACAGTTGTAGATGGAAGTTATAAAAAATAAAGCTAAACGATCAGTACAGAGGTAGCTGAAAACTTATATTACGCTAAGTGTTATAGAATTCATCTTAAAACTTCTTGCATGCTCAAGCAGGAATTATATGGAGTGAGTCGTTATTAAATATTATTATATATTAATTTTAAAATCCAAACAAATCTATAATTTTGTTTTGCATGGTTGATAAAAATATTTGAAATAAGTTCTAAAATTAAAGTGATAACAACAAGCGATTCGTAAAAATAATATATAATATAAGTATTTCCCGTCAATTGAATTTTAGCAAAGTACTAATAACACGTATAAACCAAGTAAAAAATTCAACTTGTTTCTTTGATCTATTTTTTAATGTTAACGATCATTAGGTAACACCCTTTGCTTTTGTTTTTTTTATATCCTACACCAGCATATATGGTTGGGGTATTATGCGTTTGTGCTGATGTTTGAAACGCATAGAAAAAGATATCCAACACCCACTTTAAAGTATGCCAATTGACTCAAAATCACTTTTTAAATCGATCTACCTATTCCGTCCGTCCGTCTAAAGTGCACAAAATCATGTGGTTGTTAGTATGAAGGCATTATTCGAGATTTGTATATTTTGTTAACCATTTAGTAAAATTGGCAACAGGTTTAATATAAGTCCTCTTTCTGAATTTTTTTTGTGATGTTACACAATGGTGTAGGAAAATGCAATATATATATATATATATATATATATATATATATATATATATATAGAGTATTCAATTATTCAAATTAAAAAGTTTTTACTTATACTTAGATTTCTCTATATTGAAGCATTGATAAAATTATTTACAAATTCGGTTATTCCTACGATTACCTTTTCTTGATGCTATTTGTTGTCAAAACGACTCTTTAATTGCGCAAAAAAAACGAACAAGTGATTCCAAAAAAGATTTTTTTTTCACCGTAGAACTAAGTGATAATTTTACCCTTTTTTGGAAGTTAAAAAATTACTTCCAAAAGAGTGAAAATAGATTTAGTTTTAGGGGCGAAAATTTCTAAGAAATTAAAAATTTCACAAATTTTGAAGTATTTTTATTATATATTATTAAAGCTAAAACCATAATTTTATAAAAAATTTTATAAATGTAGTTTTGTGAGAAGTACTTTAAAAGCAATGAACAAATAGCGTAAGAGAAGGATATTATTCCAATGACAAAAAAAAAAAAAAAAAGAATTTCTGTAACTATATTTCAGCACTAAGTACTTACTTCAAATAATAACACAGTGTTAAAATCATTACTTTTTCAGCTCTTTTTCAGTTATTTTTTTTTTTTTTCTTTTTGCTATGTTATTGTTGAATTTTTTTATAAAATCTTAATATTTTGTTTAAACATTTATTTTCATTTTTCAATTTATTTAAAAATATCAAAAAATTAATATTCTTGTTCAGAGTATATTTAAGACAGTAAAAAATAATAATAAAAAGTTTTGCACTTAACTCGCTTATAAAGCATCGTAAGTGTTTTCAAATTATTACATATATAAATCCATATGTAAACCCATATATAACAATATATTGTCATATATGAATCATATCTGAAAATATTTGATCATTTTCAGCTGGGAATATATAATACTTTAAGCTGAAAAAATAGTTATTTGATATTTTACTTAAGAAATTAAGTTTTTGATTATTTACTTGATTTGTCCGAAAAGGAGTTTTTTTTTAACTTTCTCAAGAAAAAACTAAAAATAGAAAAACTAGCTGAATTTTTTCAAAAATATGAGAGAAAGTAAGTAAATTGTGACAAAAATATGTACAGTTAGAAAATAGACCATTACATAAATCGTTTTATAAAGCCAAACAGAAATGATGAGTTAGTTTATTTGCTTATTAATGACAGTTACTGCATATTGCTATACTGTAACTTATTTTAACGATATTAACTTTCAAAAACAATTCTGATGGTGAAATATCTCTCAGGCGGTTACAAAATGTGTCCCACATGAAAGTCCCATAAAATATTGTTGTTTAACAAGAGCAATCCTACAGTGTTTACGGAATTTTTATTATACATCGATGTCTTATACAACATCAATATGCTTTTGTCGAGTTTGAGTCCAATTTATGCAAAGTTTATCAAATAGTGAAAATTGACTTGTAATTGCTATATTTATGCATTCGGAATCTTGCCGAACAGGAAGACATAAAAAAAACATACGGTAATAACAATAATAATAATATTATTATTATTGTTATTACTATTTATTATTTTTATTATTATTAGCATTCAGCAGAATATTCCACACGGAGATTTTAGTTCCTTTTTCTATTAGTTGAGAAATATCGATATGTAGTCAGAAAATATTTTCGACCAGGTTCATTTCACACATGAAAAAATCGACATGTTCATAGAACTAGAGATCATATGTAGTAAATCTATGTACTCAGTTTTTCCCCAGGACGTAAAATTTTCTCTCAAAAGGACCCAATATGGATGACAAATGAAAGTTAAGAATCCCTGCAATATAACAAAAGTTTTTGTTTAAATGTTTCAGTACAAAATATGTTTTTCTGTAACAATTTAAAGGACAATTTAAAAGGATTTTGTTATCAAATTTATAACCTTCTTAAATTGTATGTATTGTATTAAAATGTATGTATATTTGTATTTAATAAGTATTAAAATTCTAATATTTTTTATTAGTTTGTGTTAGTTATTAAATTATATACATATATTAGTTTAAAAAAAAAAATATATAATAGAAAATGTATGTCTATTTATATTCATATTTCTATCCATACACATATGTATTTAGGTATTCCAAATGTTTATAGTATTTTGCCATTGGCTTCTGACTGTCTGAATTAACATCTGATTTAACATGGCTTATATTTGATTTTGAAGAAATGAACACAACGTGCCATTACGCGGCCGCACATGTTTTGCATAGACGTTAGGAGCTTCCGTACTTTTTGGATCTGGAATTCACTATTTTAACATTTTCATTTTCTGAACTAAGTTTCATTTCATTCTTTAGGTTCTTGTTAAGGCTTTTTATTACCCTGAAATGTAATACTTTTGTCAAAATTTTCTAGTAAGTTCAAAAAAAAAGTTAAAATATTTGTCTTTTGTAGTCTTTCCTTTAACTGATATCTGCATGCGGACAAAAGACCGGATTTCTGTTAAATCTGACATGTGTGTGGGAGTAAGAGTTATTATGAAAAATTTTTTGTACTTTATTCGAACGCACTCTTTATTTAATTGCTTAAATAGAATACTTAAGTATTAAATAGCACAGTAAACATATAAATCTCTTTGTAATAATAAAATTGGATTAAAAAAATTTTAGTCAAATTATGTCGGCTATAATTACATAATCACTTACATATGGAAAATAATCCGCACGTAGAGAAAAAACGTGATTACGGTATTATCACTACAACAATATTATTTTACCATTGTAAATTTAAATTAATTTTAATAACGTGTTCATGATAAGAATGTTTTTGTTCCAGTTTTATCATTTAATGTTTACATTCAATAAATATTTTAATATAGTTGCCTACACGAATATTATGTTTTTGAATATTGTTACTAGAAACAAAATTTTATTAATATAAAAATATATAATGATTTTTACAAACCATTAAATATTACCAATTTTTCCCTTCTACTTTTACATTATTATACCCATAACAATAGTATGTTACAAATAATTATAATACGTATGCTTTTTACTAATATAGTTGAAAAACACATAAATTATTTGTGTTTGAATACATTTTGTTTTAATGTTTGTTTTCCCGCTTCATTATAATTCTCATTTAGTAAATATAGAAACTAATATAAATGGGCTAAGTTTTCTTTCATTTTGGTGTAATTCAAGCAATATAATATATTGATTAACTACTGTTAGTTAACAAAAGGTATATTGTATTGTATTTTCTTGCACAACTTATGTAATAAAAATAAATAAAATTAGTTAATGAACAAATAATAAGATTAATATCATAAATTTATAAAACTGGATCATAGCATTTTAAAATATTTAAAAACAAAATAAAAAAATTCGGATCATAATACGAAAAGTTAGATTATCTTATGATTATAATTGTCATATCTATTATTATTTATGACCATATAGTCCAACCATAATATGTTGCTCTTCGATTATGGTTCCCGCAAACATATTTTTTCTCTACGTATGAGCGCAGATTGTATATTAAGTATTTTCAAATTTAATAATTATATGCAATTAAAAGCATATAATTAAATGATGAAACATTTTTCTTAAATAATTGCATATAAGCATTTTTAATTTGAGTTTATATGAAGGCCGTTGAACTTTCTGAAGCTATCATATGTTGCTCAAAATTTAAAACAAAACAAAATGCTATTTAGCAAATTGTGTTACTTTTGATTATATACCTTTTGCAAGCGGTATTATTTATGATGTCATGTTTTAAGTATGAGGACTATGTATGGCAGGTTGAAAGGTCTTAACCTGTAAGAGGTGATCATGATGACGAGCTACCACTATACGTCTCTATATTCTCGTTGACATATTTTGGTAGTTTCTATAGCTCCTAAAAAAATGTAATTCTAAAAGTAATATTCTGGATAGATACATGTAAATTTACTATCTTCACGAATCAAATCTTTTTAAAGTCAATGACGTGGGCAATGGGACGAACTAGTAAGGCTGTAAATAGGAAAAATAAAAAAGGCAGTGACTCCTTATCAGCCAATGTCAAGAAAGGCTATAATAAGAAAATGCTAATAATTCTTTAGCTACCCTAACTTTATCTCTCCCTACTGATACGTCCTTTAAACTAGCCTTTAAACAAGCTTCAGCAATTGACTTCTGTTATATTGGCAAAATATCAATGAAAAGGGCCTATAAATAAACCTATGAATGAAGCACCGATAAATATTCACAAACCCAATAATAGGCATTTGAACTTCTAGCCAAAAAACTTCAATAGCTGACCTGCTTAGCGTAAATAAAGCATCGAAGAAAAGAAACTGCAAACAGTTATTCAACTACCCAATCTTCTCCTCTCCCTGCTGATAACAGTTTCAAGCCGAGATCTCAGCAATAGACCTGTGAACTACATTTTATTTACTTTAAAATTAGATCAAAGCCGGGTTCAGAAAATGTCACTGAACTTTAACAGCAGCTACAGTTCCCAACAAAAGAGAATCGAAGAAAAGGAACTGCAAACAAAACTTAAACTATTCAAACTGCAAACTTCCCCGATAATTTTTAAACATCAGGTCAAGCACTTCAACAACTACTAGTCCGCATTAACAAAGCTACAATGAAAATAAATTGCAAACAAGTCCTTAAATTTTCAAGTTTTACCTACGTCATCAATAAGAGTTTCAAAACAGAGACCGCCGTTCATACTGGCAAAAACAAATTCCAACAGGAATCTCTATCGAGCAGGAATAGACGGAGAGCCACCGGGTAGTTTTCTTTGTCAGACCTGCAACCATAATATTCCCTCATATCTAAAGGCGAACATAATAGTCTCAGAAGGAGACACAAGGTCAGATCTAATAGGCCGAGTTTTATATTGCAGTGCGGTAAGCTAAGGCCCTCTATTCCTTAAACCAAATGGGATTTTGTGTATAGAAAGGTAATGAAAATCTTATAATAAAAATAGCTAAAAAGAATCCAGTACCTTCAACTAAAAGCGATTATATCAACTAGTATTAAAGTCAGTAAAATTCATGGAGTGTAGTGCAGATGATTTGATATTGATCTTTGTTGGATGTTCCACCACAGATCCCTTAGTGAAGAGGTAAAAAATTTTCAGATCATGAGGTGATTGAATTTTTTTGGAGGTATCACTACAGATTCTTTAGTGCAGAGGTCAAAAATCTTTTGATCTTAAAACTAATTAGGGCTTGTTTTCCAAACAGTTAATGGGAGTCTTTCGAGAAGTAATTAAATAGAAAACAGTACCTTAATCTCAATGCAAAAATGTATCGGCGTTTGGTTAAGTATAATGAAAACGATCTGCGCTAAACTTGAATAATAGCTCCATATTCTAAATATAGTGTGAGCCGTCCAAACTATGGGAGATATGCGAACTTATTTGGTTTGGAAACCAGGTGAAAATTCTGAATTCGAAAATGTCTAGAAAAATTTAGAAAATTTTTAGTCATCCGTAACAAAAGGTTAAGTTGCTTTTTTATGAGAAACATGTGATCGCCTAAAATAGTTTTCAGTTGATCTTGCTACATGTTTAAAGTAAGAATAATCAGATTCAGGAGATAATGTTTTCTTCTTAAACTGCTCCTCCTTGTGGAAAATAGTCAGACTATGCATTCAGGGCAAATATCTTTTTCTTTTTAATTTCAGTCTAGGAGATCTTTATTTATCGCCTCGAAGTAATTCTAGTAATGACAATCATGTGATTTTAGTTCCTAATTTATTGTGGAATTGTGATCCCTATAGTGCTCCTAGATATTACAGCTTTGTCATTTTCCATTATAAAATAAAATTTACTTATTTCACTCATCTTACTTTTCTTGTCTAAAAAACTTTCTCTTATCAAGTCTAAATAGCTAAAAAAATGTAACTAAAAATATTTCATAACAACATATCTTCAGCAAGAATAAAACCGGAAAATTGAAATAATTTTTAATAATGTCTCATGAGATTTAATCCTCTTATTAACAAAACTCTAGAAAAAGATACTTTTGTTGGTACTTCTAAGTTTACAAATTATTTTTATAAAACTTATTTCTTGCTACTTATTTCAAATGTCAAGTATAATTATCATTTTTGTATTCTATTCATTTTCGTTTTTCTAATAGTCTGACATTAAAAGCTAATTTTGTAGAAGAAATTTCATTTAACAAATTAGAATTAATAATGGTTATTAAAAATAATTTCTAGAAAAATGAAGTGACATTAGGGTATTCATTTTACTCGACTTTTTCATTATTCGACTATTAAAATTTTGCTAGATTTTTCATTTTTATTGAAAAATTAATCAATCTTTCTGTAGCTGTAAAAAAAACAAACAAAAATAATTATAATAAAATATAAAAATTTTTGAAAACATCAAAAATACAGTTGAGAGCATAAAAAATGTAACGCTAAGTGATGTGATTATTTTGTATACATGTATTTTGCATATAGCGTGACCCGATTTGTGATTTTATTATTTGTGGCTATAGACAAATATTGTATATAATTTTGTCGACTAATTTTGTACGTAAGGAAAATGATTAATCTTTTAGCAAAAGCAGTGGTAAATTTGAGCCAATAAGAAATGTGCAACTCTAAATAAATCAACATGATTTTTCAAGTTGTGATAAAAATCGTAATTGGAAAAGGTTGGTAATCATAAAATTGTTAAAAACTACGATTTTGTATTCTTGTAATACACTGAAGAGCATGAAATCTACAGATAATATAAATTTTCTATATTCTATTAATTTTTCCACAAATATTAATATTTTTTGCAATATTATTCAATAGTTTTAATTACTTGTAATTTCATGAAAATTCTCTATGTAAAAGTGATTAAATGTCTCTTTTAGTTTGAATTAACTTGATACTTCATAATTATAAGAGATCTCGACTGAAATAAAGCGACCAGTTTCAATCATTGTTTTGATCGCATCAATAGCAATTTTTCGCAATGTGTGATATTATTTAATGCCCGATAATGTCATAATGTTCAAACATTACTTGATTTTGGTTATATTAGAAAGGTTTCTATTTTTCATATTACCATCATTTAATCAACAATCGGAAGCAGTGGTAGCCAGTGTTGCCAGTTTGGCCTTTTTAGGGCTAAATCTAGCCTTATTATTTTTCTTTTAGCCTCAAAATTTTTGTTTTATCTTCTAGCCTTTTTCTAGCCTTTTTTAGTTTTTACAATTGCCTGAAAAAGGCTAAAGTATTAGTATTTCAATAACGAAGAAAATTGTTTATTACTTGCTATTACATATTAATTTTATTTTGACAGTGGATAACACTTGTATGACCAAAAAGTAATTCTTTTATAAAAATTTAAGTTTATTGATTGAATATTTTAATTATAACACTTTTCAAAACTTTTCAATTCAAAAAATATTTCTAGTTAAAATTATATAATATTTATACAAAATATTTCTTACATCTACTCTTCCGTCAGCTAAAAACATATATTTTGTTTTTATAAATGTTTTAATTTAAATTAAAAGATACTTTTTTTTGTCTAATTTTGTATTAGTAATTTCACTACTTATTTCTGATTTATCAATAAATGCTGGTTTAAGATGATCAATAGAAACTGTCACAGTTAAATTTCCTTTCGGAATTTTAAAATATTTATCAGTTTTATCTAAAACTTTATGTGATAATAATAATGCAGTTCTAATATTTTTATTCTAATATATTTGTAGAATTAATACTTTTAACGAAAAAATATCAATCAAACCTGATGATCCATTGGATTTAAGTTTTGTAGTTGAATCAACTATTTCCTTGTTCTTCACATCAACTAATAACCCGAAATTTTCTGAAAAGTCCGCACCAATAATTGGTGTATTTATGGTAGCTAAAATAAATAGGTAATTAAATGCCCTTCTTTAACCAAGATCTATTCTTAAAAGTTTATTACCAAATGTTTCAATATTCCAGCCATTGGCTGCAGATAAAACTAAATCTGATTTGCATTTATAATTTTCACAAGTATTTGTTAAAAAATTGAATTTATTGTATCGATCATATATAAATAGGCGACGAGATGGTTTAGAAAATATTCTACCATCTGTCACCATCACGATAGGATTATTCAGTTTAAATTGTCATTTGGCGTAAAACTGCAAGGTTACATACACTTATGAGCATTTGAACCATATTTAAAATGACAGCAACATTTATCAAACTTTTGACATTATCTAATTCTTGATCTTCTTCGACTATTTGTAAAGCTTTCCCTTTGTCTAGATTGAAACCTCTAACTTAATTTATTTAGATTTTGACTAATTTGATTCATAATTGCCGAAAATTGTTGAAATAAGTTATTGTTATTAATCAGTTAATTTAATTTTATCTTCCAAATTTTTCAAGTTTGAAGGCGTTAAATGAATTTGAATTTCCTGCGAAGGTTTGCGTATCCAATCCTATCACTGATACAGATCCTGCAATGTTAGACAATTCTCTATAAAATTCTGATGCTTTATGGTCACCAATTTCTTTATCAGAAAACAGTTGCTCAAGTCTTTTTTCTTCACTAAGGGAAAATCGTTCACTTAAAACTTTTTTAATATATTCGTACTTATTTGAAGAAGATGGTTTTTGTAAAATATCTAAAATTTTAATTACTACTTCTTGAGGAAGTGCTACAATAACATGTTGATACATAATATATATATAATAGTATCATCCATTATGTTTTTTAAGTTGAATTGCATTTCAGCCTGAATAAATCACGCTTGTAGACAAGAAATCCAGGAAGGAGGTAATTTAAGAGATGAAAAATCGATGGAAATAGTTGAAGGATTAGAATTTTAGTTATTTGTATTTGAATTTGGAATAACTAATGTCTGTTGTTCATCTAATAACATATTCGGAGAACTATGAGATAAAGGAGTTCAATATTCGGTAATACATCATCTATTGTAGTTAAAACCATTACTAATATATTTAGCTGATGAGATAATAGGCAAGAAATCAAAAGAAGTGTACAAATATTTAATTAATGAACAAAACTTAGTTAAATAGTACATGACTTAAATTAATGTTTTATATTTACGATTTTCTATGTAGAATACTTATGGAACCTTTGAGTCTTGAATTATTGTAAAATCCATCTCATAACCTTCATCCATTTCAAAATGTAGAAGAAATGTCACAAAAAATTTCGTATTGAAAATTATTGACGTTCTTCAAAAGGTTGTATTTAAAATTATTGCTGATGAATTATTAACCTCGATATTTTTATTTTTTAAATGCGATTAATATTAACTTAAATGGTCAGTTAAAATTATAGACAATACTGATCATTACACAAAAAATCTATTGGTAATTATTTTAAATAAATTTCTCCTGGCTAGATTGCCAATTTATGTAGGACCAAAAAATAATTCTTTTATAAAAATTGAAATTTATTCACGCAAAGAAAAAACATGGTTACAGCATGATCACTACAATAATATTACGTTCTCGTTGTTAATTTTATTGAACTTTGATTTAATTTTGTCATTTAATGTTTAAACTCAACAATAAATTTAATATGATTGACTGCAAAAATTATTTTTTTTTTCAAATATTTTTACCAGAAATAAAATTTTGTTAATATGAAACATATCATTACTTCTACAACCATTAAATTTATGCAGCCTTTATGGTGTAAATTCTATTTTTAAACTATTTCAACATTATCATTCCTATAACAATATAATGTTACAAATAAATATAATACTTATCCTTTTCACAAACTTAGTGGAAAACTTCAAGACTTCTTTATTTTTAAATATAATTTTTTTTAATATTTGTTTTTTATCTTCAATGTAATTCTTATTTAGTTTATATATGAATAAATACAAATAGACAAGGAATATGAATATGATTAATAATAATATGTAAATATTATTATTGTATACAATATGATAAACTGGTATCATAATAATTATTACTTGTAATCATTTCCATTTTTTGCTGTGACGATATGTTTCAATCATAACATGTTGCTCTCACATTATGGTCACTACAACCATGTTTTTTCTCTGCCTGTTGAATGAATATTTTAACTATAATAATTTTCAAAACTTTTCCATTCAAAAATAATAAAATAAAATTATTTCTAGTTAAAATTATAAAATATTTATAAAAAGTATTTTGTAAACAATTTTATATTTAAGAAAAATTTTCGTCTGAGGCACTTCATTCTCCAAATCAAAGATAACAAATAATTGTATGAACTTACATACTATAATTATTTTCTTATAAACTACAGTATATATTATTAAAAAAATCAAATAAAACGATAAATCACCCATAAATTTAGAAATGTTTCATCTAAAAAAATTATAGTTCAAAAATTACTTCAAAACCACTTCAAAATATTGGGTAATTTTTTATACGAAACATGTATAACCCAAATTTGTACGGGAATATTTTGGGCGATTCTTCATTGGATCATTTTGCTGTCAGCCGTTTCTTTAATTAATAAACTTATTATATCCTTGAAAAAAATTAGAAAATATTAATAATTAGAAAAAATAAGTTTTTAAATTAAAAACAATTTTAACTTTTTTCTGGCCTTATTGTTCGGGACATTTAGCCTTTTTTGACCTATTTTAAAGATCAGTTTACCCTGTTTTTTTGCTCACCTCCTGGCAATACTGGTAGAAGGTTTAAATAGCTACATATGCAGTGTTACCAGTTTAGCCTTTCTAAGGCTAAATCTAGTCTTTTTATTTGCTTTCTGCCTCAAATTTTCCATTTTAGCTTCTAGCTATTTTTTTTCTTAAAATTGCTTGAAAAAGCTAAAATGTTAGTATTTCAACAAGAAGAAAATAATTTATTATTTGCAATTATCAATATTGTTTTTACGAGTCATCCATTTAAGTATTTTTGTGTATTTATTCGCATAAAAAATCGAGATTACATATATTTAGTAAAACATTTCGACTGCGGCGATTCATTCTTCAAATTAAAAATGCATTAATACATTACTTTTCAATATACTTCATCAACAATAGAAACTATTTATGAAAATAATTAAAAAAAAATACTAGCAATGCAAAAAAATCCACAAAATTTTTTTAGATACATAATCAAAAAGAAATTATGGTTCAAAAATAAAAAAAAATCATTTTAAAAAACTCAATAACTTTTCATATGATGTATAATTCAAATTTGTAGAGGAATTTTTTGGACCATTTTTTATTGAATCATTTTTCTGGGTGTTATTTATAAATTTATTATAATTTCTTTTAGGATAATATCAAAATGTTTTTTTAGGGGCATTTAGCCTTTTCTAACTTTTTTTTTCAAGTTCAAGTTAGCTTCTTTTTTTCTCATCTCCTGGCAACACTACACATGTGTTTATTCGAGTAATATCGAATATCCACTGTTATATGACTTGTGTTAATTTTTACAGGCATGATAATTTTAATATTGTATCTCTAAGATAATTTTTAAGAATCCTCATATCACAGCTACACATCAATATTATTTCAGTACCATCATCATCATAATTCTAAAATATTTCTAAATTCTTAAAAAAGAATGGAGAAAATAGTCTTTTTAATATCATTAATATCCTTTGTAGTTACAATTACCGTAAATATTTATGTACTGTATTATTTTTATCAAAATTTAAAAAACTTTGTTGATTTTTTTAGATATATATTTTTGCAATAGTTGGCTAAGACTATAAGGAATAAAATCACAACAAAACTGATAATTTAATGGATGTTCTAGCCCTAATCAATACGATCCAAAATCCCATAGCCTGGTGTTGCGTTTTTAATGCGTGCAGCGGTATGTCTATGTTAATTGAAATCACTAAATTTAAAAGTAAGGTTTAAATTTTCTTTTTGAAATAGTCTTTAAAAAATAATATATAATTAAAATTTTTCTATATATATTTTTTCTTCTGTTTTTTAAAGACATTATTTTTTCATATTTATTTAATCTTTCAATAGCTTTCTTGAAAAAAAAGAACGCTTATTGCATTATTATATTTTCAACTAAAAAACGTCAAAACTTAAACAAGTCTGTAGAAATAAAAAAAAAATAGTAATAGCAAATAATAAATTAGTCTCTTCCTTGTTGAAATACTTATATTTTACCCATTTAAGGCAAATTTAGGAACCAAAAAAGCTTTTAGCTAGAAGCTAAAATGAAAATACTGAAAGACATTGCAATGCTTTTTGTATATGTTTGTGCATGAATAGTTTTAATAATTTTTTTCTGATTTTTGTTTATAATTTAGTTCTTTATGGACCGATATGGTTAATTCAAAAAACCAAAATTTTTTAAAAATATTTACAACAGATTTGTATAAAAATGAATTCTGAAGCAGATATAGAAGCGTCACGAAGTCCAAAAATACGCTTTGAACGATATCTGACTTACTTATGAAACGATTTTGTTCATTTCTTCCACAAAAATATTCCGAATTTTTTGTGTAAGAACGAAGTCGCTAGCTTATACATGGGCTTAGAAAAGTCGAAACATTTTTAGAGGCCTTTTCGGTTTTTGGCGATATCTCGGCTGTTAATGGACCGATCTTGTTGATTTTTTATAGTATCGTTGCAATAGATATGTCCTACAACTAGATGTATAAAACATATATATCCCATAACCGGGACTTTATAAAAAGTGATTTCAATAGACAGACGGACATCGTTATATCGACTTTCCTATCAATAAGGATCCAGAAAATATATACTTTTAGGGGTCTTAGGTGAATATTGTATAAATTACAAATGGAATAACAAACTTATATATAACCTTACACCTGCCGTGATGAGTATAAAAGCATTGAAATTACTTTATATAAAGTTCAGCGATTCTTAATATAAACAATGAGCTTACTGTGTAATTCAATTTTAAGTCGAAATCCCATCTATATCACAAGTTTCATTCAAATCATCATCATTATATCCACTATCCAAGCTGGACCTCTAAATGGTTCTAAAAATAACATTTTATTTCAAAAAACTTTTTTACTAAATACTTATATTTGAATTTAAATTTTGGAAAAATTAATATTAAGTAATTAATTTTATGATTAATATTCATAAAATTAATTACCTGTTAAGCTTCCTAAATATAGTTTAAGGTTAAGTTTAAAAAAAAAAAATCTATTGGTTTAGGGAAATATTAAAATAATAATTACACCATGCAACAATTTCCCAAAAAAATATCTCAAATATGAAAGAATAGATATATAGAGCCCAATCTCCAGGACGTTAAATTTTCTGGTAAAAAATACACAACTTCAAAAAATATATACAAGTATATATATATATATATATATTAACCCAATATGGATATGAAATGAGGAAGGAAGGAATCCCTTTCATATAATAATAAAAGTTTTATTTACACTTTGTAGCACAAAATGTTAAGAAAAACTCCAGCATTTAAATTGAAGACATTATACAGATCCGTAGTATTCATTTGATATCCATATTGGATTGATATAATTTTTGTAAATTTTTTATAGTATTCTTAAAAATTGCTTATGTTTAGAAACTTTGAAGTCCCTTTGAAAGCAAATTTGACATAATGGAGATAAGCTGGGTACACTGTTTTACCACGGATGGTCTCTATTTTTATGTACATAATGCTAACTTTTTGTGTTGCACCACATAAGTAAAAAATATTATTAGGTGACTCTAAGCTTTTTTTGACAGCCATATTGCGTTGATATAGTATTCATAAACAGTTTTAAATTTTTCTTAATATATATCCTTCGAAATTTTGAAATTCTTTTGATAGAAAATTTGACGTACTGGAAAAAAACTGAGTAAGCAAAGCAGTTTTACTATATATTGTTTCTAGAGTATCGATTTTTTTCGTATGTGAAAATATCTGTCACAAAGTGTTATCTTGGATAAAATACGCTATTAAATGGAGTTAGTTTTTTTTCTCTTGTAACATTCATGCAAACAATTAAAATATTTTAGTGTTTTTAATAATTCAATAATGGTAATAATACATTATTTCAATTTTTAAAGTAATAGTATTTGAAAGAGTAGTACCTGCAAAATAAATTTGGAAAAACTTACACACAATTTTTCCATAATTTTAACATTAATATTATAGGATTTGCTGATTTTAAAAACAGCAACCGATTTTTTCAAAATTCTAATTATTCGAAAACCGCTTTTTCAAAAAAGTCCAAAAAGTCGGATAATCGATCACCCTAATTTAAACATTCTATACAACAGTTGTTTTCAAACAAAATTCGCTAAAAAAAAAACTAAAATATAAAACATTTTTAATACTAGTTAAAAAAGTAAATTTTTGAAATATTTTTTACTCCAATTATCCGAATAATCGACATAATTTACTCGAATAAATTTATTGATTTAAATTTTGAAGTTATTGATTTAAATTTAATCGCAATATTATTTGAATTTATTTATTTCATCGATTAAACGAAAAAAACGTTATTCGAGTGAATACCCTAGTAGACAGCAACAATATCACAATCTTTAGGAAAAATTCATTAAGGAAAAAAAATTATGTTGATGATAATATATTTAACTTTTACTCAATTTGAAATAATTCAAACAAAAAACATTATTATCCAGCATTGAAAACAGCAGCAGCATTGGTGAAAACTTTTGGCTACTTTTTGATATTTTGAGTCATTGAAATTGTCAGCCAGCCAGTCAGCCACCTTTTTATGAATATATTTTAACTAGCAGATTATTTTCTACTTAGACTATTATTCATTTTTTGTATATCCATCAAACATACAGTCATTCGTACGTTTGGGGAATCTTTGCATAAATTACTTGTTAAAAAGTTTATTTCATTACATTTTTTCAAGTTGTTGAGTGCTTTTTAAAATGTAAAGAAAACAAGCAAATGTTATTACAGGCATCTTTTTTCTAGAGAATTTTTACTGCTAATTCAAGTGTCTATGTAGTGGGTGTTGAATATGAAAATTGTTCTTACCTTATTATTTTGATAATGTTGTGGTGCTTCTTCGAACCATAGAACATCATTAATTGTAGAAGTCAAAGGCTACATATATATTTTTTAGCCAGCAATTGGCGTTAATTAAGAGATACTTAATTTGGAGTGTAAAGTGCTTGCAAAAACATAGCGATAAAGTTATGGTACTATTTTCTGTCTTACCAAAAGGTCGAAGGTGAATTAAATTTACAGATAACTTTAAATGTTTTGAACAAAAAAAAAAAAAAAAAAAAAAGAAAAAAAAAATAGCAATTATAGAGAAACCAAGATTGTGTATGATCTGGGACCTATAACAGAAAATAGCGCCTATAAAATCTTACGATAGCTTAAGCTTAATAACAAGCAAAATGGCGGTTAATTTTAAACTGAAGCAACTAAGAGCACTACGACAATTTAAGTAGAAGTTAGAAGGAAAGCAACCTCAAAGTAATGAAATTACTAATACTGATTGAAAGCTTGATCTACTAAAGACATGAAGAATTCTACAAGTATAGAACAATTAAAAAGAACCAAAGACTTCAATAAAAAAAAAATAACCCAAAATCTTAAAACAAAAAATAAAATTTTTAAGATGTAAAAATTCACGAATTCCTTATAAACTAGAAATATTACAGGAGTCAAGATCAATAAAAAGCTTCTGGAACCAACCAAGATTAATATAAAACTCCTACTGCTTAAAAAGTTTCGCTAAAAAAGATTAACATACAATATTTTTGTTTTATTAAATAAGCTTCTGTATTTTCTCGGACTGCAGTCTTCTAAATCCCTGTCTAAGAAATTTAGCGCTGAAAGCATGGATTCACAAGTGTTGTCTTTAATTCTGCTGGACAATTTATTTTTGAAGCTATGAGGCATATTAAAAATATAAATTAGCTTCAGCTTCTAACAGTTTCAATATATTTATAAATTCTCCGGGGGTTTTTATAACATTGTGAAACAGTCTTAAAATATTTAATTTCTTCGTTGCAATTAATATATATAATGGGTCGAGATATTCAAAAATCATAATTATTAGTTATTTAGCACAGAGCCTTAAAAAGTCACCATTTATTTCCATTTTAAAAACGTTAATTGGCTACTAATATCGTCCATTGGTAAAGCAGGCTATGCACAGAAAAAATTGAATTTCGTATTTCATTACTAAATTTATAAAACCAATTATATTTTTTACTATAATGGGTTCTATCACTGAATTAGTAAGATCAAATATTAAAATTTGTTGAATGACTTATTGAAAAAAATTTCATTTTTCTTTTATAAAATATTTTTCCTATTTACAAATTTGGGTATTTGAAAATTCTCACAAAATTCAAAAACTATTTTAAAAAACAAATAAAAATAATATTTAGTTTTTATCAGATTTTCAAAGAATAGTTATTATTGATTTTATAAAATGTTTAATAAAAATTTTTTTAAAGCAATATTACAAAATTATTGCCTTTGAAAATTATTGCCTTTTATTTAATACAAAAATGTTAATGTTATGGTTAACATGTAAATGAAATGAATCAAAAGAAAGCAATGTTACAAATTTATATAAAACTTCTTCGAAATTCCATTTATGATACAATCGACCTAAAAGGGAAACCCAATCGTTATTAAAATTGCAAATAGTTCATATAGAATTCTACTTACCAGTTGCAATTTAGCAAGATTTTTAAGCAGAATGCATTGCATCTTCATGTATCTTTTAAGACCCCAAATAATAATCTATTAAATAAAAAATCTGGATAAATCTATAATTAAAAACTGCAATTAAATTAAAATATTAATAAAAACTGTATTTAAATAATAAAATAATAAATTAATAAAAACTGTAATTAAATAATTAACTACATTCAAAGTGTCCTAAAAGATGGAAATCATTCAAGACAAGAGTTGAAACAACTCCCTCTACTTCCTTTACCTTCGGTGTTAGTCTACAATTAATTTTTGCTTCAGGATGCCAAGACAATAAGTGAATGAATTGATTGAAACGTTTTTTCAAGCTAATATAAATGTGATCATTTGTAGCATGAGGTGAAGTCAAGAAAGACCTCTATAGTAAAAAGAAACAAGTTAAAAACACATCCTTCAGAAGTCTGATTTTTTACACATAAAGTTTATAAAAAGAGGTAGTAAGACACTGAACCACCCGTAACAACAGGCATTGTTGAATCGACACATAATATTTTTCGATCATCTACATACATATATAAATATCAATTACTGTAAAAAAAATCTGTACGAAAATTGAGACAACTTACCTCTAAAAGCTTTCAAATGCAGGATAATATATATATATATATATATATATATATATATATATATATATATATATATATATATATATATATTATATATATATATTATATATATATATATATATATATATATATATACTATATATATATATATATATATATATATATATATATATATATATATATAAAGCTATTTGTTTCATAATCTGTATAAATCAAATTTTATTTTTTCTGAAATTGTCAAAATACAATTGTTTTTGTTTTTATATTGGTTTTGAAATTATTTATAACCAATAAAACAAAATATTAAAATTATTTTAATAAAATTTTATTTTAAACCATATATTGATTTATTTAAAAAAATTCAAGTCATAATTTTTTCTTTGTGGGACTGCTGAGAAAGGTAAGTACGTCATAGTTGATGTATACACCCGATCATGAGAGGAGTAAATATTGATATGAAACTTGAAGATCATTTCAACTTTTAAAGAAGCCGCAATTGATTTGAGACTTGGACAAATAATGGAATCACGATTGATTTTATATTTAGACTATTAAAAGAGTTGTTAAAAATATCACTTGAGCTTTAAAAAGCCAAGATGAATTTTAATCTTGAACATCACGTTTAATGTAAAACTTCGACTACCAATAGAGCTTAAAATTTTAGCTTCTTCTGATGTGGAAATTTAACTATGTAAGAAGGCCAAAGTATTTACTCTTGAGGCTCAAAAGAAGCCACTACAGATGTGAAACCTGATTTACTTAAAAAGCTAAAAATTATAAATCCTATTCTTCTAAAGAAGGAGTGGTTAATGTGATATATGGGTTTCTAATGAAGCCACAATTAACAAGGAACTTGGACGCATGATTGCTTTGTAGCTTCAATTTCGAAAATAGCCGTAACAGATAAGTATGCGCTAACACGATACATGTATAATTTTTACTAAAAGAGTCGGTAAATATAACTTTTAGACTTATACACTTAGTGTAAAGCTTAAACTATTAGAAGAGCTGAAGATTAATTCATTTAAACTTCTAAAAAATCTCACTATTGCGATGCTTGTAGTTCCTAAAAAGCCACGATTTTATGATGCTAATCATTGACTACTTAAGGCTCCAAAATTGAGAATCTTAAAGCTAGCTATCGATTCAAATATTTGGTGAAAATTTAAATTTTTTGTGAAAATTTGAATTTTCGGGGAAAATTTTCTAAAATAAAAATGTTGAATAAAAAATTAATTTTTTGTAAGACATCAACAAATTTTTAAACAAAATAATTTTTAACAGAATTAATAAACATAGATTTCACAGTGTTATAATACAATTTTAAATTTCCATACAAATTTTCAAAAAAAAAAAAAAAAAAAAATTAAATAATGTGTTATTTTAAATATAACACAATAACTTGCGTAATTGTGTTCCATATTCAGGTAGTCTTAAGAGAAATCGAAACGACTCAATAGTAACTCTTTGTCTTTTAAAAGAGTTTATAGTTCTAACAAAAAAATCACGTCTGAATCGACTGTATGTAGACTTGCATTTACAATATTGAATGCGAAGCTTTGATAGTAATGCACGCAGAGAAAATATATAGTTGTAGTGACCATAGTCTAAGAGCAACATATTATGATTGAAACATATGACCAAAGCCAAAAATAGAAATATTTATAAGTAACAATTGTTATGATTCTGCTTTGTCATAATGTATCCGATTTTATGGTTTGTTTTTTTTTTCATGTTATGATTATAGTTTTACATATAATATTCAAATACCAAATGATATGTTGGCATAAGATTCCATTGCCAAAAGTGTTTTTGGTGAAAAATTGAAACCGCTTGATGTAAAAAAGTACTCCATATCTGCTATCCCTTGCCCCAGAAATGACGAAGTATGTAAAATCAACGAGGAGGTATTACACATTTTGGAAGGGGAGTGTTCCACATACTTAAGTATTGATTCAGTGAAATGCGAATATATTTCTGAAACAGAAAACTACCCGGTCGAATTTTAAAACAGTCTTTCATCATTAGGTATAACGCATCACAAGCTAAGCCTCAAGGTAGGAGCTGTTGTTATGCTTCTTCGTAATTAAACACGAAGAAATGACTGCAATGCACAAGATTACAATTCAAAAAATTCTATTTGTGATATTATTCTGTCAGGCACTGCTGAAGGAAGCACCACATTTTTCCAAGAATTGTCCTAGCTCCAATAAATCCAGATCTTATTATATTACTATATCACATTTTCATTTTATCATATTTTTACTTCATGTTATCATACATTTATCCAATCTTATCATATTATTATTTCATTTTGTCATATTATTATTCCATTTTATCATGTATTAATAAAAATTATTTTATTGGGAAATTATATATATATATATATATATATATATATATATATACAATTATAATAAAATTTACATATTATTAGTTATATTCATTTGTACCACCATATGTGGTTAAAATTCAAGTTTTTTATATTGTGTAACTAAAGCTTGTCTATTTATATTTATTTATATATAAACTAAATGAGAATTCCATTGACGTTGGAAAACATATATTAAAAAATTATATATTTAAAAACAAACAAGTATTGAAATTTTCCACTAAGTTTGTGAAAGGGATAAGTATTATATTTATTTGTAATATTTTATTGTTATAGGAATAATAATATTAATAATATTGTTTAAAAAAAAGAATATGGTGTAAGAATAAGGAAAAAGACTGCAAATATTTAATGATTGCAGAAGTAGTGATATGTTATATATCAACAAAATTTTGTTTCTGGTAAAAATATTTAAAAATATATAATTATTGCAGTCAATCATATTAAAATTATCATTGAGTGTAAACGTTAAATGACAAAATTGAATCAAAATCATTGTTAACATGAACACGAAGTTATTAAAATTCAATAAAATAAAAATGAGAACATAATATTGTTGTAGTAATAATGCTGTGACCATGTTTTTTCTCTTCATGTGGGAATATGACTCAACTAATGCTAGAATAGAAGTGACACTTTGATTTCTAAAGACACCATAATTAACGAAAAACTAGAACTAGAACTGCCAAAAGAGCAAGGATTAGTATAAAACTGATACTAAAAAAGAAGCAACAACTGATGCAACATAGATGGTGAAAAGGTGAAAAAAGTGATAAAAGAGAAACTATAAAAATGAAATTTTCGATATTAAAAAGTTTACATTTCTAAAAAGTGACATTTTAAATTCTGTAAGAATGCAATTGATCATGGGATCAAATATAAATATATTAGGAAGCTGTAAAAGTAGAATTTAGAAATTTAAAAGTGACAAATTTATAAAATTTTACTTCGGTTTCGACAATCATACAAAGTTTAACTGCCATTTTTGCAAAATCAAGGTAATTAAGTCATTATACCATCTCATGAAAATGAAACGTGTTATAAATTATTTCTAATATATTATTTTTATTTTTAAGTTATTTTAAATTATCTCCCTCATTCTGGTTACACAATAGCATAATGTTGCTTTCTATTGAAATTCTTTTAATTATTCAGGGAGCAGCTTCTTTAAAAAAAGAAAACATTATCACATTTTTTTTTTACATTGAAGGGGAATAAAAAAGTACAATAAAGCAATAACATAAATTATGGTACTAACATGAAAAATCCGGCTCTTGTTGATAATGAAAACAGTTTAAAAGTTATAACTGCAGAAACAAGTATTAATAGATTTACAGAGTAGAGGAGAGAAGTGGTATTATTTCCATAACAAGGATTCTAGAAAGGACGTTAAATGGTGATAAAATGCTAAAGAGGTTTCATTTAGAATATTTTGTAGTTTTGAAAAGATTATAAATTGCTTAATATTAATATTTTTTTACATAGGTTTTCTACTGCTTTATTTAATTATTTCTTAAAAATTACCTCCTTTAGCATTTCCCTATTCTTTTAATGACCATTTTTGCAATTTAAAGCGGCTGCTTTACTACTGCCTTCTGTTTTTTTTTTTTGTGCGCTTCAGCTACTGTAGAAAAGGAAAACTTTAAAGGCCTAACCAGTCAGCTTTACAGAATGAAGAAAAGTAGCGTGAAAGATTTTATAAAACCTGTCATCAAAACTAAACTATAATATATTTTTGAATATTTATTATCTGAACAACCATATTCTCTGATTATTTTGCACAGAAAATAAACTACAGGGTTGCAAAAAGTCAAGCAGCTACGTAAAAATCTATTTTCTATAGATTTCTGCGATAATCAACCTAGAATTATCATGTTA
Source organism: Protocalliphora azurea (assembly GCA_932274085.1). NCBI lineage: Eukaryota > Metazoa > Arthropoda > Insecta > Diptera > Calliphoridae > Protocalliphora > Protocalliphora azurea. The sequence goes on from OW026520.1 coordinate 126,024,722, forward strand.
CACTCTAAGATAGCTTCGGTCTTAGAGAGTGTAGCAGTGTGGCAGGTATATGTAGGTGTACCATTGCCTGGACTTGTCTGTGGTCTATAATGGGAGAAAAGGACCTTCGGGGCCTGACCAGAGACTGGTACGGCAAAACCTGTTTGTTGGTGTTGTCGTACTGGACTGACTGTTGAAGAGGCCCTTCAGGGAGTCACGTGGTGGCTGTGGTTTAGATCTAAAGCGCAGGAAGGAGTTCATAGTCCCGATGTGGTGTTGCATAGCAACATACGTCGCCAATAGTGCAAGCAAGGGGGAGAGGACTTATCCAGGCAACGAGTCTCTCTAATTGCCACCTGTGTATCCTAATAGGCACATGGGGGTGTTGACGGGTGCATTGACCTCACCCAGTGTTAAGACCACCGTGGAGTTAGGCCGTCATGACAGGTACCCACCTTAATCTTGAACACATCTGTACCTAAACGATTATGCAGTATTCTCCTAGTAAAATAATCAGTTTTATAAGGACGTATGTTTAAACAAAAGTCATAAATAGTATAAAGTCATTAAATCATGATTATAGACTATATGAGAAATAGTTAAACACTTAAACGCTTATATAATATATATATAAGAACATATTCTGTTTTAGTTTAAGAGCATTTATATCAATAAATGTTCTATTGACATAAACGTTAACTGAAAACATACAGAACATTTAAGATTATATTAGGCATTATATTATATTAGCATCCAATACACTAAAATGGCTGATGAGAGTTTAATAATCGAGTCTTTAAGCGGGGCTTTCATATCCCTTTGGTTATTGAAGCCACTATTGCCAGATTTGACGATTTATCATCATTTTTTGTTAAAAATGGCCTGTTGCCCCAAATTTGAAGATTTTTCCTAAAAGGAGATTCTGAATAATTTTTACTATATATATATATATATATATATAATTTTATATATATAATTTTTTTAAGTCTTATAAAATTACATATTATTAGATACTTCTAGACATAATAGCCAGACAATATAAAATTAATGTATATAATTTCTTTTCAAATAAAAATGTAATCATAAATGAATCATTTTTTTAAAATTGCCTTAGTTCGTCCACAAAAATACAGTTAATTATGAAAATATTTAAATTTAAACGTAATTATTTAACTCTTATTTACATTTTCTGTTTTTAAATTTTTTAAGATTTTTGAATGAATAAAGAATAACTTACTGGTTTTTGATTTCTATTATTATTATTAATTTCCTTTTTTTTTTAAAGGGACTTAAGTCACTTTATCAATTAAAAAAAATTAAATTTAACGATTTACTGACGATTTTTAATAATCGATTTGACGACTTTTTCACAAAATTTGATGATTTTGCATCAATTTTAACTGGCAACTATGGCTGTAACGAATATTAGTCCCTCAAGAAGCCGGATTAATATTGTTCTTAATTTCCATCAGTTATGCAAACTTCTTATCCACACCAACGTGATGTCCCTAATTTATACGTATAAGCATAAATTGCGTTAAACCAAATGTAGAACATCCTTGTCCTGACCAAGTCATATTTGTCTTATGTTAGTTATTTGTATTCAGTTAACAGGTAAAAGATATTTTCGAATTTATGTATGTCACATTTGTATTTAATTGTGTTTTTGCTGAGTTGAATTGATGGTAGATGTTTATTTACTTTCGTTTTGAGCAACAAACATTTGTTGTCCTAATGACAGCATTATATTGGTAGAAATATTTTGTTTATTTTATTTTTTCCTTGGTCAATAAAGATAAATTGATTAAATTTTCGATGCAATAAAAGTATTATTGTTTTAAATGTTAACGTTTAAATGATAATATTTAGTTAAATTTTTAATTGCTATGAGAGTTTTTATGATGTTTTGATAAAAACAGATTCCATGACAAATAATATTTAGATTTAAATTAAGTTATAAAGATGAAAGTTTTATAAGAATAATTAAGAATAATGAATGAACAACGAAATGTTATTAGGAAATGAAATAAATGGAGAATATTTGTTAGATTTTACGAGCTATCGACATATTACCTATGAAATAGAAAGGTAATTCATTTAGTATTTATACCAAAGTTTATGTTCTGTAGGCACACAAACGAGGAAGTTACATGAGGTTTTAAAATAATATTACACACTGATATTCACTCTGAAATGGTAGCTTAGATATTATATAAAAAAAATGTTTTTGATTATTTAAAACTTACGAATTGATTTAAGTAGTAAATTACATTCCATATACCTGAGAAGATAAAAGAGAAAAAAATGCATTTAATGTAATGCTAAGGAAATTTTACTGATTTTACAAAATAAAATTAAAGTTATATTTATTGTGTTAGAATACTTATTAGTCATATTTTATTTAATATACTTTTTTTAAAAGAACAATCTGCTTTTCAAAAAGTATAATGAAACCAAAAATTAAGCAAGCTTGAGAAGAAATTGAAAGTTAGTCGAAACAATACCAGACTGAATTTTCGAAACTATTCAAAATAAAGGATCATCAACATATTATTAATGATGCTTAGTTGGTTTATTAGTTTAAGCAAAATAAAGGTTCATCAACAAATTACTAATAATGCTAAATTGGTTCATTAATTTAAACGCGTATATAGGAAAATGACATAAAAATGGCATTAAACTACTAAAATTATAATCGAAAAAAAACATAATGTACATTTTAAGTTTTTTTGTTATTAATTTTTTAAGTGAGGTCAAAAAAAATTAATTTGTAACACCTTAATTATTTTTTAGCCCCATTTATAGCAAGTTGATTATATGAATAGAAGTATAATGAATTATATAAGACGATTAAATATATTTTAAGGTTATATAGTGTAGAAGGGGCATCCTTCACCACTTTTATAAATTGGCGTATAAATAGAAGCATATTGCTTAAGTTTTTAATAATAAGTAAGAATTTTATATTCAGTTTGACCGAATCAATTATACCCACCATTAGCAACATTTTTTATGTCACCCTAATTTAAAACTTCACCTGGGCGGTAAAAAAGACTTTTGGTTTTTGAGTTTACATTGATCGCTGAAGTATTTATACAAAATATCGTTGGCGTACGTGCCTTTGTTTAAGAGATATCGATGGAAAAGTATGAACTGGAATTACGACGGATACCAATGTTTTCCATTTTTTTCGCGAAATTTTTTGTTCATTAACCAATTTTGACCATTTTCATTACCAAATAAACCTTACATGAAATACATATTTGAGCCAAATTTCGGCCCCCTACGTCATTCCCTCTGAGCCTTATCCTGCTTTCAGTAGACTGTTGGTCGGACACAACTTGATCGACTCGGAATATTACGAGGCAGAATATATATTCACTTTACGGGATTTTAAACGAATATTTCGTCATGTTGCATACGGAATGACAAACTCAATATACCCCCATATTTATTAATATTGGATATAAAAATTGAAGAAAGGTTCGTTGAAAAATATATGTATCACTTTTCAATTCGCGGTCAAAAATCTTAAACTTTTTTTTCATTGTCAAGTAGAAATCTAATTAAAAATAAGAAAATCGAGAACATAAAGCGATCCGATTTTTATATAGTTTTTAAATAATTTATGAAAATTTCAAAAATTTGAATAAAAGATGGGTACACTTGTTTTATTACTAATAACTTCTAAACTGTACACTAATGTTTAGAATAAACATTTTATTGTCACAATAATCATATTCGCATTACGGAAGCTTCTCCCATCGGGAGAGATTTTGCGTCACAGGCGATACATCTAAGCAATACGAAATCAATTCGTCTGGAACAAAAATAGGCAATATTGCTAAATAATCATTTAAGTGAAAAAAGAAAATACCGCCAAGAAATTTTCTGGAAGATTTAAGAAATATATAGAAAAATTATTAAATAAATTTTGAAATAATATAATAAAGAAAACGTTTACATTTTGTAAAGCACGCATGACATAAATCTTGACATCAGAAAGCAACAAAATTAAAACGCTCACCTAAAATATAATTTTTTTTGCTAAAAGACAAACAGATTTCTTCAATATTTTTTCATTTTTGAACAATTTTTCGACAACAGAAAATATTGTGACTGAAAAATAAAAGTATTGCATTAATTTCTACTAGATGATCTCAATGGGATATTATCAATTTATTTCGGAGATGAAAAAAGGGCGATATTTTGAGGATAAAAATAATAAAAAAAATTAAAATTTTATATACTTTCTTTAAATTGATAAAAATATAATTGATGATTTTTGTCTAAATATTAAAAAGAATATATTGCGTAAATTTGCTCTAGGAAGATATCTTCCAATTGTTTGTAGGGCACATGGTAAAACTATAGTTTTAATTCAATTTTAAAGATAAATAAAGGTATTGCTTTTGAGATGATATGTGGTAAGTCAATTTACTTTGAAAGTTCAAAGATTAAAGTTACACTTTTAATTAAGTTATCGATGTTAAAATATATGCGATATTTATTCAGATTACATATTATATGGAAGATAATGTATCGATCTTTTTAAAACTGTATTTTTTACATACAGTTTATTTACACTAAATTTTAATAAAATAAAATATGGAAGCTAGGTGAAATAGCGGACGGATCTTATTCAATTTCATTAGGTTTCTTGTCCTTGTAACATAAAATTTTAAATTTGATTGAATTATCTTAAAAATAGCGACCTATGCTCTGTGTACAAGGTTAACACTGAAAAAAGAAATTAAGTACGTTAAATAAAATTCGTTGACTTTTTCAAAAATTCTTTGATTTAACGTACCAATTCGTTGCTTCAATTAAAATATTCATTTAAATTCAACGAAAATTTCAACGCACTTACGTTGAAACCGTTCATTAAATGTATTACCTAATAAAATAATTAAATCAGTTCTTTGAAGCAACATATTAGCTCTTTGAGTTCAGGAACATGTTTATATTTTTAATAATAAAAGAATATATTCGCTGAATTTAAAGAACTTTTGCGTTCTTGCACGTTTATTTAGAACAATAAAAAGAATCAAAACATAAAATATTGTAAAGTAATTCAATGTATAATTCGTTGATTCAAAGTACAAATAATTTGATTTAGAAAAATGCAGCTTTACTCAATGTACTTTACTCATGTACTTTGAATCAGAGAACTAATTTGTTAACATATGTTAAATTCATCGCAAGGAAGACAAAAAATATAAAAATAAATGAAAAATTCGAAATTATTCAAAAATATATATTTATATATATTCACATAGAGCATTAGGAATGAATTCACTGAATTCAAAGGATTTCTTAAAAGCTATAATTTAGAGCATTTGATAGACTTTTTAACAAGTCAGTTTATTAATGTTTATTTATTAGTTTATTTGTTTATTATTTTTTTAATACGTTATATAAAAAATATAAAAAATTTAAATAAAGTTTAGAAGCTATGTTCTCTTGCTTTCTTCATTCAATTAAATTCAAAACTATCTTAAAATTTAGATAACTACAAGCTCTTTAGTGCACAAACTATCATCAAAACTTTTTTTCGAAATATCTCAAAATTTACAGGGCATTTCGAATTTTTGAAAAATTTGTAGCTTTCGTATTTGACAACTTTATTGTTTTTCTTACAATTTCTTACCTTTTACAAGTAATGAGTGTGATGGAGCAAAACTACGGTTCCCTTTACCAGATTAGTTCCAAATTTTTATTCTAAGTATAATAACCTACATAGCTCAACTTTTTGTGTTCTTCTAGTCATGCATTTTAATTAATTTTATTAAAATACAATTATTTATTTGAAATACTTTAGAAAATAACAATTCAATAGAAACATGCCATAACTTATAAAAATCTATTCAATATGCCCTGAAATTTACGAACCAGAGATTCATCAAACTTTTTGTTTGTATTTCAAAAAATTAAATATTAAATTGTTTAGTGACAAAAAAAAAGTAAATGAAAAATAATTGTAGTTTAAAAGTTATTTATAAAAAAATTTTATAAAATTTGGTCGCCAGTTATCAACTTAAATTGTTAGCCATTGAAATCTGGTACATAATTTTGAATTTCTAAAAGCAAAAAAAAAAATCGATTCAATGAACTTGTTGGTTAAATTTCAAGAGTGTATAATTGTTAAAGAATTGCTTCAAATTAGGGTACAAATTCATTATATTCATTTACCTTTTCGCTCAGTGTACACTGATAGCCATTCTGCTAGATGGACAGACATCATTAGATCGATGAAGAAGTCGATTCTTTGAAGTAATATCTTTAAAAATAGAATTTTAATATATATTTTTTCTAAAGACATCACCTAAACTAACATTGCTTTAACACCACCTATAGCGACAAAATATCTATTATTCCGGCCTACTTAACCCATCACTTCAACTTTACAAAAAAAGTGAAAACTAAAATCTTTTTAACTTACTATTATATAACGGTAATTTCATTCCCCCTATATAGTCCACCGCGGGTAAAAAGGACTCACTTAGTTTATGAAACCCAGATGATATTGGTGAAAATGTGACTTGTATTTCTTAAATATTATACAAACCAGAATATTCAAATTTTGTAAATTTTAGATCGAGTATACTGTGTAAATCATTGTATAAATGCTTCATTTCCTTGAACATTACCCAACAATAATCGATTTGGTATCTGAGGATATTTATGCAACAAGTTATAACATGAAATGTTTAAACAATTTCATTTAGTTTTAAAGTTCTTAGTGCTTTGTACGAATTTTAGTCTATTTTATCTGTTCTGTTCTGTTTCTTCTAAAGAAATTGCTTCCCGCTTCAATAAAATTCTTTAAATATTATTTTTATAACATTTTTATACAAAAATTTTATACCTTACAATAAAAAAAACTAAAGAAATAATCCATTAAAATAGTAATGAAATTTTTACATTTCTTATTTTAGTTATTATTCCATGCCACTTGAATAACAAATCACATTTTTTATCTTTAATTAAGTATATCTCCTAAACTAAAGTTCAGAAAAATTTAATTTTTTGCGCAACCAAATTTAGTTTCCGGAAGAAATAAGAAATATACATATTTTGTTATACTAAAATTATGAATTTATTTAAAGACATGTATTTTTGTTGAACTCTTTCGTGTGTATTTTTAAATTTTTGGTTATAAAAATAAAAGTTGTTATCTTCTAGCGTTCAATTAGTAAGGAGTACTGCCACCATTTTTAGAAATAACCTCAAAAATGCGACTTGGCGTCGACTTGTATAATGACTCTAAGTAATTTAGCGAAATTGAACTCCATGCTTCCGTTATTGCATCCCTTAAAGATTCTATCGTCTTAAATTGTTTTCCTTCTTCATAAACTTTTCTTGCAAGCCAACCAAAGACATTTTCCATTGGATTCAGGTCTGGTGAATATGGGGGCCAAACCAAAAGTTGAACACCTTGTTGATTAATTCATTGTTTTACTGCTCTGGCGGTATGAATAGGAGCGTTGTCGTGTTGATACGTCCAACTTATGGGTCCAAAGAAATCATTAAATTTTCGAAATGCTCCCTCCAGAATGATTTTGTAAGACGTTGCAGTTATTTTGTTTGATACAAAAACCAATTCTATGGTACCATAATATGAAATGGTACTCCATACCATTATTCCGTCCTTCTGGGCTGTGTCTGCGGCTCAAAAATAATTCCTCCTTATTTAGGTCATGGAAGTAATAGTTACACCCGTCGGGAACAGCAATATTAATCTTTTTTTCTTCGGAAAATACAACTTTAAACCATTTTTCGGACCATGTCATTGTATTTTTGGCAAACTGTAGACGTTGTGATTTGCGTTTTTCATTAAGTGGTGGTTTTTTGCAGCTTTCGTCGGACTATGTATGGGCACGACTTTAAAATATGGTGCACTGTTCTTAGACTGGCACTGACTCCACTTTAATATACGTAAATTTTTGATACCGACATGGCAGAATTTGATGCAACTCTAAGAATTTTTTGTCATTCTTTTGAAGTTGTTGCCATTTTCTTCTGCCCTTTCATGATTTTTCCATATCTTTCCACGTTATTTAAATAAATGTACACAACTGTCTTTCCTCTATTAATGTTATTGGCTTTTTGGACCAGTTTCTGACCCTAAGATTTCAAAATCAGAATTTTTTCTTTTTCGGAGTTATTAATTTTGAATAAAATGCTATTTAAAAACTATCAAATTAAAAATTCTCCAGCAGTTTATATTGAAATAAATTCAAATCATAGCCTTTCTAATTAATATTAAAAGAAATACATGTCTTTAAGTAAATGCATAATTTTAGTATAATAAAATATGTATATCTCTTATTTCTTCAGGAAACTAAACACTTTGAAATTTGGTTGTGCAAAAAATTATTTTGTTCTGAAATTTAGTTTAGGAGATATATTTAATTAAAGTTAAAAAAATGTGATTCATCATTGAAGTGGCAGGCAGTGTATATTCTTTTTATTTGCAATAAATAAACTCATTTAATATTGAGTAAAAAATTTTAACTGTACAAAAACTTGTATTGACAAATCAAATAAATGTTATTGAAATTGTTATTTTTTATATTTTACAAATTAAAACTCCATATACTATTCTAGTACTCTATTCATCCTTTGACTAAAAATACGTATATAAATGTTTTTTCTGTTTAAGCTGCATTTTAGAAAAAACGAATGTAGCCAAAGAAAAAATTATTTTTGTTGGTCCTATCTTTTATTTTAGCAAATATTTAAGATTTTTATGCTAAATGCTTTTCGTTTTTTTTCTATAATATTTTTTTGTCGTATTCTATCTGGCTTTATTTGACTACATTAATTGTTCAATAAAATAAAACAAAAATTAAATACCATACAAAAACTTATGCAAAATTAAAATGAATTTTATTATGTCTGTCAGGCATATTTTTATAAAAAATTAAAAAGGAAACACACAAATTTAGACATATAAAAGAAAAACCAGTTAGAGCAATATATTCGGCTACGGCGAATGTTGTATACCCTTCAATAACTTACTGACAAATAACAAAATTTATGCCTTAAAATATGCCTTCACATTTTCACATTTATACTTAAAAAATTAATATATATTTTTTTCTAACCTACAAAAACGTAAACAGAAAATTAAACTATCATAGCAAGCATTGCTGTTTAAAAAAAAGAGCAACAACAACACTGATAGCTTCTGATAACTACTAAATTGTATGTTTGTATGTAGATACATGCTTATACAAAAAACAACAACAATAGCACTGAGTCATTGCAATACCAGCCGGAAAAAGAAAGACTAAAAAGATATTCTAAAATGCTTTATTTAGGATCCACAAGGCATACCAGTCGTATTCCAACACTATTACGTTTTTACTCTACGTATCACTGGAGACAAGGCTTTCGCTTTTTCCTTCCAAAAAGAAGCGAGAAGGCAACGATTCTTAAATAAATTATTATGTTATGAAATTGAATTAATGTTAATGAAGGAAGACATGTGGACTACCTTCATTAACGACACTTAAAGTAAGACTAAATAATTTTGAGCTTTGCAAGCCTCGCGAATAAAAATATTTATCTCTGTAATGAGAAAATTAATATGTGAGTGCTAGATCTTCTCTATTGCATCTAATGAATGGGAAACAAGGATTAGCATCGATTTTTTTAAAGAAAGCTGAGGGCTTTCATAAAATTTCATAAAAGGCAATGTGGAATGTATTTAAAATTTTTTCGGAGTTGTGATAAAGCACTAATATATTTTCCTGCTGGGATGCTTTTATTTCCAACTAAAAAACAAATAACAACTACTGGTTGCTTATAAAAAAAACATTCAAAGTCAATTCATTTTATATATGTTTTAATAACTTTTTCAGAGTTTTTCTATAACTCGGTTCTTTATGGACCGATATGGTTAATTTAAAAAACCTAAATTTTAGAAAAATATTTACCACAGGCTTTTATGAAAACGAATTCTGAAGCTTAAATAGAAGCTATACAAAATACAAAAATACGTTTTCAGTTTCAGTTACTAATGAACCGATTTTGTTCATTTCTTCCGCAAAAGCAATTCAAAAAAAGATTGAGAATTTTCTGTACAAAAAAGAAGCTTTAGGAAAAATTTAAAGCAAATACGGTTCCAGAGGCTTTTCAGTTTTTTGGCGACATCTCGACCGATTTTTTTGATTTTCATTAGCGTCATTCTAAGGAATATTCCCTGTAATATGATGTATAAAGCATATATAATCGATAATTGGGTTTTTCTAGTTATATATATTGATAAAGAAAATCCAGATCCAGAAAATATTTACTCTTTGTGGTCTTAAATGAATATTATGGAAATTATAAACGAAATGACAAACTTATATATATATATATATATATATGTATATATATATATATATATATATATATATATATATATATATATATATATATATATATATATATAAGTATATATATATATATATACTTTATACTATATACTATATACTTTATACCTGTGATAAAGGGTATAATTAAGACAGATTTACAACAATAATAAAATTCGGTATGTGTATACCTTGTATATTTTCCTTTTTTATTTAATTTTGTATTGAAAGCTAAACTTTTTAAACATCAACCTTTTTTCTCATTCACTCCTATGTTCTGCTGCATATATTACAATATGATCCATTATTTATAGTTAATTTATTATTTATTTTTTATCAAACACACCTACATATACTCCCAACTAAGCCGAGTTGTAATATTTAATTTTAAATGGTAAACTAAAAAGCTAAATAGAAAAAATCAAATGTGGTTTGTAAATTTGTTATAAACACTAAGGTCAGTTAATTTATTTTTTCTGCTATGCTTTTAATGCGTATAATTAATGTTCAATTCATATTATTTTAATGGTAACTCTCAAACTGTTAGTTGAAAAAACATATTGAAAAAAGGTAAAACTTAAAATAAAGGAAATAGTAATCCTATAAACACCCTTACGTTTTTTGTAGAAAGTGTTTCAATGTTCGTAAAATATTTGTGCAAAAATTTTCACATTCATATGAAGGCTCGATCCTAAGCCGATATTGCCAAAGCTGATCGCTTACCCCTAGAGAATTATTGAACACTTCAGTAGCAAGAATCTTAGAAATAAGAAAGATGTGTCTTAAAATAATCATGATTTGTGCCCCTACACACGCAGAGAAAAAAATATAGTTGTCGTGACCATAATCTAAGAACAACATATTATGATTGGAACATATGATCATAGCAAAAAAATAGAAATGAGTAGAAGTAATAATTATTATGATTCCACTTTGTCACATTGTATCCGATTTTATGGTTAGTTTTTTATATCATGATCATATTTTTACTCATAATTGAACAATATTATTATATTATTATTATTATTATTATTATTATTATTATTATTATCACATTGTCATATTATGATTCCATTTTATCATATTATCATTAACTAATGTTATCATATAGGTTACCAATGTTATCATATTATTACTTCATTTTGATATATTATTCCATCTTATCATATATTAATAAAAATTATTATACATATTATATATTAGTTATCTTCTTTTGTAGCAAATAACATATAAATGAGAATTGCATTGAAGTTAGAAAACAAATATTAAAAAAATATATATATTTAAAAACAAACAAGTATTGAAGTTTTCCACTAAGTTTGTGAAAAATTTAAATATTATATTTATTTGTAACATTTTATTGTTATAGGAATTATAATATTAATATGGTTAAAAAACAGAATATGGTTTAAGAACAAGGAAAAATACTGCAAATATTTAAAGATTGTAGAAGTGATGATATGTTTCATATTAACAAAATTTTGGTTCTGGTAAAAATATTTAAAAAAAATATAATTTTTGCAGTCAATCATATTAAAATTATTATTGAGTGTAAACATTAAATGACAGAATTGAATCAAAATCATTGTTTCTCATGAACACAGAGTTATTGAAGTTAACTAAAATTAACAATGTAATCATGTTTTTTCTCCAGAAATCATAATTTTGAAAATAATTTTTCTGCATGGATTTTTTATAACCCAGTTAAAATGGGTATATATATCAGATAGCCCCCATATAAATGTTCTACCGGAAATGGGTTTAGTGATCATAAATCTGTTATAATAAATATAAGCATATTTCTACAAAACTCAATTAAATAAATTTCAGTAGCATCGGTTGCACATCTAAATCTTCTGATGATCCGTATCTCCGTAAAGACTCTGGTCCAGACTACAAGTTTAGCCTTTCAGAACCTGAACGATTTAATCAGAAGTAACTGAATGATTCAATAATATATTTGAACTTACCAAAAGAAGCATCTCGTTTAAAAGAAAAAAAATTTCCTTACTCCGGAAACCAACACAACATTTTATCGTACCCGAGAGAAAAACCTGTTACCGTATTTTTCTTAAGAGAAGGATTTAGATTTTTGTAACGATGTTGGTGGTATTTTGATTGTTGAGTACTGCTATAAAATTTGCAAGAGCTAGAGTGCAACATGAACATAAAAATCCACTTCCTGGACTCCAATTTAGACCAATTTCCACAAAATCTGGGAGATTTTAATGAGGAGCAGGGTGAAAGATTTCATCAGGATATTCGGACAATGGAAGAGCGTTACCAAGGAAGGTGTGGCTCACAAATGACTCACAGAAAAAGTAGTGAGTTAGTGGACATATGGCTGATGTTATAACTGCTGTAATGTGTCTTTAAAGTCTTTGTAGAAATAATAAACCTTGGAATAACAATCCCTAATAATCTTTAGTTCCCCAATAAACCATAGAACGATAATGATAGTGAAAACGATATCATATTAGAACTTGTGAACAAATTCACCATTCCATTTTTTATTTTTTTTATATATTTTATATTTATTTAGGATTTTTTCTTACTTTAGCTGACTTTTGCTCTTAATTGTTATATTTAGTATATTTTAATTCAAAACATATAATTTTTAGTGTTAAATAGCATTCACAACAAAATGTGGACCATCTATAGTTATTTCTTCAAATTATGATACCGAAAACGATTTTATAATTTTATGGAAAAACGTACATTTTAGTCCGTAAAAACTATCGTTTAAGATTCGACAACGATTATCACTAGTAATAATTTGTATCATGATTTTTTTATTTTCTATTTTCTTTTATTGTTTATCTTTAAAGTTTGTTACTTAAAAAATCCAAACTTCTTCTCATATTAATATGTAAACTATATAACTTATTCGAGGAAAATGTTAAGAGAATTCTTAAACTTTAGCCTCCACTTGAAAGCATATTTAAAAATTTCTTTAAAAAAATATAGCTAATACCAAGAACAAAGTCGAGATAATTTGTTGATGGGGAATTTGTTGTTTGTTAGTTTATTTTTACTTTTTTAGTTTTATCCTGCAGTTTTTAATCCAAAAAATTTGGTAAGCTTTCAGGAAAAAATTCATATGTGTATGATTTACTAAAGAGTTGTGCAGTAACAAATTTTCGTTAGAGGAATTAGGTAAAGATGTTTTCAAAGGTTTAATGTTTTGAAAAACCCTGTTACCTGTATATAGCTACCTTACCACTTAAAAGAGAAAGCAAGGCAGGATAGTATAAGAAAACTTTAACTCTCTTAATGCAGCACACAACCTGCCAACTTTGGCTATCGAGTCATCAAGGAAAAAGGTAAGTCTCCTTATTTTGTTTTTGTTTTTGTTTTTGTTTGGTTTATATTTGTATGAGTAACTCTGTCTTAGACTTAAGTTTGTTTCCCTGGCTATTGTTTTGTTGTCTTTTGCTGTTCTATTTGGTCGTATGCTTGATATATATATGTATATAGGACAATTGCCTGACCTCTGCCAGTCTGTCCATTAATTTAAGTACGTGCTGGTGTTTATGCTCGTCTCCTTTTAGTCGGTTAGACATAATTTATTATTCTTATTGTTTTTGTTGGTGTTTGTTTATTTTGGTCTTTTTGGTCTTTTGATAAACAAAAACTCTTTACGACGGAGTAAGTAGCCTGTCTCTTCTATTTTATAAATTTAATCTTTGGAGATTTTAATTTTTGCTATGATGTTACTGCTGCTGTTTAAACTCTTACCTCCTATTACTAAATATTATCAGATATATGCTGCTGTTCCTGTTAATTTGTTAGCAACATTTGAAAAAAAGTTATAATCATTTTCTTCTTTCGTTTTTTCTCACCTCGGTCTCTGTTTTTTTTTTCTTTTTTTGTTGTATTGCCAAATTTCAGTGGCAAACAAAACAACATTCCAAAACAAAAAGTTTTGCCACATGAGCCAAAATACACACACAATAAATTCTAATATTTATGTGGTAGCCAAGATAAAGTTAATTTTCTAAGAAGCTTCATTGTCATTGATTTGTTCAAGTGTACAAGTATGTGTTGTACTACTATTAATTCATCCTTTTGCTTATAGTTGTATAAGAAGGTATATAACTATATAGTACATAAACTTTATATATGTATATGTGGTTCCATATTTTGTTTACTTTTTTACTCAGACGTTAGTTGTAGTGACCATAATCTAAGAGCAAAATAATATGGTTGGAACATATGGTCACAGCTGAAAATATATATGATTATAAATAATAATTGTTATTATTCTATTTTATCATATTGTGTCTGATTTTATTTTTCATGTTATGGTTCGAGTTTTTCATATTATTACATCATTTTATCATATTATTATTCCATCGTATAATATTTTTATCCATTCTTATTATATTATGATTCCATTTTATCATATTATTCTATTTTATCCTATATTAAGATAAAATGGATAAAAGTGTTTATTAATCATAAAAAATTATTAACATATTACGTGTACATTAATTTTATTTATTTTTACCATCGTACGTTAACCAGTTAATCAATATCTTATATTGCTTGAATTACATCAAGTATAACAAAATCTTGTATACTTATATTAATTCATGTATAAACAAACATAAAACACAAAATATATTAAAAAATAAACAAGTTATGAACTTTTCAATCACATTTTTAAAAAGCATATTTATTTTTAACATTTTATTGTTATGGGAATAATATAATATAATATATGATTGAAAATAAAATACGGTCTAAGAACAAGGAAAATGATTAGTAATATTTTATGGTTGTAGAAATAATAATATTCTTTATATTAATAAAATTTTGTTTCTGCTAAAAATTTTCAAAACGATGTAGCCAACTGTATTAAAATTTTGATTGAATGTAAACATTGAATGATAAAACTGAAAGAAAAACATTGTTATCATGAACACAGTATTATTAATATTAATGAAATTTAAAAATGAAAACATAATATTGGTGTAGCGAAAATGCCGTAACCCTAATTTTTCTCTGCGTGTAGTTATTATTTTTTCCTTTTCATTTCTCATTTATTACTATTAAATTATAAACGAGATTAGTGACATTAAATATTTTCTATTTAAATGCTAAGGAAAACTTACACTTTGAATAACATTAACTATAGTTAGACGGTATATTTTCTAAAGGCTTGTAAGAGTATAGAAAATAATCATTTTGATCTCTTGAGAAATTGTTGCGAAAGCCAGTGATGGTAATTATTTGAATTTCCAAAGTCTATTTTATATTAAAATATATATCTGAATATAGTTTTTTGGTTAATTTGTGGTTAACTATACAAATTGTAAAAATATTTTATTTTATTGTTGTCTTACAATTAAAAAGGCTTTAATATAAATATTAAATTTTGCATACATAGTTATGTATGACACAAAACTACGGACATACATCCAGAGAAAAGTCGAACACATACGTGTATTAAACGATACCACGCAGTGTCAATAATGAATCAGCTCCGTATGTGTTCAAATTCAACACTGCTTGTTAAAATCATTAACGAAAATTTACACCACTTCAGTATTGAATTATTAAATTACATAATGTTTTCTATTTTGTGTATTTTATATTTGTAAACGAACGGTACAAAGCCGATACCATAAATTGTCAATGTGACCACAACCGTGATTGATTTTGACTCGAAAATTTTCCCTTATTGTACATACTTAGAACACTTTAGCAGATGGTTGAAAATTTTTAATCACCATCAGAAAAGATGGGCGTGTATATCGGGTTTGTCATTCGGTGTGTAACATGTTGAAATGCTCATCTAGGACCCCATAAGAAAATTATGAATGAAATTTATATTTGCTCATAAATTTTATTTATTTAAAAATTTTATTTTTTTAATTAGAAAGTGTTTGTGTTTGAAATTTTTATTTAAATAAAGAATTTGTAAAAATATTTTGGCAAACGAAAAACAGGCCAAAAGGAAAAACACAATGAAATGATATGTGAACAGTATTCATTGTATTTTTTCAAAAAACATGCCAAAAACTAATGTATGTGAACATAATATAACTTTAATAATATACCAACCAATAATCTTTTGAACGAGGCAATATAACTGCTAACGTTTTGCATAAAAATAATAAGATTAGCTTGAATTTTGCTATTATTTTTCGGCGTTTATTTTTCAAATGAACTATTTTTGCGTAAGGGTAAGTTGGAACATAGAAAAAATTGCAAGTGTTTATAAAATATTTTAAAATGATTTTAAAATTCCAATATGTGATGAAAAAAATATTTTATAAAATTATGCAATTTTTTTTCATAATTAGTATAGTATAAATCATAAGTGTCAGACTTGGTGATAATAATAATATACAACAATCTGTGACATAAAATTATAACTAACCTGTAGCTGTAATTGAACATACTAATTTTACAGCGTCCACTATCACCGAGAATTTTAAATCCAGATTTCATTCCTTTAGTGATTTTAAGTTGATCATATAAACAATTTTACAAGTCAAGTTTATTAGCAAAAAATTTTTCTTAATATTATGATACTTTTCTAACCCAAATGAAGTTCATTTGGTTCATAAAGTTTTTATCTTTCGTTTAGCATTACTAACATCTACTAATTATGCCATTTAGAGTTAATTTTGTGCTCTCCATGCGATGTGCCTTTGCAAAATGTTTTTTGACAAAGGTGTCCCATTTTCAACTATCAATGACATTTTACTTAAATCTAGGCTTCCGACTAATTATATATATTGCAGTAATTTTATCTATACAAATCGCAATTTGCAATAAAAAGGTGACAATTTTACGTAATTTTCAAAAACCTTTTTGTTTTTATAATGACAAATAATAGAAAAACTAATTTGACGAATTATTACTATAAACTGATTTTTTCAAAATTTTCGCTATTTTTTCCAAACTTTGAGACTGCCTACTGCATTGACTAGTTAGGCCAAATCAACGGAATATAGCGTAAGATATGCCTAATAACAACAAGTATTTATACCTGTTTCAATATTTGTATTCAACTGAGCATCGCACAAGCCCCGCAAAAAAAATTTTAAATTTAGAAATTTTTAGATCAAAATTCGACTAACTGTCGCCCACAGTGCCAAGAGCAATAATTTGGGTAATAAATCTATATCTCCTAAACTAATGCTCGAATCAAATTAAAACGTATTAATAGATTATAGAGAAAGATCTAAGATTTCAGAAAAATTAGTTCGTAGTCATCACATAATAATACGAAATAAACCATAGTGTTTCATGTATATTTATATGGGGAAAAGTGGACCTTTTTACAGCTTTTGGAAAAAATTACCTATTAAATACTATGTTTTGAATTAAATGTATAAAAATCATAATCCATACATAATTATCTATTAAAAAAGATATAAAAAGAAAAAAATTGTTCAAAAATATTGAAGTTATTACGAATTCCCCAAACCATTAACATGTGGTCAAGTGATTTGATGTAAGGAGTATACAAACAAATTTTTAATTTTTTAAAAAATGTTTAAATAAAATGCTATTTTTAATTAAATTTAAACAATAATTGCTGAAAAATTTGTCTTTATATCTGCAGGTCAATTGAAACTCCTTTCCAAAAATTTTAATTTTTTTTTCTCAAGGCCGTTTCAAAACTTCAATTTCAAACAAATCTAAAAAAGTTCATGCATTCTTTTTAAACAAAATTCCAGTTTTTGAACGCATACACCTACTATACAATGTGCCTTAAGAAAAAAATTGCAAATTCACCCCTCTAGAAATGAAGATTACTATGCTTTTACATGATTCCGAAATTATTGCATCTGAACGTTTCAATTACGTGAGCTAAGCCAGTTTTAAAACTCCTCTAAAAATACGTATTTCTTTCAATAACATTATACAAATTTTCCCTATAAGAAAATTAACTTCAAAATATTACAGAGACATATTAAGGTTTGGAATATGCATTTAAATAATTTTTTACATCTCTTTTAATTCGAGAAATATCAAGATTCTATAAACATTTTTGTCATATTTTCATTATGCAAACATATATTTTTGATATTTTTCAACATATATTGGACTTTAATGTGCCATTGGAAAGGTCTATTCTGAAAATTACAGATAATTTACCCTTTAAAAGCAATAGCCTAAATTTTATACATTTGGTTCCCAAAAGGGTAAATGGAAAATTTTTGCAAATAAGTTATATGGAAATATTTATTATACTTACATATCAATGAATTTATGAAAAATGTAATAAATTCTTTTAAAACCTCGGTCATAATCGAATAAAAGTAAATCTTTGAAGATTAGTCGCTATTTTACACGAATTTATAGTTTTTTGACAAATGTATGCTTTTTATGACATTTATTTCCTTATTAACCATTTATTTGCCATAAAAATTAACTTATACTATTATGGACCGGAGATCCCAAAATATTACTTTTGTTACTAAAGGATTAAATTAATACATATACCAATATTACTGCGTAAGACTATTCCAATGATGATATAAAATTTACATTACGATGGAAAATGTCTGAAATATGTAAACTTTAATAAAATAGTATTTAAAGAGAATCATAGAAAATTTTACTAAAATCTTTATTTCATAGGAATGAAAACTAATTTAAAAAAAAATAAAAAAAAAATATTTTCAAAAATGCAAATTCAATTTGTAGATACATTTTTGATAATTACAATAAATTTAATTTTAAATTTTATTTTGGTGTATTTAAAATTGTTTTGACTACTACAAATTGCATTATAAATTAGTGGAGTACTAGAAGATTCTCTATTTTTAATAAATATTTAAAAATTAGCTCAATAATAAGATATTTAAACATACGCTTGTTTTAAAAATAATACCAGAAAATTGTATTTTTTTAGAAACAAATATCTTCCATATTTGTTTTATAAAAATCAAATTATACACAGATGTTTCGTCTTAAAAATTTGGAATTTCTTTATAATGTAAAAATTCCATACTTTTTAAATATGTTAAGAAATAAATAATTTGAAATAACATAATCAACGAAAAACGCATTAAAAAAATGCAATGGCTTTAAAATGCTTTTTTTCAAAAATCTTTTTATTATTAAAATATTCGTACTAATATTCGAACACAAGTATAGTTCAAATGTCGTTCAATCATTAAAAACCACTAAGTCTTCCCAAACATTTTGCTATCTAGAGTTATATACTTTTGAGATTTTTTTAGTTTTTTTTTTAAGTGAAAAAGCGAAACAAAATCGTGAGTTTTCGTATTTTCGCGAAACTGAAATCTGAAGTTGATATATATTACTGTATAAAAAATTTTATGAAAATTAATCATCGAATTGTCGATATACATATCAGCAATTTTCTTTCTTCGTTTACGTTTAATAAACTGACGTGAAACATCTATTTTTTTAATTCAGATTTTTTTAAACTAACTGGTGATGCGTTTATTTTGACTCTTCACAGAAAATAAAAAAAAAACATGAAATGCTTCCATGCGGCACTTAAAGTTAAAAATTAAAAAAAATTTGTTTGAAAATAAAAAGTTTTTTATACCCACCATCTCAAAAGATGAGGCGTATATAGATTTGTCATTCCGTTTGTAACATATTGAAATATTCATCTAAGACTCCAAAAAGTATACATATTTTATGTTCTGTTGAAAGTACGATAGGGGTCAGTTTATGAGATTTTGT
This sequence comes from Protocalliphora azurea, assembly GCA_932274085.1. Taxonomy (NCBI): domain Eukaryota; kingdom Metazoa; phylum Arthropoda; class Insecta; order Diptera; family Calliphoridae; genus Protocalliphora; species Protocalliphora azurea. The sequence continues at coordinate 126,044,749 of OW026520.1, forward strand.
CAAATTAGTTGGCCAAAATTCAAATTTTGACATTACTGAGTTAGAAAATATATTTTATACATATTAAACAATATATCAAATAGAAATAAGTTCGGGTCATATTTAAGCCTAGAGCCTTTATAAATCATTGCTCTCAGAGCTCCTAAGTTCTTGAAAAAGTATGGCATCAAAATCAAACTCTATAAAAATAAATTCTATGTCTCAGAAATATATTTCACAAATTATTATTTCTTCTGGTTCATATTTGGCCTAAAATCTCATATTATCAATATGAAGGTTAAAAATTTTGTTCCTGTTCAAAAAATGGTAAAAAAGTAGGAATAAGTACCTGATTTTTTTAAACCTTATAATCTATATGTCCAGTTATAGTTTAAAAATAATGTGGTTGCAAATGCACATTAGTTTAACGAAAACAATTGATTTACAATTGAATTAATTAACTGTCGTAAAAAATCCTTAATGTTTTTGTTATGTTTAATTAGGATAAAGTATCTAAATAAAAGTCTTAATAAATAAAAAGAGAATTATGGAAAATCTCGGTCCCAATGAAATGTTATGGTATTTCAAATATAAGCAATTTTATACAATACTAGCTTAACCCGGTGCGCTTCGCTGCACTGTTAAAATAAAATAAATGTGAAAAAATACAAATATATTTTTTATGATTTAATTTATTTATTTGCATACGTATTGTATTTCAACTTTTAACAAAATAGTTTCTATCTTTCTAACTCCTCCTCTGTACATCCAGCTCATTTTTATTTTGAAATTTATAGTTTTCTATTATAGTGGCTTTAACCAAGTTCTTCAGTTACGCGATGTTTAATATGTGCATCATAAGGGGATATTGCTCGCCTCGAGCCTTCAAACATGTAGTTTATCATAAGAACAACTCCTACCAAGTTTGAGCATTCTCACTATAACAGTTCTTAAGATATGCGATATTAAACATTCGCGTCCTATGGGGGCATAACACTCCCCTGCAGCTATCTTACTTCAATTTCGTTGCTCAGATGATCCTACTACAAAAAATTCAAGAAAATGGGCGCAGCGGCTCTTAAGATATCCGATACTTAATATTAGTATCCTATGGGGGGTACCACTTCCCCTGCGCCTATCGAAAAATTAGCAGCCTTTTTTATTTTCGGGGCTCATGTGATGTTACTGTAAAAATTTCAGGAAAATCGATTCAGTCGTTTAGGAGTCTATAAGCCAACAGACAAACAGACAAACATATTTCATTTTTATATATATAGATTTTTAAGATTTTTTGAAGCATAAAAAATATCTCAATTTGAAGCATCGTTTTAATGTTATTACATGTGAAATACCATATTTATTTTGGCTTTTGTTAATTACATAAAGTTATTTCATCCAGTTCAATGACCAAATATTCAATATCTCACACTCTATGGGCACGAAATTTGACTCAAATACTTATTTCTCTTATACACTATTTGTCTCAACAATAAACACACTCTATAACCAGAAAATATAAAATTCGTAGAATATTGAAATTTGGATATATGTTAAATCAGTCAAAATAAAATATACTCCGATTAAAACGATTTTTCTATTTTGCTTTGTTTTTAACGCTAAGCGATAAAAAGCAGCTCTCAAATGAAGAAGAATTAGCATTATTTTTGTATTTGAAGTTAACAAAATAGCAACATACTGAGCTCAGCTTGCATGCGATCATCACATAACTGCTGCTAAGTAGGACTATTTGCCACCAAGGGACACTATTACAATCACACCGATTTCGGCAGAGGTACAACTTCAATATCTATTTAATCATACAGCTCAACGCTGCTACTATTATTTAAAAGAAATGATTTGAAGAAATATGGAAATTGCAAGTTAACTTTCTTTTGCAAATGGGGATGTGATGTTACTTCTGGATAAAAACAATACATGCAATATGTATGTGAAAACACTTCAGACACAGGTGCGTTATCGGTGTCATTTGTGTCATTATGATTGATAAAGAATTTGGAAAACTAGGTGCCTTGAACCAGTAGGATGCGAACAAAGAATATTTGGAAAAATCAAACACCATCTTCGACGATACTGCAGACCAATTAAATTTGAATTTAAAAAGGAAACTCATGACGCCATTAAAAAGAAGTCAGTGATTGATATTAGAGCCCAAATTGCAACATTGTTATTTTAAAAATGATAATGGTAATAAATAATAATAAATATGTAAATTATGATCATAAAACGATCTAACTTTATCATATCAGATTTTTTTTTTTTTTTAATATTGTATATAAAAATTTCATCATATTGTGATCCTTTCTTTATCGATTTATCATACGTATTATATATACAAAAAAAAAAAAGATCAAAACTTCTGGTAACTGTTTCAATAACTGTTTATTTTTACATTAATTTTTTATTTGATTCATTCATTATATATTGTACAAGATGATACAAAAATATTTTTTATTAATTAATTATTTAATAGTTATACAATATCTAATATTGTTTGAATTACTCCAAATATAACTAAACCTTGTACATTTATATTTATTCATACGTAAATTAAATGGGAATTATAATGAAGTTGGAAAACAAATATTAAAAACAAAATACGAGTATATTTAAAAACAAACAAGTTATGAATTTTTCAACTATAATTGTAAGAAGTATACGTATTATATTTATTTGCAACATTTTATTTTTACCCCAGCTCTAAGACTGAGATTAACGCTGATATAATATGTGAGATAATGCCGCCAGAAGAGAGTAACCATTTTGTTTATACTCATATTATATCTTAAATAAGGGATATACGTATTCCAATGAATCCTATAAAAAATCATATATTTAGATGTTTTAGCACAATTTTTATAAAAATGTTTTTTTAAATGTAAAACAATCATTAAAAATAAATAATTTTAAAAAATAACATTGTTTTTTTAGTAATTTCCAGAATATACATGTACACATACAAACAAACTTTCGTATATGTTCATTTTTTCCGATAGTTTATCTTATAAGATATTTGTGTAAAGTAATCTCATCACAATAGTCTCATAATACTTCTTATAATACTAATATTTGAATCTACAAGTAAGACAATTTTCTCAGAGAGACAATTTCACACTCTCTGATAGAAAAATCTAACATACTCTGTTACGTGTAGATGAGCTGTTATGGGAATGGTAATATTAATATGGTTTAAAAAGAAAATATAGTATAAGAATAAGAAAAAAGATTGACAATATTTAATAGTTGTAGAAATAAAGATATATTTTTCTTTTTGTTTTAATAAAATTTTGATTCAGGTAAGTATATTCAAAAACAAATATTTTGTAGTCAACTACATTAAATTTTTATTGAATGTAAACATTAAATGACAAAACTTAAACAAAAACGGTACTATAATGAACACAGTTTTATTAAACTTAATAAAAATTAGCAATAAGAACATAACATTCTTGTAGTGACAATGATTGAACCATGCTTTTTCTCTGCATGTAGGATGTGTTACAAATATTTACGATAGGAGCTACTTTTTTACTTATCAATTAAAAAATTCTTTATGGTTTAAATTACTTCCTAAAACAAAGTAAAAATTTTGCAAGGAATTAATAATAAATTTACATTAAACTTTATGATAAGTTACAAGCTCTTCCTTTTACTTTAATAAACTTTTACAAAAATTAACTTCATAAATTGTTATTCCCAACCCTATTTACACATACATATAAACTAAAGTAAACACAATTTCTCCTGTAGAAGAAACAAAAATATACAGAAATCGGATACGGTACTTAATTAAACAGGGATTTGTAACAGGACTAAGAAAAATTTGTTGAAACATATACTTTATTTCAAGGGAACTAAAAAACACATACATTAGCTTTTTCTCCTCTGCATTAATTACAAAAAAAACAAAATCTCAAAAACATGGGCCCTAAAAGCCAAACAAACATTTTGCAAAGCATGCATTTTATACAGATTTATTAAGTTTTTTTCCTGCTGATTTTTTTCTTTTTGCTCGTTTGTCCAGCGACTATTCCTTTTAAATTCCAACATTCAAGGCACAAGTAAATAAACTTTTGCACACATATATAAACATTAAGGCGACTCACTCAAAAAAGTGTTTTTTTTTACCCACCTGAAAATTAACCTTGGTACGTTTAATAATATTCTCCGAAATATTACGGTTCTACTATTGATATTACGGTGACTACTGATGATATATTAGGAAATCGCGTCCATTGGTGTAGAAAGCATATCCAGGAGTTACCTCAAAATATTTATTTTATTCTGCAAATTATCCTATTTTTCAAGTTTTTGTTTTTTTTTATATTGTTTGTTATTTTTTTTTATCGAAAATTCAAATTTCTACTTGTTTATAAATATAAGTTATTGGTGTTTGATTAATTTTTATTTTAATATTCTTACAATTTACAATCTATGTTTCATAAACATAGTCAATATTACTTTAGATAAGATCTAACCCTTTGAATTAAAATATTTACAAAAATTACAAAAATGTTAATATAAAAACAAAAAATATTAACAGGGAATGTAAAAGTCATAAAAAGTTTTTTACAAAAAATGTTTTTGTGCTTGTGCGGTTTTACTTTATTTGCTCTATAGGCTAAATAATCTAAATAGAGTCCTTTAAAAACTCATAAATATTCTTTACCTGGTATTTGATTAATTTCATTAGATTCGTGGAACTCTTTAAAGTGCTAGCTGGATAAACATTTTCATTATATTTTAATTTGTCATCTTTTTTAATCCTTTTTGTATTATATACATTCATTCTTAATGTTATTTATTCCTTTTAATAGTATTTTTGGCAATTTTCGAAAATATTTTGATTCAAACGGGTAGATGTTATCAAAAGAAAAATTTTGATACCTGTTATATTGACTATGTTTATGAAAAATTATATATCAGATTGATTAACTAATAAATCGTGAAATTACTATAATATTAAAATAAAAATTCATAAGACACTAACAACTTATATTTATAAGAAAGTAGAAATTTTAAAATTCGAATTTTCGTTAAAAATAGCAAACAATATTTTTTGAAAAAAAAAACCTTGAAAATACGATATTTTTCAGAATAAAATAAATATATTGTGGTCACTCCTGAATATGTTTTAAGAAAATACAAACATTTTCTAAAAACTGAAAAAAGACATTTTTAAAGGTTATCAGTAGAATCATCATATTTTGGGAAACATTATAAACAAAACAGTTTTTTTTCTTCTACAGATAGTGAGTCGCCTTAATAAGCATAAGTGTTTTTGTGCAAAAAAAAGTAAATGTTACTTTATCTACAGGGTGATCCATTTGAGTTTTTTTTTTTTAATCTTAAATAAAAAATTTAAAAAAGATTGATATCGGAATCTTTACTACAACCCGAACATTATCTAACTTTTATCTTTTAATAATAATTTCATTCAAATATTGGCCACGACTATGCTGTAGGTGGTCAATTCGGAAAGTCCAATTTTCGATGATACTTTCCAGCATTGCTGTCGGTATCTCGCAAATTACTCAAATAATGTTAACTTCCAAGTCTTAAATCGTAGCTAGCTTCAACAAACACTTTTGACTTCACATAACCCAAAAGAAAAAGAATCCAGAGGTGTGATAGCACACGATCTAGGCGGTCAGTAGACAGTTTCTTGGTACAAAATTCGCCGATCATCAATTTCTCAATAAAGCCATTGTTTCACGCGCTATATATAACGTATCAGCATCTTTCTGAACAAATTGAATTCTTAAGTCTTTACAGATATATCCTGGTGTAAAATTTGCAAGTTGTTGCATATGAGATTAGTCACGATTTTCACCCCCGATCTCCACTACAGCCACCATATTCTCCTCACTACGTTCTGGATGTGATGTACACAGTCGCGTATCATCCAATTATGTATAGTGATACCCAAATTTGAGGACAATATATAGACAATAAAGTTCGATGATGTGATCGAAAATTGATCCTTCTGAATGAATACCCTACAGCGTGGTATGGCACATTGAATGTCAGAAAAATTAAAGACTGTTATGTGCTGGGATGGGCTAAAAGAATTGAAAAAGTCAAGTTTATTTTTTGTAGCAGATAAATTGTTATATTATATATAAATAGAAAATTTATTAGGAAGATCTTTATAATCAATATTTTATTTTTATAAATGAAATAGTTCCACTGTAGCTGTTTCAAAAGTTTTTTAATGGCTTTTTTTTGCAAGGTGCTTCCTTATCCAACTCAAAAATAACAACTAATTTTGAGGACTTACTAAACTGATTATAATTATTTTTCATTATCCATAGAAACTATTTATAAACGTAATTTAACATAATTTTATTTATATTTTTTATTTTTATTGAAACACCGCTAACACCGTCCACAGCAAAAGAGAATCCGAAATAGGATGATGTCATTGAAAGGAAGATCTTAGTGCTGAAAAATAGCTGTGGAAGTAATTATTTCATCCCATGGTAGGATATTTTTTATGATACTTATTCACTGAAAGCAGTTATAATAAAAATATTATTATAGCTTTACTAAAAGATAATAAATTGGTAAAATTGTAATTTTCTTAGAAGTAACTAAAATTTTGCCACGCTAAGGTTATATTACTTCTGAAGTTTTTGACCTATCTGTCCTGTTCAACATTTTATATGAAAATTATATATAAAATGTTTAAGACTTTAAGTAAATCACTTCTTCAGGTATCCGAAAATATTTTTTTTTAAAGTGGCTACCCCTCTTGCTGGCCCCATCCGTTCTACTTCCATTGCATTGATGCAATGTGATAAGGAAGTAGTTCCCACAAAATTTGAGAGCTGTCATTATAATTATTCTTTAGATATACCATTACGAATATTTGATTTGTATGGGCGGTATCATTTCCCCTGGTCCTATCCATCCCATTTGATCCAACCTTAAGAAGGTTTTTGCGAAAATTATTCTCACAAAATGTTAAAACTTTTACTGTAAAAGGTCCTAGTAAAATATTGGTCCCTTGATCCTACCGTCCCACTTTCATTTTGAGTTTAGTGGTTGGTGAGAAAGATATTCCCGTAAAATGTTAAGGCTTTTGCTATAACAGTATTTAAGTTATCCGGTATATTTGTATATTTTTTTATATGGGGCTATCACTTAACTTAGATCTACCCGCCCCATTTTCATATCAGTTATGTAAATTGACAACAAAATTATTTCCACAAAACTTCGAAATTTTATCTGTAATAGTTCTGGAGATATGTAATAATTAATATTTACTTTTTACTGGGGCTACCATTCCCCCTGATCATATCGAAAAATAAAGTAGCGTATTTTACTTTGTGATGGCGTTTACAACGAATAGAAAAAAGATATCCAACACCTACCTTAATGTGGTAAGTATACAAATAGACTCAGAATCACTTTCTAAATCGACCTAACGATGTCCGCCTGGTTGTCCATGTCTATTATTTCACCTAGCCAAAAACTGCCTTAAAAATAAGAATGTTTTAATGAAATTCGGTGAAAAGAAGTTCTGTATAAGTATCAATCGCTGCACGTTAAGTGCATAAATCCCGTACGAATGTTAGTTTCAAGTTTATTTTCGACACAAATAAGTTTTATGTAAGTAGAAACAACATTCTAAATCTTATGAGAATCGGTCCATAATTTACCACAGCTCCCATATAAATTCACTTTCTGTAATCGCACTAAAGTGCATAAAATCATTAATGTGTTGGTTTCAATGCATTATTCTGTATTTGTATATTTCATTTTACACTTAGAAAATTGCTAAATCTTATGAGATTCGGTCCATAATTTACCATAGCTCCCATATAAATTCACTTTCTGTAATCGCACTAAAGTGCATAAAATCATTAATCTGTTAGTTTCAACGCATTATTCTGTATTTGTAAATTTCATTTTACATTTAGTAAAATTGACCACAGCTGTAATAAAAGTCCCCTCTCTGAATTTTTATGCTCGTATTGAATGGTGTAGGGTATTATATGGTCGGTCTTAACCGACTATATCTTTCTTTCTCGTTTTTATTATACGTTTTTGCTGATGTTTGTTTTGCACAGAAAAAATCTTCGGACCTTCACCTTAAAGTATACTGTTCGACTCAGAATCACTTTCTTAGTCGATTTAACGATGTCTATCCATCTGGTCGGCTGGCTGGTTATCTGTCCGTCCATGTAAACTTTATGAACCAATTACAAGTCGCAATTTTAAAGATATCTTGATGAACGTCTAGAAATCACATACAAATATTAGTAATAAGTTTATATTCGACACAAATAAGTTTTACATAAGTAGAAATCATGGTGACAAATTTTATGAGGATCACTCTATAATTTGCCATAACTCCTATATAAGCCCACTTTTGAAAATCACCCTAAAGTGCATAAATTCATATAAATATTAGCATTAACGTAATATTTTGTATTCGTATATTTTATTTTATCCTTAGTAAAATTATCGGTCTACAATTTGCCACAGGTCTAGTATAAGACCTCCACGAATTTATATTGACATACTCAATGGTGTAGGGTATCATATGGTCGGGCTTGGCCGTCTATATCTTTCTTACGTATTATATATACGGCAGTTATCAGTGGGCTTCATAAATACCATTTCAATCGAAAAACGGACGGATATCTTTCTATCGATATCATTTCTTACGAAGATTCATAAAATATAAACTTTTCTGCTCTAAAAGATGTGGAAATTACAAACTGAATAACAAACTTATATATACGCTTTACACCTGTGATGAAGGGTATAAAAACTGACGTCAACTTCAGGAGTCATTGAAAAAATCACAATAGATAATGCCGACTATAGGAAATTATTAAACTTAAAAGTCGGCAACCACTGAAATAAAAAGTGCAATTCTATTTCACTATATTGTCCACATTCAAAACATTGTTTGAATAGATATCTACCCTCACGATACTTTATTGTGAAAATATAACCTAAACTATTACGGTTAATTTCCGTTTTAAAATGGGTCTATACACAAATAATTTTTTGAAACAAGCTATACAAAACGTGTTGCTTCAGAATAAAGAAAAATGATACAAAAGTACTCATTTTACCATAATTCAATTATTACAACTAGAAAGAGATTATATTTTCAATACAAAATTGATCTTATATTAATATTTAATAGTCGATATAATTATTTATTTATGTTTAAATTAAAAATTGTCGACTAACTTAACGATATTAGTATTTATTTTTTTATTTATTTTGTCAATTAAATAATGCGTATTTTATTACAATTTATCTTTCTTTTCTATCATCATAAAATTCGATAACCATAAAAAATCTACTTAATTCTGAAACGAATAAACATTTATCTTTTTAAAGATTGAAAACTGACTTGGATTTTTCGCCCCTTCATTTCTTTTATTTTCATAACTTATATTTTGTTTCATTTAACTAATCAGTCTAATTAGAAAATTATTCAAAAAAAAAAAAAAAAAAGAAGAATATAAAAATGTGTAAACATTTATTATTCAAATTGCACTATTAAACAGAATAAAATATAGATGAAAACTAAAATTCGTGTAAAATAATACAAAATCATTTTTATTAAAAAAATAATAAAAAATGAAACTAAAATAAAAACGAAAAATAAAGCTTCCCAATTAACTATTCAAATTCTAGGCAGAAAAACTTATACTGATTTATTTCAACAATAAAAAACTTAAAAGCAGAACTTGTAAAAAGAAAAAATAAAAAAGAACATAGTTTACATTCTGCGATTTTTTTTTTTTTGAACAACAAAAATTTTTGTCTTCAAATTACTATTCAATAGTTGGAAATATCTAGATCCTAACGAACTCAACACAATTGAAATCCAGTCAAGCCAGCCTAGTCAAGCGCTGTGGCCCACTAAATAAGAGGAGAATAAATTGAACTGGCGACTAAACCCATTATGACGAGTATTAAAGTTCACTTGACTTGCAATAATATTTAGTGTGTGGGTGGCCGGCCGGGTAACTTCAAATATTAAAATTACATCACGCCGCGTAAGAATCATTTTTCTATGTATTTTCGAGTTTTTTTATTGTTCACTGTTTTTATTGTTGTTGTTTTTCTAATACTTTTTTTTGTGTCCGAAAATAATGTCATGGAAAAAAATTAACTTCCTTTTTGGAATTTGCGCGGAATTTTTTTAACAGAATACTATGCTAGAAAAGAAAACGCAAAAGTAAAATATTGAAACTGAAAATGTTAGAAAAGGAACTGCATTACGCGTGACGTGAAAAATAGCAAACTAAATATCCAGAAGTCATGCAGCAATGCAATATAATACATTTTTGTTATTTGTCTTGCTTTATTATTATTTTCTTTGAAATTTCTTTTACACGATGACATATTAAAGTTTGTTTTTTATTCAAGTAAAATAGTAGCGACATTAGAACCTCTACATTTTACTTTTTTTTTCTTTTGGTTTCTTAGAAAATAAAATATTAAAGATAATAACGATTATTTCGTTCATATTATAAACTACATGGCATGAAGATTATATGGTCAATTAAGTTTTAAGAAATTTGTGTTAACCCACAGTTTTTTCATACAGAAACTAAAATAAACAGAATTCGTCGATAACTACAAAAAATATTTTTTTTGATCTGAATATTTAAGACAGAAAAAATCAGCAAGGGAAAAATTAAAATTTACATTCTAATATTAATAAATAAATCTAAATTACAATAAATTTGAATAACAATTTTTTTGGAATTATATAGGGTGATCCATCAAAGGATTTTTCTAACTTATTATGGCCCGAAAGCACAATCTATTCTATTTATTTTTTAAAGTTAATGTAGGCCACGGCTATGCTCTAGGTAGTTCACTCGGAAGGTCAAATTTTCTATCATACTTTGCAGCATTGTTATGGTGTGCATCATCGAACTTCCAAGCCCACTATTGCCAATGCCATCCTCAAACTTGAATCTCACTGTACGTTATTGAATAATACGCAACTGAACAGATCACATCCAGTCCATAGTGAGGAGAATATTCCAGCTGTAGCGGAAAGTGTGGGTGAGAAATTTCGATGCCATATGGTGCCTCATTTGGACTTTTTCCGTTGCAAAAAATCACAACTTCTGAACCAACGAAAATCTTTTCAAAATTTAAAATGAGTTTTGAATTAGGCACTTTACGTTCTGCAATGAGTATCTGATTCTAGACTACCTTAAACTTTTATATTTTAATATTTCTTTAAGTAAAAATTTCAGAAATTATTTAACCCTTTTGTAGAAAGTAAGAAATAATATTTATTTTTTTATATTTGTTTAGTCTTTTTAATTTAAATAAAACATTTGATTCATATATCCAAAATTTTTAGAAAGTGAGTCAATTACTGGTCTCAACTTTTGTAATTTATCATCCGTTTGTATCAAATTATCGTTAAAACATGAAAATGATTGAATTTTTTCAAAACGCTTCTGAGTCATAGCATCCTTAATAATATCAAATCCAACTACAATTTTCAACACAGACTTAGATTAGACATATACACCACGAATGATACAATACATATTCCAATATATTGCATAAGTTTCAATTTAGTTTTTTCTCTGTTTCGTATCTATGCTAATCTATGGGTTACATCATGGATTCCATGAAACATCGACGAAAAAGCTCTGTTTTTTGAGCTTGGGTCCTGCGATTTTTTCAAATTAAGCAGACACTTACCCTGTATGTAAGATAGATAGGCACCTCCATATTTATTTTTCTAAATTTCAAAAAAATCGAAACTTTATTCATGAAGCACTCAGAAGAAGACTAAATCTATCTCTGTTCTTTTTGTACTTCATTATTTAAAAAAAAAGAAAATACTTTCTTAAAAAAGTGCATTTATAATGCAAGTGCATTTTTTTAAATTTAAAAAATATCGCGATTTTATTCACGAAGCATTGAGAAGGAGACCAACTATATTTCTGTCTTCTTTAAACCTCATTATTAAAAAAATCTTTTTTAAACAAGTGCATTTATTATGTATTTTCAAGTAGCATTTTTAAAAATTCCCTTTATATTTTTAATTTTGTTGATTCATTTTAAAAAGTAGCTTATTCGGTATACAATTAAATTTATTTGTTGCTTTTTTTTGTGATTGAAATGTTTACTATTTTTAATTTTTCTTAGGACGAATTTCCGGCGGATTTAAAAGAAAATTAATAATTTTATATCTAGAGAACGTTTTCCAAAGTGCATCCAAAAAAATATATTCATAATATTTATAAGGCCTGTCCATGAAAAATTTACTATACAAAACAAGTCAATTTTTAGCCAAATTTATCAGTGCTAAAGGAATGGTAGTTTTAAGCTTTAATTAAAAACATAGAAAAAAATTGTATACCAAATACTTAAAAATCCAAACTGAAGGTATAGTAAAATACTACAGGATGTAAATATTTCATTAAATTCAGTTATGTGGGTTATGTTAAGATACCTTTGAGAAAAATATAAATTTATGTTCTTAAAGGAAATTTTATTTTAGAGACATTTTTTCATGATTTTTTGCAATATCAATTTCAATTTAATTTATTTTTGGACTCGATAGAAAATTTAGTTCTTTAACTAACTGGAAAAATTGGAAATATATATATATATATATATATATATATATATACATATAAATATTTGCAAAATTTCAAACGCAAATAACTTGAAATCAAAACGAGATAAATAGCACATGCAAGCATGTTTTTCGTAGGTCTTATCGAGGGCTTTAAGAAGACGTAAACATATTTTGAAAAAATATTGAAAAAATTTTGCAAGCGGTTACAAATTTTCTATGTCAGAGATAGCCTATTGTGTTCCCCCAATAGCTCCGCTCCTGAGGGGTATGTGGTCCCTAATACATTTATAAATTTACACTTCTCTGAATGTAAATCCAACCAAACGAAGAGAAATTACAGATCTTTTTCCTAAAAATTTCGGTTCTGCACCACTGTACAATGGTTTGTAAAACTGTGTTGTTTTTTGAGTATGGCTCACTGTGTCGTGACTGTGACCAAAAAAAAAAAAAAAAATTTTTACAAAATACTAAAGTAGTATTATAAAAGACATTTCAGTTAAGAAAAATCAAAAAGAATTTTTTTGAAAAAGTTGTTCGTTTCAGAAGTTATGTGGATTCAAATTTGAAAGTTTTTGTTTGATATTAAATTATTGGAAATAAATTGAAAAATAGGAAAATGCTAAATGATTAACAAAATAACATTTTATTTATAAAAATTCCTAAATCTGCATAAATTACCCTATGCGACAAATTGAAAATCATCGCATGAGGTCAGAATCGTTCCATGTGCAGTTGAAAGCATTTGACGAGTGTAATAAATCCTCAAATGGATTTTTCGTTGGTAGGTAAAATTCGTGTTTTATGACCTTTCGAGCTTTTCTTTTCTATACAAAATTAGTCTAAGATAAGTGGAAAAAATAATATTAATTACGAATTACAAAGCTCAATTATTTTCGCATAAATAGTTAAAGCATCTTTCTCCCATTCTAGCCCATTTTTAAGAAATTACATAAAAGTCGATTAATGGCTAATTGGGATTAATGGGCTAAAATTTTATATAGAAACTTTCAGCATGTAGCATGTATCAAAAAAAAAAAAATGGTATAAAAAAATTATTAGTAATTTTCTTAACGATTTCAATAAAATTTTTGATTTTATGTTACATTTCATTGCCTTGTTTAAGGGATTTTTTTTTTAAAGAACACATGATAAGTCGGATGAATTTTTTTTACCTTTGAAGACCCCTAATAAAATTCGACGAAGAAAATATCTGTAGAACATTTTATCCCATTAATAGATATTCATTTCATTTCTTAAAAATGAACTAGAAATGACCCCTTGTAAGGAGAGATAAATGAATTGAAAGTTCTGAAGAACTATTCCTCGTTAAATGCTCTAAATATTTATGCGAAAGTAATTGAGATTCGAACTATATTTATATCATTTTGTTCAACATATCTGAGACTACTTTGATTTTTAAATTGAAAAGTTTAGAAGGTCATAAAATAAAAATTTTGCCTAGCAGCGAAAAGAAACCTTTGGAGGGTTTTTTTATATCAAAAAAAAAAAAAAATTTCATCAATTATTTTTACAAAATTCATAGGTTATATTTAATTTACCGTTATTTTAATTTTAACTATTGGAAAATGTCTTAATATTGAATAAGTTAACAATTTAATGGACAATAAATAAAATACTTTGTTTATACTTTCATGGATTAATTTCACAAGTGTATAGATTTCACAAAAGTTACTTTCTCCTCCACCTTCGTCCCTCTTTAATTTTTACATATATATATATATATATATATATATATATATATATATTTTTTTTTTTTTTTTTGTCAAAAAGTATACAGCACACTTAGAGCTACTCAGGTTCAGGTAATAACACTTATAAAAGATTATTTAAAACAAAACTTAACAAAGAGTTTCAAATTTTATTTAATACTACTTAAAAGAAAACTGCGGAAAGAAAATTGATTTAATGGAGAAAGGACGAAATCATAGGTTTGGTTGGTTTGGCTTTTTCAGTGGGGCGCCCACCTTGTTAAAATTTGCGACCATCACAGATAAATAAAGCCAATATATATATATATATATATATATATATATATATATATAACTGAACATTAGTATCAGTTAAGAAATCATCAAAAATATTCATATCTAAATTTAAAAATACAGTTTTCATAAAATAAATAAATAAATTGTTTTTAAAACATTAACTAATGCTATTCGGCAAGTTTAAAAGCTGACGTATTAACTCTATATCATGTTCTTACAGATATAAAATTATTATAAATCAAGCTTTTCATCGATTTTTAACAAACTTAAGTGGTATTAAACAAAATTAATTTTAAGTACCATATATTTTTGGATATCTTATTTCTAATACATTACAAATTATATCCGAAAAAATTCAGTTTGATATAACAAAATTATCCTCAGAATGTCAAAATATGCTTTAAAAGGGTTAAATATGCTCTAAAAATATGCTCTAAATATGCTCTAAATATGTTCTAAAAATAAAAAATACACTATAAATATGATCTAAAAATCACTAAAAGGAAAATATGCGTTTAAGGGTGAAATATGCAAAAACATGCACTTGCAAATCGATACTAAAATACTTTATATGTTCAGAAACGAATAAATATTTTATCAATGGTTTCCTTCAACCTATAGAGAGAAAAACATGCAATTGCATATTTTTGGTTTTCCTGTTCATTACATTTCACTGCATTGAATTACACTAATAAACTTTTTATGATATCACGAATGTACTCATGTATTTAATAAATTTGACTACCTTTAACTATTTGCTCTCTACTTAAGACGTTTTATTCAAATGTTAGTTATCTTTTCTTTTGACATTTACTTTATAATTGATCGTTTGTTTTGCATTAAAAATGCTAAAAATTTTGATGTTAATTTAAGAAGGAAAACAAGAGCAGCAAAAAGTTCCTTGAACTATAAAACAAGTAGTTTTACAAGTTTAATAAACCTCTGATGAGCTAACTCCCCATGATGCAAGCAGACGACAGATGGTTAGTTGCAGAGGCTAATGGATAGACCGAAGTTATCTTTTCTTTTGACATTTACTTTATAATTGATCGTTTGTTTTGCATTAAAAATGCTAAAAATTTTGATGTTAATTTAAGAAGGAAAACAAGAGCAGCAAAAAGTTCCTTGAACTATAAAACAAATAGTTTTACAAGTTTAATAAACCTCTGATGAGCTAACTCCCCATGATGCAAGCAGACGACAGATGGTTAGTTGCAGAGGCTAATGGATAGACCGAAATACACTAAGGAAATCAAACAGACAGTTTTTAAACAAAAGCGACTATCTTCAGGGCGAACAAAATGTTGGGTGCATTAAAATGCAATTTTATTTCATTTCCGGCAACAATAACAAAATATTGCAGCGATTTCTTTGTATTATTGTTTTTTTTTTTTTTTCAATTAATTATCACAGTAGGGGTAATGTTAAAAAAGATTTAGTTATACATGGAGACAAAATAAAACAATGGTTTCATAATTTGTTTCTGTTTCCTTCGAAACGAATAAGAACAATTTTGCTATTTCTATACAGTTTATCAGGAGAAAAAATTTTATAAACAAGTGGAATTAAAAAAGAAGATAATAAAACGTATATACTCGTACAAACCCATCTCATTAAGCTAATTTTATTAATTGAACAAATGAGACACAGTAAAATGCAAAAAGAGTAGAAGAAAATAATACTAATTGTAATAAAAATTGCATGTGGAAAATGTAACAAAATAAGATGAAATGTAAAAAGAAGTTAAAGTGAAAATAAATAAATAATATCAAAACGTACGAGCATAAATTAAGCAAAAAAAAAAATACCAAAAGAAAACATAAATAAATCCAATTAAGTTCTTTTTCTGCAATTTCAACAATAACATAGAGTTTAAAAAAAATATGAAGAACATAATAAATTAAATTAATAAATGAATTTTCTCTGCTTAATATATAGAGTATACTAACTTCTAAGACCCCCCCCAAAAAAAAAAAAAAATATATATATATATATATATATATATAAATATATGTTGAAAAGACGATCACGTCCGAATTATTTGACCTTTTCAAATGAAAATCACCCACGTTATTTTTTGTCCCCAGGAGCAGCTTGTGACTGCAAATTAGTCAAATCGGTTCAGTTGAAAAAGGTTATAGAACCATATCTGAACTAAACCCTAAAACAAAATTAAAACTTACAATTTTACTATAAAAAATTAACGTATTTATATAAAATCTAAACAAAATGTTTAGCTATGTTCACTTCACATTACTACCAAAAATTAAATCGATCCAGTTGAAGTAAAGCTATAGACAAAAATACGAACAATTTGATGATTTTACGACAAAAATCGCCATTGTTTTACTTAAATAGAACATCATGTTATAATTTCTGTATGTGTGTGTTCGCTTTAATATGAACGTTGATAAAAAAAAGGTATACAACTATGTTGAGTTTGACCCATGATCGTGGTCACTAGCAAACTCACTACGACGTGTAACATACTGTTTTAAAATTCTAAACTAGTAGCAACGTTGTTAGAATGATGTTTTCATTATATTTTTGATAATTTTTTAACCTAAATATGATTTGATAATTTTTTCTTACGAAATATGACTTTTACTTTAATAATATTAGCAGCAGTTTTTAAAGGATTACGGTGATTTTTTAGAATATGTTTATAAAACTCCATACGACTAATTTCGAATTATATACATAATATAATTTTTGATAGTTTAATAACAAAGATTTAAATTTATATGACAGAACTGCACTATAAAAATCCTTACGATAACCTATATGCTAATGTAGGAAGCCTGTAGAAGTATGTATTCTGTTTGTTTCATTTAGCTTTCCTCCATTCCAAAGCATGTGTTAAACGATTCACAACTAGGTCAAATATTTATGTATTTGTCCAATGATGACAACGCAAAAATACTTTCGTAAGTCCTGACACATAACCGAATCAATTTCGGATGGAAAATTATTTAATATCCATGTATTAAGCGTTTCAAATTTGTATGATCATAATCTGTAATACAAAAGATATGATCTCACACATCGCTCTTTTGATACCTTTGTATTGTATAGAACGGAGAGTCTAATAGTTATCCAATATTAATTTATAATTTTATGTGGCTGTGAAAAGAATGAAATGAAGACCTCCTAAAAGATCACTAATGAAAATCGGTCATTCAGTTTGAGTATTGAAAGCCTCCTTTATAGAGAAAATGTTTTCTTTTGTAATTCAAATCCATAAATATACCTCGAACTTCTATAATTTGTACATTGGATCGATATACAAAATAATATTACAGATATACTAAATTGTTTTCTAATAATGGGAAGTTAACCAAGTGTCATCAAAATAATAATTTTGAAGATTTTTATAGCAAAATTATGATTTTTCATTGCTCAAATGATGATTTTTTAAACAAGGTTTCTAGCAATGTTGAGTGCCTGTGTGCATGTTCGCTTCAATATGAATGTTGATATAAAAAAACCGCATACAACTATGTTGAGTTTGGCGTATGATCAAACTCACGTGCAAACAAACCACGAAGTGCAATATTTGTTGATAAACCTTCTATTTTAAAATAATATTTAAACCAGGAGTTTGATGTGTTTTAAGCTACATATACGCAGAGTAAAAACATGGTTACAACATTATCACTACAACAATATTATGTTCTCACTGTTAATTTTATTGAATTTTAATAACTTTGTGATCATGATAACAATGATTTTGATTCAATTTTTTCATTTAATGTATACACTTAATAATAATTTCAGTATGGTTGACTGCAGAATTATATGTTTTTTTGAATAGTTTTTTGCCAGAAACAAAATTTTGTTAATATGAAACATATCATTACTTCTACGTCTTTTTCCTTATTATTAATAAAAATAACAATAATTTTTATTAATACATGATAAGATGGAATAATATGACAAAATGAAATAATATGATAAGATTGGATAACTATATGAAAACATGAGGTTAAAATATAATAAAATGGAATCATAATATAAAAATGTAGTATAATAATGTAACCAGATTGTTCAATTATATGTAAAACTACAATCATTACATGAAAAAACAAAAAATTAAAATCGGATACAATATGACAAAGTAGAATCATAATAATTGTTACTTATAATCATTTCTATTTTTGGCTGTGATCATATGTTTCAATCGTAATACGTTGCTCTTAGATTATGGTCACTACAACTATATTATTTCTCTGCGTGTATAGACATAAAAAGAGAAGAATATGTAAATCAATGTTACATTGAAAAAGTCGCATATTTTTGTCACAAAATTTAAAATTTTTCCTAAAAAGTTACATTTTTGGAATAATAAAATAATACAAAAGATATTTTTTTTCTAGTCATCAGCAATGAAAGAATTATGGTGATCTTTTATAAGTTTAGTTAACAAAATGCAAATGTGCATTTTCTTTTGAGATTGTTGAATAACAACATCTTCAGCATTACTCTGATCGAAAGCATTTTTACAATAATCGTCGGCTATCAAATTGGGATTTTGTTACATTATGCATACTGTCAAAATTTTGTCTTTTTAAATTAAGAAATTTACTAAACAACTGTAAATATTTACTAAACTGTAAATATTAAACCAAAATAAAAAAAGAAAACAACGAACAAATTTTGCTTCATTAAGTAAGTTTACTGTCCATTTCTAAGTACTAATATCTTACTCACTATGCCATTTCACACTTACTTAAGCGAGAAAAATTCTTTTAGTATAAAAATAGCTTTTTAGCTGTTTTACAAAAAACAAAAAGAAAAAAAAAAAAATAAAACTAACACCATCAGACCAACAATCTTCTGGGGCTTAATTCGCTTTGGTCAATTACCAAGTAACTACTGAAATATTTAGTTGCCATTACCGAAGACCAAAAAGATTTTGCTGGATAACTATTCAAGAGCTTAATTCAATCTTGTACTCTATTACATATGATCTCTGATTCACTTCCGATTCTTTTTTTTAATTTTTTCATAAATTATAGCACTTTAACTCTGTATATATATATATATATATATATATATATATATATATATATATATATATATATATATATATATATATATATATATATATATATATAATTGAACAGTGTCGCAAAAGATTTTGAAAAATATATTTCCCTAATAAACTCATATGAACATCTTTTGGTATACACATTATTTTCCTTGTGATTTCCTTGTAAAATGTTACGTTAGTGTATCTAAAAACTTTAGAATTTTTTACTGAACTTCAAGTTTGACTGAAGGATGATTTCATTACCATCTTTAAGTCGATCTGTTGACAGTATTACCAGTGGATAGGAGGCAGACACTGACATCTAGGGGAGCTATTTTTAACATATATTTGACTTATGTGAAATTTTAGATATCACTTTTTGAAGTTTCTAAATGGTTGGCACTAATCACAATTTATTACCCTATTAACTGTATGTTCTTTTTTTTGTTGTTGTTGGTAGCTTCAGATTCATTTGCACCTGCTACAGGTACACATTTCGTTGGTTCCGCATTTCTAGATAACCTCGCCTTGTTGGTAGCATATTTAACAGGGATATTTCCCAATCATCCCAAACATGGAAGGAAATATTTTCGTTTAATTTGTGAATTAAATACACACAGAAAGAAGACTAAATAGTTACTGTTATTAAAATTCAGCTATATAAGTTCAAAATGTATTATAAATATTAAAATATTGTCACTTCAATATATTTTTATTAATTATAGAAGAATAATTAATAATGTGTGATCCATTTCGAGGTTCCTTACTTTTTTAAAGAAAAAAACACAGAAAATTAAAATTTAATGAGGAATATTTACTACCATTTGAAAGAACATTCTTTGGCATTTGTTTTTTAAAGATTATGTGTATCAAATGTTGGCCGTTGCTACGTCGTAGATGGTCCATCCGTTGAGTCCTATTTTCGATGACTCGTTCGAGCATTTCGACTGTTAACTGGCGAATAACACGCATGATATTTTCTCCCAAGGCCTGAATCGAAGCGGGTTTGTCCTCATAAACTTTAGACTTTACATATCCCCACAGGAAAAAGTCTAACGGTGTGATGTCACACGATCTTCGTGGCCAATCGATCGGCCCAAAACGTAAAATTATGTGCTCTCCGAAGTGTTTTCTCAATAAATCCATTGATTGATGCGATGTGTGGCAAGTGGCGTCGTCTTGCTGAAACCAAATGTTGCCGACATCACTAGCTTCAAGTTCGGGCATCAAATAGTCGGTTATCATGGCACGATAACGGTCACCATAATCTTCCACTTTATTTTATACGAAAAATTTATATATGATAAAAGATTTCTTAATATTATCTTAAATTTTACATTAACTTTTTAAAGTGATGTTTATTTCATTTATCCTTTGTGACTGAAAAACGACCTTTAATTTCGATGTCGCTTGGGAAGATCGAGCGGCTTCAGTTGTTGCACAAGCTGTATTTTGTACGCTTTCAATTTAAGATCTCGACGTAAAATGCGCCAAGATGTTCCATACGTCAGTCCGAGTTGCTGCGAGCGGCGCCGAATCGACTCTCCATGGTCTTCGTGTATACTCTCAGCTACGACCGCTATATTTTCTTCACAGCGTGCTGGACATGGTCTATTCGGTCGAATATTATCCAATAATGAATGCTGGGTCTCAAAATGGGTGATGGTGTTGCGAATAGTTCGCTCAGTAGGCCAATTATGTTGACCATAAATTGAGCAAAGTACACGAAACACAATCTTCACAGAACGTGAATTTTCGTAATAAATTCGAACGATTTGTAAACGTTATTCAAGCACAAGTCTTTCTATTATGAAATGCCAAATAATACTATACAAAAATAACATGACAGCATGACACGACTCATACGTGATCTTTCAAAAAAAGGCTATTGAAAAAAATATCTCTACTTGAATCACCCATTGTAATTGTATTAGAGTTCTTGTAATAATAGCATTAGTTATATACATCAATTTGTATTTTTTGGAATCAGTTAAAATAAATTGATTAAGATAACGGATTAAATTCATACTTGATTTGCATCAAAATTTTAGAGATTGCTATTAAAAATTTATTTGTTTTTAATCAAAATTCGATTATATTTAATAATAAAAATTTAATTCGGTTTTACCAACCGACAACAAATAATTGTAATAGTCAAGTGAAACCAAATTATTTAATTTTAAATTTTTCTAGTAAATATTACTTTATTCTGTATTTATTTTAGATATTTTCTTAAAATTGACAGCTTATTTTCAACAGCTTTCTTTCTAATATTCTAGTTTTTTACTAATGCTTTAGCTGTTTAATAACTTCCGTTCACTACATACTACTTCTATCATTTGCATAAGATGTGAAATATTGTAAAAATCTCCTTTTTAAATATAAATTTGGTGAATTTTTTACCTTACAATACTTTGGCCTGTTACGTTTATAGGTTTTATGTTCAGCTTCAGTTACACTAGTCGATCAGATGCGCTGAGTTGATCTCAGCTCTCCCTCTAAGGAGTTTTTAAACTAAAAGGTCACAATTCTAAAGAGATCATTATGTCTTAATTTGTCATAGCTCCCTACTGAAACTACTTTAGCCTTTTTTAATGAGACACATTTTAGCACCAATATATTTAAGGAAATATTACAATAAAAGATTTTATGAGTTGTCCATATTTAAGTAAATTTTCCCTCTTTAGTTATCAACTTTAGAATCCGATTTGTTTATTTAATGCAAGCATTTATCCGAATAATGTATAAAGCTGAAGGGGATGCACTGAACTTGAGATAACAGTAATGCACTTAAGATAACTTAAGATAATAATAATAATAATAATAGTAATAATAATAATAATAATAATAATAATAATAATAATAATAATAATAATAATAATAACAATAATAATAATAATAATAATAATAATAATAATAATAATAATGAAATACACTATTAATTTTGTAGAAAACATATTTAATGTATAGGTGATATTATCTACATTCTACTTAAGGAAAAAATTATAAATATATATTTTTTAATTGGATAATAATAAGTATTCTATAATACTATACTACACGCAGAGAAAAATATGTAGTGATCATAATCTAAGAGCAACATACTATGATTGGAACATATGATCACAGCGAAAAATAAAAATGGTTATAAGTTATAATTATTATGATTCTATTTATCATATTGTGTCCGATTTTATGATTTGTTTTTTCTAGTTTTACATATAACTGAACAATCTTACTACATCATTACCCCATTCTATCAGGTTATGATTTGATGTTATTATATTAATATATATCACTTTGTCATATTATGATTCCAATTTATAATATTATTATTATCCTATGTTATCCTATAGTTATCCAATTTTATCATATTATTATTTCAATTTGTCATATTATTATTCAATCTTATTATATTTTAAAATAAAACGAATCAATAAAAAATTATTTTTATACATCTTTTATTGAAATAAAAAATAACAGAGAAAAAATATGTTTTCTTCATTAATTATATTCATTTGTAAAACCCTTTAATGTTAGTAAATCAATGTCTTGTACTGCTTAAAGTATAAAAAGCCTTATCTCTTTATATTTATTCATATATAAACTAAATGAGAATTACAATGAACGAAAAGACAAACCAACATTAAAAACAAAATATATTTAAAAACAAACAAGTATTTAATTTTTCCACTAAGTTTGTGAAAAGGATAAGTTTTATATTTATTTGAAATATTTAATTGTCATGAGAATAATAATGTTAATATGATTTAAAAACAAAATATGGTTTAAGAACGAGGAAAAGTACTGCAAATATTTAATGATTGTAGATGTAATTATATTTTTCATATTAATAAAAATTTGTTTCTGGTAATGATATTTAAAAAAATGTAATTGTTGCAGTCAACCATATTAAAATTTTTACTGAGTGTAAACATTAAATGACAAAATTTAAACAAAAACATTGTTATTACGAACACAGAGTTATCAAAATTCAAGAAAATTAACAATAATAACATAATATTATTTTAGTGATAATGGTGTAACCATTTTTTTCTCTGCGTGTATATACACATATTTTGAAAATATTTCAAACTAAATATTTTGTTATGTCTATCATAAAATACCAATATCCTAATCGAAGTGGCAAAACATTCGGTTGCCATAATGAAAATGTTTTCTCTGTGCACGAGTATTTACTAATTTAAAAAAACTCTCCACAGCAGAGTTAAGTTCCTATATTATTCTAATTGTTTATCTCTTAATTCTATCCTCCAGCAAACATTTCTGTATTATTATTGCAGATTGTTGCTTTTTTATTATAAAGCCATACCTGGTCAGTAACTACCATGCATGACTTTTACACATGTTTGCAAATACCTCCTCCACCTCATCTGGCCTTAACATTACTACGTATTGCAGTAAATGTTTTTGCCTTATAAAATAAACAAAAAACTTACACACATACATACGTTTAATTATCAAAATAAGAACGTAATCCTTTTATATCTTGACTTGCAAAAACTAAATAGAAAAAGAAAATAAGAAAACCAGAAGCTGCACATAAATGTCGGATGAAAAATAATTGTAATATTAAAACTTAAAAATTTAATTTCTTTGTGGCTACAATGTTCTGGTTTTGTTGCAATTCATTGCAATTTTTCTTGTGTGGTAAACACCAAAGAAAATTTTGTTTATAATCTACATAACTTAAAAATAAATTAGTTTTAATTAAAAAACTTTAAAGTAACTTAAATAAAGTTAAAAAGTATAAGAAATAAATATTAAATTGATATTAGGCTAAACAATTTTTGTCCACACTTCCCGGGAAAAAAAGATAAAGAAATAAAAACAAACAACTTATATTGTTTACTCAGTGTGAGATTTTTGCATAATGAATGATAAATATGGCACAAGCTATTGTCATAACACTAAGCTAGTGGACAACTGCCACGCCTACTTTTCATAGCACCAATATGTATATTACGTTAACAACACTTCGTGGAGTAAAACAACAAAAATTCAAGATCTACAATGTGGCAAGCACTCAAAGTTAAAAACTCCAAAAAAGTGCTTGAAAGTAAAGAGCTTTTTTCTTTTGAGTCATCGTTGCTTTTAGCATGTGTGTCCAATTCCTATAATGTAAACAACGAAAACTGTACATGTAATTTGGTTATCACTAATTAAAATTGCTCCTGGTAATGGTGTGGATTGGCTATTGTAACGACTTTTCTTCGGGTATACTCAGCGTATGCTCCAGGTCACCACAAGAAATAACAAGACCTTCTTTATCTATTACAATTTGTAATCTTCAGCTCCCTTCCTTCACGTCCTTTAGCTGTAATTCACAGATGAGACTTGATAAGCGTCGTGATTATATACTCACTATGTGCGTTATTTAATAAAATCACTTTGTGATTAGTTAAACACTTAGTGGACCTGAACTAGTAGTTTCTACTCCGTAATTACAATTGTCTAATTGTCTAACTACCGAATTATCGACTGTCTAATCTCTTTCGTGACTAGTAAATCACTAGACGAGCAGACTATTTCTGTGATTAGCGCATCACTAAACAAAATATTTTTTTAATTATTAAATCTCTAAATCGTTTTGCGACCCACAAATCATTAAACAATTCTTTAACTACGTTAGTTTTAAATACTTTCAACTTCGTTTCGTGACTAAACAATCACTTAACGACCATTACTACTCCGTTCTCGTGACTAAAAAATCACTTAACAACTATTACTACTCTGTTTTCGTGACTAAACAATCGCTTAACGATTAATACTACTTCGTTTTGTCACTAAACAATCACTTAACGAATACTTCTACTATAGGAATTTTGTGACTAAGCAATCACTAGTGCCTGTATAAATTGAACCACTTCGCGTTTAAACAAACACTTGTAGGTATCTCTTCTTTTATATATTCTCACTTACTTGGTATTTCTCCTGTCATCGATATTGCTTTTGTTGTTGCTCTGATCAAACTGTCCCCTTTAGAACTTTTGTCGCCCTTTTATACACAGTTCTCCTTACTATTTTGTTGTTATAAACCTTTTATTACAACTTTCCTAATATAAGCTAATTACTACTGTATGCTTTACCAGCTTGTAATAGTAAAAATATTTAGTCTATGCATTTTGTTGTTATTCGCTAATCCCTTTGTTTACTAAAATTTGCATCCTATACTTGGTATTAGTGTTTTATTTATGCAACTCTCCAAGTCTAGCTTGATGATCTTCCGCTTTTTCGGAACTAGGAGTTCCCTCTTTAGTGTCGGGTATCAACTCACCCACCGACTTTATTTCTTCCCACTACCATTCGGTGTTGATGGAGAGCACATCCTTGGGGTACCAGTCAGTGGTGGTTTGTTTAAATGCTGACAATAAGTTCTCTAAGGTAGTAGTTGACACTCCGCGAATGAAATGTAATTGAAAAATATATCAAAATTTTCTGCACACTTTTTTTTTTCTATGTTTTAAAAGGAAGCTTAAACAGATTTGTGGTCGCGATTACGCTCAATAATATAAAACTTACCGAATCTCCTTCAATTTATATTTTATATACTTTTGTGTAGGTTACACATGTGTATTTATTTTTTATAACGGACTTGAATAGCAATTTTCCCAATATTTTAAAATTTCAGAATTTTTACCACCATAATCTAAACGGATATGTTTGTCCATTGATATCACTTTAACAAATTATTTAATTCTCAAATATTAAGAATATATCAAAAAAATTAAATTTTTGGTGCTTTTCGTAAACTGCAAATTAATGGTTCTCATGATATTAACAGTCTATGCAGCATATCTGTATTGAAGTTTTCTCTAGATATTTTTTTGTAAACATTATCTAATCCATTTCCCGAAAAGTTTTAAGTTAAATAGATGATGTTTAGAGAGAACACCACGGTGGGACGCTAAAGAGTGTTGATGAAGGTCGTGGCGGACTAGAAAATGCATTCTATTCTGCGGAGTGTCCAATAGAACTTTTACAATGTATTCTTCTATAATTATTCAATGAACTTAACGACGAAATACAAAAATTCTAAAAAAACTATAAAAAATTTCAACAAAAAACTATAAACTAAAATTTGAAGACTAAAAAATCCCCAAGATTTTTTTCTTGATAAGATTTTTCAAATTATTATTATATTCTCTAATATCAATCTTTAAAAAGATTCACAAAGATCTTGCTTAAAATAAAAGAATTACGAACATTCAAAACTGAATTACTAACCAAAAAATTCTTTGTATAATATTTGTCTTCAAGTACAGTGCTGTTCAAGGCGCCGTTTCCTAATAACGGTTAACTTTTTTTTAATACTTTTTTATTTTTCTGTTATCTGGAAAGTTTTTAACCAGGATAACTAACTTTTTTACAAAACTCGAAAAAAAATTTTAAGGGTTTTGATAAGTTAAATTGTTAAACTTACACACAATGAGCTGTGGAAATTTTAGCATTTCAGTCAGTATTTTCTTTACTTTATTTCACTTCCTTTCGTTTATACATATTTCATGTCAAATTCCTGTCTGAAACATTAATTAAAATCGTATTTGCCATTGTCCCCATCGTGCTATGTAGTAAATAAAAGTCAAGTACAATAACAACAGTAGCAAAGAAATCTGTAAGCATAATAAATGATTTATAGTTTTATTTACTTATAATAAAAATACGTCAACATTTTAATGAAATTTCTTTGTAGTTTACCCTAATTTAAAACCTTTGGAAGGTTAAAGCAATGAAAATTTCTCGAAAGTTTTGGCTTCAAAGAAAAAGTCGCCAATAACCAAAAGAAAAAATAAATAAGAAAAAATTCTTACTTGATTTTTATTTTTACTATCTATTTGATTTTATTTTATTTTATTTTTGCTTGAATATTTAAATTAAATTTTTATGTAAAATGTGTTAATAGAAAAATGTGAGGTAGTAATTTTTTCTGTATTGTCAATTTGATGTGATATTTGCATTGTTAGTTTAGGAAAATTTTGTCTTTAAATTATTGACTTTTATTTTGAAAATATTTACTGGCTACATTATCAACCAAATCTCTATAAAGGAATTATGTAATACATATATTTTTTGTCGTATGAAATCTATTTGATACTGGGGATTTCCCAAATCTCATTTTTTCACGTTTTGACGATTTCTGGAGAGTTTACGCAATTTTTTGAGTTTTGAAGACATTTTCAATTGTGGAATCTTTGTTTTTTAGTTTTAGAGATTTTTTCGTGTTTTGGTGCTTCTTTTCTAATTTTGGCGTTTTATTATATTTTCTTAGTTCTTGGCATTTTTTATGAGTTCAAATGAAATTTTTATGTTTTGTTGAGTTTCTGTTTAGTTTTAGCGATTTTCTTGAGTTTCGGAGAGTATTTTTTCGTCTTTTGTGAATTATTTCACGTTGTTGTGAATGTTGTGAACTTTGCCCCGTTTAAGCGATTTTTTGCAATTTGGGGACATTTAAATTTGTTTATATTTTTAGTATCTTCGCAATTTTTTTACTTTTTCTTGTTATTTTCTTTTTTTATGGAATGTTAAGCAACGAGTATGCATTTTTATTTTCTTTTTTATTTTCAGACCTTTTTCTAATTTTGGTAATATCTTCGAGTTAGCGACTATTGAGTTATTGGTGATTTTATGTCTCGTTTTTGAGTTTAGGCGATTTTTAAAGTTTTAAACGTTGGATGAGTTTAAAGGAATTTTCGCGTTGTGTTGATTTTTATTTTTAGGCATTTTGGATACTTTCTAAGTTTTGGCGATTTTAGAGCTTTTTACGATTTTTTTAATTGGATGATTCTTTCCGTTTACAGATTTTTACCACGTTGTGGTCATTTCTTTAGAATTTTTTAATTGTTTCGTCATTTAGCGTTGTTTTTGAGTTTAGGCAATTTAT
This sequence comes from Protocalliphora azurea, assembly GCA_932274085.1. Classification (NCBI taxonomy): domain Eukaryota; kingdom Metazoa; phylum Arthropoda; class Insecta; order Diptera; family Calliphoridae; genus Protocalliphora; species Protocalliphora azurea. The sequence goes on from OW026520.1 coordinate 126,073,281, forward strand.
TTGAATTTTGGTGATTATTTCGTATTTTGGTAACTTTTTTTCTCGTTTTAGCAATTTTTTATCTTATTTTTTATCAATTTTTTAAGTTTGGTTATCTTTGCAGGTTGTAGTGACTTTTTCGCGTTTTTTCAATTTTTGCAAAATGCGTTTTCGAGTTTTGGGAGCTTTTTAAGTGATTTTTTTGCGCGTTTTGGTAATTTTTTTGAGTTTTTGAATTTTTTTTACGTTTTGCTGAATTTATGGTATTTTTTTGCAAACAATTTGAACACATTTTTGCTGATATTGCCGTTGCTTACGGACCGAGTTGGCTCTGGTAAAGAAATAATTATTGAAACATTTCTTACAGAAATGCGAAAGAAAACAATCTGTAGCATTTTTAAAGGCCTCACCAAAAAAAAAAAAAAAAAAAAAAAAACACAAAATAACAATGGAGATATCTTCTGCCGATTTCGATGTTTTTCAATAGCAATATTTTCGGAAGCATTACCAAAATATTGATATATATTTTATATTTATATCTATGATAATGGACTCCGAGCTCCATACGTCCGTTAAATTGGCATAAATCATTATTCGACTCACCTACATGAAAAAGGATATAATAAAATAACGATACGATAATCAATAAAATATTAATTGTTTATCTCAAGTCGAAGAATTTATCTCATCGAGTTACATTTATTAGTCGTACTGCCAATAGTCACACGTTATTCAAGCGATATTCAAAGCAAATGTCGCCATAGTTGTTATTGTAGTTAAATAACTTTTAGTAATTCCTACAGACAACTAAAAAATTAATTTCGTATATTATATTTCGCATATAATTTAAAGCAGGATCTGTTTTTTATGATCAGTTTTATCTTATTTGGAGAAAAAAAAAATTAATTCAAATAAAATAAAAACATTTGAAAATCTTCAGAAATCATACCATTTAAATATTTTCTCATATTTAATAAAAACAATCTTATATTATCAATCAAAATATTTTTTATTTTTAATCAAAGTCAATTAAATTGTTTTTCGTTTAGAGTATAGAATTGATATATAAACCTTAATAGTCATACGTAATTTATGAACGAAGACAACATACATTCTTAAATATCTTATAGTAGCAGTAAATACAGAATAAATGCGACATTTTCAATGAAAAATAACTGAAAATTAACTAAAATAAGATTAGCGAAGAAGACATTTTCAATGAAAAATAACTGAAAATTAACTAAAATAAGATTAGCGAAGAAGAAGATAAAGCAAAAAATAAATAAAAAATAATATACATACTTGAACTTTTAAAGGACATATACAGAAATACATACTTAATTTACACTACAACATTTCAAATGTATTTATATATAGTCACTGTATGTATAAATGAAATCTAATTTGATAAATATATTTTTTATCTTTTATTGATGACTCTAATATACATGAAGTAATAAACATCAAGTTTTATGAGTAAAAAAATGCGTACGTATTTGTATGTGTATATCCTATGAGTATAAAAATTTATAAATTTATTTAATGCTAATGTTATTTCAATATTTATATAAGTGTGGTTCAATAATTTAAAGGATTTTTATTTAAAGCAATTTTACGATTTAATATAGTTTTATGCAAAGAAGAATATAAAATAAGAAACTATTTTAAATTGCAGCGCATTTAAAGGCACTAAAATGATTAAAAACAAAAATAAAATCGGCTAACAAGCATGCGAAATGAAAATTGTAAAATTTGATCTGTTTTTTTTTTGTTTTTTTTTTTCTTTTTTTTTTTTTGGAATGACTCCTGATTTTGGGGTATATTGAAAACGTTAAATATGGTATTACAATATGCTCAACCTTATCTGCCAACGACACTAAGACAAATCAGTGTATTCAGTATTTTTTTTTAGCAGCATGTTAAAGGGTAAAACAGCATATCTGGTATGAATAATTATTGATATTGAGAGAGATAATAATATCCAAACACCCAAAAAAAAAAAAAAAAAACATAGCCAGGTACACAAATATTCATATAAACTTAATATACTTATATTATAAAACATGAAATGAGAAGAATAGAAAAATAAATTATGAAAGCAATTTAATTAAATGTTATATAGTTTTTATATCCTTCACCACCATGTGTGGTTTGGGTATCATGTGTTTGTGCTGATGTTTGTAACACACAGAAATATTGGTTACGGGCCCACCTTTAAGTGGGTTGATGAATTTAGGCAGAAGTAATTATTTTTGTATAAGGACGAACCAATTGAAAATAGTTAAGATTGGTTCATTATTTCACTTAACACCCGTATAAATATATACTCCCGGTATAGGGGTTTAACAAACAAAGTGCAGAAAATTTATATGGTTCGATTCATAAATGAACATAGGTCCCATATAAGGCCCATTTCCGGAATTTACTTTAAAGTCCCTTAATCCCACATAAATATTAGTATTAACATAATACTATTATGCATACGTTCGTTCCATAGATATACACTTATTACAAGAATCGGTTCGCAATTAGCCACAAGTCCCATATGAGTGAAAGTATGTTTAGAATAATTAGAATGAAACTAGAACAATTTTGAATTAAAGAAAAAGATTGGAGAAATCAGTTATGGTCCGCTAACTGAATTAGTTATATATCAATATTATTATATCGATGATGAACATATATATATATATATAGATAATCACATGCACACTGCCTGCCACTTGAATAAGGAATCACATTTTTTTAAATCTAATTAAGTATATCTCCTAAACTAAAGTTCAGAAAAATATAATTTTTTGCGCTACTAAATTTCAAAGTGTTATCTTTAGTTTCCTGAAGAAATAAAAAATATACATATTTTTTATATTAAAATTATGCATTTATTTAAAGGGCATGTATTTCTGTAGTACTTTTTCGTGTGTTAAAGTTAAAAAATGTGATTCCTTATTTAAGTGGCAGGCAGTGTGCTATGCCGCATGGTGCGGCCAAACGCAGAATTTTTTGTAATAAATCTAAATCTCCTAAATCGCTGGTCGGTTCGAATTGAAATGTATGGAAGAGTAGTGGAAAAGAAGCACGGCTTTCAGAAAAATCATCCTCTGTTTACCCTGCCGTAACACGAGATAAAACTGACTAACTGGAGAATGTAAAAGATTTAAAAAATTTTAACTTCTGCAAATCAAGTACGATTTCAAAGATTTGTATACTTCTGTTTAGCGCTTGGTAAAAGAAAAAATATGCGTATTCACCTAAGTTGTCTCTTACAGTTAAAAAGATATCTGCGCTTGAATTTTTAATTTTTGATTTTTGCTTCGACTTTATTACGTTTTTCGTGAAGAAGTCCTTAGGTCTATGGGGGAAATTTTTTTAAAATCATCCTGCAATTTGTGATATATTCTGAAATAATATGCTGAAAAAAAGTTTTTATTATCTCAATTCATCTAGACGTGAAAAATGTTCAAAGTCAACACTCTGAAATTAGAAAACAGTGGTTATTTTTTACAAAAAATATTATTGTTTTTTAAATTTTTAATAGTTTCTTTAATAAAAGTATTCTTTTCTTTACAAATTTAAAAAGACAAGGCTTAAAAAATGCTTAATAAAGAAATTTTAAATAGATTTAAATTTGTGTGTTCCATTATTTAGTACATAAAATGAATATCAGTCTTTCATTCATGCAGAAAGCATTCAAAAAGCATTACAAATCAATTTTTGGCAATTTTTTAAAAATAAACAACATAAAATAATAATAATAATAATAAAAACATAAAAAAATATAAGTTTTTAAAACAAAACTCCATCTAATTTTACAGAATATTACCAGAATATAAAAATAGACTTATTTGCCAATTCAATGATATAAACCATGAATATAAAGGTCGTTTTGAAAATATAATTTAATGACCTCAAAACTAACAGCTCAAGTTAACTCTCACTAGATTCACTATTTAATAATATTGTACTGTGCACTTAGATAATTGTGTATACGTACCCTTTAAACGTTTAGAAGACATCTTCCTAGAAGAAATTTACGCTATTATTTTGACGAAAACTTATCAAAGCAATATTTTTCTAATATTGAATTTTTATCACTTTAAAGAAAATTAGGTAATAAACAACAAAAAATTTATAAAATTTAAAATTTTTTTATAATTTTTTCCTCAAAATATCGCTCTTTTTCGGTAAGGTGATTATCACCCCTACAATAAATTGGTGATATCCCATAGTGGTCATCTGGAAGAAATTGATGCAATACTTTATTTTTTCAGACAAAATTTTTTCAGTTGTCGAAAATTTTTCAAAAATTAAAAAATTTGTTTGTCTTTTAGCAAAAACTGGATATTTTATGTGAGCGTTTCAGTTTTCATGCTTTATGATATTAAGATTTATGTGCATGCATGTTTTACAAGATGTAAAAGATTTAGTAAAAATTATTCTATGTATTTGTTGCATCTTCCATAAGATTATCTGGCGGTATCTTTTTTTTCACCTAGATGATTATCTAGCAATATTGCCTGTGACGTACAATACGAATATGATTATAGCGGCAATAAAAATTTTCATCCTAACCAACAATACGATTTCGAATCACTTTTGTATTATTTTACTTGTGTTTGTGTAACAAGTAAGATATTCACTTTAATAATGGTTGTTCGATTAATCGATAAATTAGAAACAAATATTAGTTCGATTAAATTAAAATAAAGTAAAATAAATAATTTCGAGTAAAAATTTATTCGATTAAATTATGCCTAGAATATCTAAAATGCTCTACGTTTGTTTTTGTGCATGTGATTATCTACATATCTAAATATATATATGCACATATATATATATATATATATATATATATATATATATATATATATATATATATATAAATATGTATATTAGCCAAAAAATGAAAATCATCGATAATATTGATATATAATTAATTATGGTCCGCTATCCGTTATACCAAAACTGATTTCTCCAATCTTTTTTTTTTATTTCAAAATTGTTCGAGTTTCATTCTAATTATTCGAAACATACTTTCAACGTGTGATCCATTTCGAAGTTCCCTACTTTAAAAAAAAAAAAAAAAAAAAATACAGAAAATTCAAATTTAATGCGGAATGTTTATTATCATTTAAAAGAACATTCTTTGACATTTAGTTTTTGAAGATTATATCTATCCAATATTGGCCGTTGCTACGTCACAGATGGTCCAACCATTAAGTCCAATTTTCGATGACTCTTTCGAGCATTTCGACTGGTAACTGGCGAATGACATGTGTGATGTTTTCCTCCAAGGCCTGAATCGAAGCAGGTTTATCCGCATAAACTTTAGACTTTACATATCCCTACAGGAAAAAGTCTAACGGTGTGACATCATACAATCTTGGTGGCCAATCGATCGGCCCAAAACGTGAAATTATGTGCTCTCCAAATCAAACCAAATGTCGCCGATATCACGAGCTTCAATTTCAGGCATCAAATAGTCGGTTATCATGGCACGATAACGGTCATCATAATCTTCCACTTTATTTTATACGAAAAATCTATATATGATAAACGATTTCTTAATATTATCTTAAATTTTACATTCATTTTTTAAAGTGATGTTTATTTCATTTATCCTTTGTGACTAAAAAACAACCTTTAATTTCGAATACGTGATATTTCAGTCACATGCAAATTCTTTTCTTTTTATATAATTTCAATTTGTGGAAATCGACTCTCCACGGTCTTCGTGTACACTCTCAGCTACGGCCGCTATATTTTCTTCACAGCGTGCTGGACGTGGTCTATTCGGTCGAATATTATCCAATAATAAATGCTGGGTCTCAAAATGGGTGATGGTGTTGCGAATAGTACGCTCAATAGGCCGATTATGTTGACCATAAGTTGAGCGAAGTGCACGAAACACATTCCTCACAGAACGTGAATTTTCGTAATAAAGTTGACCGATTTGTAAACGCTGTTCAGGCGTAAGTCTTTCTATTATGAAATGCCAAACAATACTAAACAAAAATAACATGACAGCATGACACGACTCACACGTGATCTGTCAAAAAAAGGCTATTGAAAAAAGTATCTCTACTTGAATCACCCATTATATAAATTTTTCTTTTTGAGAAGAAAATATCTTTCGAAAAATTAAAATTTAGGTTGTTGTCGAAGAAGGCAAAATGATTTTCAAAGAGGTTTTCATAGGGCACTTGTGGCTAATTGCGGACCGATTCTTGTAATAAGTGTGATTTGTATATCTAAAAAACGAACGTATGCATAATAGTATTATGTTAATACTAATACTAAGGGACCTTAAAGCGATACCACAATTTGAAATTATATAAAAAAAGAAATTGATTCAGTAAAAAGAAAAGAATTTGCATGTGACTGATATATTACGTATTCGAAATTAAAGGTCGTTTTTCAGTCACAATGGATAAATGAAATAAACATCACTTTAAAAAATTAATGCAAAATTTAAGATAATATTAAGAAATCTTTTATCATATGTAAATTTTTCGTATAAAATAAAGTGGAAGATTATGCACTTGATTTGGAAAATTACATTATTAGTTCTACCTATGATATTACAGCCGATATGTCTAAGTATGGAGTTTATAAATCCATATATAGGATGTTTTGGATGAAGCCTGTGATATTGAAGGGATTTGGTAGTAAAATTGGGTAAACTTATACTTTTTATTAATAATCATTGAGCTTTTTTATCTTAAATAATTCCGATTTTTTTCGAATTTAGAAATGTGCCTTATTAAATTTTAATTTACCCGTTTTACTGAGAAAGGTATCCAAAGATTAAATAATTTAGGTAATACTCCTAGTCCGATTGATTTGACTACCAAAGAAATAAGTAAATATATGAAAACAATGGCTATGAAAGCAACGAAGAAAAATATACTCAAATTTAAATTACATATTATTTTTAAAAGACTGTTACAAAAGTAATCTTTATTAATGAAGACATACTTTTGGTGCTTTAAACAATTTTTATTTTTTATTTCTTCTGTTTTTGCTTTCTTCTTCATGAAACACATATTTTTTATCATTTAATAAAAATTAGAAAACAAGCAAAATTTTTAGTTATAATCTTGATCTTGGTACTAACTCGGGTCATTTAAAAGCTTTATTCGATAGTTCGATTAATTTAGAAACATAATTTTCAAATTATTTGATTAATCGAATAATTAAAAAGTCGAGTAAAATGAATACCCTAGTAACGAGATAATATTTGCAATAATCGATTAAATTTATCTGAAATTGTTTATATTTAAAAAAAAATTACAATAATTGGTTTGTAAAGGTTTTTAAACGATTTTTGAAATGAAAGACTAATATTCACTTTATATATTACATAAAAACTAATCGTAACATTATGATAACATGCTTTTTGGTGCTATTTAAAAAAGTCGTTAAAAAAACTTTTTTCCCTAAAGTCTGCAATTTAGTATCAAATCGCTCTAAATCTATTTTGTGATTAAATATCGTCATTAAATTGAAAAGAAGATCGCGTGACATTTTTATTAATAGAGTGCTGATTTTGAATATTTTCACACCTCGACGAATTGAGATAATCAAAAAAAATTTTCAGGACATTATTTCGGAATATATTATAAATTACGGAATATTAAAAAAATCCTTATATATCTCGGGACTTATTCAAGAAAAACAAAACCAATTCGATGCAAAAAATCAAAAATTTAAAATTCAATCGTAAATATCTTTTTAACTTTAAGAGATAACTTAGGTTATTAAGCTTATTTTTTCTTTAACTACCCAAGAACTTTACAGAAATATAAAAAAATTTGTAGAAATTACGATTTTTTGAAAATTCAACATACTTGACATAATACCCTGTAGCTTATCTCGTGTCATCCCAGAGCGATAACAGAATGATTTTTCTAAAAGCCCCATTGTGTTGAGTCAGCTCACATATATACACACACTATATGTTATTCAATACCACGTGATAACAACAACCGCATCAGGAGTTACATGAAATTAGATTAAAAAAATTTAATGAATTTGTGTTGTAATTTTGATATTGAAAAAAATCTATGAAAAACAACATCAACATTATTTAAATCTTTGTCATGGTTTGTATTAAACATTTCCATTGAAATAATATTTCCAATCAATTAGTTTCTAATTTGAAAAAATATGCTCGATTTTTTTTTTTTAATAAAATATCTATTCGCATGTTCACAGAAAAAAAGAATTCACATATGTGAAAATTTTTTTCATAAATATTATGAATCGAAAATTACTTTTTTTCCAAACTTTTTTCATAAAAAATAAAATTTTGTTCATAAATATTATTAAATTGTTCATAATGAATATTTTTTGCAATTTTGCAAAAATTTTGTTAAATCTTTGGTTCAGTTTTATTAGATTTGAGTGTAAATGTTAAATGAAAATAGTTATACATACATGAAAATAATAACGACAAACGCGTTCAAATGGCAAAATTCTAAGGAAAATCTGTAAAAAAAATAATGTTTAGAAATTTTCATAATTTCGCTAGCATTCTGCAGCACATCATTTTGATAAAAAGCGCTTTTCTGCTGTTCCTATAATGTAGCTAAAAATCATTAAAACCTAAAATTTTCCAAAGAAAATTTCAAACATTTTTTCAAATTGAAAATATAAATGAAACAATTTATTTAAATTTCCTTGACTTTTGATTCATTTTAAAAAGAAAAAAAGTGTAAAAAATTGTAAAAAAGTGTTAATATTTAAGACATTATTCTTAAATATTATGAACTAAAATCAATGAAATTAAATTCTTATATTTAATCACAAACTTTTTTTCTCTGTTAATAAATAATTGATTATCAAATTTCACCCTGTGTAAAGTTTTTCATGTACAAGTAATTTATTTATTATAAATTTTCCAGTCAATTATTAAAGCACCAAAAATTATTGTTCAATTAAAAAACTTTTTATGAGATTGAAATAGCCTTTTAATGATCTCTTTTAAAATATTAATAACAAGCCTGTTGATTATGTGTTGCTGATCATCGACGTTATATTTTAAACGAAAAATTGCTATCTGGATTAAAGTTTACGCAATTTTTGAAATAAACTATATTGTGTTATTTATTCCTGAATTTTTATTTTATAGATTTAGTTTTTATCTAGAAAATTCTTTTAGTATAACATTCGTTGTTTGGGAAAATAATAACTTGTAAGAGAAGAAAAGTTTTATATTGAACAAAAATTTTCTACTTAAAAAAATTTAATATTTAATAACGATATATATTTATTTACCAAGTGTATTTTAAATTTCTAAAAACAAAGAACATTCTCGATGCAATAAAAGTTTTTTCATTAATTTTGCAATTCAAATAAGTGCTTAAACCACACAAAAGAAAAGTCTTAAATTTTGTGCAATGTTTTATCTTTATTTTGAATATTTACAACTGCCTTTTTCATTTGTCAACTTTAGTTGTTGAATTAAAAATCTACTTTATTATTAAATGCATATGGGCAATTATCAAAAATTGTTAACTTGATTGAGACTGACGTTAATCTTAAATAAGTTTTGTGGTAACATTATCTTAAACAATGGGGTTACAGATCTGAACTCACAAGACTTGAAACTAATAGAGTGCAAAATTTTTCTTAGGTTTCTCGCATCCTTCTAATCTTTTTGTTCCCGAGTTTATACTTTTTGATCTCATTTGATCTAATATAAAATAATAGGAGGTTTTAGATAAGTTCTACCACTTCTTTGTTGTTCTACAGACTTCCAACCGTCACATATAAAGTGACTGAATTTTAATGGCAAAATTTTTTAATTTTTTGTTCTTTTTTGGCGGGATCTGTGCGTTTCTCAATGAAATACAAATTTTTAAATAGCTATATCTCATTAATGTGTCCTACTTGGTCAACGCAGTAGATAATCTCTAAGTTTGTAAAACAATAACAGAAATTTAAAAAAGTTTTTCATTATTCTTTTGTTTTTTTTTTTATTTTTCGCATTAAAAAAAAGGAGCAATAAAAAAAATTCATTAAAAAACTTTTTAAAAATTATGTAAAACTTGATTTTTTTTTTTTTTTTTTTGTATTTGTTTATAACGCTTAATGGAAAAAAGTTCACTTGTGTTAAAAGAGGATTATAATATTAAGTAGCATTTTTTTGTAATAGAGCTTAATAAAATATATCTTCTTATAATTAATAGATAAATAACTTAGATTCAATCTGCAGAATTTTTAAAAATCGCGATTTTTATTATAAGAGTAATTCTATTTTAAATTTAAAAATTTTAATCCTTCTGAAATTTTCTCTGAGGCAAGTATACCAATAAGGCTTCCTACCAAAAAAAAAAAAAAAAAATATAAAAAAAATATAAAATAAAAAATAAAAATGGACTTTTAGTGACGTGTCTCTACGTCACTAAAGAAAATTCTTACAAAAAAAAAAAGTAAAATGTTAATAAAAATACTTTCAAAATTTTTATATGGCATCTTAAAATACAAGCTTTGACAAATCTACTGCAAAAAAATATTCAAATCCTCGACTAATTTAAAAATACAATTTCTAAGGTATTTGATTAATCGTATAATTAAAAATTAGAGTAAAATGAATACCCTAGTAACGAAATAATATTTGTAATAATCGATTAAATTTATTTAATAATGCTTATTTTTGAAAAATTGACAAAAATTGGTTTGTAAGCGATTTTTTGCAGGAATGAAAGATTGATATTCGTTTTATACACTACATAAGGACTAGTAGTGCAAATATTATGATAATATGCTTTTTGGTGTAATTAAAAAAAATTATAAAAGTTGTTTATAAATTAGAATAAAGTCTAATAAAATCTATCTTCTTAAAATCTATCTTCGTATAATTCACTAAAAAAATTCTTACAAAAAAATACGTTAATAAAAATATTTTCAAAATTTTTATATGGCATCTTAAAATACAAGCTTTGCAAATCTGCTGCAAACAAAATATTTTTTATTTTTATATAACAAATGTTATAGCCATTTAAATAAATATGTTAATCACCTAAAAAGCAATAGAGTTGCGACAGTTTTCAAAATGAAATTGAGAAAAATTCATTTTACATGCGTCTGTATACTCTTCTACACCTGCATTAAATTTTATCTAAATCGGTAACAAAGGGTCAAAATTTTTTAAATTAATATTTTTACAATTTTCTTAGGAAACTCCAAAATATACCACACTAATACCATAAAAACTGAAAATATCATATATTTTATTTAAAAAAGTTAGTAGATTTTAATATTAAACGTAACTTTTACATACAATTATGCACAAGCTTCTAGTTTGTAAAAATGTTTATATGTTCAATGTAAAACTGCTATAAATTTCGCCCCCTTCCTCCCTGCATAAAATGATTAACATGAACTGATTCTAAATGCATTTGAGTGACTTTATATTTATAAAAATGAATTTTAATGTGTCGTCAAAAAAAAAATTATATATTTTTAATGCCTTAACTCAAAAATTTTTGATAATGGCCCGTATGTATTTTTTATAATTATACCCTCCTCCAAAACTAACTGGGATATATAAAAATTGATTTGCGGCGTCATAATATCCTTATAAGTAGAGGAGTAGAAATAACATAATAAATAAGACAAAACAATCCTCTAGCTGCCTGTTGAACCTTTGAATGCAGAATGTACATAACACATTTATATTATATTAGGCTCGCAAACTAAAATTCTGAAATTCAGTATAACTCTGGTTTATACCTTTATAAGAACGAAAATTTAGTACACTTGAATATAATCTCTAACACGTTTTTATTTTAGTAATATGGTAGGGGGTATTTATATCCGATTCGGTATGGTATACTAAAATACCGTAACTTTTTTTATTTTAATCTTTAAATAATCTTCAATACATATAGACACTCTTTGCATATAACATAAGTACATGTTAAATGTTTTACAAATATCCGTAAGTTAATCTGTATACATAAACATACTAACACTACAACAATAGTTTGTTTATTTTATTATAGATTTTCTTTAGGACAAAGAAACAACAAAATCTGTAAAATACAAAATAAATAAAACGAAATATAGCAATACAAAGGAAAAAATAGAAAGAAAAAAAATACTTATTATATAAGTTCAATAGAGTAAAGGTTTTTAAAATTTACATAGCTGTGTTAGAATATAATAATAAATAAACTTATTTATTTTATTTCGTTTTTTCATTTTAGGATTTTCGTTACTTATCTACGCAATAATAAAAATGCTAATACTATGTACATAGTTGAAAAAGTATATGGATTTTTTTTCGTCTTTCTTAGCCTAAGGACCTCGATTTAGGCTTAACCCATTTCCGACCAATACCCGATCCCGTTAAGATAAATTAATAAAATTTGGAATCTATTTTGAGTAACTGTGATCATAACATTGATTAAAAAATTTTGGCGGCGGCTGAATAGTTTATTATATTTTATTAAAATACTAAAAAAGCTTAAAAATTAAGTAACTAAAATTAAAATAAATATTATTCACCTATAAAACGTGCAACGTGCTCTACTTAGCCCCTAAGGGTCTTTGAAATTATCAAAATCCCCGAAAATGTGACAACAATAAGCGAAGAACAAGATGAGCTTTTTCACCAAAACACCGTTACTCAGAGATTAAGTCAAATCATATGAGATCCCACTATGCTGACATGCTGTAACTGCTTCTTAGTATGAGAAAAAAATAACAAATACACTTCGTTTTTGAAATCCTAATTTAAGACAAAACGTATGCATACACTTTTTAATGAAGTTGAAAATAAAAATGATATAATATATTTTTTTCTAAATAAAATTGTGACGTAATGGAAATATTTCATTTATTTTTCTACACTATCTTTACTCTAAGGAGTAAGAATTAAGCGGAACTATTTACGATGTATTTTTTTACTATTTTTGAGGTATACCGTCATATATTAGTTATATCACATCCACTCCTTACACCTCGTTTTATAAAGGTTAATTGAGAAACTTCTGATTTTTACAACTTCAAAAATTCTAGGACCCATGTGTGGCGAGTTATAGTCTTGACTAATACTACATTTTTTATTATAATTACACATCTATAAAACATGAATGAATAATTTGTTCTACATATTACTTAGAAAATTATAAAACCCAAAAACTCCACAGAGAAGCATATTTTCTTTGGTCGTGAATGGGTTAAAATTTTTTCGTAATGGAAAAGTTCCATTTAACTTTCTACAATCCCAGGGCATAAGAATTTTGCAATACAATTTTTTTTTGATTCTGTTCAAATATGTAATAATAGTTTTTAACCTGGGATCCCGGGAACCACGGGAAGTCGAAAAATTTTTCCCGCTGTTCCGAGAAGTCAATAAGTCCAGGAAATTCTAATTCCTTAATCCCTAATTGTAATTGTACTCTTTATTGACTATGTAAGCGTATGATTAATATTGAAAAATTATAACAAGTATACTTTCAGGAATTTTAGTCAGTGTTGCCAGGAAATGAGAAAAAAAGAGGCTAAATTGAACTTTAAAATAAGTCAAAAAAGGCTTAAGAAATAAAGCTGACATTTTTTTTTTTTTTTTTTTTGTTTGAAAACTTATTTTTGTACGTTTAGTACATTAGTTTTTAGCATTTTTTAAGATATTGCAATAAACTTAGAACGGCTATCAGAAAAATGACCCAATAAAAAATCATTTAAAAGGTCACATACAAATTTGGTTTATGTTTCATATGAAATATTACTTAATTTATTGAAGTAATTTTTCGTCATTCTAGAACTATAATTCCTTTCCGATTAAGCATTTCCAAATTTTTACATGATTTTTAATTTTTATGAGAATTGCTTTAAATTATATTCATAAATAGTTCTATAGTAAAGTACTGAAGTATCTTAAAAAATAATTATAATAATTGATTTAGTAAGTTCATAAGATTAGCTATTGATGTGGAGAATAAAGTGCTGCAGGCGAAAGTTTCTGTTAAACATAAATATCTCGTTTTTTGTTCGAACAAATACACAAAAATGCTTAAATGGATTATTCTGTAAAAACAAAATTTATAGTAGCAAATAAGAAACTATTTTTTTTTTCGTTATTAAACTGCTAATATTTTAGCCTTCTTAAGGCAGTTTTAAGAATGAAAAAAGGCCAGAAAAAAGCTAGAAACAGGAAACTAGCTATTTTTTTCGTTACAGAAACATATTAAGATGGACCAAGACAGAATTTTTCAATATTTTATATATATATAGAATTAGTCTTTTTAATTACAATTGTATATAAAGTATATTTTCGAAAATCAAAATTCTCTTATTAATATATTTTTAAAAAATTTACTCTGAAAATCTAAGAAAAAATATTTTTATTCTTAATTTTTTTTTTTTGTAAGACGAAAGAAAAAAAATTTAATAACGAAAATGTCCAGCCAACATTAAGTCACACTTAAAAAAATTATGATGTTATTTTATATAGTAAAATACCATAAAAATGTGTGTATGTATGTATGTATGTATATCTGTGCATATATGTATATATATATATATATATATATATATATATATATATATAAGCTTAGGAATACAAATCAGCAAAAAAATGTTTGTATATAAGATAAATAAATACACAGAAACGATTAACCGTTCTTTATGTAAACATGTCTATGTATTTTGTGTAGGAAGGAGATTTCCGTTTTTTGCTTTTTTTGATAAATAAAATTAAACTGTGGCAAATTTTGTTTCATTTTTATGACAACTATGTCAAATACCAGGACATTCGTTTAAGGCCTATGCCATAACTTTGAGAATTTCAATAGAAATAAATAATTTATCCACAAACAAGTCAACTTTAGTTTACACAAAGTGATAAGATATTTAGTACACAGAAAAAAGTAAAAAAAATAATATTTCAATTAAATCAATCTAGCAGATAATTAAATTAATCAAAATGTTAAGTGAGAAAAATTTATATATTTCTCTTTTGTTTTTACAGTTTTGTTTTTTTTTTTTATTTGTTTCTTTCAATATTTTTTGAAATGTTTATGTCAAAATCTTAAATATTTTTTTTTATTTTGGAAATTCTTTTGTTAAGCTATGCTTTATTTCAGATAATTTTTCACATAACCTCCTTTATAGAATAAATTATCACTTACGAAAAATAAATTGTCCAATAGACTTAAGGGCAACACCTATGTATATATGCTTTTAGTCCTAAATTTGTCAGTTTTATACATAATTCCTTATTTTTTCGATAATAAAAATTATTACAAGTAAATTATTTTGTTACTAATAAAACTCATTTTATTAGTTTTCCTTAATATATATATATATATATATATATATATATATATATATATATATATATATATATATATATATATATATATATTATATATATATATATATATTATATTTTTTATATATAAAAGCATTTGTCCTTTAAAAAAAAATCCCCTTTTTTGGACACTTTTTAAATAATATTGTACTCACTAGACAACATACCTTTTCTGTTACATGAATATATTATTTGCAAATTCCTTAGTAGAAAAAAAACCGCCTACAAAATCAGCAAATTACCTAATAAATATTACAAAAAAATATGTACATATAATTATGCATACAAACCTGAGATATAGAAAGGTTTGAGCTCAAAATAGTTTTACAATCCTTTTATATGTTTTTGTGTTTTTTTTTACATATTTAATTTTAAATTATCTTATAAATTGTCATTTTCTTATTTTTTGAATTTAATTCTAAGCAACACGGTTAATTGAACAATTTTTGAAAATAAGTTTTTCTCTATGTGTAGTTTTATTACGTTTATGTATAATTTACCTTCTGTAAATTGTCGATCAAAGAGTCATACGAGATGAAACCTAACTCGTGCAATAACAAAATACATGTAATTAAATATATTATGTTGTTGCTAAAAAAATAAAATTATTTCGAAAAAAAAAATAAATATTTTTTAATGGTCAAACTAATAAATAAATAAATAAAAATTATTATTAGTGATAGTCGTTTTCGAATCGAAAACGATAGTTTTTATGGACTAAAGTGACCTTTCTATTATATCGTTTTTCCATGAAATTATGATATCGTTTTTAGTGTTCTAATTTCCAAAAATATCGATAGTAAAATCTTTATAAACCAAATTTAGTTTTGATTTTTTAATACCAAAAAGTATTTCTTTTTTTTTTTTTTAATTAAATATACTATAGATAGTTATAAAAACCTAAATAACTATAAAACATGAAAAAATCATCATACATCACATACATAAATATTTTTATGCAATTATTATCCGTTATGATGTTGCAAGCTTCGTTATTCCTTAGGCATATGTTTTTCCATTACATACCTAAATATAATGGTTGGACCATTCAAAATCTATTACTTAAAGATTTATACCTATTTATTCTCAGTTTGTGTTTGTTTGTTTGTTGAAAATGTTTTAATTCTAATATTTATATTTTGAAGTTTTTACCAAAAGCTTAAGTTATTGTTTTTTTTTATTGAAATTAAATATTTCGAAATTTTTTATATCATAAGATGATATCGTTTTCGCCATCATATCGTTTTATGGTTTATTGGGATATAAAGAAGAAAAAAAAATATTTTTGAAAAATAAAACTTAAACTTAATTTTCTTCAATATATTTTCTTTAAATATCACCGAAGTTACTGAACAGCATATTTATTACAAGTTTTTCTTAAATTGTGTTATTTCTTAAATTGTAATTATTATATAAAATTTTTATTTTTTTACCTACTAATAATATATACTATCGAAATAATAATATAATATATTTCTATCGAAACAATAATATTTCTGGAAGAGAAAACTAATATATAAAATATATATTAGTTAGAATTATGTATATTATTTAATTAAACACATGTTTTGTTTAGTACTTTTTGTTTGAAAACAATATATTATCAAAAATTTTAGATTTCAGGCCTTAACAATGACACATTAAAATCCCTTTGTAAAAATATATAGTGACTCGAAAGCATGTAGAAATAGTTCGCGTTATTCATATCATTTGGTTTTAAGTTGAACATATAAAAATTTTTAAATAATAGAAGTTTGTGAATAATTCTGGTAAAAATTACGCGTAGTATCTAAACTTACAATTAATCAAATAAAATTTATGATATTTCAACGCTTGGTAGTATTAGTGTGGTACATTTTATTTTATTTTTAAGGTTTCTTAGTAAAATTAAAAAAAAAAAATTGTTTATATTATTTTTTTTTTATTTTGCTCCAATTATCAAAATGATACTATTAATTAAGTGAAAACAATTGTTTTTTTTAACGAATTTTAATAATTTTTTTTATTGCATCAATAATATATATGATTGAAGTTATTCTTAAAACTAAAAAATATATTTATTAATTGGGTTTAAAAATTAATTAATTAATGCTCCCATAAAAAAAATTTCAACTGAACTATTGAAAAATTATATATATTTTAAAAATACAAAAATTATTAAATTTAAATTAAATATATTATGTATGTACTGGATTTGCGAAAATTTTTTTGGATGCGTGTTTGGATGCAGCTACTAGGAATATACTTATGATTAGTTCTCGAAAAAATTCATCATTGTCTAGGGCAGTCACCTCGTGTGGCCGTTCCATATATAACTGAAGTTGTATTTAATATCTGGGACAACACCCTAATCTGAATACTAAACGAAAGATTGTTAAAAGAAAACAATAAAATAGTTAACACAAACTCACTCTTTATACAGTAAATAGCTTCAGTATTAACTAGGACATTGGTATAGACTTTAACTTCATGCATAAGTCACTGGAATATCTATAGAAACTATGTAACACATAAAAATCTCCCCAAACGCATGAACTTGTACTTTCTTAAGAATTAAAGGTATCTGCAAATAGCGTCACAAATCTGCATTTGGGGAGCTATAAAATCCAGAAAATCGAAAATCAACCACATTTTATATAAACTTACGTTTTTTTTATAAATTGTTTTCTGTTGAAATTTTTTTTAATGTTTTCAATTCTTGACAAGCAAAAATTAAAAAAAAAATAATTTGAAAAGTTAATTATGTTAATTAATAAGTTAACTGAACTTTAAAATAAAAGTAATTAATAAATTAAAGTAATTAATTAACAACAACAACATTTTTATAGAATATTTTTTCCGTGTAAGTAATTTCTCCATTTATTACACAAATATATATTTTATTCGAGTTTATTAACAAGAAATGTTATTTAATATTGTGATAATTTTTTAACCCAAGTAAACTTTCTTTTCGGTCCATAAAGTTTTTATTTTTCCAAATTTTTCGATGCGCATATCCACATATCCGTTAAGCAATTCAAACATCATCTATTCATGCCAATTATGGTCAATTTTAAACATGCAATGTGCCTTAGCAAAGTCTTCTTTGACAAAAGTGTCCCGTTTTCAACTATCATTTTATGATCCCTGATATTTGACATTTGACTTCATTTTATGATCCCTAACTATTATATTCATTATATGTCATTATATCCAAATATGCAAGATCTGTACAAATGGCAAATTGCTATATAAAAATACAAAAACAAAAAATTAAAATTTCGCATAATTTTCGAAAAATCCATATAATTGTTTTACTAAATTTATTTTATTGCTTCATTTTATTGCATAAAATAATAAAAACTCTAATTTTATGCAGTAATCCATGCTATTCTATACAACAAAAATTATTAAATAAAATTTTCCAAATAATTAGTTTCTTTAATTTTTTGTACAAATTT
The DNA here is from genome assembly GCA_932274085.1 of Protocalliphora azurea. Classification (NCBI taxonomy): domain Eukaryota; kingdom Metazoa; phylum Arthropoda; class Insecta; order Diptera; family Calliphoridae; genus Protocalliphora; species Protocalliphora azurea. Next base: position 126,092,025 of record OW026520.1, read on the forward strand.
AATGAAATTATAAATTAGTATAATTACCATTTTTATTGGTACAATTTTTTCACAAAAATTGACAACTTAAAAAATAAATAAAACAAACTTTTTGAAAAATAATTTGTATACATCGAAATAAAATGTGATTTTGTCGACGATTTCCATTCAAAGTATATTTTGGAGATATCTTTAGAGCTTAGAGGTGATATTTGGTGCAGACATTTTATGACCAATTCGGTAAGTAAATTTTATTTTGTTATTGATATTTTTAATTGTTCCCAAATTATTACAAATGTTCCCGTCAATGATGTCAAACAACAAGGATCTAATTTATTTTAAAAGTTGGAAAACAATTTTTACATAAAGAGTATGTAAATACGTATAACATTTCATGAATTTTCAAACATGTACATATTCACCGTCTTCATAGATTCTTAATCACCAATATTATAATCACTATCTTTAGAGGTATTTTTAAACCCTGGTTTTTTAATTTCCCAGATTTTATCTGATCTCTCTGCGAAAAAATGATTAAAACAGAAAGGTATACAAAACTTGGTGTAGTTTTTTTCCGATAATTGTGGCGAAAATTCAAAAAAATCCTTAAATTAAAAAAAGAAAAAATTTATCTGATATTATTTAAGTATTTTTGGGTAATTTTTGAAATTTTTTAATAAATTATTTAAATACATTATTTGCAATTTTATTGGGAGAAAATTTTGTGCAAATATAACAAAACTTTCACTTATAAATGTTATGAACTTGATTAAAATACGTAATTCAAATTAAAAAAAATCAATTAATTCCACTTAATAATATTATTTTGATAATTGGAGCAAAATCAAATAAACGTTTTATTAATATTAGCAATTTCGTAATTAAGATTCAATTTTATTTTATCTTGTATATGAAAAACTGATTTTTGTTTAATTTTTGCACTTGTTTTACAAACTTTGAGACTACTGCATTGACTATTTTGGTCACATCAACGAGATATACCGCAAAATACGCAAAATTGTAACAAATATCAATCCCTATTTTAAGATTTGTATCCCTTTGAGGACCGCACAGATCCCGTCCAAAAAAAAAGAATCAAACATTTAAAAAATTAAAAATTTTTTCTTCAAAATTTTACTACCGTATGTGTATCTTTTGGAAGTCTGCACAGCAAGAAAAAACTTTATATAAGAGTGGGATAAAAAAGTATAAATGCGCAAATAAAAAGTGTAGAAGAATGGGAAAAAGTTAGTTAATTTTGAGCCCTTTTCCCAAGTTTTTGAATTTGGAACCACAATCATGAATACAGCTTCAGCCAGATTAAAAATTTTTGATAATGGCCCATATGTATGTTGAATTAAGTTTCTTAACATCATTTAAGGCTTGAAACGATGAAATTGCAACGATAGGTGCAAGAACGATAATTATTACTGAATATTTATCTAGGCATAATAATTATTATAATTATAATTATTACTGAATATTTATCGAGCAATAATAAATATTAAATTTCTTACTCATTAATAATTATTCCAATTTGTTTTTAAAATATTAGTTAAATAATCATAGTTCCACACAAGAAAGTCACCAATCACAAAAATAATTCATTCAATTAAAAATTGTTTAAATTAGCACCTCTTACCAATTTAATTTATTTTTTTAATAGCCAATGACATTACAATTTCTTACAGTCTAGCATATATATTATTCTTAAAGCTATTTACAATACAATGTTTTTCATAATCATTAAATAATAAAGTCTTATTATTTAACTAAGGTAAAAATACTCCTCTTAATGAGCATTGGATTTACTGAGAAACCAATATATGGATAAAAACTGTTGAATTCATTGCAGATATGTCTCATGGGATCAAATTTGGCATAATTGGTTCGAAAATATTTAATCTTTAAAGGAGTATAATTTCTAGTTGGATAATTTGGGATTACGAATTCGATCTTATGAAGCAGGAACTCGAAAATTAAATTAACTAAATTAAATTAACGAAAACTAAATTAATTACAAATGAAATATTTACACATTTTTTCATACTTTCAAGAGTAGAAAGATCAGTAAGTTGTAGTCGGCTTTCATATGATGGTAAATTAATATTAGGATTCCATGGAAGATAAGGAAGGCAAAATAAGAGAAATTGTTTCTGCACCGATTCCATTTTCTTTATATAAACTTCGTATTGAGTATCCCAGACCACGGAAGCATATTCCATGATGATTATATCAATTAGAAATAACTGTAAAAAATGAAAACAGAAATTTTTTTCCAATTAATAATTTATGGAATCAATTAGATGTTTAAATGAATTAAAAATTTAAATGGGAAAAAAATCATACTTGAGTCTCATGTTTACTATTTCTTTTGTTTTAATTTTGCTTGAATAAAAGTTTAATATAAAATGAAGCAACTATATTAATTGGAAAATATACGTTAATAATTTTTTCTGTGTATTCGTTAGTATTTTTAGCACCATAAAACCTTTTTTCTTCCTTTTTAATTCAATGTAGTTAATTCTTGAATTATAATAAAGCCTTGTTCAGACCGGCGCGAAATTACGAAATTTCATGCCGAAATTACGAATGAAATCTAAAGTGTTCATACTGGCTAGATGATATTTGATGTAATTTCGTGAACAGCTGATACTTATTGTTTACATTATAAATTATTATGGTGGTAAATAAAGTATTTTGAAATCGAAACAAATAAGAAACAATTACTTACTGAATTAAAAATTATTAATAAAAAACTTGTTAATAAGAAATTGTTATTTCAACAATTAAATATTTTAAGACATGCAAAGGTAAATAGGATACGTTTCGTTTTGAAAACTCACTTTAATAATTCATTTTAAGATTTGCGTTTAAATTTAATATCAGCTGTCAATTGTTTTTTTTTTTCTTCTCACGATTGAAACATGCAGTGTATAGTTGAAAAAAAGTTTTTTTTCCAACCATGTACAGAGTTGCACGGAAATGGGCACCGTAATTTCAATGTAATTTCGCCGAAATTACATAAAATTATGTAATTTCGCAAGTGTCAAAATGTATGGGATATTACGTAATTTCAACCTGATTTCGGCCGAAATCACGAAAATACGTAATTTCGCGTCGGTATGAATACTCTATAAAGCTAGTTTTATATCCTCTACTGTTAATATGCAAACAAAATTGTTTTTGTTTTTGTATATGCCAAAGTATTTATTTCTGTAGGTATGTGTGATAGTATGAATGTTTTTATGTACATGGCAAAACAGTACTTGAATATAATGGTTTTTTATAAATTTTTTATACATTTATTAACTAAATAGATGGAGTATTCACTCACCCCACTTTACTTTGTTATTAATGATCATAAGTTAAGCAAACACTTCATAGATATGCAAAGTACTCCTGCCTCTTATTTTTTTAATAAACTCTAAACCGCTCCAAAGAAACTAGATTGAGATCTTCCTTCATTACATTTTGTAAAAATTTCTTCCAAACTGATCATACCAAAATTTGGTACTAAAATTACTTATGTTCCAAAAATAATTTAAGGAAATTTATGCCGCAAAAATGAATATAAAATTTATTCATTTTTGCGGCAGTCTAATGATTACTCATTCTACTTCTTATTAGTATTTGTACAACATTTAATTGTATTTATATCCTGCTAGCACTCGAAAGGGAGTTCCTTCATCCATTCATTAAATAGTTTATTTTTTGACATTTTTAGATGTTTAAAAGTATAAAAATACACAAATTTGCATTAACAAGATATATTAACATAAAACTTTAATCTAAAAGCCTTGACTTTCTATATCGAAGAACAAGAATAAACACGACATAATTTCTCTCAGTAAATGTATAACTTTTAAAGTTATCAAAAAAAAAAAAAAAAAAAAAAAAAAAACAGCAATAATTTTTCCAGCACTTCAAAAGCATAACTAAGTGTATTGTTAAGCATTACTTGAAGTCACTGCCTGCATTTTTTTTTATCGAAATTTAGCCTCAAACGTAACTTCATATAGTGCTTAATAATCCAATATATTATTTTCTTATCGAAAAAAGAAAATCCATTCGGGATTAAGTGTGCCGCAGTTCCGATTCTTTTTAACTTTCTTCTAGGAGAAATGTAAAAAAATACATCAAGAAAGTATCAAAATATAATCGGTTTTGTATAATAAAAATGTACTGAATACAGTTGGAATATTTTTTGTAACTATTTTTAATTATAATTGACCAAAGTTCTTATCTTATATTTAAATTCACTGTAATACTCACTATAAATTTATATTAAATTATTAATTTAATATAACTTTAAATTTAAAAACAAAAATCGCTAATTAAAAATAAACAATTTTTTATATTAACACTAACATTTTTCATTCAACACCATAAACAACAGCATTGATCTCTTTAAAATTTATACATTTATGTGCTTATTCTTTTTCTTTGATATGGAATGTAATTAGTATCCAAAGTTAAGTTTTTTTAAACGAAAATTTTATGCTAATATGTTTTATTATTACAAGAATATATTTTCTATTTTTGAATATTTTTAGTGGGTGGTTAGAAAAACTCTATATCAAAAACTGGCAGGGGTTTTAGGCTAAATTTCAATTGAAAATGTTGGCAGGGTATAAACACCGGAACAAATAAATGGGTGTATGGATGGATATTCTGCCAGCATTTGGAAGAGAGTTTTTCCACTAAAAATTATCTTTTTTGGCATACTTAGATGTTCAAACGTGGAGAATACATAAATTTCCAACAACAAAACACATCAGTGTCGAATTTTGATCTAAAAAACTTGACATTCCAGAGCAAAGAGAACAAGCACGACATAATTTTGCTCAGTAAATGTATAAATTTTAAAGTCATCAATGTTGTTGCTTATAGTGTTGAATAAAAAATGCATTAATATGCACAAATTTTAATTAATGATTTTTTTAATCTTATTTAATTTAAGAAACAGTAAGTTAAAAAAAATATAATAAATGTGCATATTAATATAAGGTTAGTATTTAGCTGAATTATAATTGAGAATATTCCAACTTCATTTAAAATTTTTGTTATACTAAATTGATTATATTTCGATACTTTCTTCTTCTACTATTTTACACTTATAAATAATACTATTTCTGCACTACAAGAAAGTACTAAAAAGTGCCACCAAAAAAGTATGAGAACCGAGAGACGTTTTTCCCGAACGGTGATACTTCTCCGATACGAAAATGATATCATATTCGACTATTTTCAACTTCATGAAGTTACATATTTGTTTAGTTTTCGATATAAAATGTTGGCAATCTAAGCACTCAAGATAAAAAGTGTATGTAATTGTTTGAGTAGAAAAGTATTTATTTTGTGATAATTGTCTTTCTTTGAATTAGTACTTTGAGTATTTATTTTTTAAAAGTATAAAAAAGTAAATAGAGAATAACTAGAACGGAACACTCTCAAAATATAAAGATTCTAGTTAAAATAAGAAGATAATTATAATAGCTAATTATATATACCAATTGATACCTGCACTTTACTCACAAGGTTAAAATGTATATCATCCACATAGACGGACATGGCTAAGTCAATGCAGACTGTTTTTCCTTACCTCTATGATTTTTTGAGAAAATTGTATTCTTTGAAAAAAAAAAAATTGTCTTTTATTTCTCCCTCTTTTGGGGGATCAGGTAAATAATAAAAGACTTTAGATGAGAAGAATATGTAACGACGGTCAAAAACTATTGGATCTGCACAGTCTCAAATTTCCATTAAACCTTATCTTAAAACGAAATAATTTTATTCTTTAGTGCTAGAAAGGGTCCATGGTGAAAACATCATCTATTCGATCATTATCCTCTCAGAGGCGTAATTAGTTTAACTAGGCAATCCCGCGATAAAGGAAGCTAGAATAAAAGTATTCACCCAATAGGCTCGGGATTAGGAAAACGAGTGAAAAATCCTTAAGATATTTATAAAATCATTCTAGGCGAGGAGGACCTAGACTAGCTGCAGTAGTTCTGTTTAGAGGACTATAAGTCCTCGACTTTCAAAACGCTTTATGAACCTGTTAATGAAGTCCAAGACATTGTTTTATTGCTAAAATTATTTTTTAGTTACTTTATTATTTTTCCTTAGACTAAGTTTAGATACACAGACAGTTGCAAGGGTTGAGTTGATGCAAAACAGTTTCATTACCTTCTACTATTGCGCTCATGACAATGCAGCCACGTTAGACGAGGTAGGTGACTTTTGGCGTCAATAGGGCGTAAAGATATAATTGTACTGATCTGTAAGTCTGTTCCTAGTCATACTATCAACACACATGAGTGGGAGTACATGATTTCGTTAATTCTTATAAAAATACCATATGCCACTCTGTTACCACATTTATAATTTTATTTAAGTTGGAAAAGAAAAATTATGAATATTAAGACTTGGTTTAAGATATAAGTTAAGAATATCGAGAAAAAGTTGATTTTAGTCCATAATTTTATATTCATTGAATCTGGGTTTCTTGTAATGAGGCAATATCAGTTTTTATTTATTTATTTATTTATTTATTTTTTTATTATTTTTTTTTTTTTTTTTTTTTTTTTGTGAAACATGATACGAGTGAGATCATAAATATATGTAAATCAGAATGACAGAGGCCGAAAATGTATTGTTGCATGGGAGAATAAACGGGAGCTATGTCAATTATGGACTGATTTTCAAGAAATTTGAAACAAAAGCTAAATGTAAGGTATTTATTATCGCTAAACCCGAAATGCGGAATATTTGTTTGGAAGCTCGGTGAAATAATGGGCCGAACATAACAAATTTTAATAGGCTTCGTTATTGGATCATGGAAACATGCGTGCAAAAATCATTGAGTTATTTTCGAAATTGCGATTTGTATTAGGTCTTAGACCAATAGTATAAAAGCACCTATTGTGATGAATGGTATAATTACTTTTTCACTAAAAAACTATTATGAGAATAAAAGCCGAATTTTCAGCCAAAACCCAAATCGTATAATTTTTCAACTGAAATTCAAAGGTTTCATAAAAATAAATGGTTAAAAAATAGAACACAAAAAATTTCCAAAGATTCATAAAAAAATTAAATTTTCTACAAAAAAAAATCCCAAAAAAATATTCTTGCAAAAAAAAAAATATTTTTAGCAAAATTTTTTTTTCAACAAATGAAATTTCGTCAGCGATTTTTCAACAAAAAGCAAAAAAAAAAAACTCATAAACAATAATAAATTTTCACCACAGAAAACAACAGTATTATGCACAATTTGGCCTTTTTTATCTAAACGATTTTTTCATTTCGGCGTTTTTTCCGTTATGGCTTTTTTCACTCTCAATGGAAAAACAATAACAATTTTATGGTGAAAATATTGTTTGTCCATGTCTTGGCAATTAATGGACCCATAGAGAAAAATTTTGTAACAGATCTATCAAAGAAGGAAGTCCTAGCTTTTTGGAGGCTTCAAAAAGTCGAAAAATACGTTTTTGGTTTACCTCCGTCATTTATGGCCGATTTCAATTCAATACTACAGTAGTTACAGTATAATGAACTTTACAATTTTCATTGAGTTTATGTAAATTTAAACATAAGTAGTGAAGTTTAAGAGAAGAAATTCGATCTTGTTATACTTTTCTCTTAGGGATCAAAGTATCACCAGACACAACCGAAGTTCTTTCTTCCGAAATGTAGCCCAACCCGCAGTTAGCCGACCGAGAGTAGAAAAATTGATCTCGTCGGCGATTGAAAGTCGAAGTATTTATCTTATGGGATTGAATTTGGTTGGCGAACCTTGTAGTTATACGATCAATAGCCAAATCATTAGTATCGCCCGATTACAGTTAAGCCCATATAATCCTTATTAGCCGATTGAGAGTCGAAGTATTGATCTAGTTGCCGATTGAATGTCGACGTATTTATCTCATTGGATTGAATTTGGTTGCCAAACATTGCAGTTATACGATCAAGAGCCGAATCATTTATCTCGCCTGATTGCAGTTATGCCCATATAATCCTAATTAGCCGTTTCTTTTTTATACAAAACTAATTGCTATCTGTATAGGAGATGAAGTATTCATTTAATCATATTGTAAATAGCAGCTATCATTTACTATTTAATTCTAGTTAATCGGCTGAGAGCCGAAGAATTTATCTCAGTAATTTGCATACCAATCTTATCTAAATTATTTAATAACACAATTATTTATATAATCGTAGATACACGATAGAGAGTAGAAGTATTTGTGTCATCGAATTGTGTTTAATAGCTAACATATTTTTGAGGGGTAACCAATTCAGTTATCTATTTTAGTTATATATCTCATCGTTGCTGTTCATATTCAGAATGAACAAGCAACAATCAAAGGAAGCAAAAATTGCATTACAGATAAAATGAAGCCATTGCAAAGATATTATTTATTTTTTCTTAAAGAAATTTCATTTATGTAAATTGATTTTTTTTTTTTCTCTTCTACTTCTTCTGATTTTTATATTTATTTAAAATTTAAATAATTGCATCTTGCTTTTTTTCATTTTTCCTCAATATTAATTCTTATTATTGAAGTTTGTTGCAATAAATTTTTTTCTTAAATTTTTTTCTATTCTATTTCATTCTTACAAATTTTATCTCATTATAGCACTTTTTCCATCGGTAATTTTTCGATTTCTTCTTTTTCGTTACTTTATTTACTTTATGTTTTTGTCCAATTGTTTTCTTTCAACGCTTTATTCTATTTGAAGTTTCTTATGTTGATTTTTTTTTCTCTTTTGTTTTGTTTATTTTTTGGGTTGACTTTCTTTCAACATAGAAAATTTATGTAAAATTCAAATCGTTTTCTAATTTTTCCTTTAGAAATGTATTACACTCATTGAATTTTTTTATATTTATGAAGGCAATCAAGCACAAAAGTAGACAATTTAAAAAATGAGCATTTCAACTTAAGTATGCATATATTTGTATATAATAATGTTTTTTTTTTCTTTTTCATCTCAAATAATTGAAATCCTTTAGCTTATAAATTTTAAAAGTTTTTTTTAAGTAGTTTTTTTAAGCAAATAATTCCAAGTGAATACTGCTTATTTAGTATGCTTGAAATTATATTTAGATGACAATGCTATCAAAATTGTAAAATTCAGGCAAAACAATTAAAATAATAACTTTGAGCGAATTTTTTTAAGCTTTTAATAACTATAGTTTCTATGAAATTTTGAAAATTATATTATATTTTCATTAAAACTTACAAATATTGTTTTTAAAATATTTTTAGTTCAACACACCTGTTAAAAAATAAAATAAAATTAATTAAGTTATTAAATTAACAAACCAGCTAAAACTGTCATGTATAAATAATATATATATAACATATAGGGAGTTCCATATATTTTTTGGATCCAAAAATTGAGGATATATGGAGATATATGGTCATATATATTATTTATAGTTAAATGTATTGCACTATTTGAATTATATTAAAAATATTTTCTTTCTTTTTTATAATATTATTTAATGTAGACAAAAAAAAATATACAATAAAAATCTTTTAATAGACAATGTGAATTATTACATTTAAAAAAAAATGTCATAAAAATGCATACACTTGCAAAAACAATGCATTTCTATTCTACTTAATCCATACAAATGTTACTCCATTCCAACATCCTTCAAATAGCACACATATATAGCAATGGATTTGGCAACTAGCAGTGGAATCTTTCGTAAAATTGTTAATTTTCTTTGAGAACTTATCTGTAAATGATATTAATACGTTCAATAAAAGGTGATTTCATTTTACGCAATAAGTTACGGAAAAATTCTTTTACCTTTTATCCTGATAATTGACAGTAGTCTTCCAAATTTTAGCACATACCGGCGAACTTTTCACTTTTCTTAGCTGGATTAAAAAAATTTATGTATAACAAATTTAAGTAAGATGAAATTCTGATACAACATTCACATACTTACTATTTATTTATCCTTATGATTAACTGGAGACTCCATATTTAATGCAAAATGAAGGTGTTAAGTTATAAAGAACAGCACTTATTTTAAATGATTTTATAAAATTTTTGCTTCGCATGTGTTTTTTTATTTTTTTAATAAAACTATTATTTTTATTTCTCTAATGTCAAATATTTTTTAAAAAGTTTTTTAGAATACGATGATATAAATATTTAGTTAAACCACACACTAATTTATTCAGTATCTAAACCTTTTATATGAATTAAATATTGTATAATATTTAAACAGAATAAATAAGATGACTATAACTCGTTGCGAAACAATTATTTTCCTTTAATTTGTTCTTGTTAAATTTGCATATTTAAATATTTAAAAATACTCGGAGTTGTAGCAAAATTTATAAAAAATATTCGTTAATAATGGTAACATCACCATAGATATCGTTTTCAAAAAGGATCTAAAAATATATTAGTATGAAGTTTTATATTGAAGTCTTAACTCATCGAATATGTGTTTTGTAGCCGCTATACGCATACATGCTTTCATATATGGACTAAATGTACATTATATATGAGTCCAAGGTTCCATATACGCTTCCATATATGGTTATATTCTTCATATATGGTTTTATATATGAACCCATATATTGCAAATATTTTCATATACGAGCGCATGCTTTTCCATTTTACATATACGACCTACACCAAAAATACTCTTTCGATGCCGATTTGTTTTTTTTTTATTTTTTTCTTATTTAACATTTTTACTCAAACTTCTAACTTCTTCTTTTATAAGCGATATCTACCATTTTACGTTTACGTTTGTGGTAAATAGAGAGCAAACGCGGCACCCATCTTGCAGACAACTTTCTTATACTCTGTTGATCATTTAAAGTCGAAACCACACTGCCATATGAAATGCCTATGTCATCAACAATCTCATGCACTTTTACTCTTCGGTCGGCCAACACCATATCGTGAATTTTTCCGACATTTTCGGCTGTACTGACCTCAATTGGCCGTCCAGAACGATCAGCGTCATTTGTACTTGTGCGGCCACAACGAAAGTCAGTAAACCACTTTTTTACCATTGAAATTGTGGGTGCAGAGTCCCCATAGTATTTATCGAGCTTTTCCTTGGTTTGATTGACGCTTTTTTTCGCAAAAAATAATGTTTAATGAGCACTCGAAATTTATTTTTTTCCATATTTAGAAAAATACACGAGGTTGTATATTTTGAACAACTGTTAAACGCAAAGTAAATAACGACACTTGCTCAAAATTTGACAGTAGTCTATTAACAGGTGGTACTTGAAGGGAATAGTATTGCATTTCATATAACTACGACGGAAGTTCGAAAAGTCACGGACTTATTGATCCGCCCTCGTAAATACTGTTGCTACTAAAAATTTACGAAATAATAAGTAACCCTTTTAACCTTGTTTCCAGGTGATTTTGTATAACTATTTAAGTGATAATGAATGATTTAACTATTTCAATGATATTTCATACATACAATATATACATTTGAATACCAAATAAATTGGTTGGTGCCTCTAATAAGGAGTGTTTGTGAATTTAATAAAAACAAGAATTTGTCATTAAAAAAATAAAATCAAAAATAAAATTTTTAGAAAATTGGAAATATAAAAAATTTAACGAAACTTTAATAAAATTATTTTCTGGTTCTCCTATCATTATAAGAAAGTCCCTCTGTCAAGTCAATTATTATATTCAATAGAAGGTATGTATGGAAATATATTCGTTCAATATACTCTCGCGCTTGATATTAGTGTTTTTTTATGAGGATGTTGCAAATCTAGTTGAGGACAGTTCAGAAATTAAAATTAAAAGCAAGTAAGCAACAATCTCAGTTTTTTAAGTTTTCAAACGGTTACTCATTAAATTCCAGAGAAGGTAAGTACGTAAACCATTTTGATGAATACGATCTCATTTTTTCTATACTGAATGTATGTATATATGTAGGTCTATTAGAAATCAAGTTACGAAGAGCAATACTTTATGTACAAGTGTAAAATATTTATTTTATATGTATGTACTTTTTATTTTTTTTAGTAAAATTTATAATAAAAAAATATTTTAATAATCATTCACAATAGGGCCTTTAAATACATATCAATAAATATATGGATATATGTATATGAACATATATTTCCATATACCCTCAATTTTCGGATACAAATATATATGGATCATAATATACGTATAATATATGATTCATACATATTTATTTTAGCTGGGAAATTAAAGTATTTTTTATTTTAAATTTTAAAATAATTTTAGTTTTATTTTTAATGAGTAAAAAATCAAAAAATCACTTCCTATTTTAAATATTATGCCTCAATCTCCTTTAAAAACTCTTATTTTAAACAATGCCATAAAATATTTAACTAGAACTTCATTTATTCATCTCTATTATTCATTCATTCTTATATTTGCACTTGTCTTTTTAAAATATTTTTGTGTATAAATAAAACAACGAAAAACAAATGAGTGTAAGAAAAAATATAGCACCAGGGAGATTCATTTAAAAGTTTATGAAAAATATTCTTTCAACGTTATATTAAAATAAAAAACAAGAGCAACACAATTTTAACAATAACGAGTGTCTATAAAGTGGGTTATGTATAAAATAACTTCTTAGACATACTTGTGGGCTGTTTAAAGTGTAAAAATTCTTTGCATACTTTAAGGCTCAACAAAACAACGTCAAATGCCTAGACAGCTTAATGCAGGTGGCAACATAAAGTGAAATATACCAACAGAATGACGATAGGAAGAAAAATTTCATAAAACAAAGAACTCTATAAAATTTTTAAAATTTAATTATTATTATTTGTCATTTAAAATCAGAAAACATAACAGAAGAACAACAGATTTAACAATAAATTTAAGAAAAAATAAATAAAATACAAATTCAAATAAAATATACATTTTTCTAGCTACTAACCTTGAGACAAATAAATGCACGTATTGGCAACATTTGGTTTTATCTGTTTTATTTATTCATTTATTTTTTTTTTATTTCGTATTGTATAATTTAAGCATTTGGGAAAATACAAAATTCAAAATATAGCAGAAAATTGTATATGCAAATACATATTATTAAATGATAAATATATGTGAATACATGAATATATTTTTGGTAATAATTTCGCAAGATTTCTAGAAACAGTAGAGAGATATACTGATATACAGTCAGTAGCTGTTACTATAATCAATTAGTAAAATTAATTGAAACGATTTACAATAATTTGCATTTCCTCGGTGCTCTGACGAATAGTCCTATGTGTTTTTGGGCGAAAAAATATGTTTTTTATTTGTACGAAAGCCATATAAATTTACATTTTAATCTTTTCTGTAATTTCAGAACTAATACGAATATTTAAAAAACATAAAGCTTGAAAATGGATGATCACCAAAGCTTTCCGATGTTGCAATAAACAAAATTCGGAAAACTACACATATTACTTTATTGTTAACAACCAAAAACTATAAACATCCATGTAACCACTGTTGGCACTTTAGAATTTTTAAGGTTAAATATAGCCTTTTTATTTTCATTTTTGGCTCAAAATTTTCGTTTTAGTTTCTAGCTTTTTTTCTCGCCTTCTTTTGATTCTTAAAATTAAAGGCTAAAATGTTAGTAATTTTGTAATGAATAAAATAATATTTTATTTGTTAGTACTAATTTGTTTCTACAGAATAATTCATTTAATAATGTTTGTGTATTTATTTACAAAAAAAAAATATCTGGATGTAAATTATAGATTTTTGGAAACGGTACGGTTTTGTTAAAAAACATAATATTTTCTAATAATTTTTCTCGTTTTTTAGTACTCATTTTCAGCTGTTTGTTACATAGTAATTTTAATATAATTCCACATGTCCATATAATAAATAAAGGAGCACACAAAAGCATTTTTATTATTAGGTATAAAGTTGAATTTTATTATTACAAAAAACACATAAATACCACATTAAATCTAAAGGTTAATACTATAAAATTAAAAATTATTTTTTTTATTTAATGTTTTAAATTATGAATTGGCTGTCATGTGTATGGTTGTAATGAATCATGAAAAAACGTACACGAAGAATAGTTGTCTGTAAATGATAAGAGATTTAAATAATCTGCAAAAAAGAAAATAAAAATACAAAATTTAATTATTTTTTTTTTTTGCATATAAATTAATAATTACAAAATAATAATAAAATAATCTGCTACAAAAATTCTAATCAAAATATATTCATAGTCTAACATATTTTGTAATGAACATCATGTTATTATATTTTTTTAATTTTTTCATTTTCAAAGTAAACAAGTCATTTATTAGTATTAGAATTAATTAACTTTTGTTGTATTTTAATTAATTGAATTACACAGTTAAGAATTTGAAAACTTATAATTCAGGAGAATAAACTTTAAGAGAAAAGAATACCATAATAAAACTAATATTTAAAATTTCAAATTAAATAAAAGTGTATAATTTTAAACAAATATGTATTTTTAAAAGCAATTTTAATCAGTTTTTTAAAATTTACACGAATCATGGTTACAATCACAGGTGTCCCAAGGTAAAATCTTTGTTCATCAGTAAAATATGCTTTTAAATATATAAATAGCGCTTTTCTTTCTGAACTAGAAGACCAGCTTGTTCTCAAAAAATCTAACTCAGCTGTCAAAAAAAAACCTATTTCTGCCTTTGTATGTAGGTAAAATCAATTGAAATTGAGCTCTCAATTAATTTTACCCTGTCAAACAATGAAATATGTAAAAATATTAAAACGAAATATCAAAAAAATAATAATAAATAAATAAATAAAATGAAAACAAAAATAATTATTTTTCAATGAATCAGCTTCATCGGCTGATTATGCATCCACTACCAATAAACGTGTAGCAGCAAACGATCTTTTGCGACAACTCTATGGCACTGAGCAACATGGCTTTGCTTCATTCTTCAAATCAAAAATAACTTAACCAATTTTATGGACTTACTATATGGATTATAATTATTTACTAATATACTTCATTAACCATAGAAATTTTATACGAAAAATAATAATAACAAATGTGAAAAATCACATAAAAATTTTAAAATGATTAATCAAAATGGAATCATATTCCAGAAATGACGAAAAACAATTAAAAATAAAAAATAAAAATATCTTTAAAAAAATATAAAACACTAATGAGAATGAGAAAAGTTTATTTATTTATTTATTAATTGAAAAGAAATAATTGAAAAAATCCAAACTTTTTTCTGTCTTCATTTTTGGGAGTATTTAGCCTTTTTTGGGCTTTTTTAAAGCTAATTTTAGCCCCTTTTTTCACCTCTTGGCAACACTGCATATAACCAACATACATGGGTATGTCAAATTCGCAAGGTTCTGAACTGAGCCCTATTAAAAACTTCACATATTTTTGTTTACCTGAAAAGATTTCTGTAAAGATATCTTTCAGAAAAGCATAAAATCTACGTGAGTGCTGATGATATGACATTCACAAAATACATATAGCCATAAAAAGATTTTTTAACTATACTATCAACGAATATATCGAAGTCTTATATTCAAAAAGATCTATGTACAAAACCCCAATTTTTCAGGAGATCTTAAAAACTGTTTCTTTCACTCATTTTTCGACATCTTGCAGTCCGGTCTTCTACGATTTATTACTATTACGTCTACTAAACCTCACATTTAAAAAAAATTCTTATATCCCCATTATTCGCAAAGTTACACTAGATGACGCTTTTTCCTTTATTTATTTTTAATGTGTGTTACAAAATATTTAGACAGCTCTTTTTGTTTATCGAAAATTAATGGTGTAAAAGATAAAATTTTTGACAAAAATTTGACAATAAATTAAAGATATTATATCTTATCAATTAAGAAATAAAAAAGCGAAATTTGGTGGTTAGCAGGACCACTACTCAAACTAAAAAAAAAAATAACTAAAAGATTTTATAAAAATTAATTAAATTTATAAACTAATATTAAAAAAATTCAAGCATAAAAATTTAATTGCAAACTAATTAAAATTGCATTAAATTTTATAGAAACAACTCAATTCTTATTAAAACCTTCAAAGACGCTGTTAAAAGATTAACTAATGATTTAAAATTTTGGACTATATCTGTGAACTTTTAAAGAAATAAATCTAGTTCTCAATTTTTTATGAGTGAGAAAATTAAAAGAATCATTAGAGAAAAAAGTTAAATCGACTCAGAACAATATACTTTAAGGTGGATATTATTTTATACCATTCTGTGCTGTTTATGAAGTAAAGCTAAAGTGATCTACAAAGTGCTAATAATTTATATTTTGGTATTAACTTTTTATGTTTTACATCTCTAAAAGAATATATACCTTTTTGAAGTTTGTCGCATTTTTTATTTAAATATAAAAAACGGCTTTTGGTGTTTAAGGTATTTTGCTTAAATTGAAATTATTGTATTACTGTCTTTCAATCTAAGGTATAGTGCTTCCACTAAGTCTCATAAAATATTGATGGGTATACGTACGTGCGGTCTATAAACTTTCAAAAAGGTTAAAAATCTAACTTTAATAGCTTTTTTCTTCAGACCCCATTAAGGTAACATAATTTTGATGAGATATTTTAGGAGGTCAAGTGTGTAAAAAAATATAAAATCTTGTAATGGCACGTTTCGCTGTTTGCTGGTGTAAACTCAGGGGAGTGCAGAGTCGATTAAAATACACTTCTTAAAACATTATAATTGGTATTTATTTACTTACAATTTAGCGATGTAATAACAAACAATAAGCACTAACAACGTCAGCTTTTGCTTAGTGAGTGGAAAAATTCTGGACTACATAAAAAACACTTATGAAGAGATGCCTACATATTATAGGTTAACTTCAAGTGCGGTTTGGGCAAGAGTTTAGTGAATACCAATAAGGGTAACTTCTAAAAGTGTTACTATCTCCCACTAATTACTTTTAAGTGTAGCCAAGATAAGAACAATATTTGGGGAGGGTAAATCTCTTCACCAAAATGTATTCTTACTACTGTGCTAGATGGTGACCGATTAACTTTCTACTTAGAAGTTACTTGCCTTTATACCTACGATTAGGATAGTCAGATTTATTTGAGCCTCTGTCGTTAAATTGCTAATCAGAAATCGCCAAATTTAAATTTTATTTATTTTTTTAAAGTAAAAAATTAACAAATAAGTTTTAGTGTCGTATAATTTTAACTGATTGAAATTTTGTATAATTTCTACATGGCTTCAACAAAGCCAATGATTATTACAATAGTTAATATTAATTGAATAGAAAATTAAATTATAATCTAAAATGTATATCTCTGGTATACATATGTCTCCATTTTAAGGTCAAAAATATATTATACTGTGGACAATTTTTCCAAATGAATTTGTTTTTTTTTGCCATTTATGAAAATTTTAATTTGCAATATTAAATTTAAAGAAAATTAAAAGAAAATAGTTTCAACTTTATTGTTTTTAAATGCTTTTGTTTACAAAAATGAAATATTGATTGATGAATGTGTATAATAATCATCAAGTACACACGTATAGCAGGGCTCATCGGCAGTATCTCTCTGTCTATAGGTGTCTTTACACTATGTTTGCTTTGAGTTGAAAGCAATTAGTTTTGAGCAAAAGCCTTTCCACTGCCTTGACTTGATTTTGCATTGTTGAATTTTCAACCGATATCTTGATGTTTCTCTGTCTAAGTTGTAGTTGAATTTTGTTAGATAGGTAAATACTGAAAATAGTCGATTGTTAGTAAGAATACGAAATTGTATTTCTCCACAAATACCTATTTTATAAAATTTTAAAAATTAGAAAAATAAATTGCCAGCACTTTATAAATCGTCAAAAAGTTCGGCATGTCACCAAATAGAAAATATAGTCGCCAAAATTAATTAAAAGCGTTACGTTTGTCAAAAAAAAATGTCATAAATTACAGCCCTGCCTACGATCATTGCTACTAATATATTAGTAATATCAAGTACTACTGTGAATTGTCATAATCATAGAATTGTAATTTATTGCAGTAATATCTGTTACATAGAAATGCTGATACACAGATGACGTTGTGTAGTTTACAATACTTTAATTTAAATAATAGTTACAATATTAAGTTTGATTTCGAAATGATAAATAAAAATTTAACGAAAGCAAATTTAAAGAAAAAATTAAAATAAAATTTAATTAATTAAAAATGAAGTTCAATTAAGTAAAATCAATAAAATAAAATTACTGACTTTTGGAGCCACAATCTCAAGGAAAGATCTCAGTATTTACCACTTTCTGATTTTGCACTGCATTTAAAATCGTACAAAAACTTGTAGATAGCCCATATTTCATTAAATATATATATATATATATATATATATATGTATATATATATATATATATATATATATATTGTTTGTAGATAACCTAAAAACAAAAAGTGAATAATATAGTGTTAAAATTAACTTTAGACTTTTAAACTAATATCACAAATAAAAGTCACAAAATTCAAGAGTTTGGCGCGATTTTTTTTTTAATATTTATATAGCCCTTTCTGAATATAAGCTTTCGATATGAATTTTCTAATTAATATAACAACAACAACCCACAAGTATAATATTTCATAAAAGAATTATATACCTGGTTATATGTGTAAGGGGTCCCTTTAAAAAAACACTTATAAATTTTTATATAAAAAGTCTTTTATAATTTTTCTTCTTCATATTATGGTAAATAATATTATTGCCTAAAATTTGAATTTTTGAAAATAATATAATAATTACAAGTAAAAGTATTATATTTCAAAATTGAAAAAAATACCTGGGTATACGGTTGTAAACATAAGGGCTAAAAAGAAAAAAAAATATAAAAAAAATATAACTTATTTAAGGGCCTCATTCAGTATGACAATCAAATTGTTTGAAAATAAAATTTGTATGAAAATTACGCATTTTTTCAAATGTTTTTTTCGCAGTTTTCATACAAATTTTATTTTCAAAAAATTTGATTGTCATACTGAATCAGGCCCTAATTCATACTAGACGTATGAGTATTATTAATTGAATATTTGTAATTATTTATTACTCATACGCTAAATGAAGTTATGCTATATATAAAATTACATACATTCGTTTTAGACAATGCGACATTAAAACATGATTATTTTTTAAATTATATACATCTACAAAAAAGGATGGTGGCTATCTATCTCTTGAAATAATATTTTCGAAAACGTTTGCTAAGTTATAGATAAAGTGTGATACAAGAGAAAAAGCAATAAGTTTTTGGATTTTCGATTAAGATATTTTCTTTAGCAAAAAAAAAAAAAAAAATTAACTTCATATGCCGAGTATAGGAAATTATGAAAATATTTATTCCTATGGTCGACAACTATTAAAATAAAAACAATTTTGTATTAAAAAATAACTTGGACTCTTATAATTAACAACATTTTTAAAAGTGATCTATAGTTAATTTTTTGTAAATATTGCTATTTTTATTTTGCTTTTAACCTCCAAATTTTTTGTTTAATTTCTAGCCTCTTTTCTTATCATTTTTGCTTCATGAAATGCCTCGTAAAGCCTAAAATATTAGTATCTCAACAACGAAGAAAATTATTTATTATTTACCATTACTAATTTTATTTTTATACAGAGAAAACACTTTTCATGTGGCAACCGAATTTGTTGACAATCGAATTTGTTCTAACTGTTGTAATTGTCTATTCAGTGTTATAGACTAAATGTACTACTGATTATTGTGAATTATTTATACACATAAAAAATTGTGTTTAAGCTTTTATTTATTGAAAAACTTAAAAATTAGAAAAGGACAACAAATCCTATTGTAATGTAATGAACATAATAATACATATTGTAATATTTTCATACACATATCAGCCTTTTGGTTATTGTCTCAGGATGTTAAATGCACTTTTATGCTCACACATATTCCTTTAAAACACCATCTACAATTTCCTTCGATTTAGATCACTCCAATTGCTTTATCAATGCCGTTGTCTTAAAGGTACTTAAATACAAGAGGTAACAAACTAAAACCAGACTCAGTTCCAGGCGATGAATCAGTTTATAACATATAAAATATTATATGTTACGTTTTATAAATTTATCTCTATTCTATGTTAGAAATACCCACCTACACGAAGAATCCCTGTCAATAATTTTGCATCCTACAAATTGTAACTGAAGTTTCTATAAACTGCACTTTTCAAGATTAACTGATTGCTGTGGAATTTCATCATGGAAAGTAAATACTAATATTGTTATGTATCTCAAAATACTTTTATCGATTCATCAAATAAATGCAAATAACAATTTTGAATTCATTTCCTACCGTTATTCCGATCCAATGGAGAAGCGCCGAGAGATTATATTTACTTTCAGAAAGAGCCGGTTATTGTTAAACTTTGTTTAATTATACGTTATGAAATACTTATGTACAAGTAATTCAAAACATGTTACAAAAATTTGTTCGCAATTGTTTTATGAAATAAATTGTTTCAATTTTAATTTTTAAACTTAAAAAAGAAAAAAGCTTTTATGAACCCCACTTTTCCGTTACGGGCATTGAATTGCTTCTTTGATAGGTTACTGCAACTACAAATATGATAAATATATGAATTGTGAAAAATACAAACAATATTTTTATTGCAGATAACAAAATTTTGTTTAGAACTATGAATTAATTTAATATAGTGCTATCAGTTTTAACTAGGTATAAATTGATTCAGTGAACCAATTACAAAAATATGGGAATCATATTTTTATCAGTCTTTAAGTGACCGCGATCGCAATCAGATGTATTTAGTGTCATTCTTTTGAAAACAAAAAGTGAATCCCAATCACAAATATTCTGGAAAACAAAAAAAAAAAAAAAAAAAAAAAAAAAACAAAAAAAAAACTGTTAAATATCAAAAACTTATATTTTTTTTTTAACATACAAAATTTGTTAAACCGAAATTTAACAATAAAAGTTTTACTCAAATCCAATGTTTATAAAAACAAAATATTTGAGACAACAATAACTTAATATAAATAAATTAAAACAACCAAACAAAATATTTCTTAACAACAACATTGAACACACAAGCAGTGTGTAAATCACAAGTGCATATTAAAAACAATCATTTTTAAATCTATGCATTACAACAAAAATATCACATTACCAGTATGAATACTGGTGAGGTAAACCTTAGTGAAGATAGCAGTGGCGATGATAATGATTCAATTTGGCAAAGTGTACCAACAAAACGCAAACAGCTTGAATCTCCAAAACTACAACAACAAAAAAGAAGGAATTTGTTCTGTGAACCAAGCACTTCAGCAAATAACAAATATGCAGCTCTTAGCATTGATGACGATGAATGTGAAACCAATGAATCTACACCAAAGCCTCCACCAATTTATTTACCAAATGTTCAAAACATCAGTATTATGTTAAAAAAATTTAGTTCTTTAATAACATCTAAAGAATTTAATTATAAATCTTTAAAGGAAGGTCAGGTACGCTTAATGATTAAATCTGTAGATTCTTATCGAAAAATTATTAAGTATTTAGAAGAGTCAAAAATTAGTTTTCATACTTATCAATTAAAGCAAGAAAGGGCGTATAGAATTGTAGTTAAAGGTCTTCACCATTCAACACCAATCGAGGACATAAAGGCTGAACTACTGTTACTAGGTCATCAAGTCAGAAACGTAACTAATATTAAAAGCCGTGTAACTAAAGAACCTTTATCTATGTTTTTCGTAGATTTAGACCCTAACCCAAATAACAAAAGTGTATATGATATTAAACATATAAACAATGCCTTGGTTAAAATTGAACCACCTTTAAGAAATAACGATTTAGTGCAATGTCATCGGTGCCAACAATTTGGACATACCAAATCATATTGTAAAAAACCATATAGGTGTGTTAAATGTGGTATGGATCACGCCACATCTGAATGCACTAAACCCATTGAAACTCCACCTCGTTGTGTTCATTGTTTAAATAACCATACAGCTAATTATAAAGGATGTAGAGTGTACCAAGATCTTATTTCAAAAAGACCTCAAAGACAAACTCGTTTCATGTCATCTCAAAGACCCAATCAATTCAATATAAATTCAGCAGAATATCCAAATTTAAATAGTAATACGAATAATCCACATAACAATCGCTATTATCCATCCTACTCCGAAGCTGTTAAATGCCCTGATGCGAACTATATATCTCGTTTGGAGAAATTAGAAAACATGATGGAAAATCTCATGAACATGATGTCAATGATTATGACCAAATTATGCAAATAAATTTTAGGATAGGAATATGGAATGCCAACGGGCTTTCTAATCATAAAAACGAAACTGAAGTTTTTCTTAAAACCAACCACATAGATATATTTTTAATATCTGAAACCCACTTTATGCCCAAGAATTATTTTAAAATATATGGATTCGACACCATAAATGCTTTTCATCCGGGTAATAGAGCTCATGGGGGAGCTGCTATTCTAATAAAAACAAATATAAATTATGAAATTTTGGACCCCTTTGAAGAACCTTATTTACAAGCAGCTGGTGTTAAAGTCAAGTGCAATAATTATGACCTAAATATTTTTTCAATATATTGTCCACCTAGACACAGTATTAAATGTCAGCAATACGATGATTTCTTTAGTAGAATCGGCCCGAAATTCATTGTTGGTGGCGACTTTAATGCGAAACATCCATGGTGGGGTTCACGTTTAGCCAACCCAAAAGGAAAGGAACTATATAAATGTATTTTAAAGAATAATTATTCAACACTTTCTACAGGAAAACCCACATATTGGCCAAGCGACCCTACTAAAATACCAGATCTTTTAGATTTCGTTATTTTTAATGGTATTTCTAGATCTCTTTTAGATATTGTAGACAGCAATGAACTAAGTTCGGATCACACTCCAATTATCGCTTATTTTAATAATCATGTTGAACTTGAGGCAGCAAATCAAAATCTATTTACCAACAAAACTGATATTCTTCAGTTTGCGAATTACATTGAAAACAATATTAATTTGAATATACCAATTAAAAACGGGTATGAATTGGAGGATGCTGTTGAATCTTTTTCTAGTCTCCTATGTCAAGCGGCTTTTGTATCCACACCAGTAACTACCCCTCAAAACGGAAATATTGTAAGAATATCTGGAGAAATCAGAAATCTCATATTGAATAAACGATACTTACGAAGAATATACCAAAGAAATAGAAATCCCTTAAATAAAAATAATTTAAACAATGCGTCAAATCATTTAAAAAGGCGGTTAAAAGAAATTAAAAATGAATCTGTTAAAGATTTCTTGAACAACTTAGGTCCAAATCGAAATGATGACTACAATCTGTGGAAGGCGACAAAATACCTCAAACATCCAACAAAAAAACATATTCCTATTAAAGATGCTAACGGAACCTGGTGTAAATCAGACCAATCCAAAGCAAATGCATTTAAAAATCACTTGGAAGAAGTTTTTCATCCATTTAATCTAAATCAACAAGTACAAAAGATTGAAATCGAAAATTTCCTTGACGTTGCGTGCCAAATGAGTTTTCCAATAAAACACGTTACATTGTCAGAAGTTCAGAAAATGGTTATAAAACTTAACAATAAAAAAAGTCCTGGTTATGACAGCATTTGTTCCAAAATGATTAAGTCCTTACCTAGAAAAGGTATGATCTTTCTAACCACATTATTTAATTCTATTTTAAGATTGAATCACTTTCCGTCTCAATGGAAGTACGCAGAAATTGTTATGATTCCAAAACCAAATAAACAGGAACACTTAATTAGTTCTTATAGACCAATAAGTTTACTGCCAATAATTTCAAAATTGTTTGAAAAAATATTACTGAAAAGAATGTTGCCTATATTAGAAATGCAAAACGTAATACCAGAACATCAATTTGGGTTTAGGCATAAACACGGTACACCCGAACAGTGTCACCGAATTATTGATGAAATTTCTAACGCTTTAGAACGTAAACGTTACTGCTCTGCTGTATTTATAGATATACAGCAGGCCTTCGATAGAGTTTGGCATTCAGGACTTCTATATAAACTGAAAAAAATCCTTCCGGCTCCTTTTTATATTCTTTTGAAATCGTATATACACGAGAGAAAATTTTATGTTAAAGTAAATAATCAAAAATCAGCATTTGGTTTAATTCACTCTGGTGTTCCACAAGGAAGTGTTTTGGGACCAGTTTTATATACTATTTTCACATCGGATATGCCTGTAACAAACGATCTCACCATTGCAACATATGCAGATGATACTGCTATAATGGCTTCCAATGATTCTCCCTCTGAAGCTTCTAATATATTACAAATTGGACTAAATGTGATACAAGAATGGCTAAACAAATGGAACATAAAAGTGAACACAGATAAATCAGTTCATATAACCTTTACATTGAGGAGAAACAATTGTTCCCCTATATCTCTAAACGGAATAAATCTTCCACATTCAACTAATGTAAAATATCTAGGACTTTGTCTAGATAGAAGATTAACGTGGAGAGAGCACATCAAAATGAAACGGAAACAACTAAACATTAAGACAAAAAAGTTGTACTGGCTTTTAGGACCAAAATCTTCACTTACATTAGAAAATAAAGTTATATTATATAAAACTATAATTAAACCAGTTTGGACTTACGGTATACAGCTTTGGGGAACAGCTAGTAACTCAAATATTGAAATTTTGCAAAGATACCAGTCCAAAACTTTGAGATTAGTTACTAATGCTCCCTGGTTTATAAACAATGAAAATATACACCGCGATCTTGGTATACCTACAATTAAGGCCGAAATAAATAAATTCAGTAACAGATATCTCCATAGACTAAGTAATCACTCAAATATTTTAGCTATTAACCTTCTGAATGATAGTGATGAAATAAAAAGACTAAAAAGATATCATGTACTTGACCTTCCTTTCAGAAAATAGAATAGAAAATATATTTATTGCGATTCCTATACTAGTTAATTTAAGTTAACATATTTAAATTGTAATTTTTTTAGTTCATTGGAACTTAAAAACCTAAGTTATTTTGTAATTTTTGAACAAAATTTGCTTAATGTTTCTCTGGGAAATAGATCGCAAATAAAATAAAATAAAAAAAAAAAAAAAAAAAAAAAAATATTTTTATCATAATATTGTTTTTACAGTTATAAACATAGAAATCCTTTAAGTGTATATGTTTTTAATAATTAGGAAAAAATTATATTATATTTTATTAAATTTTAATAGTTACATTCATTTTTCAAAAAATATATTTTCTGTGTGTATTTTTTATATTTAATAAAAAAAATTCGGCTGCGGCGCTTCATTCTTCAAACTAAAAGTGTCTTAGCTCATTTTGTGGAGTTACTAATTCGATTATTGTAATTATATACATCAACTATAGAAACTGTTTATGAAAATATGAGTAATTAAAAAAACACCTTATTAATGCGAAAAGTCACCCAAAAATTTAGAATTGCTTAATCAAAAAGGAATTATTAAATTTAAAAATTACGAAAAATCATTTGAAAACATTGTGTAATTTTTCATATGAAATATAACCCAAAATTTTATGAGAATTTATGGACGATTTTTCATTGAGTAATTTTGCTGGATGTTATTTATAAATTTATTACAATTTTTTTAGAAAAATATCAAAGACTAATGTGAACGAAAAAAAATCCTGGCCTAATTTTTTGGACATTTAGCCTTTTTTGACCTTTTTTAAAGTTCAATTTAGCCCCTTTTTCCCGTCTCCAGGCAACACAGCATATTTTAGTCATTTGCATTAGGAAATAAGTATATTTTCTTTGTAAAATGTGTATATCATTATATAAATATAAGAAGGTAGTTTAACTTCGCTTTCATAATTTTTTTCGTTTTTGACTTTTAAGCAAATTATTTAATATTTGTTCTTTTGTAAATAAATAAAAAAGCATTGTACTTGAAAAAAAAACGCACATCTGCATTTTTGCTGAAGTATGTATACTACAGTGGTTATTGAATATTAAAAAATATCCATTTAATAAATAATGTTCAAATAAAAATATCTTATTTATTCAATGGTTTAAAAAATATACTATTTACAGTAAATGATTGCATAAAACTTTCTCTATAAAATATGATAACTTTAACATTACCTTTATATAGACATATTTTCAGGATAGCAGAACTTTTATGAACAAACTGAAAAAATAAATAAATAACTATTAAATATTGCAATTTAACGAATCAATAAATTAGTTTGTTTCGAATATAATTTAATAGATATTCGAAAGCACTCTCAAATGATAAACATCTTAGTACGATCCTTTAAAAAAATAAAAGATATATAAATGTTTATATGAAGAAATTTTGACCCATAATATCTCTCAAATTAAAAAATGCTAGCTTTACAACAAAAAGCTATACTAAAGAAATTTTGTCAAGATCACATCTACAATTTTTATACTTTTTAATGACTTTCTCATTGTACTTGAAGATAAAACAGTAAACAATACACTTGGATTTATTTTCAATTTGTACGGTAGCATGATTTGAAAGAATAAAATTTGTGTTGACTTAAAAGTCAGATCATAGATTAATAATTTTTTGCCATTTTTTATACTAATGGTACCTTCACATAGTTTTATTGATTCACAGAACTGCTATTGATCTATAGACTACATATATTACTCTGCAGATTTTTTCTAATCCTTATCTTGTTCTTCTGGTCACAAATGATACTACTTTCAAAATTATACTCCTCTCCGGAAAACTGGGAAGAAATACAGACTATGAAAAGTTTAATAGATATTTTTATATTTCAGTTGTAATATTTATCACGTATGAGTGATATATAAATACAAACAGATAAATAATATTACTCATACGGCTAGCGCGAAAGATAGTTTTAATATTTAGAGAAAAAAAAAGAAAATAAAAATATAATAAAATAAAAATTAAAAAAAAAAAAAGAAAACACATAAAACAATATTTGTCAACATCAAAAAAATTGCTATCGATTTAAGAAATAGTTATCCGAATAAACAAACAAGATCACATATATCTATTTTAAATAAAATATGTATATAGTCATAGTCATATAAATATAATTACATTTTTTTAAATTTTTATAAAAGAAGTCAAATATTGTTGTTATAAAATATTTTTGAAAAAATCTATTTTGCTATTTTAATACCTGAAATGTGTAGAGTAGATTGTGGTAATTTCTGAAAAAGTAGCTGTATTTATTTCCGATATTAAAGGAAAAAGTTATTAAGCATTTTTTATTTCCAAAGTATTTACACACATTTTTTATATTTCAAAATTATTTAAACAGCTTCAAAAATCGATTGTTTTCTCTCAATATTTTCCAAAAATTGTCCAAAATCCTGTCATCAAGATAATGTTAAATCTTTTCATACAAACTCAACTTCAATAAGGCGCAAAAAATATAAAAATATTGGTAAAAATTATTAAAAAAAAATTTTAGAGCCTAAATGAGATATAAATGAAGATTTGAGATGGTACATCATCATTTAATTGTGTATTAGGGTACGAAAGTAGTTAGAAAATCGTGTAATCTTTAATAATCCAAGAATGCAATAGCGTGAGTGTGGGTTCAGGTCCACTTGAACTCAAATGTCATATGCACACCTAAATTACATAAAAATGTATTATAGACTCCCGTTTAGTAAATGAAAATACTCAAATAAACAATCGGACTTTACATTAAAGAATTTGAAAAAATGCCCTTTTGATTCTATAGGAAATTTAAAATTAATGTTAAAGTTGTGATCAAAGTGAGGTTAGAATTTTAGATGGCCGAAATTTCTGGATCAAATTTTTCTTATCACTTTCGAATTAAAACAAATATTCCGAATTTCAAATAATTTTAATTTGCAATAAACTTTTTATATTTTTTTAACTATATTTCAAATTTAAGTTAACACTTGAAATTTTTTGGGAGGATCTTATGATATTTTAAATGTGATACTTGCGCTTACTATTGAACTGATTTGATTGACGATTAAAAGGTAAAAAATGTTTAAATGTGCTTTTACTCATAAATATGCCTAATTGGATCAATAGTGGATAATTTTCACAAAGAGTAAAGTAGACATAAAAAGAATTAAATAAAGAAAGACACACGTTATAGTCTATATACTACAGTATTAATTGAGAATGAGCAAACTTTTATTCTGGCTACAATATCACGATCACTGTTAACTTACATCAGTGATGGACTGTTAAACATGAATGTAAATGTAAGTAGTACATGTAATTGAATCAACAAAATGTAAAATTGACATTGCGACGGTAATGATCATTACAAGATATATATAGGTTTACCATTGCCTGAACTTGTCTGGGGTCTATACTGGTAGATAAGGACCTTCGGGGCCTGACCAAATACCTATCATAATCTGGTACTACGGGAGCCAGTAGCCCCTGGTATATAAGCACCTGCTTGTAGGTGTTGTTGTACTGGACTGGCTGTTCGAGGAGTTTCGTAGTGGCTTTGATTTAAACCCAAATCACGGGAAGGAAATTATTCTACCGATGTGGTGGTGCATGGCAATACATCACCGCCAAAAGTGCGGCAGGAGATTAGATAGCTCCAACTCCGAAGTAAGGGAGATTAATTTATCCAGACAATGAGTCATTCTAATTGCTACCTGTGTATTCCCAACAAGCATATGGGAACGTTGGTAGGCGCACTGTACTCACCCGGTGCTAAGGCCACCGTGGGGTTAGGCCGTCAAAGTAAGTACTCATGTTAATCCTGACGAGTCTGCATTAATAATCATATAAAATAGTACAAATAAGAATTTACTGCAATTTTATTAATAACTTATTGTTAACTAAAATTATTCTAATTTATATTAACCACTATTCACTTATTAAGTATTTTATTTATAATTCTAACCAAATTAAATTTAATTAAAATTGATTTAAAAATAAAAAGACAGCAAAATATTTTATACCACTACTTCCTTTTTTCTCTCTCCTTCGCTCCTTTTAGCCATAAAAATTATCAGTTAAAAGCAAAAAACCAAAGAACAAAGAAAAACAAAACCAGCGATAAAATTAACGCTGAAACCATATATTTGATTTCGTATATTTACTAGATTAATACATGCTTTTGCATAGAGTTTCATAATTTTTTTACACTCTCACCATTTTTATGTTGATTTTGTTCTTAAAATCATAAAGTACCAGCTTAAGAAAACAAATAACAACCAATAAAAATTGTTTGCTATTTATACCCTACACCAACATAGGTAGTTGGGGTATTATGCGTTTATAACCCTTACCTAAAAGTATAACGTTCGACTCGGAATAACCCTCTGTCCATCCATCCATCTGCTTGGCTGGCTGCCTGTTTCTCCATGTAAATTTTGTGAGCAAAGTACAGGTCGCAATTTTAAAAATATCTTGATGAAATTTGGCACAAATAAATGGTTTTATATAGGACGAACTTTATTGAAAATAGTTGTGATCGATTCATTATTTCACCTAGCCCCCATACAAATATCTTCCCAGAATAGGGGTTTAACGAAAATAAATGCCTTATATAAAGCATTATTTTGAACAAATTCGGCGCAAAGAAGTTTATATAGATACAAATTTTTGCGCTAAATTTCGTAAAGATCAGTTCATAATTAACCATGGCTCCCGAAAATCACTTAAAAAAAACTTAATTCGAATAATGTTCAATGGAAATGTTAATATCAAGTTACTATTTGGTACAAATGAGTTTTATGTAAATAGAAATCACAGTGTCAAGTTTTATGAGTATTGATCCAAACTTTGCCATAAGGCCCACTTTCGGGAATCCCCTTAAAGTACATAAAATCATATAAACGTTAATACCAATATAATATCCTGTATTTTGTATAATTAGCCATATGTCTAATACAAGATCCCTCCCCGAATTTTTGACAATATACACGATGGTGTAGGGTAACAAATGGTTGCTTGACCGACTACCTTTTTTTTATTTTGCTGTTGGATGATGAAGCTTCTGTTTAAAATAATCTTCTTTGGCAACCATGCCTCAATAAATTAATTTAATTGCTTTTTATAAATTGAACTTTAAAAAGACAAAAATACTAAAAAGAAGAAAAACATATAACCTTAATGCATTTGCATGTTTCTAGCAAATTGTAGCTTCAACTATTTAGTTAAAAGCTGCATTTTTCTTTTGGTTTCCTCCTTTTATGTGCAAAGTAATTATTCAACAAGTTATTTTACGAGAAGGGGAAAAGAAGAAGTTTTTGTTTTCTTTTATGTTATTATTTGGAATTGTGTAAAATTGTTTTAAAGAATTTCTTGTGAGTTTTTTCTTAAGTTTTTCATAAAATTTGTTCGTTGAGGGTATTTATAGTTATATTTTTTTTCTGGTTAACATTATACTACTTTTGAATTATATGAAAGTTTGTTTTTCTTTTTCGTTTTCTTTTTTAATATTATTGCTTTTTGTTTAAAGTCATTTTTTATTTTTAATTCTAAGACTTACAAACACAGAGTTACTTTGACTGAAAACGTGAGTGAGTAAATACATATGGGCCATTATCAAAAATGTTTAACCTGGCTGAAACTGATTTGATCATTAATAAGTATTGCGATAATACTTTTAAACAAACTGGTTACAAATATGACCTTATATGACTTAAAACTAAAAGAGTGCAAAATTTTGGCACCAGTCATGAATTTTTGTTCAAATTTCAAAAACTTAGATAAATGGCTTAAAATTACTTAATTTTATCCCATTCTTCATCTATATTGTTTGATCTCATTCTATTCTATATAACATAATCGAGTTTTGTAGATAAATTGTGCTACTTTGTTGCTTTTGTGCAGGCTTTCAACGGTTAAATACAGTGTAGTAGAATTGTGATAACAAAATTTTTTAATTTTTAAAATTTTTGGGTTTTCTGGGTAGGGTCTATGCGCCCCCGAACGGAATACAAATTGTGAAAAAGAGATTGATAGCTGTTGTAATTATGCGTAATTTGCTATATTTCGGAGCGAAAATTAAAAAAAATAAGTTTTTCGCAAGGCACATTCAGAGTTTCTAATAAAATAGCATGGATTACTGCAATAACTTAGTTTTTTATTATTTTAAACAAAAAGATCGACGGATTTTTAAGAGTAAATTAAAAAAAATGTATAGACTTATTGCAAGTTAGGCAAAAATTGCAGTTTTTTTATGTTTTTATATAGCAAATTGCAATTTGTATAAATTGTGGATATGCAGATATAAGAACGGCGATAGATATAATTGATCGGATTCAAAAATGTAAGTCTAATTTCGTTGACACATGAGCAGCACGGAATTGACCATAATTAGCATAATTAGATGATGTTTGTAATACTTAACGGAAATGTAGAGGCGCATCAAAAAAATTTGAAGGATAAAAGTTTTATGGACTAACAAAAATGTACTTGTGTTAAAAAAGCATTACAATATTAAATAGTATTTTCTTGTAATAAACTCTAATAAATTATATTTTTTGGTAATAAATGAAGAAGTAACTTAGATTCGAATCTCTCCTTTTGCAAGATTTTTAAAATTCGCAAATTCTATTATAAAGAAATTTTTTTTTTAAATTTTACTAGGAAACCCTAAAATATGCCATACTAATACATTCAAATATTGAAAATATCATAAATTTTATTTGAATAACTCAATAGGTTTTGATCTTACGCGTAATTTTTACAAGAATTATACACAAACTACGAATTGGTAAATATTTTTATATATTCAAATTAAAACCCCTATAACATTTCTGACTCCTGCAAGAAAAAATTAACGAGAACTGACTGTATATGCATTTATATAAATGGATTTTAATGTGTCATCAAAAAAAATTGAAGGCCTAAAAACAAAAAAATTTTGACAATGGCCCATATATATGTATTTTTGCAGCACAAAACTGAAATTTGTGCCAATTTTACTGCCATTCATATTGTAGGTAGTATTTTTGCATTATTAAGGAAAATAAATATTTTCAGTTTTTCAAGGTTTTTATTTATACGAGGATCGATTTTGTGTGAACATACTTAACTTTTTTTTAATTAGAACTTTAATAAATTCTTTCCATCATTACCAAGTAAATGACAAAAAATAAGTTTAATTTTTATAATTTGTTCCAATTAATATTACTTTTATTTTCTTTTTTCAATTTGGTTAACAAATTTGAGTTTTTAAGTAGAAAATTCTTAAAGATCTTTAGAATATTCACTAGTTGTCTTCCAAGAAATAACGCATAGAACGCATATCGAACGTATAGAAAAGATTATACAACAGCCACCATAAAGTATACCAATGGACTCAGAATCACTTTTTAAGTCGATCTAACGATGTACGTCCGTACATCCGTCTAGCTAGGTGAACGGCTGGTACTGGTCGCAATTTTAAAGATAATAATTGGCACGTGGGTAGTCTATGATACAAGGACGAAGCCTGTTGATATTGGTTGTGATCGGTACATTATTTCATCTAGCCCCCATATAAATTTCCACCCAGAATAGAGTTTAAAAATAAAAATATTTTAATGATATTCATCGCAAAGAAGTTCTGTACAAATATCAATCTTTTTTCCAAATTTTATGAAGATCAGTCCACAATTGACCACAACTCCCATATAAACCCCTATTCCAAAAATCACTTTAACGTGCATAAATCCCATACAAATGTTAGTATCAAATTAATATTCGACACAAATAAGTTTTATAGAAGTAGAAATAACATAGCCAAATTTCATGAGAATCGGTTCATAACTTAACATAGCTCCCATATAAATCCACTTCCAGGAATAGCCCTAAAGTGCATAAAATTATCTAGGTGTAATATCAACGCATTATTCTGTATTTGTATATTTTATTTTAAATTTAGTAAAACTGGCCACAGGTGTAACATAAATCCCCTTTCCGAATTTTTATACTCGTACACAATGGTGTAGAGTATCACACAGACGCTCTTGATCGACTATTTAGCTTTAAATGAAATTTTATAAAAAATCTTTTTTGTTTAATCAGATAACTATTGCTTAAATTGATAGCAATTTTTTTGATGTTGACAAATATTATTTTGTGTTTTTTTGTATTTCTATTTTTTCTCTAAATACTAAAACGGTCTTTCGTACTAGACGTATGAGTAATATTATTTCTCTGTTTGTAATTATATATTACTCATACGCAATAAGAATTACAATTAAAATATAAAAATATCGATTAAATTTCTCATATTCTTTATTTCTTTCAAGTTTTGCGGACAGGTGAATGATTTTAAAGGTGATATCATTTTAGACCACTTTGTTTTGTTGGTTTTAAATTATTTCAAAACAGATATAGAAAGCACAAACAATTTTTTGACTTCCAAGGGTAAGTTATCATGTTTTTGGTAAAAATATTTTAATAAGAAACAAATTAAATTTTTTTCAATAAAATATTTACGAATTTGAATATTTGATTTTACTAATTCAGTTAGTTAGGTTAGGTTAGTTAGGTCCGATTTTATTAGAAAAATATAATTGGTTTTTCTTTGTACGTTTATAATGAAAAATTCATATTTTTGCTGCCCTCGTATTTAGTTCAAATGACAACTTGTAAACAATTTTTTTCTCAGAATTATTTGTAATATTGGGAAATAAAGTGAAAATAAGGCTTACATTTTAATACTAATATCGTCAAGTTTACTAACAAATTTTTTTCAGATTTTTGCACCTAACTTGTTTAATTATAGATCGATATGGTTGATTCCAATACGAAATTTTAGAAAAATGTTCACAACAGATTTGCACAAAAGCGAATTCCGAAGCTTAAATAGAAGTTTCTCAAATTACAGAAATGCGTTTTGACCGATATCTCAGTTACGAATGAATCGATTTTGTTCATGTCTTCCGCAAAATTATTCCAAAAGAACGACGTCGTTCATATAGAGTCGTTTTTAAAGGCTTTTTAAGTTTTTGCTGATATCTTGGCCACTAGTGGACCAATTTTGTTGATTTTTACTGGAATTATCGTAAGGAATATTCCCTACAATTTGATGTATAAAACATGTATAACCGATAACTGGGGCTTTCTAAAAAGTGATTTCAATAGACAGATGGATATCGATTTCCTTTTAAACAAGGATTCAGAAAATATATACTTTATGGGGCTTTAGATGAATATTGTAGAAATTACAAACGGAATAAAAAACTTATAGGGTATAAGTTGGTCATGGTAAAGGATATTAAGAACACCCTTTTCTTATTCTTTTTAAGAGTTTAAATGATGGTGGTACTGAAATACTATTGATGTGCGGTTCTAATATGAGGATTTTTAAAAATTATCTTAGATGCACAAATTTGAAACAAAATGCATGAAAAATTGATACAAGATATGGAACAGTAGATATTTGTATCACTTGAATGAACACATGTGGCCATTTAAAGCTTCGAATGCCATTAATCGCTGATTTAGTGATGTTTATATGGTAATGGGAAACCCTTCTAGCATACCGCATATTATTTGCTAAAATCAAACTAGCTGTTTAATGGATATGAGATCCAATTACGATAACTTTAATTATTTTGACTCTAAATGCATATATTTCAAATTTAGAGTATCTATATAGACATATTTTGTTAAATATTAAATTCCAGTTGTAGAAAAGTGCAACAGTCCAATAATCACGAAGCACAAAATTGTATTTATTTAATATAGGAGGAGTACCAAAATACGTATAATTCTTAATTGAACATTATTGCGTTATAGCAATTTGCGTTAAGTTATTTCACATCATTTCCAAAGAATTATATTTAGCTGTTTATTCCATCACAGTAACGATCGAAATTGATCACGTTATTTCGGTCCAAAAATCTTATAAAATTATGTATTATTTAATCGCTTTTTGTAAGATTTCAAACTAATAAAGAAATAGATAATGATTCCAAAAATAACAATGGAAAAATTTCCAAAATAGCTAAGAAAAATAGCAAAATTTAATAGAAAGTGGGATTATTTGCAAATATTTATATCATCTGATTTCATTTATTTTAGTCTATATATAAGAATAGCAAATCATGGTATTTTATAATACTATAGTTTCCAACCTTTTCCCAATAACGATTTTTATCATAGTCTGAAAAAGTCACGTCGATTTGTTTAGACTTTTTTTGCTTTCTCAAATTTACGATTGCATTCACTAAACATTTAATAATATTTCTTACATACAAAAATATTTGGTCAGATTTTTATAAAATGTAGCAATACCATATTTTTGGTAACCATAAATTTTTAAATAAATTAAATGGCACAACTATCTTTTTTTATAAGATTATACAGATTTAGGGGTATCGGAAACGGTGGCAACACAGTAGTATTCAAGGCAAAAAATTATATTTTCCCAAATTTATAATTTCCTAATAAGTTGAATAAAGTTTAGAATAGTATATTTTTTTGGGACGTATTTATACTTATTTTTAATTATTAAATAATAAAATAAAATCTATATATTTCATACTCAAAAAGGAAAAAATAAATAATTAAATTATTAAAATCTATATGTATATTTTCATCGCCTTTTTTCATTAATTTTGTTCGGGTTATAATATTAAAATATATTTAAAATCTAAAGAAAGTTTTCTTTTCAATGATAACAATCACTTATGTTAAAATAATGCGGTTTATTTAATGCCGCTTTTGGCATACATTTGGCCTTATGTGCAATATTTTTACATGATATCTCGTCATTTTTGAATTATAATCCTTTTTTAATTATCACTTCCAAATCTTTGGGTGATTTTTTGCTTTTATCAGATTTCCTTTGTTAATTATATCTATAAATCTTTTCTGTGATTAATGCAGTTTGTTAAAAAATAATTACGTATAATAATTGAATAAATAAGTCCATAAAATTAATTAATTTATATTTAGTTTGAAGATGAAGTGCCGCAAGCGAAAATTTTAGTCAAATATAAATAATCTCAACTTTTTTTGTGCGAATTAATACATAAAAATACTTAAGTGAACGATTCTGTAAAAGTAATATAGTGAAGGCAAATAAGGAATTACTTTCTTCTTTGTTTAAACACTAAAATTCTAGCCTTTTTGATGCAACTTTAAGAACGAAAAAAGGCTCAGAAAGGCTAGAAGCTAAGACGAAAATTTTGAGGGTAAAAGGAAAAGATTTAGCCCAAAAAAGTCTAAACTGGCAACATTGGTGGTAAAAGAGGGTAGACTAAGTTTGTTATTCCGTGTGCAACCATAAAATATATATATACTTCGTCCATATGAAATTCTGTCCGTCTGCCTTTCCGTCTGTGGGAATTATTCCCACGTCCAAACTACTGGCTTGAAGTAAATAAAATTCACCCAGATTATTTACTGTTTTCCTGAGTAGTTTGGTATTTAAAATCAGTGAAATCGGTAGAAAAAAAGTTATAGAACTATATCTGAAAAAAGCTTTAGACTTATGATTTTTCATTAAAATTTTATAACTTAATTGATAAATTTAGATTCTAATTGATCCAGAATTTACATTACTACAAAAAATTACTTACATGGGACGATTAGGAGGAAAGTTATAGACCAAAATATGAAGATTTTAATAATTTTGCCACAACAGTTGCCATCGCACAGTGATTTGTTCTCATATACCGACTTGACAAAAACACGACACCTTTGTCCCAGAGTTATGACATTTTTTGCATAGTTATAAGAGCATTCTAAGGTTCTCATTTTGTAAAACAAGACGAAAATTCGTTTCAAAATTTTATACTGAAAATAACAAATAAATTCAAATTTCTTTGAAGTTTTCAATATAAATAAACGAAACGAATTTTCGTTTCGCTTTATAAAATCAGGGCCTATAAAAAATCTGCACAAAGATTCACATACAGTTGCAAGCATAAAAAATGCAAAGCTATGTGATATGATCTTTGTATATAATTTTGACTAAAACTTCTTTTCGGGAAAAAATCTTTGTATGGGAGCTAGGTGAAATATATATATATGTATATATATGTAGGAAATGAGGAGAAAGGTAGGATAAGATCACCTAGATTGACACTTTAGGGATTGACTTTTAGTGGGTTGGGTTTAGAGCAAACGGAACATGACGGAATAGGAACAGGGATATAAAAGACCGACGTTACGGATATATGGGCATCAATTGTCAAAGAGATCAAGTGACAAAGGATCAATTGTCAGAGAGACCAAGAGACAAGAGATCAATTGTCAAAGAGATCAAGTGTTAAAGGATCATCAAGTATCTTAAGTTTGTTGAAGCGAACGTTTAATTTCTTAGTTTGAAAATGTTACTGTTAAGTTATTAAATGTGTAAATAGTGTAAATAGTTTCTTAATATATAAATAAATATTATAATGAATTGAGAGTGCAGCTGTATTTTAAATTGATGAGGAAAGCAAAAAAAATTAGAAGTAGCTAAAGTGTTATCAAATACCTTAAAACTACAATTGGACGCTCGTCCGGAAAGATCTCACTGATACAGTATATTCAATAAACTACCTTTTCAAAACTACATATATATATATATATATATATATATATATATATATATATATATATATATATATATATATTATAATAAAACACAAATTTTTTCCAGCTATATTTAATAATAAAAGTATCGTTTGTTGTTATTGTTATTTTTATACCCTCAACTATTACTAGACGTAAATAGTTTTGTCGGGATGTGTGGAAAAAAGAGGCTAAATTGGACTTTCAAAACGGTCATATATACATGACCTATATATATTAACTTTTTTAAAGTCCAATTTAGCCTCTTGTTCCCCACAACCTGGCAACACTGTTTACCTCTAATAATGGAGGAATGTATAAAAATAACAATAACAACAAACGATACTTTTATTATTAAATATTTGAATTGCTAACTGGATTTGGATGCTAAAGAAATTTGTGTTTTATTATAATAATTTTTTAAATTATTAATAATTTAAATTTTAAAGGAGCTTTTGAAATATACGAAAAAATATCCTTTTTATGGAAATATTTTTAACATACAATTTTTAGAAAAGAAAGTAGAAGAAAATGCTTTTCTATCTATGTACATAATTCCAAACAAACAAAAAAAGAAATGCAAGCACAGCTGTATCAATAAACATTTCAAGGACACTGTGCTCCTTGAAATGTTTATTGATAAAAGGTAAAGAGAGAGAGATTTCAAGGCTTTAATTTTACAGACGTGGGTGCATAAGATTTTCATTAAAATGTCAAGCTTGCAAATAGATTAGCAAAAAAGTAGCAAGAACATGTCTTAGTTGTTTTTCTTTTTTTTTTTTCGTCCCCTTTATTGTTTCTTTTGCTGCTTTTGTAATATAATTTAACAAACTTAGTTATTTACCTAACATAGTAAGTAATAAAATTATTTAATCATAATCAATTAGTGGCCCATGGCACATTTGTAAGTAGCCATTAGTTGAACTGGCCATACGACTACAACTACTCAGAATAAAATATTAAGCGTCCTCATGAAAACGAGAAAAACCCACGCAAACTGTGCAAAATGTGCAAGTTTGCACTCTCGCAAATGAACTGTCAAAAATTATATTTTTAATTCATTCGAACAGCACTTAGCACTTATAAGTTTCCGCGACTATTTAGTCTCGTGGACTTGCGCTGTTTAGTTGTACATATATTGTTCATTGTTTATATTTAAAAGTTATTAATAACTGCGATGTATAAAATTATAGTTACGTTAATTAAAATAAAATCATTAAATATATCTTTGATTTCAACAAAATTTTTCAATTATTTAAAATGATTTCCAATTTTCTTATCGTTAATATTGCATAACATTTGAAAAGGGGTTTCACGTCACCCAAATATGTACAAATGAGAAATTTAAGCTTTTAAATAAGTACCCTTATTATTGTTTTTCTTCTCATTCAACTAAGTCAGGCCAAAACAAAACATACTTACACATACATAAGTACTCCTACTTATACATACATTTATTTTTGTGAAAATGTTAGAAAAAAACACCATAAAACATAAAACAACATTATAGAAAGATGAAAATGAAAAAAAGAAAATAAAGAAGCATAGGAATATTTTTAAGGCTATACAACAAAACAAGAAAATATAGGATACATTAAGGCCCGTTGTAGTTACTTTCTTTACCTTTTTATAAATACAGTATGTCAAGTTATTATTTTTACAATGGACAAAAAATTACTATTTCAACTTTATTTTACAAAATTCGCAAACGTTTTTTTTTTTGTGTTACATTTTGTTTTATATTTACTTCTTTAATGGGTTTTACCAAACCAAAAAATAATATATATATATATATATATTAAGTTACGAAACTTCAATAACAAAAACTACACGTACACTTTAATCTACCTGTAAAGAACTTTTGAATGTATATATAGTCACCAAGGTTTCAGTCCCAGCAGGAAAATAGGTTAGTGCTTCATCCCTGCAGGCCTCTACTAATGCCTCCACACCACTCCAAAAAAAAATTTTAAACAAATTCCACTTTGTGTTCTATGAAAACTCCTCAAAGAAAACCTCGGCTTCCTATAAGAAAACAGTACTAATGGTTGCTTCCCTATCATTAGGTACGATATAGAAGGTGTACCACTCACATATTAATTTTCTCATTAAAAACAAAAATACTTTTAATTGCGAGACTTGCCAAGCTCAAAATTATTTAGTCTTCTTTTAAGTGTCATTAATAAAGATAGTCCGCATGTTTTTCCTCTTATTAAATTTTAGACTTCTTTTGTAATAGCATTGAACTTAAGAGAGCATTTTTATTTAAGATTCCTTCCCTTATCGCTACTTTTTAGAAAGGAAAAGTGAAGACCTTGTCTCCAGTAGTACGCCGTGTAAAAAAGAAATAGTGTTGGAATGCGAGTTAATACTAAATAGGGCATTTTAAAACGTCTCTTTAGCCCTTCTTTTTCCTACTGGGGTGTGATGTTTATAATCCTTTATACAAGAAAATGCATTCTAGCCTATAATATATATCACTAGTGATTCAAAGAAATGTAAAGAATAAACCCTTTAATATAAATAGCAAGTCAGAAAAAGTATCAAAGATATGGCATAACTGTATTCCTTATTAAGGAAAATATTTAATAGCGTATTAAAACGCTATAAGACTGATGAAACTTTGGAGCTTAAATCTAGTAGTACCCGCCTGCAAAAAATATTTGGCAGAGTAGAATGTAGAAAAGTTAAGCAAACTTCGCAAATAACTACCGGGGCTCTTGTTAAATGACTCCAGGAAGAGTACGTCATTTTTGACTTTCAATATACAATAAGAAAAACACTAAACGAATACAAATACTTGCTGAAAGCTACGGGGAAAGAATCACTCTTATTGGGGCAAAATGTTGAAAAATTATTGTTATTCGCAATGTTTCGTACTGATATGCTTAAAAATTAATGGCGCGAATTTATATTTTGTGGAAACGCTAAAATTATGTTGTACTAAAACTGAATCCAGGCAGAGTATGGCAGAAACCTTCAAAGAATTAATAATGTAATATTTATATCTTAATATTTAAAGGATATTGTTAAAACAGACACATAAAAATATATATGTATTTTATTTACAGTAGTTGGAGATCTAGTATTTTTTTTTTTTTTTTTTTTTTTGAAAGTTCGTTTAATAAAAAGTGGTAATAAACCTTATAAAGGACACAAGCCAAAAAAGTTATGTTGAATTAATGACTCTAGTAAAATTGCTGAATTACAAAAACGTTTGTATATAATAGCACAGAGTCCAAACTTGAATCCTATGCAAAGAAGTATGTGGCTAAGAGGTATTACAAGACCATAATGAACTAAAACACCGCAATATTGGTCAAATATATAAAATTCCAATTGACTATGCATTCATAAATTAATTTATTTGAAAAAAGGTTCTCCATATTAAATTTTAAATCCCTAAATGTTGGAACTTTCCTTAGCCGTTATGTAAATGTAAAAAGAATTTTTTGAAATGAAAATTAATTTTTTTCTTTAGCTTTTGCTCTGTCTTTAATAGCTGAAACCATTATATGTTTGAATATTACATTAGCTGAAAATTATATAACTTTTTAAAGCCAAACTATGAAAATATCTTGTCCTCTTTTAATGTAAAAACAATTTCTTGACATAAAGTATATAAACAACAACATCATTATAGTCATACAAATAATGGTTTTAATATTTTTTTCACATTTTTTTTTATTCTGTTCCTTTAGAGAAACACTAAAAGGTTTTTAATTTTTTTTAACTTTTTAAGTATGTTTTCTTTTGTTTTCAAATATTTCTTCTTAGCCTTGCAACTATTTTTTTTTTCTTTTAATAATTTTTAAAGCTAATTCAGAAAAATAAATAAAATATTAAAAATTCTTGATATTTTTTTCTCTAAGATTTGTTATAATAAGGAAAGTTAGTTCAAGTTTTTATTAAATTTTTTATAGAAAAAAAGTTTTTCTTTTTTCAGTTGTAGTTAACTGCATTAAATATTAGAAACTAATAGTTTCTCCATAATGCCTATGATAACTAATTAGTTATAAGTCTTATTACATTTTTATTCTTGGCCCTTATTTTTTCAATATTTTTTAAGCTTATTTAATATTATAGCGTTTAGATGTAGAAAGTCTTCTTTTTTTAAGAATTCCTTTTTAAAAAATTTCTTTAGCAAAAGAATAAATGAAAACAATACTGAACAAAACTTTATTATCTGAATGTATGTAAATTATGTAAAAAATTGTATTAAGGCGCGTTGAAAACGAAAGAGATTTAGTTGAAAGAACAAATTTAAATTACTTTTGTTTAGGGCTTTTAGGCCTTAAGAAGTACACTATACTTAGGGTATGGGGAGGGAAATCCCAGGATTTCTCAGGAATTTTTTAATTTTCCCGAGAAAATGGGAAATTTAGTATGTAGTTTTAAAATTCCATAGCAAAACTGCTACTGCTTTTAATGCCTCAATGAAAAA
Source organism: Protocalliphora azurea (assembly GCA_932274085.1). Classification (NCBI taxonomy): domain Eukaryota; kingdom Metazoa; phylum Arthropoda; class Insecta; order Diptera; family Calliphoridae; genus Protocalliphora; species Protocalliphora azurea. The sequence continues at coordinate 126,134,011 of OW026520.1, forward strand.
TTTATATTATACTACAAACACATCTTAATATTAAACATTATCATTAAATGATAATGTTTAATATTAAGATTTGCTTAAAATTCGGAAAAAAAAGTGATATTTTAAATTATTAAAAAACTTTTGATTTGCACATGTAACAATAAGGTATATTTTCTACTTTAACAAAAATAAGATTATACAAAAATTTAAAAAAAAAATAAATTAAAAAGAAATATAAAACAAAAACTAAATTAAGTATAAAGACATTGCATTACCGGCTTAAATATTCCCTATCGAATTTTTTTACACACTGATAGGTAGGTAGGTAGAGAGGGTTGCACAGCACTCGGAAGAGTGCTTGTGCATCCACTCGGAGACTTAGAAGTCCATTGTGAGTCCCTTCGTAGAGAATATAGAAAGAAACTACAGACGAGACATAGAAAAGGCATACTGATAAGATAAAATAAAAAATATTTTATTTTTCGTGTTAATACCTCTAGTCATAGATTGTGTTTTAACTATATTCAAACTCTCCAATCACAAAATGTATTGGAACCCTTTGTAGTTGTTATATTAATTAATTAATATAAGTTAATTTTGCCATCCCTGGCAATAAATTTAGTACTCGCTACAAATTGCAAATGTCCATATTTATCCAAAACTTCGATTATATTCAATAAACGAAGTTTCTTAAAGTTGAATTTAACGCAAAATGGACATCTGCCTTTTCATTTTTGCATCAGTCGGTCGCAACTGCACTTTAATTGTAACCTCTGAAACTTAAAAGAAATAAAACCCTTTACAACCTATGAATTCCAACCTGAAAATAAGGAAATTGAATCCTACCGGTTGTGAATTTGTATATTCACCCCGGTTACACAAAAAAGGTGAGCATTCAAATCCCAATATTTTAAATGAAAGGAAAGTTAAATAACCCCTTTTTTATTTTATCTCGCGTCCAATGATTATAATTACTCTCAAGTAATTTTAATCTACATCTCATTATAGACTGGCAATAATTAATTTACTTCATCCCCAACCACGCTGCCAAATAAAAAGACATTTAATAATAGCACATCTACACTATTAGAGATTGTGTTAAGAATTTATTGAAATTTCAAAACAATTTTACTTTTGGTTGTCAACTTTTTCACTGAAAACATATGACTTATGCATATATATATAAATGTTAAAGCCTCAAAACATAAATGAGTATTTTAAAACGATTAATAAAATCAATTTAATCAAATTAAACTAGAAAAAATTAATTAATAATGTAAGATGAATATAAAATGGAAATAAAACAATAACAAATAAAACTATTTATATTGAAACATAAATATAGTTGCATAGATTAGGATTTATTTTTTATTTTCTTAACTTTTGCCATAAAAAACTAATTAACCTAAAAATCTGACTCATACTTTTTTTAATATAACTTACAATAGTTACTTATTTTATTTGTATGAAATATTTGAAATTGTTTAAATCTTTAAATATGCATGATACACACAGAAAAAAAACATGATTACAGCATTATAACTATAACAATATTATAATCTCATTGCTAATTTTCTTGAATTTTAATAACTCTGCGTTTATGGTAACAATGTTTTTGTTTAAATTTTGTCATTTAGTATTCACATTAAATAAAAATGTTAATATAGTTAATTGCAAAAATTATATGTTTTTAAATATTTTTACCAGAAAAAAAATTTTGTTAATATGAAAAACATTATTACTTCCACAACCATTAAACATTTGCAATTTTTACCTCGTTCTTAAACTATATTCTGATTTTAAACCATATTAATATTATTATTCCCATGACAATAAAAGGCTTCAATTTGATATAATACTTATCCTTTTCACAAACTTAGTGGAAAAATGCATACCTTGTTTGTTTTTAAATATATTTTGTTTTTAATGTTTGTTTTCCAACTCTATTGTAATTTTCATTTAGTTTACATATGAATAAATATAAATGGACAAGATTTGGTTACACTTGGATATTAAATTGGATAAACTCGGATTTTCTGCTGCTTTTCTCAAATGGATTTCTACATATCATAAAAATAGATACCAATGTGTATTATTTAGAGAATTTATATTGAAAATAATTCCTGTTATATCTGGTGTTCCGCAAAATAGTCATCTCTGACCCTTATTATTCATAAATGATTTATCAACGTGCATTAAGAATTCTAGAATATTGCTGATGATGTAAAGCTGTTTCATAGCTTTAACTATTCCTATCAATTTTTCTTACTTCAATCAGATCCTGATAATTTTTATGATTTTTGTATGATGAATCTAATGGATCTGTATTTAAAAAAGTGTAAACACATGATGTTCTACAGAAGAAGTCCAGTACTCTATAGATAGACAATAAATGATTGTAAACTATTCTTTAATTCCCACGTTTTGCAAATCGTTAATAAAGCAAAGGGAGTTCTAAGTTTCCTCAAGCGCTGGGGAATAGAATTTAATGATCCTTACGTTTCCAAGCAATTATTCTCCCTCTCGTAAGGCCAATCCTTAAATATGTTTCCGTGGTCTGGGATCCTCAATACGAAGTTCATATAAAGAAAATTGAATCGGTTCAGAAACAGTTTCTTTTATTTTGTCTTCGTAAGCTTACATGAAATCCTAATATTAATTTACCATCATATGAAAGTCGATTACAGCTTATTGATATGAATATTTCATTTATAATTAATTTACTGAACGGTTCAATTAACTCCGAGTAAGATCGAGTTCGTAATCCCAAATCGCCCGGCTAGAAATTATACCCCTTTAAAAATAAAATATTTTCGAACCAATTATGCAAACTTTGATCCCATGAGACGTATATGCAATCAATTCAACAGTTTTTATCCATATATTGACTCTTCAGTAAATCCAATCTATATTAAGAGGAGTATTTTTAACTCAGTTAAATAATAACACTTTATTATTGAATGAATATGAAAACTATTTTATTGTAAATAGCTTTAAGAATAATATGTATGCTAGCCTATAAGAAATTGTAATTTCATTGGCTATTAAATAAATAAATAAATATCTTAAAGAACATATCTAAGTTAGTCAAAAAATATATCTTACATTTGAATATTATCAATAAATAAGTAATATACAAATATAAATAGAAATCATAAATATATGATGTTCTCTATTAAAATTAAGGAAAATCTCTTAAGAAGAAAAAAACTGTGAGCCAAAATTCGAAACAAATTTTTTTCTAATTCAAGTGTTCATTAATACTTTTAATTAAACAATTTTGAAATAATTTTTTAAATTTTAAGAATTCCACCTTAAACAAACGATATTGCAAAATTTATATACTATCACTGTTGCTAGATTTGCCGATTTATCTGCATTTTGACGATTTTGTATTGGAAAAAACTCCAAAGTGCGATTTAATGAATTTTTTTCAAAATATGACGACTTTACGAAATTTTAACAAACGAAAATTTTTCTTCTTTAAATCCGAGTTTGTATTGTAGTACAGAGAGAGAGAGAGAGAGAGAAAGAGAAAAGGACTACAAGAAGTTTAAAATTTTATAAATTTTAAAAAAAAATTAAAAAGTTTAAAATTTTAAATAAAATCGTTTTGGTTTTTTTGTTCGTAGTACAGTAAATCAATGCAATTTAACTAGTATTAGTGAAACAAAATGTGTATAAGGAAAAATATTATTTTATATACATTTGTATTTAAGTGAAATAGGTTTGATCACAGATAAAATAATTTAAGAATATTTTAAGTAGTAAAAATCAAACCAATACATATGATTTTTTGAGTATCCTTTTTAATTGAGTTTATTTTGCCGTGAATTAGGACCACCGACTCACTTGATTTTTAAACTATTTTTATAATAGTTCAGTAGTACATTTAATTGTGATCAAAGAAACGCAAACAATTTTGGATGCTCACTCTTAGTTTACGAGTTATGGACCTCTTAAGTTTTGATATAGTTTTTTGAATGTCTCTATTAATTTCAATTAGATCAAAACCGTTTAATGTATATACTTTGTCGCACACCAAGAGCGACACTAATTTCGCCGACCCCATTTGGGAACCCGTGCTTTAGTATTCGTAATTAATTTGAAATATACACACAAACAACCTAAATTATTTTACACAGGGTATGGCCGCCTTAAAATTACACACAAATCGATACACTTGGTTTACGACAAAGTATGTACTTTCTACTTCTTTTATAAAATACCTGTATGTTGTGAAGTATTTATTTATACTTAACAAAATACAGCAATTATAATTGTAAATGTAAGTTAAAACAGAAATTTAAAAAATTTAACAATTTTTTGCAAATTATTTTTCTATACAAGTAAATTCATTCGTAACCAACACAGTAGAGATATAAAATAATGCTGAAAGTTTATTTAATAACGATTTCAAGAATATTATGCCGATTTTGATAATTTTTTAATCGTATTCTGACGAATTTATGCTATAATTATCTGGCAAGAGTGTCCCCTATAAATAATTTCAAAAATAAACTTATTTAAATAAAAAAAAAACTGTACTTAAAATTTCGAAAAAATAAAACTAAATATATTTACACTTTAGTTGTCAATTTTTCTTACCTGCCATTTCTGTAGAACATATCATGACATCAAGTTTTTCCGACATTCAACTTTTCCTCTATAAACCTAAGTTTGTTTTTTTTTAACATCTCACAGTGACAAATTTGTATAAATTTAAATAAAACGAAAAATAAATTAATATCATGGCAAAAGTTTATATGTCTTCCTGCATGTTGAACAGAAACAAAAACACGACTGCAACTAACCCGACTGCAGGACCAGAAAAAAGAACTGAAGAAATATTTTATATTTGATAGTGATTGACACATTCAATATATATGAGAAACACACGCAAATAGAGAACTTGAAGCAATTCTCATAGAGTGGGAAGAAATATAAATGTTTCTGTTTTTTAATTTTAATATTTTAAAAAAGTTTTTGCTCCTAATGGCTCATGTGGCACAAAACTATAGACTACAGTACAATAAGCAAATTTGAAGAATAAAAATTTTGTAAACCTCTTATTTTAATTAATTTATCAGTGTTTCCAGGTGTAACGAAAAAAAGAGGCTTAAAAAAAGTCCAGAAAAAAGTCAAAGTTAGCGACATAATGTCTTGGCGATTTTTTACTTTTATAGTTTTAAGTTTTACAAACATGAAGAAGTTTTTATTTAAATTATTTTTTTTAGAAATTTTATTTATTATATAAGTATAACTACATCAAGGATAAAATTTTAATAAACTTAAATTCAAATAAAATTATAAAGCAATTTTTACATATGGGAAAATATTTAAATATAATAGCTCAAGAAGTGTAAACAATATTAAGTAATATTTAAATAAAGGTAGCGTTTTAAATTATATTCAAAAATAGTTTCCGTAGCTACTAAAGTAAGATTTAGTAATTTCAAAAAATTAGTTTTTAAAAGTGAAAATGTTGTTAAATACAAAAGAACTTCGTAATTTTATGTGTGAATAAATACGCAAAAATCATAAAACTGCTGATTCTGTAAAAAATAAAATAAGGAATATGAGATACTTTTTCAAGGTAATTATAGAAATAAAAAACAGACTAGCAAAAACCTAAAAGCTAAAATGAAAATTTCATGGCTAAAAGCAAAATAAAAAGACTAGGTTTATTCAAAAACAAGGTTAAACTAGCAACACTGTTGTTTAGAAATAAATATAATTAAATACAAAAGACTAGAATAGAAGTCAAACTTGAGCAATATGCAAAAGGAAAGGAAGGAAAACTAAATAAGAAATAAACTATAACTGAACTAAACTATAACTGCAATAAAACTGAACTAGAACTGAATTATAACTAAACTAGAATTGAATTACAACTGAACTAGAACTGAACTAGAACTGAGTTAGAACAGAACTAGAGCTGAACTAGCACTGAACTAGAACTGAAATAAACCTGAACAAGAACTGAACTAGAACTGATCTAAAAGTAATCTCGAACTGAACTAAAATTGAATTATAACTGAACTAGAGCTGAATTAGAACTGAACAAGAACTGAAATAGAACTTAACTAGCACTAAACTAAAGCCGAACTACAATTGAACTAGAACTGAGGTAGAACTGAGCAAGAACTGAACAAGAACTGAACTAGAACTGAAGTAGAATGTATTAAAACTGAACTAGAACTGAACTAGAATTGAACTAGAACTGAACAAGAACTGAACCAGAACTGTACTAGAACTGAACTAGAAATTAACTAGAACTAAACTAGAGCTGAACTAGAACTAAACCAGAACTGAACTAAAGCTGAACTACAATTGAACTAGAACTGATGTTTTTTTTTTATTTTTTTTTTTATTTTTATTTTATTTATTTACATTTGTTGTTTACAATTCAATAGATTAACATTTTATATTAATATTTTAAAAAATGTAAAAGAAAAATACAATTTAAAATATAAGTTGGGTTGTCCTCGTTGAAGTTACTTCATTGTTGGAAAATTTAATTTATAGTTCGTATTCATATACACATCTCCAGGTGCTGAGTTTTTAATATTCGGGCTTTCATATATTTTATTTTCATTTATATGGTTTATTTTAATTTGATTTATTTAATTTATTTATTATTATATTTTTAATTTTATGTGTTTTAAATGTGTAGAACTGAAGAAGAACTGAACAAGAACTGAAACTAGAACTGAACTAGAATGTATTAGAATTGAGTTAGAACTGAACCAGAATTGAACTAGAAATAAACTAGAATTGAACTAAAACTGAAGCAGAACTGAACTAGAACTGAACCAGAACTGAACTAGAACTAATCCAGCATAATTCTTTTTAGTATTTACATAGCTCTCTCGACCATTTCATTTCTAAATTACTTAAATTTTATTAATAGTTTTCTTTCCCCAACAGCTGCAATAACATCCTTTATACATATTTTGCAAAATAAGAAAATTAATTTTAAAATTCAGTCAATATTTTAACATTTTGCATTAGATTTGTAAAGAAAGAAAAAAGCCATAGAACGCACCTTAAGCAGCTACCAACAATAATAGCAAAAGAAAACACTTACTATTTAAAAAGTTACATTTACAATAGACAGATCTAATTGCAAAAATATTTTATTCTTTTCAAAAAAAAAAAGAAAAAAAAGCAAAACCATAAATTTTAAACAAACACCTTAAACACACGGACTCACTGTATACAAATTAACATTAATATATAAACATACACATACGAAAAATAAAATCTTACATTCACATACATAAACACTCACTAAGCATAATCGACGCTAGAGTAAAATTAGCAATTTTTGTAAAAAAAAATTTAATCATTATTCTTTACTTTCTTTTCTGTTTTTGGTAAGAGATACTCTAACTAAAAAAAAACCCAATGCACATTATAAGTATAAGAAATTTCCATTTTCACAAAAAATCCTGCATATATAGTATATTTATAACTGTGCATAATGTTGTGTAAAAAAGGGAATGATTTTTAACAGAACTATGTTGGATTTCTTTATGTCTTTTTTTTTTCATCGTCGTTGTGTAAATATTAGCGCACATTATGCATGTTGTTCTAAGGGTGAATGAGTGCAAGTGACGCCTGCGGTTTTGTGTTTTTCACGTATGTTTGTGTTATATTTACATTTACACAATACAATACAATACAGTGTTGGAGAAATTTGGGAGAATTGAAAAGGCTTTACTAAAGTTTTTATGAATTTTCTATAAAAAAAAATGCGGTATTTTTCTACAGAAAATAACACAGATTTTATACTTAGGCTCCAGTTTATTTCCAAGCTAATTCTAGTTCTAATTCAGCTCTAGTTCAGTTCTACTTCAGTTTTGGTTCAGTTCTAGTTCAGTTTTATCTCAGTTTTAGTTCAGTTCCATTTCAGTTCTAGTTCGGTTCTAGATCCGTTTCAAATTAGTTTTAATTCAGTTTTGGAAAAGGTTTTATGAGGGTACATACTGAAGATTTTTTATACAAATTAATTAAGATTTTCAACATAAAATAACTAAGAACTTCTATAGCAAAAAACTACATTTTTTAGAGTATTGTAGATTTACAGATAGAAAATAATGCAGATGTTCCAAACTTAAATATTATTCGTAGTTACAGATTTATTTCCAAAAAATTTCATCCTGCCCCTCTGTGCGGTGTATTGCAGTAACCTGTGGCGAATTTTATTAGCGGGAGAAGTGTTTCAGATGCAGTTTCTTGTGATCCTTTCTTTTTCTATGTACACATTAAAATTAAAATTTTCAAAATTGTAAATGAAAGTGAAAAATGCTTAAAATGCTACGTAGAAAGAAAGCAAACATAATTTGCAATTCAAAGCGTGTTGTGCGCTCCAGCATAAAATACCTCTCATGTGTATTTTGCGGTGAACAATTTTCACATATGCTTCGTTTAGTAAAATGCAACTGCAACATGTATGAGGCATAAAATACACACGCTCATGTTTTTAACTTTTATTTGTAAGTTTTTTTTCGTTTTAGTTTTTTTTCCTTTTTTTCACATTTATTTTTATTCATGTTTTTTATTGTGTTGCTGTTACTGCTGTGCTATAAGGATTCTTTTTTTAATTTTGAAAAGTATGAAAATTGATGTTAGCTTGCAAAAGTAGAGTGAGAGTGTTCATAGTTAATGAAAGTTATTGTATTTGCCTGCATGTAGCTGTAAATACATGAGAGTAAATGAGTATCAGTGTTTGAACAAATAATGATCATTTGTATGCCTAGAGGTTTGGAGATGAAAAAAACCATGTGTATGATAGTAGGGTTGATGAAAATGATGATAGCTTTGATAATGATGATGTTATAGTTCATGACTATAAGGTTTTTTATTTTCTGTTGCCGCTGTTGTTACATGAGATACTAAAAATTGTTTCCATTTTTTTTATTATTTTTTGATACATGCGTTACTACCACGTAGAATTTTGCAGTGTAAACAATGAACCAAACCTCGTAGGTAATGTTGACGAAAAATGTTCGTAGAATTTTAACGAAAAATATTATTTAAATTAACATAATTTTTTTCAAATCAGTATAATTTTTTTTTTTTCAAATCAACTAAAAAATTTTTTGAAAAATATTTTTTGTAAAATATGTGATTTGAACAAATTTCGTTATAAAATTAACGAAAAATCTCTTAAATCAACTAAAATTTAGTTAAATTGGCAGTAACTCTTCATAAGTAAAACAACACACAATTTAATTTGAGTAACTTATCTGTTGACTTAACTATTTTTTTTTCTGATAACTTCAAAATTGACTGATATATTTTAATCAGTTTGAACAAAATTCTTCCATCTGATTAAAATTACTTGAAACGACTAAATACATATAAATTTGAAGAAATTTTGAGGAAATTTATTTTATTCAAATTGAATAAAATTCTTGACGTGTTTTGTAGAGATTTAATTTATTCTGAGATTACCAAATAAATACAATTACAGTTTTTGATAATATTAGAAAAAATAGAAGTACATACATGTCTTATAATTTTATTAAATACCCAGCTAAAACTATCATGTATGGATCATATATATATAACGTATATGGAGTTACATATATTTTTTAGATCCGAAAATTGAGGCTATATGAAGATATATGGTCATATATATTATTTATATTTATATGTATTGCGCTATTGTGAATTATATTAAAAGTATTTTCTTTCTTTTTTTATAATATTATTTAATGAAGACAAAAGAAAATATACAACAAAAATCTTTTAATAGACAACGTGAATTAATACTTATAAAAAATGTCATAAAAATGCATACGCTTGGAAAAACAATGCATTTCTATTCGACTTAATACATACAAATGTTACTTCATTCCAACATCCTTCAAATAACATACATATATAGCAATGGATTTGGCAACTAGCAGTGGAATTTTTCGAAATAGTGTTAATTTACTTTAAGCATTTATCTGTAAATGATATTAATCTGTTAAATAAAAATTGATTTCATTTTTCGCAATAAGTTAGGGGAAAATTATTTTACCTTTTATCCTAATGATTGATAGGAGGCATCCAAATTTTAACTCATACCGGGGAACTTTTAACTTTTCTTAGCTGGATTAAAAAAATTTATGTATATCAAATTTAAGTAAGATGAAATTCTGATACAACATTCACATACTTACTATTTCTTTATATTTATGATTAACTGGAGGCTCCATATTTAATGCAGATTGAAGGTGTTTAATTATAAAGAACAGCACTTATTTCAAATAGTTCAATCAAACCTACTACGAATAACTACAAACGATTTTTAAATATAGGTAAATATTATTTTATATACTAAATATATTATATTTGTTTTCTTTTTCTTTCCACATTTTCTTATACGTTGCTATAGATCATTTAGAAAGAAACGTTGAAGGTAAGGTAATATTGAGTGATAATTATTTATGGGTAGAAATTGAAAGCTATTGCTCTGCAAAAAAAACAGGTTATCACAGTAAAAAAAACGTTAGGATTTACATTTGTACAGAAATATATAGTTTATTTATTTAAATGGAATATTTTATAAAATTATATTTTTCATTTTCTCACACCGATATCAATTTTAAAAACTTGTACCCAAATGCGAATTATTTCCACTCGAATTATAAAGCATTTTTTTAGAATATCATCTCCATATTCGATGATCATACCAAGGATTCAGCAAGTAAACTTTTAAATCAAATTTCGAATATATCTAAAGATAATGTATTACTAATTATTAAATAACGTATTAGGACTAAACTAGAACTAAAATTGAACTGAACTATAAATGAACTAGAACTGAAGTAGAATTGAATTAGAAATGAACTATAAATTTTTGTAAAAACTAAATGTTAATAAAGTATTTATACTTAAAACAAAAATAAAAAAATACTGGAGCTAAACTAAAACAGAACGAGAACTCAACTATCACTGAACTAGGAATAGTTAGTCACACATTTCCCTTTCCAAAACTTTTATTAAAATCAGTTGTAGTTAATATTTTCACATAAACTATAAAATAGAGTTATAAGTTTTTCTTCCTGTTCATAAGTATTAACAACACAACCACCAAAAATTAGCGGCTATTTGAAGAAAAAAAAAAAACACTCCAAAAGTCATATTCTTTTTTTTTTTTTTTTTTTTTTTTTGTTGGCTATGGCCAATAAATATTTACAATCTAATATTTCCTTGTTATTTATTTGCTTAGTTTTGTGAAACTTAGTGTGTAACAGATTGATGATAAAATATGCAGTTTTTTTTTTCTTTTTCGGTGCAGGACTCTTTAGGTGGTTTGGGTATTATGCGTTTATGCTGATGTTTGTAACGCACAGAAAAAATCATCCAACACCCACCTCAAAGTATATCAATCGACTCAGAATCACTTTTTGTGTCGATCTAACGATGTCCGTCCGTCCGTCTGACTGGCTAGACGGCTGGACGGCTGGCTGACTGTCGATGTAAAACTTTTGCACAAAGTACAGGTAGCAATTTTAAAGACAATTCAATGAAATTTGGCACGTAGGACTCTCATGACGCAAGGACGAAGCCTATTGAAATTGGTTTTGATCGGCCCTTATTTCACCTAGATCCCATGCAAATGTCATCTCGGAATAGGGGTTAAACGATCATAAATATTTTAATGAAATTCAGTGTAAGGAAGTTTTGTATATATATCTCTCTCTGTGTCAAATTTCATGAAGATCGGTCCATAATTGACCATAGCTCCCATATAAAATCCTCTTCCGAAAATCACTTTAACGTGCATAAATCAAATACACATGTTAGTATCAATTTTATGTTCGACACAAATAAGTTTTATATAAATACTAATCACAGTGACATATTTTATGTGGATCGCTCCATAATTTATCACAGCTCCCATATAAGCCCACTTTCGGGAATCACCCTAAAATGCGTAAATTTCTATAAAAGTTTGTATTAACGTAATATTGTGTATTCGTACATTTTATTTTACACTTAGTAAAAGTATAGATCCACAATTGCCCACATGTCCAATGTAAGAATTTTGATGGATAAACACAATGGCGTGGGGAATCATATGGTCGGGCTTGACCGACTATATCGTTCTTACTTGTTTTGTTTTTGATTTATGGAAAACTATATTTATATGTTTTCTAGTTAGCTTGAAACAAGCTTTTAGTATTTGTTAGTTGTTTTAATATGATTTCATGGGGCTTATACAGCTTTTGAACATTTGAATATTTTTCATAATTAAAGATAGTGCAGAAAAAGAAAAGTTTTTTTTAGTGGATTTTGAATTGAAAATGGCAAGTTTCTGTTGCACATTTTTTATTATATCAGTATATTCTATAAATTTATATAGAGTTGAAAATTTAAATGATAGGGGTTGAGGTTAATGGCCAGCTAATTACTTAATCATTTGCTTTTAAAATTATGAAATGCTTATTATGAATTTGTGGACAAAAATATACACATATGTATGTAAGGCTGAGGGACATGGCAGCAAGCTCTAACAGAAATATTGAAAAAAATTTTTCAAAAATAATAATGTGAAAGAATTTTAAATATTTTAATCTGAAACATTTTCTTATTTTCGTTTTCATTATTATTTTTTGCAGAATTTATAACAAACCCATATTAAAAACATATATATATATATATATATATATATATATTGCGATCTGTTAAGTTTTATTTTATATTTTCTATTATTTAATTTTAATTAATAAAATTGTCACTGTATGAAGATATGAAAGATAAAAATAATTGCAAGTATTTACTTTAACCTAAACACAAAGTTAAGCACAATATTAAGGCTGCTTCTCACTTTAATTTACTATTTGCAAAAATTAAAATTTCCATACGGCAAATAAATTTTTACTATATTTAATGCCATAATCCGATTTGCTCAATGAAATAGCGGCGAAAATTCTCTATATTTTTTTCACTCAAAAATCTCTATATTTCTATATTTTTAGTTTCGAAGTTTATCGAACCCTCCGATAAACTTTTTATTTTTTATTCGAAGTCGTAAAAAATTATCTCAGAACCAATTTTAAATATTATGCAGAATTGTGTTTTACATCTCTAAATTAGAAAGAATTGACTAATAATGTAGGATGAAGAAAAACTATTTTATTGCAACCTAAATATAGTTGCATAAGTTTATTATTATTATTATTATTATTATTATTATTATTATTATTATTTACAATAGGTACTTATTTCTTTTGCATGTTTAAATCTTGAAAGATCATCATTACTTAATATCATTTTTTTTTTTTGTTAATAATTGTAATTATTATTGTTGTTTAATATTTCTTTTGATTATAATTTACGTTTTTAAATATGAAAAAACAAAGAATGAACCTAACTCTGTTGACAAAAAAAATTTACTTTAATATTATATTAGTCAATATTTATATATATTAAGCTCTGTAAACTCTGTCTTTTAAGACATTACAAGCCACTTGTTATTTGTCAAGTGCTTTAAATCAGTGTGAGCGGAGCAATAAACACCGTTCTGCAGACACTTAAAGCCACCATAAGCTGTTCAACTTTATGAGCAAATGCTGTATGTATTTTGATAGCGACCCAGTAAGACATGAGAGTGTGATAGTTCACATAACATTTAATTATTGAGCACTTGTTGGTTTCGGTAGGGAAAGAAATAATTTAACTGTTTTCTTTGCATGTTCTTATATCAACGACATATGCATGTTTGTGTGCATTTATAATCGTGTAAATGATAGTAATTTCGTATATAGAATTAATTATAATTTTATTGTGATTTATGATCAAAATAATTAATTATATATATATAATATATTGTATATTATATAAAATTATTTAAAACATAAAGAAATACTAAAGTTAAAAATTCGAAGGTATAAATTAAACATTCTAGTCATATACTTCTTAGTACTTAATAACTTTAATACTTAATAACTTTAATTTCTAGGTTTAAATTACTTCTTTAATTCTTAATCAAGAGTAATTTTCTTTAATAACTACATGAGTCGGTCAAGCCCGACCATATGATCAAGAGTAATTTTCTTTAATAACTACATGAGTTAACCATTTTACATTTATTGAAAATAGAGAAACCAACAATAAAATATAGACGTACATATATATGTTTGTGTGTATGCGAGAACATTTATTAACTACTCCTTTGTGAAGGTTTTTTGCCACACACAGCAGCTACTTATTATAAAAACAAATAAGCAAGGCATTAAAAATACTAACTCATCTTAAATACTTTTTCAATGGCTTGTCTGATTTTCTTTTTTTTTTTTTGCCACACCACTTGCACCAAATGCCTTGAATGCCTGTTCATACACACGACGTATTTGCTTTGCTTTATTCAACGAACAGTACAAACAGTATTTGTTGTTGTTATTGTACATGTTGGCTATGAAAAACATACTTAAAAACCAAATGGATGGCTCGGAGTTAGATAGGTCTTTTGTGGAGTTATCGGTTAGGATTCCGATTGGGTCATATTTCATGGCCATAAGGGAAGGGACTATTGGTAGAACGAATGATGCTTGGGGGAGTAGATCGGAATGGAGGGTATCTAGAGCGTTATGGTTCTATGTTATGTGAACCTAAGGATCATTATTGGCATAATTACTGGTCACATCACAATAGGGAATATGACCAGTAAATAGGACACTGGCGCGTCAGATTTTTGCTGGACTTTCGAAGATATGGAGTAGCTGGAGACAATGGAGCACATACTCTGTCACTGTGTAGGGCTTCAGCGAAGTAGATTGAGTTGGTTTGGGAGTCATATTCTGCACGAACTAGAGGAGGTTTTGGGTGAAAAATTCGGCAACCTTATAGAGTTCGTAATGGGAATAAAGTGACTTAGAGGTAATCAGGGTTGATTTGAAGGGTCTTAGGTTCCACACGTTTCCTATTTTTCTTATATTTAGCTCTCCTTTAATATATTCTATTAGGATTTTTCTTTTTCTTTATGTGTCAGCTTTCTCTATTATCTATAAAGGGATCACAATGGACCGAATTGTCTCTGGGTGGAGGCGTGAAGACGCCGCCCTTTTTAACCTGACCTAGCCTAACCTAAACTGCAATAAATTTGTTTAAAAAAATAATAAAAATATTGTGCGCTAGTGAAAAAATGCGTTGAAATTGAAAGTTTTGTTTAATTTGTATTTTTAATTTTTTAATTTTAATTTAAGTTTAATTTTTCTCTTTGCCTTTTTTTGGCACTAAAAATTAAAATGACATAGCTGCTAGGCTAACAAAATGCCAGGGTGTGCATTCTAAAGAAGCATCCTTCGCAAAACTTCCAATCGATCCACATCTTGGTGTAGAATGCACTCCCTGAGTTGATACAGTTAGGCGACATCAAAAACTTAGTCAATGCGAGGGTGAGATGCAAAATTCTCGAAGACCAAACAACAAAAACCCGCCTGACTGTACTTAAAAAATAATTACGGTGACGCGAGAGTTGTTCTCCAACCCAGTGCTATTTTACGAATGTCCTTTCTCTTTTAGAAGTGTGTTGAAGTCACACAGAACTTTTATGTGCGGAGCATTGCTGGCAGATTTGGGATTTTGACCCAAAACTTGGGGAATTTTTGTTACAGAAAAGGATAAAAATTTCGGTTTGAGGATTGGGGAATGTTGGGGATAATAAAAATATTTTGGGGATTTTGCGGAGAAATTCTACAATCATTATTTTATGTATTTTGTAATTATTTATTATAATTTTAAAGAACTTGTTCAGGCAGTATCTAATATGCTATCATCCTCTAGAAGCAATGCAAATGTTTAATGAGTATTTTCGTTTAACAGTTTAACAAAAACTAAACTTCTAGATAGCATGTAGTATGAACATCAGGAGGCATTTTAACTTATTAAGATCCATTGCGCCTTATTATCGTCTTTTATTTTTTAAGTTTAAATAGTTATATTTTTTCTTTTTCTTTCTTATTTAATTATGTGCCAAAGATCGATTTAAAGGTAATAAAAATGTTATTGTGAATTTTCACTTTTTGAGAAAAATAACAAATCTTGTTATTTTGCAATTTTTTGACTTTTCGTGTTTCAATGTTCCTTTCGAGTTTAACTTTTTTCTAATATGATTCTTTATTTCTAAAATATATGATATATAAGTGTTTCCTTACTTATTTTAATCTTGAAAATGCTTAAACAAGGAGATTCTTATACATTTTTTAAGATTTTTTAATTTTTATACATTATGTATCAACAATAGTAAAACAAATATTTTGCACAAACATCTCTGCTGGATATTACCTTGGGTTTTAATGTTATGTAAAAATATTCATCTAAAAATCATCTCTATAAGAAGTAATTACTTTAAAAAAATGAAGCAAAGTATTTATTTTGAATTATAAAACGTCTTTTCTATTGGATGGGGATTTTTTTGGGGAAATATTTTTAAAATTTTGGGGTTGGCCAAAAAAAGTATCTGGCAGCCTTGGAGAGTAGAGGGAAATGTTATTGTACGAAAGAAACCTTTTTTCCACTTCTTGTGTTCTTTGTTTAGTGCCAGCAATAAGACAACAACTACACTACAAACTACAGTAGGGATGTCAATGACTAAAAATTAATTTGTGTTGGTGAGAGTGAAAAAAATGTACTCAAAGGAAGGTTGGGTTTAGTAAATGAAAAACATTAGCATATGTAAATATTGCTTTATCATATAAAATAAATTTTTTAATGCCTTTTTGCTTACTTTATACTTAACACTCACACTTCTCCACTCCACACTCACACTCCTCCAACTTTATTTTAAAACACTTATATTAAGGAAATTGATTGCTACACAATTTTTTCCAGTGCATTTTGTACTTTTTGTACTTTCAGAAACGACTAAATAAAAGAGCGTAAAAATACGTGTGAACTTAGCCAGCTATGAAATTGATATCCCTAGACTACAATAACATCATATACATATAATACACATCGTCACCTAAAATGCAATAGGCAGTAACCACTGAATAGTGAGATATTAGTTTTTTACTGGAATATGATTAGAGTTTGGAGTTTCCCGCAATATTTCTTTCCCCGGAAGATGGAAAAAAAATTCCTGGAATTCTCTGGAATTTTTTAATACTTTAGATATAAGAAAAAATGTCATGATTTATTATAAAGAAAATTATATTTTGATTAAATAAAACAAAACGAAACATTATAGATCATAATGAATTAACGAAAAATGAAATAATATAAAAGTATAACGTCATTTCTAAGATTAAAAAAATGTAAATATTTCATACAAATAAAATTAGTAGCATTCTTAATTTATGTTAAAAACTCCTTTTAAGTTATTGTGTTTTTGATGTTAAAACTTTTTAAAAATATAAAGTAATCTATTGGATAAATTTTATTATAAATAGCTTACCATTTATTTCCACTTTATTTCTCTAACTTAAATTTTTTTACTAATTCCTACCAAAATATACATAAATCTGGAAAATACTAAAAATTGGTTCGCAACAATGTTTTTTGGATCTATCATAGTATTGAAAAAGAAATGCTGTTTTCAAAAAAAATTGTTTTAGAATTAAGAATCTTCCAACCATTTTTTTTATATATAATAGTGAGTATTTTCAAAGTTCAACATATTTAATATTCATTTCCACAAATCCTTAATAAAACTAAAGTGTCTAAAATTTTAAAATGACCAAAAAATAGTTTATTTAAAATTTCAAGTGAAAAAATTTTAAAGTATATTCCTTAAACCATCGATAAACAAATACCTATATATCTGATAGAAAAAAAAACTAATTTAATAGTCAAAAACCTAATTCATGCAAAATTAGCGTTCCTCTCAGATAACGCTCTAGTTGTATTATATGCTTTAAACTCTTATAAGTATCATGCTTAGGGAAACGTCAATCTTTCGTTCATACAGGATGTTAAATATAGCAAAATAATTGGTATAGAATTTCAAAACTAAGAGAATATTTAATTTTCCGTAAAAATTCCCGGCAAAATTTAAAAAAATCCCGGGAATTCCCGTTAGTATTTTGACGGGAAATCTTGGGATTTCCCTCCCGGGAATTCCCGGACCCCAAACACAAGAAATATGAATCTTTTAATGAAAACTGAATATGAATAAAAAAAAAATAACGAAAGCGAAAAGACTAAAAGCAACAAAATATTACTCCACATGTAATACAAAGGATAATAAATGACAGTAAAAATAAAAACAAGAAATATTAAAAGCAATTGAATTGAATAGTATAAGTTAAAATACTCTTAATATTAAAGTCACTAAAGGGACCACAATTTTTGTGTTAGATTAGTACTTTATTACTATTGACATAAGTAACTGATTTTGGTTTTTCTTGGAGAATGTATAAAATGTATTTTGTAATAAAATTCAATAAAAAAATAAAGACTAAGTTTACACACAGCAATTTTTCTATCCGAAATTTTTCTACTTATTCTTTTAAACTTGTATTTACGTTCACACACAGAATTTTATTTAGCAATTCTTGCTTAAATTGCCTTGTTTTGTTCTTGAAAATGAAAAATAAAACTAATTTCAAAGTTCAGGCAAGTTTGTACACTTTCATATTCCCCCTCGCTCGCTCTCACACGAAATTGGATTTTCAGCAAATAAAATTGTCTTGAGTGTACTCAGGCATATTATACAAACATTAAGGCGACTCACTCAAAAAAAAATGTTTTTGTTACCCCTCTGCAAAATAAACCTTTATACGTTTTATGTTTCCCAAAATATTTCGCTTTTACTGATGACCATTCGCGAAGTGGGTCTTTTTTAAAAAAGGCTTTTTTTATATATTTTTTTTTTTTATTTTTTATTTTCTCGCAAAGAAATGCATACAAAATGCGTTGTGATTTAAAAGGTATTTTGAGTCGGCGTTTATTGGTATATTAAATACATCAAAGTGTGGCCTCAATATTTATTTATTCTACAAAATATCCTATTCAGCGTTAGCGTTAAGAATTTTTAAAAAGTGTACAAAAAAGGGGGTTTAAAAAAAAGTTGCCAAAAAGAAGGATTTAAAAAAAGGGTCCCAACTGCTTCAATACCTAAAAAGCTTCTTAAAATTTTTATATTTGATAAAAATAAAATCAAAAAATATATTTTACGAAAAACTACTAAATTAAATTTTATTAATAACAAAATAATTTATTTAAGATAACTTTTATTATTGCAAAAATAAGAATTAATTCACAAAAATAGTATATGTTATCTCTTTTTATTAAGTTTTGTCTTCTGTATCAGATCTTCACTCGAACTACAGTCTTCCAAATCCCCGTCTAACAAATTTAGGGTTGAAAGCATGGATTCACAAGTATTGACCTTAAGTCTGCTGGACAATTTATTTTGTTAATAATTTAGAAAAAAAAAAACGTTCCAGTGAGGCACTGCTATGAGACAAAGTAATTTTTTTTTTCAATCCGGTCCAAAAATATTTAGCATTTACTGTTTTAAATAGTTGTTCAAAAATATAATATTTATATAGAATTATATATTTATATATAATTATATATTTATATATAATTATAAATCCTTTTGGGGTTTTTTTTTAATATTGTGATTCAATTTCAAAATAATATATTTATTTGTAAGAATTAATATATAATGGGTGCAGATATATCAAACAACATAGTTTTTCGTCATTTAGTACATAGCCTTAAAAAGTCGCCATTTAGTTCTACTTTAAAAAAGGGGGCAAAAAAAGTGGCCAGTTGGTTGAAAAAGGGGGCAATGGGCGACTAAAGTCGCTTATTATATTTTTCAAGGGTTTTTTCCAAAGATTGTTTTAATGAAAATTCAAATTTTTACTTGCTTTATGGTATAAGTTGCTAGTGACTGATTAATTTTTACACCAACATTCTTGCAATTTCGTGTTAAATCAGACATTTAGAATTTTAGTACCAACATATGATACCATTGTATATTGTTAAAAAAGCAAATTTTTCTGACATAAATTCAAACAGCGTTGGTTTTGCACTTTAAACAGCAATCGTGATTATAAAATGAAACCTATGGCGTTAAAATTTTGCAGTCTATTAGTTTCAAATCTTGTGAGTTCAGATCTATAACCTGTTTGTTTAAAATGGTTTTATCGCAAGACATATTATATATTTGAATCAGTCTCAACCAGTTTAAAAATTTTTGATAATGGTCCATATATTATTTAAATATGATATTTACTTGTTTGCTTTTAGCTTTATTTTAATTATTTTGTAAGTTTTTATATTTTTATTAATTAGTAAAACTATCCAATAGGTTAGAACATATTATTTTCTCCTAGTTGTTTGTGAAAACCAAGAAATTTTCGCTCAAGTTTGCCGATATTTAACTAAAATAAAATTGATGATTGCAAGAGTTTGTCGAAAAATTTTGGCGCTATCAAAATTGTTGCATAAAACAGTCAATTTCACGTTTTTACATTCGAGCAAATTCATGCCCAAATATAACTTTTCGTTCTTTAAATTCACAGGTTATCTTGGTAGAAAAAAAACCCATATGACCACAAAACTCAAAATTTTACAATATACAACATTGTTATAGATTTTTCTAGTACTGCGCTGCAGTCTTTAAAATTCTAGCTCCATTTTAATTAAAATGTTAAACATATTATTAAACTACCAACTTTAATGTCTTGTTAAACTGTCAAGGTTGCGACATTATATTTTATAATGTATGTTCTTTATTACTTGATCTATCGTCACTTATAAAATATATTCACTTTTTACGATTTCTTAAATTATTATTTTGGAATTTCAACCAAAAATATTGGATTTTAACCAGTGTGCATTGGCCAAAGCATTTTAGACCAAATTTTATTTTAAATGGAGCTGAAGATGAATTGAATATTATTAAACTAAAAGTGAATTAGAAATAAACTAAAACTGATCTAAAGATACACCTAAACTGAACTCGTGCAGAAATAAATTTGAATTAAACTAAACTATAGTTTTCACTATAGAATCTATAATGTTGACAAGTTTATAGACTTTAATATTTACAAGTAAGACTTAAGCCTGCAGTTGAGCTATAGTCTCAACTATATATTGGACTAGAGTTTTGACTATAAACTTGAATATAATCTAGAATATAGTTTAGAATATAGTTTCAACTAAAGTCTTGACTATAGACTAAACTATAGCCTTGAGTATAGACTAAACTATAGTCTCGACTATAGACTAAAGTATAGTCTTTTTTTTATTTAAATTTTGGGTTTACATGTTATTTAAAACTAATCCTACCATATGGCTTATCTGCAGGATGAAATGTCTTAAAATACTATATAATTTTATTATTTTAATTGTTAAACTTAATGATCATCTTTTGAGACTTCTTGAAGTGGTTTGAACTGCTTACATCGAAGTCGTTAACTTCCGCGTTTATATATAGATATAGATGTCGTTTTCACAACTTCATTTGGTGAGAGATTTTCATTTGGCACATTTTTTATCTCAGTATTATTGTTTAAAGGTTGTTGCTCTAAATTATTAATTCGTTTATTCTTTTCTTGCATATTTTTATTGCTTTCACAAAGCTCAATGACTCGAGAGGTTAAACCTGTAAGAGTATTTGTTATTGTACTAAGAGCACTTTGGATGTTTGTTCTGGTTTGATTATTTCGGTTTGCTATAAATGCTAGTTGTTGCATTGTTGTTTCTATATAAGTAATGTCTTTCTGCATAGATGAGACATTTACTTTTAGTGTATCCACCTTGGTTTTCACAAAGCAAACACTGTTGTTACCATCGCTTAGAGACAGAAAATCTTTTAGGCGTTTATTACCATGTGTTGTTGAGTTTGAAGCGGACTGTAATTACTCAATATCAACATCAATTATTAAGTGATACGCGTTGTTGCTGTTCGTAGATGCTTTCCTGATTTTGCATTTATGGCATCTCCACCCGCCTCTTTCATCGCTGGCCATGGTTCCAGACTACACTGTAATGGATCAAAATATTGTTTACCTAAGTTTTGACTACAAACTAAGTCATAATATTAACTATACACTAAGCAATAACCTTGACTATATACTCAACACTATAGTCTTGAATAAGCAATATCGAACCAGAACGGAATTAGAATGGAACTAGGACAGAACTAGAACTTGAACTGAACTAGAAGTGAAGTAAAGCAGAACTAAGTTTTATTTCAATAAAGCACCACTTTAGTACCAAATTTATGAAACTATTGCACCATTCATAGCAGACGAAAGAAAACAAAAAAAACGACACACAAATGACGCATATATATATATATATATATATATATATATATATATATATATATATATATATATATATATATTTGTGTGTGGGATATTTGTTTCTGATTTATTAAGGTCTATATGGAATAAAACCATTAAAAGTAATTTCTCTGCCAAAGTGGAAAAAAATTTCAAAGCGCAAAGAAGGGGCAGGCAACATATTGGTTTATGAATAATATATGAGGATTTACAACTGAATGTTCAATATATCTTTTTTGCTTCCATAAGCGTTTGCATAAGTGTGTAAGCGTATGTTTATGTTTTTACATTTTTAATATAAAAGCGAAAATCCTTCTATTTATTTTTTAAAAATACATTTATCTCTCTATATGTTTTTTCTTTTTTTTTTTTTTTTTTTGTAATGGTTCTCAGTCGTTAAGCGAACTTTTTGAAACAATATTCAGTGGTTGTTTATGTTACTTATATGTTTTTCAATGATACTGAAATAATCATGTTTTATTAGTCTCAGGGTGTTTCTTAAACGGATTTCTTGCAAAGAAAAAAAATTATTCACAAAGCAACACATAAGTGCTGATAATACAAACGTATTTTTTTACAAATGTGTTTGTGCTTTTCTAGCATTTTGTCTGGTACTAAACTACCTCTGTCAAATAATTATATGTGCAATATTTGATTTCTTGTTATTGTATATTCCAAGAGACATAATATTTTATTTGGTATATAATTTTTTTAATTTTTATATATTGCCCGTAATTGCTCAATTTTAGGTTTCTCTTGCCATTTTATTCGTAATGCCGTTATAATAGACATATCATTGGCTAAATTTTCATAGAAAATAGAAAATAGTTTTGCAAGTTTTGAATTAGATTTTAAGTAAAATTTTAATTAAATTTAATTTAAATTTTACTAAACGGACGGTTATTAAGTCCACAGTTTGAACTGTTTAAACAATTAAAGTTAAAATTACAATTAATTGTTGAGTAGTTAAGACGTTTACTTCCTAAAAAGAGTTTTTTTTTATTTTATAGTTAAATTTATACCCATGTTTGATATTTTTAGAATTTTTCGACCAAAAACAATGTGAGTTACAGAGAAATATTGGCGCACTTGTGACGTTTTAATAACAGAACGCGTGTATCAAATAATAAAAAACGTTTTGTATACATTGCACACTGGTCAAAAATCCATTTTTTTTTCTCAGATTCCAAAATAATAATTTAAGAATTGGTAAAAAGTGAATATATTTTTTAAATGATAACAGACCAAGCAATCAAGGATATATATATATATATTAGAGAATATAATGTTGCAAAACTTACAGTCGGGAAAGGCCTTAAAGTTGGTAGTTTAACATTATTTTCTAAATTTTTATTAAAATGGAGTTAGCATTATAAAAGCAGCATCGCATAACATAAACGTTTGAATGCATTTGAAGCAATTCAGACAGCGCCAGCATTTTGCGGTAAACACAAACTAGCGGATATTTTTTTTTTTTTTCTTGAAGATTTGAAAACTAAAACAGAACAGCGAATCCGCCCACAATTAAAACATATTTTTATTTCACAACGGTTTCTCAAAATTCTTCATTTTTTACTATCCCTTTCTATCAGTGTTGTCGTTGTTGCAAAATAAATCACAAATATTTACATTAAATTTATATGAGATGAAAAGGGAAGTTTTGCTTCATATTTTTTTATATATAATTTAAGAGAGGGAAAAAATACTTTTCTATACATGAATAAAAATTGTTGTCACGAGTTTTTTTGTTGAATAAACAAAATCAAAATGTATGCAAAAAGCGTCTACGTCTCCGCTTCATTTAATTTGTATTTCACTCTGAGAACTGGAAAAAACCACCGCCGCCGCTTGCTTGTGTTTGGGCACTAATTTTTGCTAAACTTAAGCGGAAATTTCTCACTGTTCGCAAACAAGTAGGAGAAAATTTTATGTATTGGGTAGTTTCACCAACCAATTAAAAAGTAAAAACTTAAAAAATAATTAAAATAAACCAAAAGCAAACAGATAAATATTATATTTATAAGATATATCTGCTATATATATTTCGCTTTTTTAACATCTATATGTATTATAAAAACGATTTTAATAAATATTATTGTTAATTTTCGATAAAATTACTTCAATACAACCCCAAAAAAGCATTAACACTTATTTTTAAGTTTATACCACAAAAAGCGATAAACAATACATACTCAATATTGAGAAATGAAAAATGTTATATTTAAATGTTCATAAACATAGCCTGGATATTCGACGTGCACAAAAGACATTCCTAAAGCATATTCATAGTGACAAAATATAGGCTCATAATATAGGGTGACTTTAGCTATATAGAGAAGTTGGAAATATTTATTGCAACTATCAAAACGAACTCACTGGACCGAATAAATTTTCTAAGCAATGAGTCCATAAGCTATGCTGATGAATTTCGTGCAAAAATTTAATTATACAGAAAAATAATGTGTCGATGTTACTAGCTCGAGTCCCAAAAGCGTTTTTGAGTCGACCGTTTTACCAACCAGTATAGAGTTTCAGATCTATGTATCATAAAGGATTTCCGGCAAATACTGGCTGCTAAGATATATTTAGATTCTGAGCAATCTGACAATATTAAGCAGCTTACTACGATTTTGTATCATTATAATATAATTTTGACATATTCATATTAAAGAAATCGGATGAATCTATGCTGCGATATAAGTATCTGGTAAATACAATTCCTTAATAATAATCGCGAATACTGAAAATTAACGTTATATAAATTAATAAATTTTATGAAATTCTTGACGTGCACATATAATTATTTTCTAGGAATGTTTCAAGGATCATATAATTTCTCCCATAAAATATACATACGAAATATTTTTTTTTTCTTTGTTGTTATCTAAATTTGAAAGTTTTTTTTATCTGAATTTTAAAAACTATAAACAAGATTTGCATTTGAAATGTACATTTTTGAAGAGAGTAAATAACTTTATAAATACAAACATATAATTAGTTGATAAGGATATATTAGAAACATTTGAGTTTAGTTCGATTGGGTCTGGTCAGTCATTTATTTATTGGTTTATGATTCATTTCGTTCATAATTTTTTCATTAAACGTTGCATCCTCTTTTATTCTATTTTTGTATTTAGTTTTATTACATGTAGTAGTTCGTTTTGCTTAATTTTTTTTTTTTAGTTTTCGCACAAGTATTTGGATACATATTTTTGCATAACTTTCATTTATTTTATTTCTTTATCTTTTATTTCTTTATTTTTTATAGTTTAGTTTCATTCTTTGCGCAAATTTAGCAAAATATTGTTCACTGTATAAGATCAACATATCGTCACCTAAAATTCAAAAGATCGCAATCACTAAAAAATTAGATATTGGATTTTTACTTTCTCAAACTATATCTACACAAAAAATTTCATATTCATATCTTCAAAAATTACATAAAAAGAGCGTAACATCAACTTCGTAAGCGAAACAGTCATAAAATTTGTTCCATTTAAGAATTATTTGGTTTAGAGACTGTTATGCTCTATATATTCTTGTTTTAAGTGCCCTATAAGAATTTCTTAATTACTTAATTTTAAAGGAAAAAAATTAAAAATTATGGTTGCGACCTTTTGCATTTTAATTATGTTTCTAGCTTCTCCTGTAAAAAATTAAAAAGCATGCTTACGGCCTTTTGTATTTTACGTGACGATATGTTCTTTTTAACTTTAGATGGCTAAACTGAAAACTGTGGATTAATTAAGCAAAATTGAAATGTTGCTAAAGTAACAAAAGTCCAGTGAACTAGTGTAATTTCTTTAAAATTTTTCAAAAAGGACCGTTTTCTGCCACTGTGCTGCATTTTTTAAATTCTTTATTCCTTTTATACTATATTTTTACTACCTTCTTCTCTTATCACTTTTGTAAAATATTTTTTCTCATTTTAGTATTCATATGTTTTAAACCTCTCGCCAAATCCCTATAAGAAGCCATTTAAAACAACTGGCTAATTACAAATGTTACATTACATTTAAATTTATTCTAAAAACAAATTTATTAATAAAAATATCGAAAATATGCAAACTACAAAAAAAAAAAAAAAAAAAAAACAAACAAAAGGGAAAGAAAAAGGGGCAAACGAAAACAGAAAACTAAAATATATTATTCTTTCTACAATTTACTGTAAATTGAAATAAGCTGAATTTTTATATTACAGTTACTTTAAAAGAGAAATATAAACTGAGAAATGTAACTGTTCTGGCGCTTTGTCCTGCAGCCAGCTGCTGTTTTAGTTGAGTTACTAAGCCGTGTTTATTTTTTTCGTTGCTGGCTGTTTCTTAATTTAAATTTAAAATTACAAAATTTTCTTTTATTTTGCGTTGCTTTTTCAAGTTTTAAATTATTTTCATTCATTGCCCAGTTTAGTTTTTGGTTCATATTAAAAAGTTTGTGAAGTGTTTGGAAGTATTTGATCAAGGGTGAAGAGCAAAAAAAAAAAAAACAAAAAAACTTCATCTGGTGCGTCAGGAAAACGGAAATAAAAATTGGCTTAATGCATTTTTGAGAATAATTGCAACAGTTGAGAAATGCCATAAGAATAAAACATATACATATTTGGAAATATAGAAGTTAAGAATTAAATATGCTTTATAAAAAGAGATCAAGATTAAGGTTTAGTTCAGTTCTAAATCTGTTCTAGTTCATTTCAAGTTCAGTTCTGATTCAGTTTAAGTTTAATTCTAGTTCAGTTCTAGTTCATTTCTAATTCAGATTTAATTCAGTTCTAGTTCAGTTCTAAATCAGCTCTAGTTTAGCTCTGTTCAATTCTAGTTTACTTCTAGTTCAATTCTAGTTCAGCTGAACGATTCAGTAAATTTTAGCGATTCAACAATCGGCAAATATGTCGATGGCTTTTGTTGTTTGTAGTAAAAATTATGTGATTCAATACGTACATTTAAACAACAGTAGACAAGTTTTGTTTTTGTGTGGCACTTCTCTCAAAATAAATAGACGACCTAAGTAGCAGAAGAAATAAAAAATAATTTGGGAATAATTTGTAAATTGTGCACATGCATACTTACCGCTTTTTTATGTTAAACTTGTGTTTTAGTTGATAAAACAAACAACACAAAAAATGTTGTGGTTTAGCTGACGTAACGATAATGCTATGGAATAGAATAATAGATAAAAATAGAAAAATAAATAATTTTGTTGTTTAATTTTTTAAGCGATTCGATAATCGTTAAAATAAGTTACTGAATCGCACTGCAGTATAGATCAGACAGAAAGTTATAGTTCAGTCTAGACCATAGTGTAGTATATAGTCAAGACTATAGTCAAGTCTATAGACAATACTATAGTCTAGTTTATAGTTAAGACTATAGTCCACTCAATAGTCAATACTATACAATACAAGACTACAGGCTATTCTGTAGTCAAGACTATTGTCTTTTCCATAGTAAAGACTATATTCTAATCTGCAATCAAAACTAAGCAAGTTTGTAGTCGTAAATTGCCTTGTTATCTCCGTTTAGTGGTACTAAAGCAGGGTTTGTGTACTATAATTAGGTACCAGTGGAATGGATACTTCATCAGCATTCGTGATATCTTATACATTTATGTTTCATTAAAATCTAAACTATATTATATACACATATATAAACTATATTATACGTAACCTAATTTTGAGATTACACAGTGTAACAAAAGAAAAAAAAAACAGAAAACATATCACATATGAGATAATTGATATATGCGTTTTAAACTAGAGCCCATACATAAAGAAAGTACCTCTTGTGTCTTTCTCCGGGAAAGAATACTTTAAAAAATATAAAAAATATGCCAAAATTATATTAAACCAGTATGAATAATAAAAGAAAGTTAAAAATCCCTGCAATATAACAAAGGCTTTTATTTCAATGTTTTAGTACAAAATGTTAAGAAAATATCCGTTGTATAAAATATATAATTAACTAATATATATAATATTAAAGGGTTAAAATTTTAAAAAGATATTTTCTTGAGTTTTATTCGTAAATATTTTATAAATTTTTTTTCCAAAAATATGTATCCTTCAAAACTTTCAAGTCCCTTTAAGAGAAAACTTGAAGTCCAAAACAAAAAATGAGTATGTGGTTTTATGACATATGATCTCTAATTTCATGCATATATTGATATTTTTATATGTGAAAATGAATGTCACATGGTGTTATAGTCAATATAGTTTTAAAGGCTACTATAGTCTAGCCTATAGTCGATACTATATTCTATATTTTAATTGTTAATCCATAATATTGTATATTTAACATCACTTCAGCATTATTTATAATTGACTTGTAATTAAATTTTTAGGTTCGTTAGAGTTCTATATTGTTTACTATAGAGTACTTACGAAGACGTCGAAAAACTTCTACGCTGCTACAACATTTTTTTGGCATTTTTTATTTTTATATTTTTTTTTTTTTTTTTTTAACTGGAGAGAATAACTAAAAACTTTAGGATGATATTTTTTGTGTGAAATATTTTGTAGTCGTTCCTATAATGACATTGTAGGCATATTAACAATACACATACATATACTTCATTCATATTTTGCCCAACTAACTTTTGTTCAATAGCAATTTTTACTAGATCGAGAGAATAGTTGTTTGCGTGTTTGTGACAACCATTGAGTGTTGTTGTATGAAGATTGCTGTAGCTTTCAGCAGCACAAGACTAAAACAATAATTGAAGAAGAAATGAAATAAAGTGCGGAATACATAAAGAGAAAGAAATGGTGAGAAAGAATGAAGAAAACTTTATTGAATAGTATTTCTAAAAAAAAAAATCAAATTTGTAAGTTTTTCCTTTTTGCTATTATATAAATAAATGAGTTTCTTGAACTTTTGTTTTTTCTTTTATAGTTTTTCTCTTCGTGTCATGTTGTTTTCTGGTGTTACGGGAGAAGAAATTAAAAAAAAATTGCTTACAAATGGCTAAAACTGAAGAAGATAAAGAAAAAAAAAGAGAAGAAGGAGTTATTGTCTTAGTTGCAATTTTTTCTTTATAGCAGTTATTCATTGAAAGGGACAATTTATACAAAATTTATCCACTAGAGAAAATTGTTTTTAATTTTTTTTTTTTTTTTTGTTTTTATTTTTATTTTTTTAGTCTAATATGTTGTTTTGGAAAGCCGCAGGGTGTCGCTGCGACATGTTGCCTAATGTGAATCTGGACTTAATTGCTAGAAAATAACCTTGTATTTTTTTCTATTAACTACGTAAAAAATTGACAAATATTCATTTTCCAAAAGAACAAATAAACAAAATTTGTTTATAGTATGCCACACACACAAAATCTTACATCAGATGTGGCGATTTTTCGCCATTTGGCGACTAAAATATGGTGAATTTTTTGGCGATATATAACACAATGGTGATTTGTTTGGCTAATTTTTTTAAATTTGATTAAATTGAGGAGAAAAACTATTAAATTTCCTATAGTGTACCCCACATTATGTGAAGTCTCACCTTTTGGCAGTTCCTTTGAACGCCTACAAATAAGCTGATCCCATAGAGCTGTATAAATATAGAACAGGGCTATAGGGAAAACTCTGAGTTATATCATACATAACAAACCTACCGCTACATCTTCAAATATTACATGGCAATCATACATATATCATTACATTTCTTACTAGAAATCGGCTATTTTTAGTATTTGCCTTAATTCTTAAATAGCGTCAACTTAGTTCATTAAATTTTATTCGCAAAAAAATACATTTTACAATACTTATGTATTAAACGATAATTTTTTTTTATTATCCTTCAAATATATTAAGGATATTCATGATTTCGGTCACAATGAAATAAACGTTCATGAATATATTAATTCTGTGAAAGAAATTATAACTTTAATTGGACTGATGTTGTTATATAATGTTAGAATTATTCTTTTAAAAATGTAATAAAGTCCAATAAATTTTAAAACTTGATGTCCTAAAAAGGAGCTATATGTCAGAAAAGTTTATTTTAAGTTGTAGTTTTTTTTCCAAGTACACTGTGCTCGAAAATAAGACTAATTTTCTTAACAATGTGAGCAACCATTGGGTTAAACTAAACTTTTTAAAAGTGCTCGTTTTTGAGATATTTCATTTTGAAAGGCTAAAAAAAGTTTAGGAAATTTAAAGTTTTTTAGCTTATATTTAATAATTTAGTCTCGTATTTTTAAATTTGAAATGCAGTTTAACTCAAAAATTTGTCTCTAAAATGTATTTTAAATTTAAAATTATTTTGTGAATACGGGGGTTAATTTTTGAATTTACACAATATAAACAATTAAGATTCCATTAAAATGTATAATAATGAATTCTTATTATAAATATAATATACAAAACTTTAAACTGGCAAAAAATATTACTGTAATACTGTAAGCAAGCTAACTAGTGTTACCAATGAGCAACTTTTCAAACAAAAACATAAAAACTTTTAAAATCGGGCTAAAATTGATTTAATGTATGATTAGAATTTATATTCAATATATTTATTATTTAGTATACATAAATAATGTCACATAAATAATGTAACTATTGAATTCAGCGTACTCGAATTAGCTTTACCAGTAAAGTGCCCAGTTTTTTAAAACTTGCAACTAGGGCAGTGTTATTATTTGCTCTTGCAATTATAATTGGCTTTGTTAAAGCTGAACTTACATTTACAAATTACAGGAAATTTTAAATACTACTGTACGACACCTAATATTTTAGTTAATTTTTTAGTATTCCCTTAAAAAACGAAATAAAATTTTCATTTCCAACACGAAATCAGAATTTCAGCAAGAGAAATTGCCTTGTATGAACTCAGACTATTTAAGGAATTTTGCATAAATAAATATTTTGTAGAGGAAAATATTATGAATTTTATAAAACAAACAAGTTCTGTTCTATTTTCTAAAGTAATTCAAAGTTATATATTTCATGCTGTTTAAGAAAAGTACTTAAACCTTAATGAACTATTTTCATGTTTTTCTCATTAACTTTTATTTAAGTTTTTTCCATTATTATAATATTAAAGTTTAAGAAAAATATTTTATCACTGCTCAAACTTTGCTCCATTAACATCATTATTTCATTTTCTTTTCTTGCAAACTATTAAAAAAAACGAGAGAAAAATGTTCCTAAGCAAATCTACTCGTAAAGTGTGTCTTTAATTAAAAAAGTAATAGAAACATGTATAACCAAAACAAAAAAAGAGAAAATAAACTATTGTGTAATATTAAATTATCTTTTCTTAAATTTATAACAAAAGTAAAAGTTGAAAAACAATGTTGTAAACTCAGTTACAAAAACTATATTTCTAAAATTTAATTAAAAATTTGTCTAGTAAAGCAGCAAGTTGTGGCTACTGAATTTTTAGCCAATCGACACACAATTCAATTCCAATCACTGAATTTTTTGGTACTGGCAATTATATCTAAAAATGCTTCAGTAAATATTATAAAACAAAAAATTGCAATTATGAATTAATATTTAAATAAAAAAATGTAAAAAGACATTTAATTTTAATAATAATTTTCCTAAATACAAATATACATACATACATACATAGAACGAAAATGCAAAATACAAGAAATAAAAACTTTACAAATATGTACCTACATAGACTTCTTCATCTGAATTAGTGGATTATTTCATTGGAATTGTCTTCAAAATGTTTAAAGCGAAAATTAAAGGGAAGAAATAAAGGAACATTGTTAACACGAAAAAAATGCAGATAAACAATTGGATAAACATCTTGGAATTTTGACCCATATAATTATTAAGAAAACTTTTTGAAAGGTCGGGAGGTGGATCGCATCCATCAATTTGGGGGCAGATTACATCCGCCTATTTCTCTTATTTTCATTTCAAATGTTCCGGAGGTCGATGCTTTATAGGATGGACCAAAGTGTTCCGGAGGTCGATGGGATACACAGTAAAAGCATTCATGGTTAGGGGCAGGTAATGGGTTTGATCTTAAATAGCCATGCTAGCTCTTTAAGGGTTTACAATGAGAAAAACACAAAAGGCAGTATAGGTAGAAAAGCTGAGTAAAGGCGTCGATGACGAATCACAGTGGTAGCAGCGAGAAAACACAGGAGCAGAGAAAAGAAGCAGCAGAAAAAATACACAGGAGTATAAAAATTGTAGCAGCAAGCAAGAAAGAAAAAAGCAAACAAACCAGAAGTCACTTACACTCACACATAGATCAACGAAATTCTTACATCAGCGAACATTAAGGAGACAACAGAAAAGGAAGGTTCGCTACAACAACCACTATAGGTTCAAACCAAGTGCAGGAAAAACTACAATGGTATTACTATTAACAAATGTATTAACAAATGTGTAAAGACACAATCGAACTCTCTTTTGTGCTGGAGAGTGAACAAGGCAGACGAGGTGAGTAGCCGGTTAATAAAAAAAAAATAAATAAAATCAAAGGACTAACAGAGCAGTGTTAGGGAAAAGACAATAAAGTTGGTTGAATTAATTACATCAACTCAATGGATGGTATACTGATTTACAATCTGTAAGATTAAAAGACTTACAATCTGGTAGAAGAGGTAGGAGATAAACACTGCTCATGGCTAAGTGATACAATATTTTCTTGGATGTTTTCACTCAGAAAATGCAGGGACTATAGAAATCTCGTATTATATCGAAGGTTGAAGAATCAATTAGCTATTTATTAGGAGGTATAGCACCGGGTTCACGGCACAGCACCGTTTTCATAAAAGAGGCATTCAATTTGCAGGTGGCTCAATAAATAAAAGTTTGTAAAAGAGAAAATATAAAGTAAGTGAAAATAATAAATAAAGCAGGAAGAACATTAAAGAAAAAATTATTATTTTACGCGACTGAGTCTACCCCAGCAGCAAACCAGGATAACCGGAAGTTCCTTACATAATAGGTAATTGTGTACTTAGCAAAAAGACAAAAGATTACCTAATAGCAAATTTGGAAGAGTATGTGGGAAAATACTTACCAATTTACTTATTAACTGATTTTGAAAAAGATTTTTGACAAAAATGTGGTACTGCATTATCTAAACTTTTACTTTTGTAAAAAACCATGCCATTCCCAGTTAACTTCTCGGAAATTCTGTGGATATTATTATGTAATACTTATTTCCTATTACATTATCGATTCCTGTATACAATTTTAATTTGATTACTTTAAAAAGTTCTTCAAATAAAATTAAATAAAAATATTTTAATGTTATTATTTATGAATAATATGAAAGATATTTTTGGCTTCCATCGGTTAGATAACTGCAACTGAATATTTAGTTAAAGTTTGAACGTTTTTCATACAAACAATATTTTGTTTATAACTACTAATATTTAGTTTAGGAATGTGCGTATAATATAGGAATAACTACCAGTTTAGATACATTTACTATAACCATCAGACATTGGTTCAGATAACTAATACTATTATGAAAGCAATCGTTATTTCGCTATAATCCTTACTTCACCTTTATTAGTAATTAAAATCAGTTTCATTCATATATTTTTAATAACTACAGTACAATTTAGGTTTTTAAATTAAAATTCAATGATTGTAATAGTGTAAAATAGTGAAAAAAAAAAAAACATAAACATGTTTATAATGAAAAATATACCGTATTTTTGTAAACTGAGCAAAAAATAAACAAATAAGGATGTTATATTTAGCTTGGCCACCATCTGCAAATTTTTAAAATTTCACCTTATATGGGAGGTATGCAGTAAAGTGGGCGGACCACGATCATTTTTGATTTTCGCATTTATATTTGTCCTTGAACTATTTGCGCAAAATATCGTTAATGATGCTTTTTAGTAAAAGATATCGGCCGAAAAGTAAAAACTGAACGGACGCCCTGTTTTTATAGTATTTGGCCCATAACTTTATTTATGAACCGATTTTACTCAATATCAATATTTGGCACAATATTTATCTTATAGAAGTTCTCATTAGATAAATATTGTGCCAAATTTCGTCCTCCTTGGATATCCGCCTTCAGCCCTATCATGCTTTCAACAGGCAGGCACACGAATGGACTTCGTTAGATCGCCTTAGATTTTCATATATATATATATGTTACATGTTACATACAAAAAATAAGCAAATGTTTTAAAAATACACAAAAACATGTAAATAAATCAGAAAATAACAAAATTTAAATGTGAAAATGGTATGTCGGAAGCAAAAAAAAAAAAAAAACTACAAGTGTATGTATTGTAGAATTTTAGGTGAATCACATTTTTTGCTGGATAATATAAAAGTTTCCTCACCTAAAAAATGTGTTTCATATAAAAGTAGTTCATCAAGAACCATTTAAAGCTATTGAAATAAAAATTATTGAAGACTATATAAAATCTATGGAACTATTTAAATATCACTGATTGGAGAAAAACTTGGATTATACCAAGATATTTTGGAGGCAATGCCGTTTAATGATTTTTAGCACCTTAAGTAAGTATCTGAAGAATCACCTACGCGCTTAACTTCATAAAGCTACAAAAGTAAAATCGGAGAGAAACACGAAAAGAAAACAGCATCGAAATGCTCCAAAAGGGTTTAAATGACATCGATGTCCTCCTCTAAAAAAAAAGGCAAAATGATTTATTTCTCAGAAGTGCAGAACTAAATGGTAAAATATTTCCGTTAAATATGCCACTAACTTGAGGCTACCAAAAGCAAAACACACACAAAAAGAAAACAATGGCTTTAATGACAATAAATTAAATATTTTAAATGAAACTTTCCTTTTACTTTTTCCTTAACGACTGGAGCTTATAAATTCCAAATTTTACTAATATTTATAATTCACAAACTATTTATGTTTTCAAAACTAAAAATTATTTATAGTAAATTAAAAACTCTATTTTTCATACCATCGATAAGGCAACGATTCGCCTGCCAACAACAATACAGACTTAAAAATGTCAACTAAAATTTGACATAAACTAAATAATAAATGGAAATTACGCCACCAACTTTCCATCACCATCAAAGCTCATGGCAATGCCGTTACCAAATAAATGACAAGGATGGGAATACCAATACCCTTCATTCAGAATTGGGCACCCGCATTATAAGAAAAGAGAAAGAGAATATCTTTTTTCTGTTTACCGATCTATGAAGCAAAGGCTGAAAACATTTTCAGCCGAAAACAGGCCATAGATGACAATCTGATTTTGTAAAATAAGATTTTAAAGAGCAAATTTATCAAAATTTTCTTTAAAGGGAAAACATATCGAATGTTTTTTTTAATTTAATAAATTTTACCGATTTTTTTTAAGAGAAAATCTATCTACATTTTCTTTATAGAGAAAATTTGTCAAAAGTCGAAATTTTCACTAAAGGAAAAATTTATCTCAATTTTCTTTATAGAGAAAATTATCGAAGTTTTTTTAAAGAAGAAGAAATTTATAGAAATCTTCTTTAAAGAGCTCTTATTTGAAGACAAAGTTTACTAAAACATTTGCAAACAAAATTTGTAGAAACTGTCTTTAAAGAAAAATTATTATTATTTTTTTTTTAAATTAAACATTTTCTTTAAAGAGAAAGTATCAACAATTTTCAGTAAAGGAAAATCTATTACCAATTTTCTATAAAAAGAA
Organism: Protocalliphora azurea; assembly: GCA_932274085.1. NCBI lineage: Eukaryota > Metazoa > Arthropoda > Insecta > Diptera > Calliphoridae > Protocalliphora > Protocalliphora azurea. The sequence continues at coordinate 126,169,851 of OW026520.1, forward strand.
ACTTTATCGATATTTTCTTGAAAGATAATTTATCAAAAATTTTTTAAAAAGCTTCACATTGAATATTTTCATTAAACAGAGAATTTCTCGAGTGTTTTCTATGCAAGGGAGAATTTATCGACAATTTTGTGTTAAATAGTATTTATCGAAAAATTTCTGTAAAAAGGAATCTATGGAACATTTATATTGAGAAGAGTATTTATAGAATACTTATATTTCAAAAGAGAATTTTTTCTATAAATAAATAATTTATCGCATGTATGTATATACATATATATATATATATATATATATATATATATATTATTTGTTTATTTATTTATTTATAGAAAAAAATCTTTTTTGAAATATAAATATATTTGATAAATCCCTCCTCACGGAAATCTGTTATCAAATGTGATCAACTCAATTTGAGGACAAATCGGGTCTCTAACCAAAATGTAATTCATTATTAAAAGTTAAACTGTCAGCGAGTCTATCATCGCTAAAGAGACTAAGAATGTGATACAGATCGAGTTAGGGAGAGGATGATTTTAAATATCCCACTAGGAGAAAAAAGAAAGAATTTTTCCTAGTAACGTTGCTATATTCTTGAAAATAAAACAAATTTTATTAATGAATTTGAAGTCTTTTAATCAAGGAAAAGTTTCTAATATATTTTCACCTCTACTGTCCCAATAGAGATGGCAACTATTCAAAGTAAGCATACCAAATATTCATCCTGAACTCGTCTCTATTTGGACATTAAGGGTGAAAATATATCAATTCATATATGCACAAAAACTTTTCATTGATTAGAAGAGTTCATATTCATTTATGAAATTTGTTTATACTAAAAAAGCCTTAATATCTTCTTTAACAGCTTTCTCTTTTTTACTCCTGCTAAGCTTATACAAAATGGTCCAAAGTGATTTTTGTCATGCTATTAAATAACTAGTTTTTTTACTAAAGAAAAACTACTGATACCCAGTTAAAGCTGATTACATATATATTTTACACAAATAAAAATTAATGTTGAGTTTTTATCCATTTTGGAATAATATGTGATTTTTCCTCATAGTTTCACTTTTTAACATCGACAGACACTAATCTATGTGCTATATAAAGGTTTTCAGTTAAATTCAAAATATTTATTCAATATCCTTGAGTATAGGAGATCTAAAAAACTTTGATTTATTTGTAACATAAAATGTATAAATGGTCTAGTTATAGCGAAAACATATTTCAACAATTTTAGTATAAAAACTACACTAATTGAAATTTACTGCAATGAGATTGCCAAACATGTCCAAATAAAACTTGAATAAATTAAGTCTATACAATTTCAATTATTAATATACCAGCAAACAACCAACCGAAAGGATACCAGCTTTTTAAGAAATTTAAAGAAATGATGTCTAAGTACAGCTTTAGACTTGAGTTTCTCTAAATAACACAAGAACTTGGCCTATCGTACTCAAAATATTTCTGCGCACCAGGTTTTATAGCTATATTCAATATGGTCAATAATTAATTAAGGTAATCATTTGTTATCGTACAGACGTATAAAGTTTTTAAGATAATTTACTCCTATTTGTATTAAGTGATCTCTTGATTATGTTTCAGTTCAATTTTGTACAAAAAATGTTTTACAACTCTTAATTTCCTAACAATATCGATAAAAAATATAAGAAATTCTACATAATTCTTTAAATTTGTATAAGAAATAATTCAAATATACGAGTACTATAAGTTTATAATTAATTACTTTTTTCACTTAGTAGTCATATCTAATGCAAATTTAAAGTATATAGAATTCTTTGCCCTAAATGTACATATAAGAATTATAATTGACTTCATTTTAAATTAAACAATATGTTTCACCAAAAATAACCTAAATTTTAATTAGTATAATATTTTACACACATATTATTTTAATCTATATCAGTTAGATTTTGAGCGAGTTAATAAAATACATTTATTAGTTTCTGAGTTACTGCATTTTGAAAATAATAAAAATAACAAACTTCGGACCACTCAACATTATATTTAAAAGAAATAATAAATTTTGTTTAACATTCCACATAAACCAAAAAAATTTATATCTGCAGTGACAAAATTTAATCTTCCAAAAAAGCTGTACAAAAGATTTTTCTCGTTTATTAACTTTTTTTAAACTCAACAACAAAAAAGTATAAATATTTGGCAAATAACAGCCACAAAAAAAAAAGAAATACAGGGGAAAATTGAAAAAAAACTCTTTATTCATAAATAATCCTTCGTTAAGTACAACCCACTTGCCCTTTCATTTTCACCCATAAATAATACACCTTAATATTTACATACCTTTGTAACTGAATACTGTATTTTGGTACATGTGTTGGTGTTTAAATAGATATAGTATGTTGTTCAAAGTTTATTGAATATTCTAATACATTTTGATATAATATACCAGCGGTATAATTTTTAATAAATTTTCATACAATATTATATTAAGGGGATCGAATGTACACAAAGAAAGTGTTAAAAATATATATGTATATAAGGTAATAATTTTTAAAACAAAAACTCATGTGTTATCACAACGAAATATGGCAACAACATCTGAAAGCAGCAGTAGTTTCTAAACAACCAACAAAAAAAATGGGTTTAATATACCCAATTTGTGTTATAAGGTATAAATTTTCAATGTTTTTTTTATAATATAAAGTACAAGCAAAATGGGGAGAAAAATGTTAAGAAATAATAAATAAATTTTATATTAAAACAAAACTACATCCTAGCAAAAAAGAACATCTAAATAAGTCATTAAGGTCCTGAACGTATGATCTAGAAGTAGTGCAAATACGGATCATTTCCAATAAAATTAAAATAGGCTTGTCATTGGAAGACGTACCCTTTTTTGATACCTATTCACTGAGCAAGAAGTCATGTTCATGATGTCATATAAAGTTGATTTCTTTGATGTTCTTTATTATCAACTCTAAACCAAATACCTTTTTATTAAAAACACATATGCATAACGTCATTTTTCATTCGATTAAAGCAGTTATTATTAAGTAACAAGTACTTATAAGTTCTCAACGTTTTATATCAGAAAAATTTACCTGAATTGCTTTTTAATAACATCTTTGGATGGAGTTTATACAAATTCTTAAGTACAAGAAACCGTACACTTATTGAAATTTTGGAAGGAGTGAAAAAGTACTTACTTAGTAATGACTTTATTGTAAACTACAAAACATTTCTTTCAATATATATATATTTTTAATCAAACTTTTGGGTGAAAATGTTTAAACAAGTTTTTATTAACATTCGTAGTGGAAGGTTGCTTAAACGAAGAAAGGGAAACATTAAAATCTGTAAAAGAAAAGTACACGATAAAACTGAAGTTCAGTTTCAAATCAATTCTAGTTCAGCTCTGGTTAAATTCTAGTCAGTTCTAGTTCATTTCTAGTTCAGGTCTAGTTCAGTGATAGTTCTAACCTAGTTCAGTTTTAGTTCTGGTCAAGATCAGATCCAGTTTAGATTTTGTTCTTGTTCTTTTTCTAGACCAGTTCTAGTACAATTTTAATTTAGTTCCAGTTCCATTTCATTTCTATTCTATTTCTAGTTGATTTTCCTTTCCAATTTTAATCTAAATTCTATTAATTTTTGAATACAATCACATTTTTCATACACTCTTTTTCTAAAATCCAAATTTCATTACAAACATATGTAATTATTGTATCTCTTTATGTATTCCCTTATTGAAATATCTCTTAGATACAATAAACCTACTCAAAATAACAATTAATAGTTTTAATAAATCAAATTTTCAAAACAAACTTCATGAGTTTATTGTATAGGAAAAAAGAACCCATTACTCGGTGTTTATGCAACAATTTGACAGTAAAACTAAATAAAGCAAAATCAAGAAACTTTGTCATATAGGAATTTTTCCCCCCATATTCATATTTTATTTTTGGCTGCAATCATATTTCTCATATTTGGGTGCAAACATACAGGACACACATACTAACTTTTATATGCTATTTATACATGTAGCTCTGGAAATTCCCACGCAAGTATTCATAGTTTTTATTCCTACACGCTGTACTTAGTACTTTGGTGATTTTAGGTAGATGTACGTATGTATATGTTTACATGTTTTCAAAAAGAAGAAAACAAACTAAACATGGTATACCTGCATTTCATAAATACATGCAAAAATGCAAAACATATTTTGATAGAAATATAATAGAAGAAGCTGATGCACATTGGTATTGCTAGTACTCGTAGTGATTGGGGGTTTGAAACAAAGATTTTGCTCATAAATTAAAAGATCAAATGCAGAAAAAGGTATATTTATTAAATTGAAAATATACATCAAATGAGGGAATATTGACAAAGCATGGAAGATCTTTGTATTTAGTTTTAAAAGAGTTTATAAGTATTTAAATTATATTCAAAATTAATTTACTTGAATACATTGAAAAAGAAATACTCGTATACTCGTCATAAATAGTGAATATTACTCATACGTTTCGCTATATGTGAATAAAATATAATACCTACTAGCTCTTTCCGGTGTGCCTCATTAACTCCTTTGTTATAATAACTAATATTTACTTTATATTGTGACTACTTGTCATTAGCCAAGAGGTCACTAGATATATATGTTAACAGTTTTTGCAAGAAAATTAGGATGTCATAGATTAAATGCAATCTGCAATTTAGGCTTAATTTTCAACACGTATTTTAAAGCAAATCCTTTAAAATTTTTGAAATTTGTATAACAAAGTTCAGAACTTTTCTAATTCTATTCAAACATTTTATGTTTCTTTACAGTTAAACGTTAGGAAATTCGTTTACAGGCAGAAAATTTATAACTATACATTTCACCACTAATTCAAAAAGTTAACAACAACATAACAAATTCCACGATCTTAGTAACCAAGTCATATTACCTAAACGAAAGATAATTATATCCTTAAATTTTCTATGCTGAATGTATAGTATGGTGCTCGCAGAGTGCACGTAGCATTATCCTGCTTTAACAACATCTTGTCCACGTTCAATACTGATCAAAACAAATTGGAATATAGTACTTAACCTTAGCTTTGATGTCCTTCAGGTCAGGGTTTAAAGAAATACAAACCAAAGGTGCTGCCGGACCAATTTCCGCCACAAACACTAACTTTTTTAAATTTAATGCCACCTGCCAAAATTGGGGTCCCAACAAAGGGCGATGTCGGTGATAATTGAATACCTGGATTCGTTGGATCTTTTACAAATGCAGACCATAGTAGCGACGCTATAATTTCTAGTTAATGTCAGCGTAATGACAGCTTTCTGCATTCTTTTACAGATAGCAGCGATGTATTTGCAAAACAGACTTTCATAACTTGAACTAACGAAAACCTATTTTGATAATGAAGTTATATTATTTGGACGTAATGTTTAACTTCATAAAATGGTGGTTAGTATCAATGATTGTATAATAAGCAGCCGATTTGACGCCGATGAAACAACATGACACGACTTTATTAGTCGTTATTGGAAGTGGCTCGCCCTTATTGAAAACCCTCTAAATATATTGAATTTTAAGTTTGAAAAAATTAACAATAAAAGGAAACATTTCCAAATACTTCTTTGAACAAAACTAAAGACGAATGACTAACTAGTTCTAGAACTACTTAAGGAAATTAAATTAAAGGTGTATTAGTTTTGTTCCATTTATAATGGCTTTTTTAATTTTAAATTGTCATTGGCAAATGGTTCATTTTAAAGGGATCGCAAAACCGTACACAAAAACGACACAAACTGTTAGGTAATTTTTCACCTCCAAAATATTGCAGAATCTGGGGCTGCTAAAAACTGGAGCACTCTTCACAACACCATCCAAAGTATTGTCTGTTTTAAAGCATTGGCTATCGCCATTTCGGCTTAATACTATGGGCGAATAGAACGATAAGAGTCATGTTACTGTTTTTAAAAATTTAAATGATATCTCGTACTCTTTCTTAACGAATGATTCTTGGTATCAATTTTAACTGAGCCAATCTAAAGAATCGCGTTCTGGATTGCTGCTGCGCATGCTAGAAGACTACGTCTCTATTCAATGACTACTGTAGAAGTTATTGTAATCTTCTGCATTTTTTTTCTGATTTTTAAAACTGCCTTAAAAAGACAACATTTTAGTACTTCAGCAAAGAAGAAAATAATTCTTTATTGGCTTTTACTACATTATTCGTACAGAATCATCCATTTAAGCATTTTTGTGTATTAATTTTCACAAAAATCTAAGTATATTTACATAACTAAAATTTTCACCTGCGGCGCTTCAAAATCCAAATCAAGTATAATTTAACTAATTTTATGAACTTAGTTAATTAATTATTATAAGCAATTAGTTTTTAATAATTACCTATAAGCCAGAGAATATAATTAAAAGAAAATCTTATGAAAGCGAAAAATCACCAAAAAGTTTGGAAATGATTATTCGAAAAGGATTTATGATTCAAAAATGACGAAAAATCACATCCAAACTTTAGGTCATATGAAATACGTAGGGTAGAATGGGGAGTATTCACCACTTTTTTACTTAAAGTGTTCTCTTTTTATAACTGTAAACCATATCTGTATACTTCCTTTTGTACTAGCGACTAAGATTAAATTAATTAATTAAAATCTTTTAATCCTGAATATCACTGTTACGTTAATTTTTTTATGAATTTCTGAAACTCCAACTCTTGCATTAAATTGGCCTAGTAATGGGGCCAGAATTGCTTTCCTATATCCGTTGTTTTTTATTTTATTTTAACACTGCAACCGAAAAACAAACATAATTTAATATTATTTGCTGAATTTTATGTGAAATAAATAAAAATTCAATTAGTAATGAATATTCAAAATCAATGTATTGCGAAAATCACTAACAAATATTTTGTTTAAATCCTGCAAACACTAGAGAATCTTTATGTAGAATGAAAAATATACAGTTAGTAAATACCTCTTAGCTAACTGCGACGTTGCTGGATGATAATTTGAGTCGTACCTACCAGAAGTCTGACGAATTTTCCCCAGGAGGAGTATTAAGCACCAATGGTAATTTTTTGTTCACACCTGTTGTGAGTTCTTGTTCATTATTTATGACATATTTATAACACGGAACATAATCTTTATTAGATCCCAAAAACTAAGAAAATAAGTAATATTTAGGACAGTAGTGGAAAAATAATTAATCACGTCTACCTCTGATTAAATGTAAATTGAAAATATCAAAATTTGGTAGATGAAAGATCAGCAATAAACGAAAAGAAAATCAATTAGTGGTACAAAAATTATACTTCGTTATCAAGATAATTTTCAATGGCAGATGTGCCCTTATTGGTAATTCTCCTCTTCTACCCTATAACCCAAAATTGAATGGAAATTTTGTAGGCGATTTTTTTACTCGATCATCTTGCTGGCAGCCGTTCTGTGTTTTATTTATAAATTTTGCTAGCTTTTTTTCTATCCTTATTTATTTATTTATTTATTTATTTATTTTTTTTTTTTGTTTTTTGCCTTTTATGACCTTTTTTAAAGTTCAAATTAAGCCTTTTTTTCCCACTTCCTGGCAACACTGGTAACCAGTACAAAACAGGTTCGATTAGGTTAGATCTGTGACTTGCCAAATAGTAGCTAAATAGGGTTAATTAACTGTCCTCAATGACTACACCGCGATAAAGCGACAGGTCTCGCGCATAGAAAATGTTAGAACTAAAAGCGGTCCCTATCATTTAGTAACTAGTCACCTGTCTTTTTTTTTTTGTGTTAATTTCTTCCCCTAGGGTTGTTATTGTCGTGCACAAATACCCTTTACATATTTTTTTACATGATTGTCAGTTGTACGATCTTATTGAGTTTGGAGAAAAAAATTCAGGAAATTTTGTCTCTCCATATTTATTATATTTTTAGTCGTAGCTTCCCATTGTGCACACTTACATCTATATTATATACACAGTAAATAAGTATTGTAGCAGCAAACCGTTTATTTGTTTTTATTTAAAATTGATTTGCTGTTGGTTGTAAAAATAACAAAAATAAACATATATCCACAACTACCGAAATAATCATAACAAGGAAAGTAAAAAACTTGAAAACTTACCGTTATTATGGCATATGCTATTTAAGCACCAATAGAGTCATAAATATCTCACCATACAATTCATTGGGAATTGGAGCCAAATATGTTAAACTATACCGAGTAGTATGAGCTGAAAAAATCGTCGAGCAAGAGGAGAAATAAGAGGGACTTAAATGTTGTTTCAGTTTTTGAAACCATAAGTTATGATGTGGATTTTGGTGCTGCTATTGAAAGTGTTGAACTTGCTGTTATCGTTGAGTGGTGTCGAAGTAACTTTACTGTTATAGTTGTTGTGGGGGTATATGTTTGTTTTTGTGTTATTTTAACATATTTCCCTAGATCATTTAAATATTTTAAGTGCTGCTAGTATAGTTTCATTTTTTGTTTTTTTTTTTTAATAATTGTACTTTTTTCGTCTATCATTATTTCTACAATATTTGCTATTAGTTTTTGTTGTTTCTGTTACTACTGCTGCAGCTGTTAGTACATGCTCTAATTTAGTTATTATTGGTGTTGTTATTTGTGTTGTTTGAGTAATAAATATCTCTTTTTCTATTACAACTAAATTGCTATGGATGCAACTACTATATTTGTTACTACTACTACACTACCGCATTTATTTCTTAAACATCGGTGGCAGGTTTTGCGTATACTAATGCAACATGTATATTTTGTAAAATATTTTGTTTTGTTGAAATTTTTCTTTTCAAAAATATTTATTTTTAAATGTGTTTTCATTATCGCTGTATTATTTACACTTAGTCTACATTTATTATATGAAGTTATTGTTGCAGTTTATATATTGTCCATCATATTTACATTACTGCCGCTGCTATTAATGCTATGGTTGTTACTAAACAAACATCCGCTACGTCTACGTGTCCTCTTCCTTTGGGAAGTTTTTTGTGTTTTTTTGCTCAATGCAGTTAGATAAAAAGGTAAAGTTGTGCTGCTGATAGTTATTGTTTTTTTTTTTTTTTTTTTTTTTTTTTTTTTGTACGAACTTCTCTACTACTACTACTATTAGTAAAATTGGTAGTCTTTCTACTACTACTACTAGTACTTTTATTTGTGCTATTATTAATATTGCAAACATTTGCTATTGTTGGACATGTTGATTAATGATGTTGTGGTTATAGTCACTGGTGTATGAAAATGTTATTAGAATATTCAAATGTCATTGTTATTTTTAATAAAATGAAATAATAATGATAATAAAAAATAAAAAATTGTATATGGGTTATTACAAAAATTTTTTGATAATGGCCTCTGATTAAAAATAAAATTTTTTGTTGATGGCACATTAAAATCCATTCCAAAAGTGATTCGAAAGCATGTATAATCAGTTCGCATTAATCATTTCGTGCAGGGGATACGAATAGCGGTTTCAAGTTGAACATATACAATTTTTATAAACTAGAAGCTATTCAAATAAAATGTAAAATATTTAATGCTCGTTATACTAAAAATCAAGATTTTTTAAAATTTGTGAAAAATGTGATTGGAATCTAAGTTATTTATCTACTTATTATATGAAATTGTAGTCACAATCATATATATTTTCACTTTTTTAAATTTTTGAAAAGAAAGCACACATTTGTGTTGTTGTAAAATATGTTTAAATAATTGTTTTTGCTGTAAAGTCTAAAACGTGTAGAGTAAATTTAAGTCATATGCATTTTTAGCTTCAAAATTATTTACACAGCTTCAAAATTCAACTACTTACGCTTAGCTTTGCTAAAGATGGTCCTAAACCTTACCTATAAGATATTATAAAATCTTCTGATACAAACTAAATTTTAGTAAGCAAAAATCTAAATATATTGGCAAAAATATTAAATAATAGTTTTAGAGGTCATGCGAGATTTAAATGCAGATTTGAAATGATACATCATCCCTTATATGAAAATAGAAACATTTCAAAGAGAAATTAGCAAAAATTTAACATCGTTTAAAATATTTGTAAAATGCTCAGTAGTCATCTATTTGTTCAGCAAGAAAGTATGACATTTAGAAAGGTTGTGGCGTTCACATTATAAGAAGTATAATACACTGTTTCTATAATTGTTTTTTTTTTAGTAAAACACATTTGATTTATTTGAATTACATAGAAAATTCAATACAAAAGTAAATTCAGTAATAGTGTAGTCTCTTAATATTTATAAATCGCATATTATAATACAGAAAAATGATTGGAAAATACTGAATTGCACTTTCTGCAATGCAAACAGCATAACCTTTCTAAAAATCATATATTTTCGACGTACATACCAACGACTGCAGAAAATTTTGAGAATATTCTAAGCGATGTTAAATTTTTCTGACAGATTTTTCCTAATTTCTTTTTAAATTATTTTTATTTTCATATAATGATATCTTTTAACTAAGTATTATACCATTCTTTAACTATTCCGATTCCTTTTTCCAAACTATAATGACGATGTCACTTTTTAAATATTCATTTAAATCTCAGCTTGGCTCTGATAGATTTTTTTTAGCAGTTTTGGCCTATTTTTATATTTTTGAGACCTTTTAAAGTTGCGTTTAAATCTCAATGTTAAGCGTAAACAATTATTTATTACAATTGATTTTTGAAGTTGTGTAAATAATTTTGATGTACGAAAACTGTGTGTAAATATTTTTGAAATGAAAAATGTTAGAAATATATAACGCGACTTTTTCTAAAATTTCCACAATATATTCTACGCATTTCAGGCTTTAAAACAACAAAACAACTATTTCAAAATATTTTATAACGACACAAATATTTGACTTCCTTTCCAAATTAAAAAAAAAAATATTTAAAAAAGTATAAATATATATGACTACGACTATATATTTTTTTACAGTTTATTAAAAAGAAATATTATTTAATACTATGATCGCCTTTTCACCCAAGTAAATTTTTTTTTTTTTTGGTCTATATAATTTTTATTTTTCGAAATTTTTGATGCGCCTCCACATTTCTGTCAAACATTAATTATATCAATTATGGTCAATTTCATGCTGTCCTTGTTATGTACCTTAGCAAACTCTTTTTTGACAAAAGTGTCCCAATTTATAGTCCCAATCGATTATATTTTTTGCCGTTCTTATATCTACATATGCAATATGCTGTATAAAAATACAAAAACAAAAAATGCAATTTTTGCTTAATTTTCAAAAATCTATAAAAAATTTTTATGTAATTTATTTTTATTCTTCTTCAATTTTGTTGTATAAATTAACAAAAACAGCACACAGCACTCAGTAATCCATACTATTTCATTAGAAAATGTAAATTTGCCTCGCGAAAAACTGATTCTCTTGTTTTCCAAGTTTAGAGATTATCTATTGCGTTAAATATTTAGGTCACATCAGCGAGATATATTGCGCAAAATACGTACAATACAACAAGTATCAATTCCTGTTTTAAAATTTATGCTCCGTTGAGGGACACACAAAAAACCAAAAAAATTTTAAAAATTAAAAATATTGTCATCACCTGTGTTTAACGGTTGAAAGCATAATGAAGGTATGGAATTTATCCACTAGGTCCGATGAGTTTATATAACGTCATATGAGACCAAAAAGTATAAACGTGCGACCAAAAAGCGTAGAAGGATGGGTAAAAGCTAAGTAATTTTAAGTTCTTCTTCTAAGTTTTTGAATTTTGAAAAACAAGCATGATTATAAAATGAAATCTATGATGCTAAAATTTAGCACGCTATTAACTTCAGATCTGCAACCGCTTTGTTTGGGTGATCCGAAGTTCTTTTTGACATTTTTAATACGTTACAAAATTACAAAATTTTGCACTATGGAAAAACTAATGAAGCCCAATTTAAGTTGATTAGCTATATTTTGACCCAAATAAATATAATGTAAAGTTTTTATTCACTTTGAAATAATTTCCGATTTTGTCTCATAACTTCAATTTTTAATTTGGACACATACTACACACATGCTACACAGAGGTTTTAGTTAAATTAGAAATATTTTTGCAAAATTTTTAAGTATCGGAGATCTATTACATCCTGATTTGCTTGGAGTATATATTGCCTTTAAATAGTTTAGTTATGGCGAAAACATATCTCAATATATCTATTGTCAAAACTACACTAATTGAAACTTGGTGACGTATAACCCATATACTACAATGACTGATCGTAAGACATAGCCAAATAAATTATGTACTTGACAATCTTTACCATCATAGAATTTTAGTGAGTTCTTGCTATATTAATTGGTACAAATTGAATGTGTTATCTCTAACTAACATCATTTTGAAATTATATGTAATATAATAGCAAATAGCCAACCGAAAGTATACCAACTTTTTAAGAAATTTAAAAAAAATTATGTCTAAATATATCTTGAGACTTGAGTTGCTCTAAATAAAACAAAAACTTGGGCTCAGAATAATTTCCGTGCACCAGGTTTTACAACTATGTTCAATACACGCAGAGAAAAAACATTGTTACGGGATTATCACCACAACAATATTATGTTCTCATTGTCAATTTTCTTGAATTTTAATAATTAGGTGTTCATGATAACAATAGTTTTATTTAAGTATTGTCATTTAATGTTTACACTCAATAAAAATTTTAATAAATATAAGATATTGATTAACTACCATTAAAGGGTTTAGTTAAAAAACATGTCTTTCATTTGAACTACATATGATGATACAAATGAATATAATTAATGAACAAATAATGTGTAAATATTTTTTATTAGCTTTTTCTCTATTATTTTCAGTAAAAAAATTTATAAAAATAATTTGCTTTAAACGTTTTATTTTAATATATGATCAGATGGAATAATAATATGAAATATATTAAAATCAAACAATGTGATAAGACCGGATAACTATATTATGACATGGGATAATAATATGATTAAATGGAGTAATAATACGATAATGTGATATAAGAGTATAATAAGATAGAATAATAACATCAAATCATAATCTGATAGAATGGGATAATGATGTAGTAAGATTGTTCAGTTATATGTAAAACTAAAATCATAACATAACAAAACAACCCATAAAATCGGACACAATATGACAAAATAGAAACATAATAATTATTTTTTATACTATTTAATTATTACTTATAATTATTTCTATTTTTGGCTGTGATCACAACCAAATTTCAAAGTGTTGGCTTTAGTTTCCTGAAGAAATAAAAAATATACATATTTTATTATACTAAAGTTATGCATTTATTTAAAGACATGTATTTCTGTGGTACTATTACGTGTGTCACTTAAATAAGAAATTCTTTTAGTGTTAATCAGGAAGGCTATGATCTGAATTTCTTTCAATATAAATAGCTAGAGAATTTTTAATTTGATAGTATTTAAATAGTTTTTACTCAAAATGGGACACTGAAAAGAAAAAATTCTGATTTTAAAATCTCAGGGTCAGAATCCGGTCCAAATAGCCAAAAACGTTAACAGAGGAAAGATAGTTGTGTACAATTATTTAAATAACGTGGAAAAATATGGAAAAACATGAAAGGGCGGAAGAAAATGGCAACAACTCCAAAAGAAAGACGAACAATTCTTAGAATTGCACCAAATTCTGCCATGTCGGTATCAAAAATACGTGACAAAAGTGGAGTCAGTGTCAGTCTAAGAACAGTGCACCGTATTTTAAAGTCGTGCCCATACATAGTCCGACGAAAGCTGCAAAAAAAAACCACCACTTAATGAAAAACGCAAATCACAACGTCTACAGTTTGCCAAAAATACAATGACATGGTACGACAAATGGTTTAAAGTTGTATTTTCCGATGGAAAAAAGATTAATATTGCTGTTCCCGACGGGTATAACTATTACTTCCATGACCTAAATAAGGAGGAATTATTTTTGAGCCGCAGACACAGCCCAGAAGGGCGGAATAATGGTATGGAGTGCCATTTCGTATTATGGTACCATAGAATTGGCTTTTATATCCAACAAAATGACTGCAACGACTTACAAAAACATTCTGGAGGAAGCATTTCCAAAAACTATTGATTTCGTTGGACCCATACCTTGGACGTACGAACACGACAACGCTCCGATTCATACCGCCAGAGCAGTAAAACATGGATTAATCAATAAGGCGTTCAACTTTTGGATTGGCCCCCATATTCACCAGACCTGAATCCAATGGAAAATGTTTATGAATAATAAAGGATGCAATAACGGAGGCATGGAGTTCAATTTCTCTAAATTACTTAGAGTCATTATACAAGTCGATGCCAAATCGCATTTTTGAGGTTATTTCTAAAATTGGTAGCAGTACTCATTACTAATTGTATGCTTGAAGATAATAACTTTCATTTTTATAACCTAAAATTAAAAAAAAAAAAATTACAGTTTGCTTAGTTTTAAAATATTCCTTATTCAAGTGACACACGAAAAAGTACCACAGAAATACATGTCTTTAAATAAATGCATAATTTTAGTATAAAAAATATGTATATTTTTTTTTTCTTCAGGAGACTAAAGCCAACACTTTGAAATTTGGTTGCGCAAAAAATTATTTTTTCTGAACTTAATTTAGGAGATATACTTAATTAAAGTTAAAAAAATGTGATTCCTTATTCATGTGGCAGGTAGTGTACATAAATTCTATAAAATTGTATAATTAATTAGTCATTTATACAATTAATTAGAACTAATTACTTTTAATTGCTAATTAAAAATATATAATTCCGTCTCACAAATATACATTTAAGAATTATAATTGGCTCCATTTTAAATTAAACCATAATTCATACCAAAAACTTCCTAATTTTTTTTTTCTTCCTTCCTATTTTTGTTCTAACTCCAACCAGTATATTTTACACACACATACTATCTGGACTCATACTAGTTAGTTTGTAAAAGAATAATGAGTTATTGCATTTTGGGAATGACAAAAAGTACTTCAGAACCCCCTTTAGTATTACCACATAAATTTTTTATAAACCCCCATATATTAAAGTTTTAACTGTTAAAATATTTAATTAGATTTTGATATTTTTTTTTTTTTTGAATATTTCCTTGTATTTGTTTTTATTTATTTTTAACTTTTTATATCCTTTTACAATTAATTTATATCTTTATTTCTGTTTGCTTATATTTGCTTAAATTATTTGCACATCTTTCATTTGCTTAAATTTTTTTAATAAAATCAATACTTTAATTTACATATTTATTTTATGCAAATACATTTTAAGTAGTTTAACAACAGCATCAGCATCATCATCGTAGTATCCATGTTTTAACAGTACAGGCTTTATCCATGTTTTTTTAATATATTTTTTGGTCTGGAATTAAAGTAGAAACAAAAAAATAATAAATAAATATGGTTGTGTATTTTTTGTAATAAAAAAGAAACAATTTTTTTTATAAATATGTATTAAAGTGCATTGATTTGTACATACACAAAAAATATTGCTAATGTACCCCCTTAAAATTAAAGACTGATATGTTTTAAACTAATCCGCAAAATATTTCAGATCATGGTCATGATTTTTAACATTTTGTCAAAAAAAAAAAAAAAAAAAAAATACAACAGATGATAGACAAATGACGTTTAGTATATAATGAAGAACAAAAGTTTTAAAATCAGTTTTCAATTTCACGAACTGTATTGGCAGTTTAGCATTTTTAGCCTAAATCTGGTCTTTCGATTTTGCTTTTAGCCTCAAAATTTTCATTTTAGGTTCTAGCTTTTTTCTAGCCTTATTTAATTCTCTAAATGGCCCTAAAAGGGCTGAAATGATAGTATTTCATTAACGAAGAAAATAATTTATATTACTAAATTTATTGACAGAATCATCAACTTAAGCATTTTTGTGTATTCATTTGCACAAATAGTTATTTTTATTTAACAAGAACTTTCGCCTGCTGCTCTTCATTCTCCAAATCAAAAAAAAATAACTTAAAAAATTTTATGCACTTACTACATCGATAATAATTATTTTTTTAAATGACAAAAAATCACTTTAAAACAATGGTTCATTTTTCATATGAAATATAACCCAAATTTGTTAGGGAATTTTTTGGTTTTCATTGGGCAATTTTGCTGGCAATTGTTCTGTAAAAATAAATGTCACCAAAACCATACATTTACCATAAAAATCAATAAAAACTATAAATTCGTGTAAAATAGTAACTAAATTTCAAAAATCTCTTTAATTCCACTCTTGTCGCGATTTTAAAGGAACTTATATTTTTCATAAATTAATCTTTATTTAAGTATAATAAATGCTTCTATGTGACATATTTGAAAAAATTGCTAACTTAACCTTTTGGGAACTAAATGCATAAAATTTTCTCTCTTGCTGTTAAGGGTTAATTACGTGTAATCTTTAAGAGTATCACGATAGACCATTTTAATGGTACATTAAAACACAATATATATTGAAAAATTTACAAAATTTGAATGTTTGAATAAAGAAAACATGACAAAAAACGTTAGTAAAATCTTAATATATTCCGTGACTGAAAAGAGACATAACAATTATTTAAATGAGTATTCCAGATTTTAGTATGCCTCTATTACAAGTTTAAGTTAATTTTCTTTTAACGAGAATTTTGATAATGATATTGAAAGAAATACACATTTTTAGAGGTGTTTTGAAAATGGTCCATCTCACGAAAATTTAAACATTGGGATGTATATTTTGTTAATCACATAAGAACAGAGCAATCTTCATTTATAGAGGCGCACATTTCCATTTTTTTTTTTTTTTTTTTTTTTTTTTTTTGTGAGGCTTTTTAATGTATGTTTGTTTTTCTTAATATATTAATTTGGAAAAACTAACTAAAAGTTGAAAGCATTAAATTTTTAAACGGTTAAAGCCGAGCATTTAGACAGTCCTTTAGAAAAAAATATCTTGCTTCGCAAAGGAATTTTAAAATCAATATCTTATCTAGAAATCAAATGACGTATAATGAGAGAAAAGTTTTAAATGAGACTAGATCCGAACATGGAAAAAATTTCAGTGCCAATTTTCTTTATATAAAAAAAGCCATATCAGTTTCGTATTTAACAATCTATTAAATTATCATAACCATTACTTTACTAAATTCACTAGAAAGTGTTTTAAACTACATACCAATTTTTTCCTCTACATGTACAACACATTTTACCAATTCTTTAAGATGTTAGCATTAAACCAACTTAAATTTTTCTCCTTAAAACTCTAAAATAAATATTAGTGGAAAGTGGGGCATTGTGGCGTATGGGGTAATAAAGAAAATTGTACTTTTTTTGCGTATTTGAAATAGTTTTGCAAAGAAGACCGTTGGTATGTGTTTGCCATTATTGCTCTATATTTCAAAATTATGCTGCATTCATGAAATCTCTGATATTATTGTTCTTCGACCGCAAGCAATTGCAAATAATTTTTGTTCCAGAAACATAACGCCTTTTCAGATACCTACTTAACATAAAAATTATTAAATTTGGGTAATCTGGTAAAAATTTATTGAAATAAAATGGGGTAAAGTGGAATGATTAATATTAAAAATTTTCCACCAATTTTTGCAAGTCTGCTGCAAATATAATACGTAATTGTATTTGTTATTATTCTTAAATCAATGTTTTGAACATATATCAGAAAATCTAATAAAACGGATCAAAAGTGTGATATCTTAGTAAAAGCAGTAGAATATTAAAATTGGAAAAAACTTAGTAAACTTCATAGCAATAAGGGTAAAAATTGCAAGATCTAACATAGGCCATTACATTAGCTTATTAAAGGAAGAAAATCTGCATTTGGACTTGGTATGATGAAACTTGTACAAATGGTATGTGCACTTAAAGTATGCAAAATTATAGTTGAGTTAAACTATTCCAAATACAAGAAGTAACTGCATATTTTTACTAATTTTGTTTTATTATTTTCTATTAGTTTTATTACTTACTACCCATTTGTTTTCATCGCATATTTGAATTTCGATATTCGAGTGGTCTCGCAAATACAAAAATCATTTAAAAATATTTAATAAAAATCAGATAAATTTAAAGATGCTACTTTTGCTATGTCCCACTTTAGTCTAAACATTCTCATTTTATCCAAAAATATTTGATTTGAAGAAACACCGAAAAATAATACCAAAAGACAAATGAATCTTATTATTTTTATGCAAAATGTTAGACTATAATCCAATCTATAATATAAATTCATTTCAGGGTTCAACAGATTATTGATTGTTATTTTATTGAAATTAGTTTAAAGTATTCTCCACTTTACTTTGTTAAACTATAATTTTTTATTAAATATTATGTGTATGTTATTTAAAATTATTTCTAACACCTTTTTTTAATAAAAAAAACAAAATTGTTATGTTTTTTTCTGCTTAACTGAAAAAATTTTAAAGTAAAAAAGAAATGAAAAGAAAATAAATAAAATTTCTGTTTATTATCTGTTGCCTTCTAAGTTTTTGTTTAATTTAACAATGCGGACTTGTTGTGTTTATACATTAAATCGAAACTAATAAAAACG
This sequence comes from Protocalliphora azurea, assembly GCA_932274085.1. Lineage (NCBI taxonomy): Eukaryota > Metazoa > Arthropoda > Insecta > Diptera > Calliphoridae > Protocalliphora > Protocalliphora azurea. The sequence continues at coordinate 126,188,422 of OW026520.1, forward strand.
CTTCGTTTTAATAAATTGGTTTTATAAAACAAAGTATAAAATTTCACATTTTTGTGAAGAGTTTTCGAAGTCACAGCATGTATGTACTTTTACTAAAGGTCTACACAAAATTATTAAATTATTTTCAATAAATTTAATTTTTTCTTAATTTTTTAAGAACATTTAAAATTTACTAATTTTTAATCGAGTTGATTAATTAATAAATCAGATTTTCTTTTTCCCTGTTTTAGATCCGTTAATGAATAGATTCACATCCTATATGTGTCTCAAATGTTCAACTCAGATCGATTAATGATAAGTATTATTTTTAATACGGGATCCCGGGATATCGAAAATTTTTTTCCCGCTTTCCCAGGAAATTGCAATATCAGGGAAATTGCATTCCCTTATTATATGGGAACCATCTTCAATTATGGACCTATTATTGTGATATTGTATATGATGATTTATACATGTATATAATTTTATATTGATATTAACATTAATGTGGTATCTACACGCTTTTAAGTAATTTTTGGCAGCGGAACTTACATGAAAGATAGGATCAATTATGGACCGAATTTTATAAAATTTGTTATAACGATCTATATTTGTAGAAAAACTATTTGTGTTGAAATTATATAAATATTTATATGCGTTAAACCACAATTCCGAGGAAGAAATTTCTTTGGAGTATAGATGAAATAATGGACCTATCATGATCAATTCCAGTAGATTTTGTGTTTGTAATCCCAAGTATCAAATTTGAGTAAATAATCTTTAAAGTTATTACAAACAATTCAGCGGATTTTATAAAGTGGGTTTCTGGATTAGGAAAGACTTTCAGTAAATAATAATCTGTTATATTAAAATTTGAATAAGTATATTAATATTTCTATAAATCCCTTAATATATAATATAAAATGTGATAGTTAGTAAAGAAAAATTGTTGTAGCTTCTGACCCCATTGAGATTCCATTTTAAAATTTTTACACGTGTAAAAAAATAGTGAAAATTAAAAGACCCTTTTTCAGATTATCCAAGAATAAAGTTTATTTTTTTCATTTTAGAGCTTCTTGCGCCAGGAAGATGTTTAGTTGTTATGAATTTATCATAAACAAGAATATCAGTCATTTCCAAGCTTATGGAAATTTGATAATGTACATAAAAGTTATTAAAGCTTTATATTTTGCTCATTTTTAACAAGAACTTTATAGGTTCATAGAATATGATCCGTTAGCGATATAGTGCAGGTTCATACGCCAAATGAAGTGCATAGTGGAGGAAATTATATGAATTTAATCAAAATCGGTGTTGGCCAAAATCCGAGCTGGGTAGGAATTTTTTAGAATTATCCACCAGCAAATAATAATGCTGACTTGTTTTCTTAAGAAAATTCATATTTTTGTTACCCTTTTTTCTTGTGAAATGAAGTTCTAATATCAAATTATAAAAAAAAAAATCTTGTTATTTGCAATATTGGTAAATGTATTAAAACTAGAGTTTATATTTAAAAACTGATAACTAATTTCATCAAGTATACTAAAGAATTCTTTTAAAAAATCAAAAAATATTAAATTAACAATACTGTAAAAAAGTGCTAAAAAGTATTCAGCATATTTTTATACATTTTTAAGGCATTCTGACCTTTTCAAATGCTAAATCTAGCACTTAAATTCACTTAAATTGCTAAAATGTATAACAGATGATGAAACGTACGTCATCTTTGACTTCTCACAGCTTTTTGGACAACAGTTTTATATAGCAGATGTTAGAGAAAATGTTCGAGAAGGTAACGTACCAAAAAAATATCAAAATTTCGCAAAAAATTTTTTGTTTGATAAACTATATGCAGCTGTGGTGAAAGAAGTGTATCGTATGTAACATCGGGCATAATAAACACGATATTCATATCAAGGAGCATCTACAAAGATACAAATTTATAGACAGCTTTTATAGATTTATAGACAGCTTTTATAGATTTACAAATTTTATAGACAAGTGGACAGATGTTTACACGAAGTTTCAAAAATAATAAAACAAGTTCTTATCCAGATGTTAATTTATCCTTTGTTGTTGCAAGTAATAAACCTGTAGAAAAAACTCTAAAATATATCAATATTAATTATTAATATGAAATAATTATTTCATTCATAATTGCAACTTATTCCAGACAACTTTTGTATCAATATTTGTGTGTTGTGCTTTATTCGATCGTATACTATAATCAGCAGAGTTGCCAGTTTAGTCTTTAAGACTAAATCTGGCCCTTTTATTTTGCTTTTGTCCTTAAAATATTCGTTTTAGCTTCTAGCCTTTTTTAATTTTTAAAATTTCCTTAAAAAGGCTTAAAACGTTGGTTATTAAATAGGTCATATTTATTATATATAAATAATTTCCAACTTCCTGTTATTTGTGGAAATTGCTGAAATTTATAAGATGTAAGGAGATTTTAATAATGAATTTGTGTTAATAAATCGGTAAGAATACGTTTTCAATATTTGGGTATATATGTATATTACTAAGCTTTCCATATTACAATATTTTAGATTTATGAAATGATATTAATATCAATATCGATATGCGCTTTTACTGCAATTGCTGTTACCTTATATGGTACCTACTACGGCTTTTCTTTGGAAAAAGCTTCCAGCTAATTAAGTAGCACCAATGTTTTCCGAACAATCTATCGCATATCAATCAATGTTATTTCATTTCAAAGATCATCGTTTTATTAAACTGATCCTTCAAAATGATTTATTTTTCCGACTTTGAACCCAAGACTAAAATAATCTGAATTTTTACTATCTGAAAAATAAGGGAAGAAGCTTTGTTTTTTATATTGAGCGAAATATTTTGCAATGATAGAGATCCAGTTAAGATTTTAATCGCGTTAGTTATTATATTTGTTGATTCTGACCATAATTCTAATCATAAAAGTAATTAATATAATTAAGATTATAATTAAAATTATTTAAAATTTGAATTAATTTCATTTAACTAATACTATCCCAGCAAAAACTTTTTGGTTTTCGGTAATGGCAACTACTTATTAAAGTAGTTTCTTGGTAATGAGGCGTCATTATTATTTACCTACTCTGTATTACATTAATAAGTAGTATAATAGCGCAGTAATACTGCAATCACGTGGATGAGTTGGCTAGAGCGCCGGATTAACAACCAGAAGGTTGTTGGTTCAACTCCATTCTGAAGCTGTTAGTTTTTTATAACAAAATGTCTAAAAAGATATTTTAAACTAAATAGAGTTTTTGTTGCTTAGGATGCTATGTGCGTTAGTCAGTAAAAATGAATGGTTAGTTTGTGTTCAAGTTCGAGTCTCACTGACGGCAAATTTTTTTTGTTTTTTTTTTATTTTTGTTTTCGTTTAGGTACATATTTTTGAGTACACCTAGAGTCAAAAAATAACTACATGAATTTGTGGACAAGTCGAACAAAAATAACTAGTTATTCAGGCAAAAAATAAGTAGTTTATTTTTGTTTCCAATTATACCTGCTAGCTTACCAGGAAAGCAAAGTTTTTGCTGGGATCATTCTGATGATTGGAGCAAAATCAATTAAAAATTTAATTGAAGTAAGCAATTTCGTAATAGAAATCTATTTTTATTTTTCTATAATAAACCTTAAATTATCCTCCACCTTTACTTTGTTCATTACAAACAGTGTTGCCAGCTTAGCCTTTTTAAGATTACATCTACCCTTTTTATTTTGCTTTTACCCTCAAAATTTTTATTTTTGTTTTTTTAGCCTTTTTTTATTTTTAAAATTGCCTTAAGGAGGCTAAAATGTTAGTATTTGAACAGCGAAGAAAACAGTTCTTTATTTAAAACTAATTTTATTTTTACATAATCACCCATTTAAGCGTTTTTTGCATTTATTTCTACAAAAAAAAATGGAGATTATTTAAATAAAACTAAGATTTTCGTCTGCGGCGAAACAAATTAAAAATAACTAATTTTATGTGCTTACTAAATCTGTTATTATAATTATTTTTTTATATACTGCATTTTAAAAAATTCCTATGAAAGCGAAAATCACTCAAAACTTAGAAATGCCTAATCAATAAGGAATTGTAGCTCAAAAATTAAGATAAATCACTTCAAAGCATTACTTTTTCATGTAAAATATAATCCAAATTTATATTGGACCATTTTAACCGATTTTTCATTGAGTACACTAAGAAAAAAAAACATGGTTACAGCATGATCTCATTGTTAATTTTATTGAGTTTTAATAACTCCGTGTTCATAATATCAATGATTTTGACTCCATTTTATCATTTAATGTTTACACTCAATAATAATTTTAATATGATATTTTTACCAGAAACAAATTTTTGTTAATATGAAACGTATCATTACTTTTACAATCATTAAATATTTGCAGTCTTTTTCCTTATTCTTAAACCATATTAATATTATTATTCCTATAACAATAAAATGTTATAAATAAATATAATACTTATCTTTTTCAAAACCTTAGTGGAAAACTTCAATACTTGTTTATTTTTAAATATATATATTTTTGTTTTAATATTTGTTTTTTAACTTCAATGTAATTCTCATATATGAATAAATACAAATAGACAAGGTTTGGTTATATAATATAAGAAACTTGCATTTGAACCACATAATAGATGAAATAATAATATGACAAAATGAAATAATAATATGATAAGATTTTATAACTATATGACAATATAAGGTAAAAATATGATAAAATGGAATCGTAATAAGAAAATGTGGTTTAATAATATAATAAGATTGTTTAATTATATGTAAAACTATAATCATAACATGAAAAAACAAACCATAAAATCGGACATAATATGGCAAAATAGAATCATAATAATGTTACTTAAAATCATTTCTATTTTTGGCTGTGATCATATGTTTCAATCATAATATGTTGCTCTTAGATTATGGTCACTAAAAATATATTTTTTCTCTGCGTGTAATTGAGAAAAAAAAAATTAATAAAAAATTTAACTTTTTTCTGACCTTGGTTCTTTGTGGCCTTTTGTAAAGATCAATTTAGCCTATATTTTTCTCACCTCCTGGCAATACTGATTACAACTAATAGAAATAATAGCAGCTTTGAAAAAATAAGTTATTGTTTTGTTTTACATTTGTTTTGCCTTTCTCAGGTTATTTCTTTAGTTTGTTTCTAAGAACAATCAGTTATTTAAGAAAAAAAAAACATAAAATAAATATCATTTAATAATATATTATATGTGGATACTATATTTATGAAGACATTAGGAGAAACATAAAGTACATTTTGTAGCATGATTTTTATAAAACTCCTCCTACAAGCTACCGTATATTTACCAGTTGTCAGGAAAATCTATTCCTCCCACCTAATATTTCCAAGATGTTTCGTTTTTTATTCCTATTTAATTTTAGAAAAACAGTAACAGAAACGTGCAAAAGTGAACGTGCAAATAATTAAAAACTACTATGATGTTCACGATTTCACAGCTTTTAAAGAATCTGCAGGAAGAAAGAAAACAATAATAACAAAAAATGTTATTGCACTTTGCTAAATTTGCAGACATGAGAAACAAACAAAAGCAATAAAAATAACTGCAAACAAAAGACTCTAAGAAAACAACAATAAGATGTTGATAATGATAGAAAAATATAATGACACCTTGTTTATGGTGTTGTTTTCGTATCATTATTCTGTTTTTTTTTTTTTTTTTTTTTTTGCTGTAGCTTTAGCATCACTTTTTTATAACATGCACTTAAATTATTTTATCTTTTTGTTTAGTATGTGTCTTTGTGCTTTTTAAACAACATTTAATTGTTTTGCACATATGAACTTTTCTTTATTTATATTTAAAGAAGTAGCAAACTAAAATAAAGTAGAAGGATTTCTATTATTTTACAATACAAAAAAATGTTTTTCTACTTTGAAATAAATATTGCTTCATTTTAGTAAAAAAAGAACAAATTTAAGGACATTTTCTAGGAAACTTCCCAGATTTTTTTTTATTTTATTTTTTTAATATGGGAATATGAATTACTATGTTTTATTATTTCTTTCTAATGTAGCTCTTGTCAAGTTCCAGTTGAGTTCTGGTTCAGTTTTGATTCAGTCCTATTTCGGTTCTAGTTCAGTTCTACACTGAAACGAAAAGATACATAAGTACAATAAAAAAAAGGTCATTGTTGAATTTGTTTCCTAATTTTAACCTATCCTACAGGTACATTGAAACAATGTACTGCCATACGTTAACATTAAAATTCAGCATACTAGTTCGTTGGTTCAACTTATTCGTACTTTGTTTTAATGAACACTTTCGTTGAATAAAATGCATAATACCAATGAGCAGTACATTGATTTCAATGAAATCATACGTTGTCTCAATGAAACTATACGTTGAAAATGTATCATAAAAATAGGCCTCTTCTGTACTTTTTTTAATTAAATTACTGAATTGTATTACATTCAGTAAATATTAGTATAAAGTAAATAGAATTTTCTATAAATAATTAATATAGATGTCATAAATACAACACAGTGTTTATATTACAATTTACTGAATAAAATAAATAAACAAAATACATAATACAAATGTGATCTTGAACAAATTATTTCTTGTTGTTCTTTATATAACTCAAAATAGTTTTAGTTATTGGTTAATAAATAAAATTTTCAAAATTCGTTCAAATGACTTAAAATTTTTCAAATTGATTAACTTTTTCATTCCCTTATTTCCATGCATTTTAGTTGTTTTACCTATATAAATATAAGTTACATATTATATTCTAAGATCTATTTGAAACAATAAACATTATTAAGCTTACGTATTAAGAAATTCAGCAAGTGTCCAAATTCCAGCTTTAGGTAATTCTTTCAATTTAGTGTTTTCATCACTGCTTCTCGAGTTCTCCTGTATGAGTAAATATATATTTAATTATTTTAAATATTCTAAATGTTTTCTAATTTATTTACTTGTTTAATTATTAACTTGTTATTTTGTTTTTATTATTTACAAAATGTGTTATGTTTAAAACGTGTCATTTCTTATTAAGCGATAAATACAAAATGGGTTGTTTTTTTACGTTTTTGCTTTACTATATTTTCCGTAAGAAAGCAATGAATTAGTAAGGTTATTTTAATATGATTTTACGAAATATTTCTTTTACTCAATGTACTTGTTCGTTGAGTAATACCTTTTCTTTATTAAATCAGGGTATTAGTACATTAAATCAACGAATTGTACGTTGAATCACTATTTTTTTGTATACTATATTTATAAGTCAACGAACTAATACATTGAATCATATAACTGATTTATTAATTTTATTAAGAAATAAATTTAATCATTGGTTTCAATGTACTGTTTATAAGTGAGCTGATTTTTTCATTGAATTTTAACTAATGCTTTTTTTTGAAACAACAAGACCGTACATTTTTTGAAACAACGAGTAAATTCTTGGAAAAAATCAACGAATTTCATTCAACATTCTTCATTCGCTGAAATTACTTTTTTCAGTATAGTTCAGTTCTAGTTCAGTTCTATTTCAGTTATAATTCAGTTATAATTCAATTCTAGTTTAGTTCTTGCTCAGTTTCTATACTTTATATAAGCCAATGAAATGATCAGTAATTTAAGAGAAAGCACAACTTTCACATATGCGTACGATACAGCAATTATTATCGCCAACAAAAACGTCAACAACACAAATAATTTCACAACAATTGAATATCGTAACTAAATATTGTCATGATAACGGTTTGTTCATTAATGTTTTGAAGAGAAATCTAATGCATATCAAGGCGCGACACCTGACCGGCTCTCCAATTGAGTTACATAGCGCAGAATTTCTGCATCAAAAAGTTTTAAATTCCAATATCCGTAATGAAACTTGTACCACAAAAGTAGAAGATGTCCAATCGTAGAAATACCTAGGTTTATACGTCGACATCAACTTCAAATGGAAGAAACACATTGAAAACTTAAGAAGAAAACTCCGTAAATCAGCTTTCATATTATATCACTTAAGCAACTTTACACCGTATAGTGTACTTTGGTAGGCGTAGTATTCTCTGGCGGAATCATACATGAGACATGGCATTACCGCATGGGAAAGTGTCACATATTGCAAAACCCTCCAAAAGTCACAAAACCAAATTTTCAAATTACTTTTGAAGACTCATCGTGTAACTGCACAAACCCCAAAAAACGTTATCTACCCCAGACGACACAACATTAGAAAATGTACTAAACAATACACACACCAATGCAAACAATACCAACTCTAACTCGACAAACAACTCCACTGTTAACAACTCCAATAATAGGATCTACAGCATACTCGTCTTTGTCAAGACAGCATCAGAAAATACACTAAACATCATACATACAAACAACAATAGAGCACGATATCTAAACACCATTAACTCATATAACATCGCAAAGAAGTTAAAAATATTAAACATAAAAAGCATATTCTTCACTACAATGGCAATCGACTTCTTCAACAACAGTAACTTTTTACATGAACTAGATCAAGCTTTTTCTTAAGTTCGCAGTGAATAAACACATTTTATTTATATATTATATAGATTTATTATTCTGTTGTCAAGTCAAAAGCTTAGCGGGTGTAGAATTTAGAATGTAGATATTATTGATTAAAAGTTAAATATTAATATTAAAATTTGAAATATTGTTAAAATTTAAATTATTAATAAAAAACAAAAAAAGTTCTATTTCGTTCTAATTCAGTTATAGTTATGATTTAGTTCAATTCTAGCTCAGCTCAGTACAGTCCTAGTGCAGTTCTGTTTCAGTTTTAGTGCAGCTCTAGTTCAATTCTTGTCCAATTCTAGTACAGTTCTGTTTCAGCTTTTGTTCAGTTTTAGTTCAATTCTACTCAAATTCTGGTTCAGTTCTAGTTCAGTTCTAGTTCGGTTATAGTTCAGTTCTAGTTCAGTTCTAGTTCAGTTCTAGTTCAGTTCTAGTTCCAGTTTTAGTTCAGTTCTAGTTCAGTTCTAGTTCAGTTCTAGTTCAGTTCTAGTTCAGTTCTAGTTAAGTTCTAGTTCAGTTCTAGTTCAGTTCTAATTCAGTTCTAGTTCAGTTCTTGTTCAATTCTAGATCAGTTCAAGTTCAATTCTAATTCAGTTCTAGTTCAGTTCTATTTCAGTTCCAGTTCAGTTATAGTTCATTTCTGGTTCAGATCTAGCTCAGTTCTAATTCAATTCTAGTTCATTTCTACACCATTTCCTTTTGTGTTTCAGAAATTTCCAAATATATTTCATAAATTTCTATTTATATTTTAAAAATTTCCATCTATGCTTTGGAAATTTCTAAAACATAATTATAAATTTCCGCAATATAATTAAAATTTTCTGAAATATAAAAAAAAAAATCTGAAATGCAAATAGAAATTTCTGAAATATAACAGGAAATGGTAAATTTTAGTGCTTATTCAGTTCTAGTTCAGTTCTAATTCAGTTTTATTTCAGTTCAAATTCAGTTCTAGTTAAGTTCTAGTGGAGTCTTAGTTCAGTTCTTGCTTAGTTCTAATTCACTTCTAGATTTGATCTAAATCAATTCTGCTTCAGTTCTGTTTTAAATTTTTTTTTCACTTAATTTATTTTTTCTTTGAATAAAGTATATTATAATTTTTAAATTAACACATTTATAATCTCTGAAAAATTCTCTAACTCCATCGCTTACTTTACCGCATTGACCTCGAGAATCTTTTCAAATTAAAACAAATCTAATTGCCAAATTTTACTACACCAGTTCAACTGTACATAATCTTTTTTTTTTTTTTTCTTTTGTTTAAGATTTTTAGAATTGAGTTTGTTTAGTTTAGTTCTTTGACCAAAAAGTAGTAAAAATTCATTATTTTAATATTTTTATGGCAAAAAAAAAAACGTTTGCCTTACATATAAACATGCTCGTCTTTAGCCACCTTGCAGCCAAATTTTGCTTGTTTAATGTGTGAAAGTATGTACTTGCAAAAGTACACGTGCAAGAGTATTATCTGAGGCAGACTTAAATATTTAATTTTTGGATCTCAAAAGAAATTGAAGAAATTGGCTTTCTTTTTAGGAGTTGATGTCTTTCCTTTTGCACAGCAGCCGTGGAACCTGAATGAATATTTTGCACTGTACGATATTCTGCTAAACACCTAATGTAAGAAGAATACTGTAATTTGATATTTTTTATGTAGGATTACATTATTTTATATGTCTGTTTTTATATGAGATTACGTGTGCGGTTAGTAGTACTGAAAGTGTACTTTTTTCCAGAATGCGATACAAAAATAATATGATATGAGTTAAGATATGTGTATATTTTTCTCTACTCTCGTCTAATGCTTTATTTTCAGTATTTTATATTTGAAGTGTATTGAAAAAAGTATTTTTGTCTTATATTATATTATAGTTTAGTGTGTACTTTCATTATTTTTTGTTTAATTTTAAAGTTTTATGTATTTTATGTACATTTACCAGCAGAGTAGAATTAAGTTTTAATATGGCAAATAACAAAACCAAAAAAGTATACAAATTAAAAAAATCTATAATATAAAAGCAACTTAACAAAACCTTTTTTCAACTCATAATCATTTTATTTTTGTTAAAAATACTTTTCTCTATAAAGAAAACTCTTTATATGTAGAATTTTTATTTTTATCACATAATGAACAAAAGCAAAAAAGAGAAATAACGATTTAAAGAAACAAAAAAGATTAAAATATTTATTGTAAATTTTATAAAAATATTTGTGTAAACGGGAAAATTTATGGATTTTTACACAAATTGGCTTTTTACACTAAAAGCAGTTTATTTTTTTATTCTTTTTAAAACTTAACTAGTATTTTGTATGCACACTACTTGTGCGTATATTTGTTAACTTAGTAGTAGTTGTTAAGCACACATACAAAAAAGAGCAGTGTTGCCAGTTTAGCCTTTTTAAGGCTAATCTTTCCTTTTTATTTTACTTATCGCCTGAAAATTTTTGTTTTAGCTTCTAGTTTTATTCTATCCTTTTTGATTCTTAAAATTGCCTTAAAAAGCTAAAATTTTAGTACTTCAACAGAGAAGAAAATAATTTCTTATTTGCTTTTAATAATTCTATTTTTACAGAATCATGTATTTAGGAATTTATATGTATTAATACGCACAAAAAAATCAAGATTATTTTTACTATACAAAAATTTTCACCTTCGGCGCTTCATTCTTCAACTCAAATATAACTTAACTCATTATATGGACTTACTTAATCAGTTATTATAATTATTTTTTAGTAAGCTTCACTAACTATAGAAACTATTTATAAATATTATTTTTAAAAAAATCCTATAAATGCGAAACATCATCCAAAAATGTCTAAATTATTAATCAAAAAAGAATTATAATTCAGTAATTACAAATAACTTTAAAATATTGGCTCATTGGGTCAATGAAACATAGCCCAAATTTGTATTGATATTTTGTGGTCGATTTTTCATTGGGTAATTTTTCCAATAGCGGTTCTATGTTTTATGTATAATTTTATTACAATATGCCTTTGAAATATTATCAACAACTAATAAGAAAAAAAATAGCCTTTTCTGACCTTTTTTAAACTACAACTTAGCCTGTTTTTTCTCACATTCTGGCAACACTGCAAAATAGTATCTTAAGATAAACATTATCACACATAGTTAATAATGCTTGCAAATTTAGTTACAAGATCTTTTGTTACATTCATGTAATCTTACATATTTAGAATATATATTTAAAAGGAGTGTTTTACTTTAAAACAGACTTTGAGTTAGTTTAATATTTTTAGCAGCTAGTTGAGGAAGATAATAACATGAGTTGAAAGATTGATGGGCCTAAATACAAAAGAAATCGATGTTCTTAAGGACTAAAAAAAGCGACGAAATAAAAGACTTTTTTTCTAAAATTATGTAACATTTTCCTAAGTAACGCCCAAAGTGTCACATAAACGCAGAGAAACAACATAATTATAGCACTATCACTACAACAATATTATCTTCTCATTTTTAATGTTCTCGAATTTTAATAACTCTACGTTCATGATAATAATGTTTTTGTTTAAATGTAATCATTTAATGTATACACTCAATAAAAATTTTAATATGGTTGACTGCAAAATTATGTTTTTAAATATTTTTACCAGAAACACAATTTTATTAATATGAAATATATCATTACTTCTACAACCATTAAATTTTTTGCAGTATTTTTCCTTGTTCTTAAACTATATTTTGGTTTTAAACAACATTTATATTATTATTCCCACACGCAGAGGAAAAATTATAGTTGTAGTGACCACAATCTAAGAGCAACATATTGTAATTGGAATATATGATCACAGCGAAAAATAAAAATGATTAAAAGTAATAATTATTATGATTCCACTTTGTCATATTGCATCCGATTTTATGGTTTGTTTTTTCATGTTATGATTATAGTTTTACATAAAAATTAACAAACTTATTATATTATTATACCATATTGTCATATTATGATTCCATTTTATCATATTATTACCTCATGTTATCATATAGTTATCGAATCTTATAATGTTATTATTTAATTTTGTTATATTATTCCTTCTTATCATATATTAATAAAAATTATTATTATTTTTGTAAAATTCTTATTGAAAATAATATATATATATAAAATATTTACCTATATACACATTCATTTGTACCACCATATGTGATTCAAATGCAAGATATCTTATACTGCTTGAATCACACCGACTATAACCAAACCTTGTCTATTTAAATTTATTCATATATAAACTAAATGAGAACTACATTAATTAATAGTAAAAAATATATATAATATATATATATATATATATATATATATATATATAAATATATGTTATTATTTAATTTTGTTATATTATTCCTTCTTATCATATATTAATAAAAATTATTATTATTTTTGTAAAATTCTTATTGAAAATAATATATATATATAAAATATTTACCTATATACACATTCATTTGTACCACCATATGTGATTCAAATGCAAGATATCTTATACTGCTTGAATCACACCGACTATAACCAAACCTTGTCTATTTAAATTTATTCATATATAAACTAAATGAGAACTACATTAATTAATAGTAAAAAATATATATAATATATATATATATATATATATATATATATATATATATATATATAAACTAAATGAGAACTACATTAATTAATAGTAAAAAATATATATAATATATATATATATATATATATATATATATATATATATATATAATAAAACAAGCACGTATTGAAGTTTTCCACTAAGTTTGTGAAAAGTATTACATTTATTTGTAACATTTTGTTGTTAAAGGAATAATAATATTAGTATGGTTTAAAAACAGAATATGGTTTAAGAACAAGGAAAAAGACTGCAAGTTTTTAATGGTTGTAGAATTAATGATGTGTTTCATATTAACAAAATTTTTTTTCTGGTAAAAACATTTAAAAGTATATAATTTTTGCAGTCAAACATACTAAAATTCTTATCGAGTGTAAACATTAAATGATAAAATTTAATCAATATCATTGTTATCATGAACACAGAATGATTAAAGTTCAATAAAAGTAACAATGAGAATATAATATTGTTGTAGTGATAATGCTGCATGCATGACAATAAAATATTTCAAATAAATATAATACTTATCTTTTTCATAACCTCAGTAGAAAAATTAAATAGTTGCTTGTTTTTGAATCTACATATTTTTTTAACGTTTGTTTTCCCACTTCATTGTAATTCTCATTTAGTTTATATATTAGTAAATATAAATAGACAAGGTATAAATGAATATAATTATTGAAAAAATAATATGTATATATATATATATATATATATACATATATATATATATATATATATATATATATATATATAGCCAAATACATGTATATAAATATATACATGTATTTGGCTAAAGAACACAAATAATTTGCAATAATTATTTTTTATTAATATATTCTTTTTATTTTAATAAAAGATAAGATGGAATAATATGACAAAATTAAATAATAATGTTGGACAATAATATGATAAAATAGAATAATAATAATACTATAAAATGGATATAACAATGCGGTATAATATAATAATATAGAATAATATCAAAATCATAATATAATTAAATGTAAGTAAGATTATTCAATTATATGTAATACTAGAATCATAACATAAAAAAATAAACCATAATATCGAACGCAATATGATAAAATGGAATCATAATTATTATTACTGATAATCATTTCTATTTTTCGCTGTGATCATATGTTCCAATAATAATATGTTGCTCTTATATTATGGTCATTACAACTGTATTTTTCTCTGCGTGTAGTTGCTGTGCAATTAAACTCAGACATTTCTAAGTTAAGTTCAATCGAATTTTTTAATCGTATTTAAATTTTTCTGCAGAAAATCCTTAAGGGATTTTAATAAATTTCTCAAAAAAAAAAAAACAAAATAAAATTATTTATGCAATTTATCACCTTTAGAGACTAAATTAACAAGTTTTTTGAAACAGAAAAAAAGAGAAACCCACAAAACAAGGTCTTCTTAATAACTTTTTTTTCATAGCAGTTTTAGATTAGAAGCTGTTGGTAATGTTTTGTTGTTTTTTGATTCTGCCACAAAATGTTTTTCATTAAAAAGTTTTTTTCACAGTTTTTTCTCTACTTGTTTAAGAATTTTTTTTTTCGTTTATTTTTTTTTTTTGCTTTATTTTCCATTTAATGTTGTACATCAATGACATTATGTTAAAGTGTCCATTTAGCAAAGTGATTAGGGTATTCGTTACTTTTCTGCCTAAGATCTCTTATCATTCTACCACAGATTATTTTTCCGTTGCTAGTTTCCTGCTTTCGTGTTTTTCATTTTTTTTAGCAACTTATTTGTCTCAATATTTAATTAGGTTATCTAAATGTTTTTTTTTTTTTTTTTGTTAATTTTCTTGTTTCAAACAAACCATTAATTTGTTTTTTTTTTTTCATTTTTTCTGTTTTTACTGAAATATACAGAAAACCCGATTACACTTAAAAATGTAGGCAAGTGTTTTTTTTCATAATACGCATCGAAATGAACTTTCAGTAGGAGAGAAAATACTTTAATTGGTGAGGAATTAAATATATACTTTAAGTAACTTAATTGAAATAATTTCTTTGTATTTTTTAACTGAGAATATCATTAATTTAAATTAAGGTAAATTTTATTGCTAAAAGTGGTGAAATTTGCTAATAATATTTTTAAGATACTAAATAAAACTGGACCAATTCGTCAACAATATTACGAACGAGATATTGTAAATTTCAATTATTTTATGACAAATGCTAAATTTATTTATTTATTGCTAAAATCGCAAAATTCGGATTGACAAACAAATGACAAGTATTCTGTTTTTAAGAAATATGATTAAATTTTAAAGATTTTTTTTATTTTTATACTGACTTTAGGAAGCTGTGTAGTTCCAACTACACTATTCTATTTTTTGACGATACTGTACAGTTTTTCTTTTAATTTTTGTTTCTGTTTTCATTTCTAGGATTGGAATTTTTGTATATTTGAGCTTATTCGGTAATTATATTTTGAAAATTAAACTTTTTTAAAATTGAGAATTAGTACTCAATTTTTCGCCACTTTTGTTTAAAGAACTCTCTTTTTATAAACGCAAACCCTATTTTAAACTTTCTTTTGTCCTAAAAATGTCCTAAAGATGTATTGACTTTAATTTAAGTCGTATTGTTGTTAGCTATCTTTCTTTTTTGTAAATTATACATACACGATAATTCTTTTCACATTTCAAGCAACTTTATGAAAGCAAAATCATTTCTTCACTATCAAGTGTATAACATTGTACAATATATTTTTTAAATCCAAAAGAGTAAGAAAATTATCACAGAAAATGACTAAAATATTTTTGCGAGCAATAATCGATAAAAAAAATTTATTAGCACCATAAAAATTATTACTTTATTTTCAATATGTGGACACATTTTTCTCTCTTATGAAAAGGGGAAACCTTTTTTGTTAACACTATTTGATGTATATTTCGGTATTTATAGAGCACGCTGTAGCAAATGACATGCTTCTTTTATCACAACTGCATAAAGCTTGTCACACCAGGAATTTTTTAGGAAATTTTGTCTGCTTTTGGGTTCCAAACTTATCTTAAAAAAATTGGTACCTTTACAATTTCTTTTATATATATATACGAATATATATATCATATATATATATATATATATATATATATATATATATATATATATATATATACGAATATATGAATACATATATATATAAATGCTGTAAAAATCAAAACTTTGTTTCTTGAAGTATGTATTATGTATTTGAAATACTCTTTGGAACACGTAAGAGCTTCGAAACTATATTTATTTTGTAGAACTGTCCTTTGAGATTTTAGAACATATAGGCTAAAGTAAATACTTTGATTTAAAATAGATCAAATTCGGGATGGTCTGTATGTACGTAGTCTTTTTGGGTGTTAGGGCTTGCTTTTAATTTAATTCTAAAATTATCACTGTGAAGATACTTTTCAGAAAAAGTTAAATTTTATTTTAAAGAGAAAAGTGTATAGACCTTTTCGGCAAAAAAAAAGATCAAATGTTTTGCAATTTTCCATTTAAAAATCATTTACTTTTGAACTCAGAAGAGATATGAACTTCTAGCTTTTTAGTCGATAGATAATTTTGTTCTTTAACCAACGGGACAAAAATGTACAAAATTTAACAAAATATTGGGATATACATTAAAAAAACTAGATCAAGTTTTTGTAAAATTAAGATAGTTGAAATTTCAAATGCAAATAATTGGTAAACTATAAGACATAAATAGCAAAAGCAAACATGTTTTTCATAGGCCTTATCGAAAGCTACAACCTCACACAGAGCTACTACTGTCGAACATAACAGGGAAGAAGGTAGTAATATTATTTCTGAAAATTCTGGTAGTTCTTATTTGTGTTTTGGACATAAGTAGTAAACTCAAATCTTAGCCAAGGAGTGAGGAGATAATACAACAATGTCCGCAAAAACTATAGCAAAAAGTATGGAGAGACCAAAATTATGTACAAAATTTTTAAAAATAGCTTTAAATATTTTTAACTAAAGTAACTACTTATCATTAGCAACATTTTCGATTTAAAAATATTTTCTTTAATCATAACAAACTTTTTCATCATAACAGAAGTATTGAGCTTAATTTTAACTATATTAATTTACTTCGTCCTCATAAAAATAAGAAATCCTTTACATTTCATTTCTCAAACATTGATGATTATAAACCAATTTTTGTTTTTGTCAACATGCTAACTTTTATATTTAATCTCATCTTTGTTCTTTTTGGTTTGTATAGTGCTCAGCTGTTTTCTGATTATTCAATAACTTCTTCTTAAGTCTTTAATTTAAGTTTCGGTCATAAGTACCACATTAAGTACATTCTCAACTTCCTTAGCCTAACTCCAATTCTGTTTAGTAATATGCTTTTGCTATTTATTTTTTATTTAAGATACATTCGAGAAAGACATAAATTTTCTTTACAGTCAACTTAATTTCTTCTTTTCTTAATAGTTGATTTCTAAATAAATGCAGTCAACTTTGTCTCTACGTATTAAAATAAGGAGTAAAATACAAAAATGTTATCATATTTCCACAAATAACCCTCTCCTATCAACTTCAAAAATAAAGGACAATAAGCAGCAGAAAGTAGGAATGTACATAATTTTATTACTTGTCTTTATATCTGGAATACAAAGGCTATTACGAACTGTTGTAACTTGCGTATTTTAACGGTAGGTGTAAAAGTGGACGTGAAGAGTTTTGTTCAAGGAATAGTAACTAGAAAAAGTATCACAGAACATGTGATTTATTGCCATGACAAAGAGATAACTAAAATAAAATAAATTTTCTTTACTATACAAAAGGTCAAAATATTTTCCTAAAAAGAAATTTGATACTGTTATCGTATTGAAATTCCGTTGACTACGATTTAAAAACGGCTTTGATTGCTTTTTTTTGACTTTGGGAAATAGAGTAAAAAACTGAAATTTGTACGAACTCAAAAAGTGCAATTTGTGTAATTTTCAAAAAGTTCATAAAACTTTTTTTATTTTTTAATATTTTTTTCAATTTACTTTATTTTTTTAATTTATTTTCAAATGTGTAAAATAACAAAAAATAAATTCACACAGTAATCCATGATAAACCATATAAAACTGTGAATGCGACTCGCGAAAAACTAGCTTTTATTTAATTTTCGCTCTTGAAACTATCTATTCGGGCACATCAACAGAAAAAAATTTGGCTAAATTTTTTCTAAATAAATCATTGTTTGGATTTAAATTAAATTTAATAAAAAATAATATTCGGTTTTAATATTCTATTTTGTTGCACAGAAAAAATTATGACTAGAATTTTTTAAATAAATCATTATTTAACTTTAAATAAAATTTTATAAAAATGTTTTCTTAATTTTAATATATTATTTTATTGATTGTAAATTCATTCTAAATTAATACGAAAAACAATAACAATTTCTTGTTTTTTTGACGAATAAAAATATAAAAATAAATAAAATTATAAAAATATTGACACAAAAAAATTGTAAATCCATCAATTGTGTCCTCTCAATTGTGTGCCTGAACATGTAGTTCCCTCTCGTGACATAATTATGTGAAAGTAACTGGACTTCTTGAAGATAATCTAATGTGTTTTAATTTTTGTATTTCAAATCATTTAAAAGTATTTTGCGAAAATGGTCTTTAGCGGAAATGGTCCTTAACAAAATGATACATGTTTGCAATCGTAAATTGCTCTGTTGTACGGCAGAGTTTGTTTGCTCTTTTGTTATATCGTATATATTTTGGTCTCATTGAAACTTAGATATTTCACTCCATTAAAAGGTATGTAAGTTGAATTCATTTAGAAAATGCTTCAATTGATAACGATTGCGTTTCTTTTTTAGATGAATCTGGCCACTGACGAAATTTGGAAATTCATATATGTATATTTTATATACTACTATATATGAATACATATACTATTATTTATGACACCATTATTTTTCACCAGCATAAATACACATTATCTACATACTATACACCGTGTATTACCGTTAAACTATGTTTCATCTAAAAAAGTCTCCATTAATTAGTTAGTATATAAAAGTTTCGTTTCTCTACACCAAATTTTCATAAATGCATTTAAATGATAAAATACAATACTAACATTCGATCTGAATTACGAGGGCGGATCAATAAGTTAGTGACTTTTCGAACTTCCCTCGTAGTTATATGAAGTGCAACACTATTCCCATCACCTATTAATAGACTACTGTTAAATTATGAGCAAGTGTCGTCATTTACTTTGCGTAAAAAATAGGATTTTTCGAGGTCCTTAAAGTAGGCATTTGTTTGGTCAATAAATTCATCGTTGGAGCTGAATCTCTTTCCACCGAGCCATTTCTGTAGGTTACTAAATAGCAAGTAGTCACTAGAGGCTAAATCCGGAGAATTTACCGTCCATTACGTTCAGCGTCATTTGTACTTGTGCGACCATAACGGAAGTCAGTAAACCACTTTTTTACCATTGAAATCGATGATGCAGAGTCCCCATAGTATTTATCGGGCTTTTCCTTGGTTTTATTGACGGTTTTTTTTTTTTTCGCTAAAAATAATGTTTAATGAACACTCGAAATTCACTTTTTTCCATTTTTAGAAAAATACACGAGGTTGTATGTTTTGAACAGCTGTTAAACGCAAAGTAAATAACCACATTTGCTCAAAATTTGACAGTAATCTATTAACAGGTGGTACTTGATGGGAATAGTATTGTATTTCATATAACTACGAGGTAAATTCGAAAAGTGACGGACTCATTGAACCGCCCTCGTATTTTATATATTATAGAAAATGTAAACAAAAAAATATTAAATAAAAAATAAAAATTGTTTGAAAATCTGCAAAAAATTTAATATTATTTTTATTGATTTTAATAAACCATATTATTAAATTTCTTAAAAATTTTCAAATATTCAAATTTATAAATATTAAAAATATTTCAATAAAAAATATAATTGGATTTATGAATTTAGTAACAGAATACGAAATTTAATTTTTTCTGTGTATCAATCCCTATTTCAAAATTGGTATTTCATTCAGAGGCACATAGACTCCGCCCGAAACACAAAATATTAATTTTTGAGCAAATACGAAACATTTCATTTGTTTTGGAAACATTTTTAAAACACTTTCCTAATGCAATTAATTTTTTTAATACACTTCTTTCAACATAGTACAGTATTTCGCTCATTTCAAGGTTTTTGTTATTGTTCGCGTAAAATAAAATAGCGCATTTCCAAAAATGGTATCTATTATTGAATCGCGTTGTTAAGCAATCGCGCTAATGAAGTATCGCTTAAATTAAGGGTTACCAGTATATCTATTGAGCTTATTTAAGTGAAAAATGGTTTTCATTAAAAAAAGAAAATAAAAACAACTGTGTAAAAAGTATTATTGGCCAGAGGACAACGCGGTGTATTTAATATTTCATAGCTTGCTTATAAATTGGGATTTTAAATTTTCATATAAATAATTGATTTTTGCTGATTTACCACAGACCAGAGACCGGATTTTTATAATCAAAAACCAACTTTTTATTTCAATTGAAAAATAATCTTTGCTGTTCAAAAAATAATAAAAATGCATGATATTTTTTTTTATTTTCGTCAATAATTTAATTCTTCCATTTCGATCGAAATAAAAGATATAAAGATCATTTGTGATATTTATTACATTCATTGAATAAAAAAAAACATTCACACAATACATAAAAAAATATAAATAAATTAAATACTAGAAACTCAATAAGCAAAAACCTTTGAAATTGAATTCATTTGAAAACTATTTCCAACTTCGATTACAAGCTATCAGAATAGGCTTGAATTTCCTTTACATTCAAATTTAAAACTATTCCTGTTTCCAATAAAATGGTGTTAATACAGGGTTTCTCACAAGTCCTTGCTTTGCGACTCCCTTTTGACATTGCAGTGGAAGCGCGATCCACTACAAATTTGACTAGTTTAAAAATCAGATAAATGTTATGTAAAGATAAAATAATGTAAAAATATTATTAATAATTGCGACGTTATTTTTGTTTGAAGAATTTCTAAATATTAAAGAAACTGTTTAGGAACAAAAGATCGATTCTTTGTTTCAAATAAAGAAATGTCGATGGAAATTATTATAATAGTTTTAAGGCTTCGGAGCCAACAAGCGGATAAACTTTTCTATATTTCAACTAAGACACACGCAGAAAAAAACATGGTTACAGTATGATCACTACAATAAAATTATGTTCTCATTGTTAATTTTATTGAATTTTAATAACTCTGTGTTAATGATAACAATGATTTTGATTCAATTTTGTCATTTATTGTTTACACACAATAAGAATTTTAATATGAATGACTGCACAAATTATATTTTTTTAAATATTTTTACCAGACACAAAATTTTGTTAATATGAAACATATCATTACTTCTACGACCATTAAACATTTGCAGCCTTTTTCCATATTTTTAAACCATATTCTGTTTTTAAACCATATTAATATTATTGTTCCTATGAGAATAAAATGTTAAAAATAAGTGTAATACTTACCTTTTTCACAAACTTAGTGGCCAAGTTCAATACTTGTTTGTTTTTAACTATATATTTGTTTTTTTTTTACCAAATATAACATTTATATATATATATATATATATATATATATATATACATGTATATATATATATATATGTATATATATATATATATATATATATATATATATATAAATAAAATATTAAAAAATAATTTTTATTTTTATAAGATTCAATAACACTCGTCATATGACAAAATTA
Source organism: Protocalliphora azurea (assembly GCA_932274085.1). NCBI lineage: Eukaryota > Metazoa > Arthropoda > Insecta > Diptera > Calliphoridae > Protocalliphora > Protocalliphora azurea. Next base: position 126,210,363 of record OW026520.1, read on the forward strand.
AACAATAATGTGATAATATTGGATACCTACATGATAACATGATAATAATAATTAATAATAATTAATTTGAATACCATCATAATAAATTACATGTATAAAGGTGAAATAAAGGATAAAGGACAATGTAGAAAATATTTTTTATACTCTTTGTGCTAATACCTAAAAACAGCTATAGTTTTTTCACTCTATTAAAAATTTATAAATATAATGTTTAATTACTTTTATGCTTGTTACAGTATTGAAACAAAAATGAATTTACTTTACTACTTTAATACCTATATATATATAGAAAAATTATTTTATTTTATTTTTATTAAAATATAAAAAAACATATATGATATATGTATATAACAAATAAAGTAACCGACTTGTTAAGCTCGTCAAGTATTTAGTTTTTATTTTTTTCTCTGGCTAAAAATCATCAAAAAAAGAATATGTATTAAATTTAAAATCCGATTAGTTAGAGAGGAATTTTAACACACATGAAAAAATACATTAGTATTTATGTGTATTACATTCATGCACGTACACTCAAAATATAAATTGAGTAATCCATACATAAATCAATCCGTAGTGGTGTCAAAAGTACGATAAGTATGAATTTTCTTAAACCAAGTGAGAATTACTTTAATCAAGAATGGCAAAAATTCTTAATTTTAGCTTTATTTAATCCTATTTTGGATTGAATTAATCTACGATTTTTCTTGTTTTTAGACATCTAGGCTAAATTTTAGCCCAAGTCCATACTTAAGGTGAACATAAATAAAATTGATTTCAGATTAGTCGGATCACAATTACTCACAAAATGCAATTAATTTAAGAAATATAGATTTTAAATCAATCCCAATCCCCGCTTGTTTTTAGAACTTTCATACTTACATTTTATATAAGCCTAGATTGAAATACACATATTTTTTTCCAAATTTATAATTTATTATATCTTTATTAAATTTCCATTATTAAAACCTCGCTTTATCGGCAGCTTTAGGTAGCTTAAGTACTTGAAGGATACCCTTCCCCTTCGATTTTCCTTATTGCCTTTGGAAAAAAGTAATGAATAAAAAAATTATAAATGTATTGTTTCGCACATTTCAATATAAAAAAATATATTGAATATTTTTATTCAATACATTTTTTCCTCTAAAATCGCAATTCAACCAATTTTCAACTTTGGAGTCGAACGATAAAATTGAGACAAAATATATTATAAAATTAAGAATTATGAAATTATAATCAGACAGACTTACTTCTGGAATTTTCATAAATTTTACTAATTTTCAGTTCAATTTTTTGAAATTTAGAAACAAAAGACTTATTTTTTATGTAAATCTCAAAGAGAGTGGAACTAAATTTTCTTTACCCCTTCTTCTGTTAACACCATGCTAATATAAAAAAAACTTAAATTTTTTAACAATTTTAGTTTGCACATACCTTTTAAATAAACAATATCAGCTTCTAAATTAAACTCTTCAAAGAGTTGAAGCTGGCGTAAGTCGTCATTCAATAGAATTTATTTTAATTTGTTTGTCACACATTAATAAAAAAAAAACAGGCTTAAAAAATACAATTTTTACTTAGTATTGTTCATATTTTCATATTTTCATACTTAAATTAATATTTTCATTCTTAATTTCAATCAATCCGGTTTTACACTTGTTTTATATACGCCTCAGTGCATATCGTACTTACACGCAGAGAAAAAACGTGGTTACTTGATGATCACTACAACAATATTATGTTCTCATTGTTAATTTTATTGAACTTTAATAATTCTGTTTTCACGATAACAATGATTTTGATTCATTTTTGTCATTTAATGATTACACTCAATAAGAATTTTAATATGATTGACTGCAAAAATTATATGTTTTTAAATATTTTTACCAGAAACAAAATTTTGTTAATATGAAACATATCATTACTTTTACAACCATTAAATATTTGCAGTCTTCTTCCTTGTTCTTAAACCATATTCTGTTTTGAAACCACGTTAATATTACTATTCCTATCCTTTTCACAAACTTAGTGGAAAACTGCAATACTTGATTGTTTTTAACTATATATATGTTTTGTTTTAAATTTGTTTTTATGTAATGATAAAATGTAATCAAAATATGACAATGTGGTATAATAATATAATAAGATTGTTCAATTATATGTAAAACTATAATCATAACATGAAAAAACAAACCATAAAATCGGATGCAATATGACAAAGTGGAATCATAATAATTATTACTTTTAATCATTTTTATTTTTCGATGTGATCATACGTTCCAATCATAATATGTTGCTCTTAGATTATGGTCACTGCAACTATATTTTTTCTCTGTATGTACTTTGAAATCTATTGATTCAAAATTAAATTTAACACATGAGTTACATTTTAACTCTTCGTAAAATAAATCTGGTATTTTTCGATATTAATATTGGAAGGACTTTTTCATCTTTAAATTATAAGCTAATTTCTTTTTTATAGCTACCCATTTTTTCTCCGTCTAATAGAAGTTCTGTATACTCAACATTGGGAAGGCGCACCATTTGAGTTAAAAAAATAATAAATTATCAAAATTTGACTACCATGTATGTAACTACTGAAAGTCTGCACAACAGCAAAGAAGGTATACAAGTTATCAACAAAATCCGATTAGTTTATATAAGATCCGACGAGATCTTACAAAAAATACGCAAAAAACGAAGCGTAGAAGTATGGGAAGTAGTTATTATTCCTTTTTCTAAGTTTTTGAACTTTGAACAATAATCATTATTACAAAATTAAACCTATGGTGCTAAAATTTTGCACTATATTAGCTTCAAGTCATGTGAGTTAACATCTGCAACCCGTTTGTTTAAAATAATATTACCACAAAACTTATTAAAGATTAAGGTCATTTTCAGCCAGGTTGAAAAGGCCAGTGAATATAGTTTTCTTCAATATTGTTAAAATTTATATTCCAAAAGTGTCTTCAATTTTCTTTAATTTTTTTTTCTTATTTTTCTCAAAGTATTTATTTCATTATTAAGGTAAATATTAGGGTATTCACTCGAATAACCTTTGTTCGATTAATCGATAAACTAAAATTAAATATATGTTCGATTAAAATCAATAATTGGAGTAAAAATAAAAATTTCAAAAATTTACCTTCTTAACTAGTTTTAAAGATGTTTTTAGTTTTATTTTCATTTTACAAATTTAGCTTAAAAACAACTGTAGCAAATTAGTGGTTGTACAGAATGTTTGAAATTTAAAGGTTTAATTAGTATGCCGCCAAGTGACAGCACGATTTGATATTGTATTAAACAAATTTTATTCTGTATTAAGTATATGTCCGAAATATAACTCGTAACTGAAGTACAAGGTCGTTTTTCAATTGCAAAAATTAAATCAAATTCAAATCATTTGTTATCTATAATTTGAGTTTAAAGCAGAAAAAAAAATCGATTTTGTTTACTTGTGATATACAATGGATTTGGATTTAAAATTGAGCTAAGCATACTTTATATTAAGAACTGCTGAACTTCTTTATTTAAAGTAAATCAAATTATTTTTTAATTCACAAATATGCTACCAGATTTTTATTTACTAGTTTTCCAATAACAATATCCAAACATTAAAAAATTTAGGTGATACTTATATGCCTACTGAAATAGCAAGTAAATATAGGGGAATAAAAGCTTTAGGGAAAGGGAAAAATAGATTAAAATTTTATTTTTATTTTTTGAAAGGCTATTTCAGAAAGGGAATTTAACTCTTTCTTCTAAATAAAGTGATCTCAATTAATGTAGATATATTTTTTTATGTTTTCGAGATATTTTACATTTTATTAAAATTACTTAGTTATCAATATTTTGTTCTATTTTATTAAAACACTGACAACGCAGAATGCTTGATTTATTTTTTTACAAACACTGAAAAAACGAGCAAAGTATTGAGGTATAATTTTTTCGAATAACTCGAATAATTTAAAAATTATACTCGATTATTCGATTAACTTAAAAACTGTTCAAGTTACTTGATTAAACGAATAATGAAAAAGTCGAGTAAAATGAATACCCTAGTTAACATTATTAAGATTAAAAATAGAATTAAATTTTTTTACCCTTCATCACAGGTATAAAGAGTAAATATATGTAAATATATTTCTACAATATTCATCTAATACCCCAAAAAGTATATATTTTCTGAATCCTTGTAGATATGAAAGTCGATATCACAATGTCCGTCTATTTATCGAAATCACTTTCTAGAAATTCCTAGTTATAGGATATATATGCTTTATATATAAAATTATAGGGAATATACTTAAGAATGACACTAGTCAAAATCAACAAAATCGGTCCATTAACGGTCAAGACTTGGTTTTTGCACAGAAAATTCGCAATCTTTTTTTGGAATGTTTTTGCAGAAGAAATAATCGTTTCATTAGTAACTGAGATAAAACGCACTTTTAGAGTTGGTGAAGCTTCTATACTGGCTTCGGAATTCGTTTTTGCAGAAATCTGTTGTAATTATTATTTTTTTTTAATTTCGGTTTTCTGAATTAACAATATTGGTCCATAAGCAGCCGAGTTATAGGAAAAAATCTGAAAAAATTATTAGATATATATACACACACACAAACATATTAGTAAAACATATATAAAAGGCATTGCAATGATATACATACCCAACCATTTTTTATGTACGTTCACTATGTTTTTAGTGGGAAATAGAAGCATCGTAATGACTCAATGTTGTTTTTTATATAAACATGTATCTACATACAAACTTATGTATATAAATTTAGTAGTCATCAAAAGCAATCAGTGTTGTTTTTTTTTTTTAAGGAAGTAACGCTTGTTATTATAGTTCAATTTTGTATTTACATTTTTGTAGTTTGGAAAAAAATTTAGATTATTGTTGTAAGTATAAATATGAAAATATGAAAACATTTTTTAAGGATAAATTGTATTATTATGTTTTAGGTAGTTGGTGAAGGGAATAAAAGATTCGGCACAGCCACATATAGCACTGTGACCATCTTTGATTTATTTTAATAAAAATCTTTTATAAATTTTAAAATAGTAAAATTTTTTATATATATTTCTAAAGAGGAGACAATATCCATTAAAATGATATGCATATAGTGTAACTATTTTGTGTAAAAAAAAGCAAAACGAAGAAAAATTGTGAAATCTTCATGCTTTCTTCTATTTTTGGTAATGCACTACTTTGGTAGTGCACTACTGCGTGCGATAAAACCGTGTTTAAAAAATATGAAAATAGTTATGCTCGAAATTCGAAAGTCGACTTTTTTTGGGAACAGTCTAATGTACATAATATGCAATATTGCGAACCAATTTATAATTTTATATTTTTAAATAATTTTTATCAAGGTAAGCATTTTGTTAAATGCAGTTCCGATTTAATAAATTTTTGAATCAGATTAATAAATACTTATCTAAATTGGTTTTAAGTAAAATATCTATCATATCTATTTTACAGTGAAAATCACCCAAGAAATGAAACAGATATGGACATAGGTCTTCTATAGAACATCATAAACCAGTTTTAAAAATTTGCAATGTACCCTCAAAATTTCGAGTTTTTCGCAAAAAACTGTTTCTAGGTAGATTCTTGTATTTCTAATTCTGTTATTCTTTTGTTTATTTTTTCCCTATTTAAACTTCTTTTGAAAGTAGAAGACACATTTAGTATGTTTTGATCAAATATTAAAAGCAAATTTTCAAACAACATTTAGAAAAAATAAAATTTTTCCACAATTGTTCGAGTTTACCTGTGATTCTTAAAAAGTTTTTCTATAAAAGTAAGCAACGATGCAGTAATTCTTAAGGGAATTTTTGTTGTGAACATAACCAAACTTAATATTTTTAAATTGAACAAAAACTATGGAAATTATACGAATTTGTCTATAACAACATACTAAAATTTGTACATGCTTTTTTTAGTTTTAGTCCTCAAAAAGCAAAAACAATATATAATAAAAACAATATATAATGTATGAAGAATTTTTAAATAATGTTTAGAAAATACACAGAAAAAAATTATCAATAAAAATTTTTAAACAATTTGTTATTTGATCTTTTCTAAAAATTTAATTATATTATTAATTCATATAATTAATATGTTTAAATTATTTAACAAAAATTGACAGCTTTTAAAAAAATTCGAACAAGGAACAAAAACATTTATAAAAATAGTTTTCAAATATAACAATTATTTCAGTCGTCAATTGTCCAAAAGTTTTATCAATTATTGTTAATTTTCTTCGTTTTTAAGAAAATGTGTATAATATCCTTAGGTCTTAAAGGTGACAGAGTACAGAATTTTTATTTGATAAATACATGTGTTTTATGATTGATGTTACTCTTTTTTAATTCATAAAAGTTCTTTATTCATAATAAATACTTAAACTTTAAAAATATTATGAGGGCGGATCAATAAGTCCTTGATTTTCGAACTTCCCTCGTAGTTATATGAAATGCAACACTATTCCCATCAAGTACTACCTGCTAATAGACTACTATCAAATTTTGAGCAAGTGTCGTCATTTACTTTGCGTAAAAAATAAGATTTTTCTAGATCCTTAAAATAAGCATTTGTTTGGTCAATAATTTCATCGTTGGCGCTGAATCTCTCTCCACCAAGTCATTTCTTTAGGTTTGGAAATAGGAAGTAGTCACTAGAGCATAAATCCAGAGAATATGGCGGATGAGGTACCAATTCGTAGCCCAATTCATAGAGACTGTACACGTGCGCTCCTGTGTATTATCTTGATGAAAAAGAACTTTTTTCTTGGTCATATGGGTCGTTTTCTTTTTAAATCCTCATTAAATCGGTCTAGTAAGTTGCCATAATATCCGCCGTTTATTGTTTTTCCCTTTTGAAGGTAATTGATGTGGATTATCCCGCGTGCATCCCAAAAAACTGTTGCCATCACCTTATTGGCCGACAAACTTACCTTGGCCTTCTTCGGAGCAGGTTCACCCGGAGAAACCCATTGTTTAGACAGTTGCTTGGTCTCCGAAATGCAATAATGGATCCATGTTTCATCCACAGTTACAAAACGAAGCAAAAACTCATTCGAATTGCGGTTAAACAGCTCCAAACAATCGTTTGAAGTTGTCACATTTATAGTCAGTTGAGAGCAAACGCGGCACCCATCTTACAGACAGCTGATCATTTAAAATCATTTAAAACCAGCTGATCATTTAAAATCGAAACCACACTGTCATATGAAATACGTATGGCATCAACAATCTCACGCACTTTTACTCTTCGGTCGGCCAACACCATATCGTGAATTTTATCAAAATTTTCGGGTGTACTGACCTCAATTGGCAGTCCAGAACGTTCAGCGTCATTTGTACTTGTGCGACCACAACGAAAGTCAGTAAACCACTTTTTTGCCATTGAAATCGATGGTGCAGAGTCCCCGAAGAATTTATCGAGCTTTTCCTTGGTTTGATTGACGGTTTTTTTTTTCGCAAAAAATAACGTTTAATGAGCGCTCGAAATTCACTTTTTTCCATTTTTAGAAAAATACTGTTAAACGCAAAGTAAATGATGACACTAGCTCAAAATTTGACAGTAGTCTATAAACAGGTGGTACTTGATGGGAATAGTATTGCATTTCATATAACTACGAGGGAAGTTCGAAAAGTCACGGACTTATTGATCCGCCCTCGTATATATTTTATTTATATTTCCGCTTAGCCTTTTTTGCTTCATAGCAGCATTATAAAAATAAATAATAAATTAATTAATGTACGGTCAGATTAGGCAAATGTTTGTTTCAAATTCCTTTGCCCGAATGTACATAAAATTTTTTGCAAAGTAATACGTAGTTTTTTTTGATCCTGTTTTTGTTTTTTCAAACAGAAATTAAATATAGTCAAATAGGCAAATAAAAAAACATGTTTTCTCATCGGTTACATTTGAAAAATTATTTGTCTTTAAAAATTATTTCATCAAACTGTCGAAAACAATAAATTTATTTTTACTAAAGATATAATAAACAAAAGAATAAACATTTTTTGGTTTAATGATGTTGATGTTTTTTAAGAGGAAGAAAAAAAATATAAGATGAAAAGAAAAACAATTGTTTCGGAGGTGGGCTTAAAGACGAAATGAGGTATTGTGCAAAATTTAAAAAAGAAATACTTTAAAAACTCAATCTTTATATAGTTATTGCGCCTCATATGTTACATTTAATGTTGTTTCTAAACGATAGAGCAAAATTGTAAGGATAATTATAGCAGCCGTCGCAAATGTAAAATAAATGTAAATTAATAAAGCTAAAGGATAATATTTCGATAGCAAACTGGAAAGTCTTCGGAGACCAGAGAAATTCAGAGGACTGACCCTACAACTTTTTATTAAAATTGGACTACATTGGGCCTAGCGCGCATATAAATAGTCGACTAAAATCTAGTTGAAAAAATTGTCCAATTTTAACAGGAACTTACAGAGACAGTCCTCGGACTTGCTCAGTTATGTGACAGAAGTTTTTTCTCAGCTATATGCCTAGTTTGCGATTATAATTTTACTCTTTCAGATACCCTAAAATACATTTTCAGACACCCTAAAATGGACCAGAAAAATATTTATCGACAATATATGCAACAGAAGATAAGTGAATATATTTAGAAAATGGTAGGTATAATTATCCTTTCAATTTGATTATATCGTCCTGTAATATAGCGGATACTAAAAAATATTAAATCAGTTATAAACTGCGCCATAACTCCAAAACTAATGATGACACATAAAAATATACTTCAGAAAAATTTTTAGAAATTTTATATTCTATAAATGTTGAATAGCATCAAAACACAGCATCAAAAAACTGATTTTGTCAGCTTTAACCGTGAATAACTCGGACAGCAAACACGTGATTATCGGTGAGTTTTAGTAGTATGTATAAAACAGCCAGACAATGCTATATCCAACAATTCCGATGTTAAATCCTTTTTTCGTATAAATTGGCTGGAGTACCATTTAAGGATATAAAATATAGTTACATATCCTGCTTTATTATATTATTTACTTTTGCTTGCTTAAGAAAGCAAGTTAATGAAATTATTAAAATGATCAGCAATATTTTATTTTTGTTATATATATATATATATATATATATATATATATATATATATATATATATATATATTTTAAGCTTTAGATATAATACAACTGTTATTTGATATTGTTTTCTCTTACAAAAATTTTTTAAGTTAAATAATTATTTGCCTAAAAAAATGGGAAAATATTTTCCATTAAGTGGTCACACTTTGTTCACATGAAAAACATTTTTGATTGCTATTAAATCGTTTTATGTGCCCAAAATCAGCTGATTTATTGTTTGCAACACAAAAATATTTTATGGTCACATTATGGCAAAGAAATATTTGTTAGTTTCTGTCAAATATTTCCCTAGTCTGATCATACCTTTAGTTGTGTGTTCATTGCGAACTGATGAAAAAGATGTTTATGAGTTTTTTTTTTTTTTTTTTTTTTTTCTTATGTACTCTTTTTTGTACTTATAGTATTTACAGGGAGTTTTTTGAGTATTGTTGGTAAAATGACAGTTAGTGTGTTTCTTCCATATTTGTTGGAGAATCGGTCGATCTTGAGTCGTTTTTGTGTTCTGCGTTGTGTGTTATAGGCGTGATCGTTTCTTTCAAAAAGTTTTTGTTGTTGAAGAACTCATTTGCCACAGTTACAAAGAAAACGCTTTTTATATTTAATATATTTAGGTCTTTAGCGATGTTGACATTGTTTAAGTTTCTTGCGTTGTTTATGTTGCATTGTTGGTTGCTCAGCGAGTTTCCTGATGTTATGTTGATTGTGACGTTTGTGGTCTGGATTCTGAAATTGGTAGTATTGTTTTGTTTGTTTGGTTTACCAGTGTATTGTGTTGCTTTGTGGTTGAAGTAGTAGAGTGTATTGTAGCTGTGATGTAAACAATTTGACATATTAACATTTGTTGGGTTGTGTGTGATTCTGATTGTCGGTTTCATGTAATTATGTTTGCTTGGTTGTGTGTAATTGTGTCTGTTGGATGGTGTATGGTTCTGTTTGTTGCTAGTTCTTGTTGGTAGTTATTCCAACGTAGCTTCAAAATTTGATTTTGTGATTTTTGCAAAGCACCACAGTGTGTGGCTCCTCCCTAGGCAGCAATTCCATGCCTTATATAAGACTCAGCAATTTAGAAGTATGCCTATCTTTGCACTCTCTACGCTGCGTAATTGCTTAGATGGTTCAACATGTAGGATGATTTTCGAAGCTTCATTTTTATACTATCCACTTGAGTTTACTACTCAAAGTTTTAACATGTTCGATATTTGTGGTACATGCTTCATGGTGGTTATTAACATTTAATACTTTCAGATGAAGACATTCCTGATTATGAAATTTTATTTCAATTGGTGAATCTGCTAAATGCCGAGGATTAATGTGCATGAATTTTGTTTTTGTGGCGTTGATTATTAAACAATTTTCGTGACACCAATTAGTTGCTACATTTAGCTGTTTTTACATTGTTTTGGTAGCCGAATTTATATTTTTGTTTGCAATTGCAGTATCATCTGCAGTATCGTCTAGTGTATGAAATATTATTTTTTCTCTTTTGTATCAAATGCTTTGATGAAGGTAATATATAACACTAGACAATGGTGATTATTGCCTAAGCGAAAATTAATATGGTGTGAGAATTTTCCGATTAATACTATTATCCTTTAGAAAGCCACATTTGTTTTTATTTATATTTATTTAAAAATTTAGTTAACGTTTTGACAATGACTTCTTCTAATAGTTTTTTGGATCGCGAGAAGTATTGCTATAGTTGTTCTGTCCTATTGTAGCTCCGCTTTAATTAATTTTTAGTACATTTTGAGCAAAATTCCAATCATAAGTGCAAGTGATTTGATTAACAAAATTAATTGAAGTTTATGTAAAAAATTATTAATTTGACTCAATTAATATTATCATTTTGATGATTAAAGCAATTGAAATAAGCTATTTCGTTATTGAAATATATTTTTATTTTTATTTTTTTTCCGTGTCCTTAATAACTTTTTGAGTTTTTAGGCGATTTTGTATAGGGATATCTCATTTTATTTTAAAAAAATAGTATTTCAAACTTTTTAAACAAATACGTGTGGTCTTTCAGAAAAAATCGATTTACCTTAAAAAATTGTGAACAATGCATTATTTAATTTGAATGTATATGAAAGATGGTAATATTCTTAAAAAGCCACGTCCTTCAACATTCAAAATCAATTTAAGAATCTTAAATTGGATTAACATTTATGAAGCTATGAGATCTATAGTACAGGAACTAACCAAAAATTAATTTTTAGCAATATCTCGAAATTTAGAGGGTGTTTCGAAATTTTGTTTTTTTTAATTGTTTTGTGATATCCTCAAGAAGGTCTACAACCCACATTAGATAGTTTTCCAAGTGAAAATAAAAGCTGACATTTCGTAGCAGTGTGTTATCATTGATTTTTGTTTTTATTATTATTTTTTTTTTTTTTTTGAGATTGTTCATTAAATAAAGTGAAACAGTCTTTTGCTTTATCACAGAAAAAATAAAACTAGATTTGAATTACGAAATTGCTTATATTAAATAATATTTCCTTTAATTTTACTCCAATCACTAAAATGATACTATTAATTAAGTGAAAATAATTAATTTTTGTACGAGTTTTAATTAATTTGTATATTACATCAATAATATGTATGATTGAAATTTTGCTTAAAATTAAAAAATGTATTTATTAGTTGGATTTTAGAATTAATTAAATCTGTATTGATATACAAAAATGCTCTCATAAATAATAAACACAACAATTTCAACCAAATTCTTTATTGGAAAATTATAAACATTTAAAAAAAATTAAATATAGCTGAAATGCACATAATCATGGTGATGCTCAGAATGTATTAAATATTTTATTCCAACAGTTTGTTTAGTAGCAATTGACCTCCTGTTAGAGAGTAGGGTTCAAAGGAATATACCTACCTGGCTCACTCCCATATATCCCCCAGTAAGCACGATGACAATTTTCACTTTACTAACTCTATAATCAACGGACATAATTCGGAAAAGAAAAAAGCAATCGTCTTTCTTTCTATATACAAAATCATCTGCACGGCTAGGAGGTGTCACTTTTAGCACACAATCATTTTACTGTTTCTTTTTTCCACTTCTTACCGTTTACCATAGTATTAGTAAAGTGTCAATTGCCATCATTCTCATTGGGTGTAGATGGAAGTGAGTCAAGTAGGTAGACACTAACAATTGCCACTATATAAACTGCTGTGTTTTAGTAGGAATGTACTTATGATTAGGTGGAAAAAAATTTCAATATCGTCTAAAGCGGTTACCTCGGGTGGTAGTTCCAACAAAGAGATTTATATATAACTGAAGTTGTACGTAATATCTAGGAACGATTATTTAACAAACCTATAAATTAATCAACTCACTCTTTAAACAGCAATTGATTTCCTATATAAGTCAAGAAAATATCTATAAGAACTATGGAACGTATAAAAAACTCACCAAACATATGAATTTCTACTTACTTAAGAATTAAAAAAATCTATATATATATAGAGTCATGATTTGAATTTTATATATTCTTTACAATCGGGAGTAATAAAACAATTCTTATTATATATTAATTTGTGTTTTTCTTTTTCCAAATTGGTTTTCTATTTAAATAATTTTTTTCAAATGTTTTTTGACAACCAAATACTTAATTAAAAAGTTAATTATGTTAGTTAATAGGTTAATTGAACTTTAAAATAAAAATAATTAATAAATTTGTTGATAAATTTTATGGAATAATATTTTCTGTGAGCCAAAAAAAAAGTGAAAATATCCTTTATAAAAGAGAAAAAACAGAAAATAAGAACCTGAAGAAAATATAGCAAAGAGAAAAAAGTTTACATTATTAAATTATTAAAGATTTTTTTGTTCATTTTTTAAACATTTTTTTACCCAGAAATATGGAGTAGAAAAGGAAAAGAAGAAAAACATTTTCTTGGGCTTATCACGTTTACATGATGATAATAAAAATCGAAAATTTTTAACAAACCAAATGAAAAATAAAGATGATAACATGTATTGAATAAAACATGATGATGCAAATGACGGGGAAAAGGATGACAGAGATGAGTATGATGAACAGATGATGTAGAAAAGTAAAAAATAAAGAAGAAAAAACTACACATAGAAGAAATAGCATGGCCAAAAAATGCGTTCATGCCTTTAAACGAGGCTATAAATTTGTGTTGTTTTCTTATTCAGGCAACAAACTGATATAAATTTTTTTCTTATTTTACTTTTACATGTTAGTTGTAGTTTTATATATATATATATTTTTTAATAAATATTGGTGGGAAGGGTAAAGTTGTGTACTCTAAATACAAAAAAAAAATAAAAAATATTCCCCTATTTTTATATTTTGAAAGCATGACAAAAAAGGGTAAATCTTATTTGAAAAAAGTATACTAAAATTGGATATACTTTAAACTGGATAGAAATAACAAAAGCATTTAAATAATCGCAAAGAATTGCCGTAGTGGAATATTATAATGATAACTAGATTAAAAATCAAAAATTAATTTGATTATAATGTTTCCATTTTCTTTTTTTAATAAAAGCTTCTGCGAAAAAGAAAACCACAATTTAAAGATTTTCTTTTATACTTAAATATCTAGTTTAAGAATTATTTTTAACTGACACTAAGCAGTCAGGTGAAAGGGATTTAGAGAAGGGATGAGACTTCTTTGTTAACTAAGGGATAAGTGACATTTCATACTACAAAGGTGTAGAGGGATTAGGTTAATATTTTGTCTATAATAGTATTAATAGTAATCAAATACATATAATTGCAATGGGAAACATTAGACGAGTATATTGTTTAAATATAACTTTTCTTATACAATGAATTTAGCTTTTTATAAATAATATTATATGGGAGATTGTACAAATTTTAGTGAAGTAATACCAGCAAAAAAGTTGAGAATTTGTTTGCTGTAAAATTCCAGCCCTCTTATTAAAAAAAGCTTTTTTATAGGACGTTTACAACGTTAAACTTAAAATAAAGTATTTAATAAACTTTTTCTCTTTTATAACTATATAAGAAATCGTAACTGCCTCATTACTTATACAAGGGTAGTGTTACCGTTTGGTGACTTTAGTCGCCAGTTGGCTTTTTTTAAACCACCTGGCCCCCTTTTTTAAAATGAAACTAAATGGCAACTTTTTAAAACTATGCGCTAAACTAAGAAATATTTCAACCCATTATATATTAATTGCAACGAAGAAATTAATTATTTTCTGATGATAAAAAAGACTCCCAAGAATTTATAAATGCATTAAAACTTTGAAAAACTAAAGATAATGTCTTTAAAAAACTATTTAAAACATCAAATGGCAAATCTTTTTGATCCGGATTATGAAAATTAAAATATAGATTTTATGAATACTTATATCTTAAATTTTATTTTTACTTTGGCTCATAGCACTGTCTTGGCGGAATGTCTTTTTTTCAAAATTAATACCAATGAAAAATAAATTGTCCAATAGATTTAAGGTTAACATTTGTGAATCTATGTTTTTAGTCTTAAATTTGTTTCAAGTGAATAGCTCGTTAAAAAATACCGAAGTATAATTAATGGAAAGAGAATTTTATGTTACCTATTTTTATGAATAAATCTTTATTTTTGCAGTAATAAAAATTATTATAAATAAATTATTTTATTATTAATAAAATTGAATTTAGTAGTTTTTTGTAAAATACAATACTTTTGTTTTTGCTTTTATCAAATAAACAAATTTTGAGAATTTGTTTAGATATTTAAGCAGTTTTTCAAAAAATCCCCTTTCCGATAACCTTATTTTTCAAAATCCCTTTATTTTGGACACTTCTTAAAAATTCTCAATGGTAACGCTGTACCAGAGGTTCCCACAATAATTCACCCCGCGGACCCTTTCAGGAACTTTTCATTTTCCGGCGAATTCTTTAATAATACAAATGCTAAATGAGTAAACAAATGTTTGCCTAGAAAATATATTAGTATAAACATTAGTTTTTTTTAATAAAAAATTTAGGTTTGTTTCAATCTAAAAATACAATATATTTTATATAAAGTATTGTCCATCTGAAATTGCGACTTTTTCAATTTTTCTAGCAATTTATGTATTCCTTTCTAAAATTGCTACTTAGCTTTTGATGCAAGAAATGAATCAAACCAAATTTTGATACCTTGTTCTGAAGTGAAGCGCATTTTATTTACGTTATTAAATCGATCTGCTCACAAGTTGTCTTAGCTAAAGCAAAAAAATACGGTAGCTTTTTCTTAAAAAAAAAAATAAAATAAAACATAATAAGGGCAACATTTCCCAACCAGACTTCTTCAAGGTGAAATACTCATGAGTACTACAAAGCAGACACAAGGTTTTCGATTTGCTTCTATTTCCTATTCCGAAGCAAATTATTTTATACACTATTTGAGACCTCTTCACGGACCTCCTAAAACATTATTACCAGTGTTGCCAGTTTAGCCTTTTTAAGGCTTAGTCTAGCCTTTTTGATTTGCTTTTAGCCTCAAAATTTTCGTTTTAGTTTCTGGCCCTTTTTCTAGCATTTTTTGATTCTTAAAATTGCCTTAAAAAGGCTAAAATGTTACTATTTCAACAACGGAGAAAATAATTTCTTATCATCTACTACAAATTTTATTTTTATAGAATCACTAATTTAAGCATTTTTGTGTATTTATTCGCACAAAAAGTCTATATTTTTAGGCTACGGTGCTTTATTACCCAAATCAAGAACAACTTATATAATAAAATACTAATAACTAATTTGATTGAATTACTAAATTGATTATTTTTTTATTTTTGCTAAATCGATTATTTTTTATTTTTACTAAATCGATTATTATTTTTTTATTTACATTACTAATCATAGCAACTACTTATAAACATAATATTAGCAAAGCGAAAAATCACCCAAAGAAATTAAAAATGCTTAATCAAAACATTATTTAATTTTTTATATGAAATATAACTTAAACTTGTGTGGGAATTTTTTGGGCGATTTTTCATTTGTGTCATTCTACTGGCAGCTGTTCTATGTTTTATTTATAAATTTGTTACAATATCTTTAAAAAAAATGTAAAAAACCAATGAGAACAAGAAAAAATAAGTTTCTAAATTAAAAAATTTTCTGGCCTTATTTTTTTGGGAGATTTAGACTTTGTAGATCTTTTTTTAAAGTTGAATTTAGCCTCTTTTTTTTCGGCTCCTGGCAGCACTGGTTGTTATGGAACCATAGAGGACCCTATGAAGATAAATGCAATGTTTTTTTGAAAAAACTAATCCAAAAAATATTTCTCTTCAATTCTTTCGTTCATCTGAACTGGATTATTTTTAAAATACCTCCAAAAATATAGTTTTCGATAAACTGTGTACACAACTTTTAACTTTTTGTAAAAAAAAAAAAAAAAAACAATAGGCAATATGCAATAGGAATACACTGAAGGGTCTCCTTTAATAAAACTTGGGAAAAAGTCAATATTGAAAAATTATTAAAAAAATATATATATATTAACACCGCTTGAAAGCTAAGACTTTTCTCTCTATAACTCCATAATTACTTCTTAGTCAATGTTCTATTGACCCGTGTACGAGACATCAAATTTAAGAACTTTTTGTTATATTTTGTTTGTTTAATTTTTTTTTATTTAAAATAATTACTGTTAAAGTTAAAAAATATCTATGCATGTAATTTTTCTGAAAGTTTTTATTTTCTATATATGTATATTAATGTTTTTAAATCTAGATTACATACAAAGTTTTAATAATTAGCGAAATCTTATCGTACTGTTTTGTAATAAGTTTCAAATAACTTATCCGACTTTGAAGGAAAAAAATATATTTTGGCCTCTGTTGGCTCTAAGCAATTTGATGCGCTGACATTTTCTGAATTTAGGCGTTATGATGGTAAGAAAAATAATAGTAATATAACGGCCTCAAAACTACCAAGACACGTCAAAAGTTGCAAAATTCACTATTTTGTTCCGTATTTCCATATGTGTGTATACGTAACATTTTAGTTTTCTAATGTATTATGTAGGTATATATTTGTTATTATAAAGTAGTAAATTCTTTATTTGAGTAATGTTTATTTAATTTGTTCTACATATTTACATACTTATTATACATATATCCCGTATATTTATTTTATTAAGAATATATTATCGAAGATATTATTAGATATTTTCTTGAAAATAATCAGAAACATCAAACGTTAGCAAATTTTTAACTTCCTTAGCTTCGGAATCCTCTTTTTCTATTTCAAGAGTGATTTTTGGTAGCCATCGTGTTCTTATAGAATATATAACTGGATCTGATGATATTAATAAATATTCCATTAAGTCCATATTTTGCGCTATTTTCGAACATTTTCGGGTATTGAAGAGTCAGAAATGTTTAACATCTTTATTTCGGGCTTACTGTACTTCCTCTGTTAGCTCTCCCAATGGCAAAATACTATTTTCTATTATTTCTTTACCATGAGCCAATACTTTGTGAATTGTTGGAGTCATTGATTTCCAGGGGTATGTAATGTTAAGTAGTTCTTTAGTTTCGTAAGCAAAAATTTTAAATTTGTCCGCATTAATTTGTTTTTTGCTATTAATGGCTGCCAATATAATCTTAAAACGCTTCAAAATATTTAAGTCAATGCCTGTGATTAAAAATGTGAGTTCCGGATTTTCAAAGAAACGTCTTGCTGTATTTCCATCATTTGAGCTTCCATAGCCATGTACAGGTTTATCAATTATTAATCCGAGTTGTTCTTTGAATTCTAATTGAATTCTTTTCTTCTCCTCTTTTCGTAATTCGTGAAGTTCCAAATTGTTTTTTACTGTAGCATTTTCCTGCCCGGGAATATTTCTGTACTTCATATCATATGCAAGATGTAAGCAGAACTCCAAAAATCTTATCCTTGCGTGAATTTTAAAGAATTTTTATTAACAAGGACTTCAGAATTATCCTGAAATTGTGAACTTATTTTTCCACATATATTACATTTCCATGTAGATGTTGTATCTGTTATAGCGTTTGCAACTTTTCCATCAATCATCGTTAATTGTTGTTGAAATGTAACTTTAATAGTTATGTTTGATACTTTTACATATATTGGGGGCAATGCTTTAATTTCTTCTTCCAATTGGTTGACAATGCTGTTTTTTGTATCCGTGGTTTCTTTTGTGTTATCAAAAAGGATTGGACGGCACAAAAATTTGGAACCTGGAGTTAAATTTATCCATATATCATCAAAAAGCCAGTCATTTCTTGTCGATAAGGAAGGCTTATTTAAGCGCATTCGAAGTGGTACCAGAGACGCTATAAACAGCGAGAAAAATTATTTCCAGAATTACTTCCATCCAGTTGTTTGTATTCCGAAAATCCTGATGTTCCATCGCAGCCCCATTTGAATATTAAAATAAGTTCAGAGTCTTTGCATTTTTCAATGTTATCATTGCTGAAGGTAGATATAATTCTAGAGGCAGTATTTTCAAGTAATTGCAAATATATTAACTTTAGCACTTTTAACAGAAGCATTAATCGGGTGCTCCATAGGCTGTAAAATATTACTTTTCGCTTCTCTCACTGATTTGCTACTGGGAAAGATATCATATCCTTTTTCGCTAACACATTTCCTCAAAATCTCGTATTGGTTTCTTGATAATCCTAAATTTAATATTAGAGCTAAAGCATCTTCAGAGGTAAAGGACGATGTTGATTTCGGTGTCACTATGCTTTGGATTATCCGATGTAATAGATTGGGAGAAGCTGTTGGTAACACATCTATAACTTTTTCTACTTCCTTTGGTTGCGTACGTGTTACTAAAGCTTTAAATGTATCTTTTATTTCGGTATTCGTATGTGAATTTAGAATAGATTCCTGTTTGGTACTCTTTGTTCTTAGCTGAACTTCATCGTAACTTTTTTTGGTCGACCCTTTTTCTGCTTTCCGATGAAAATTGGTATTTCTCCCTGCAACCACTCTTCATTTTTCTTCTTGAACTTTGGTATTGACCAATCTGAAGCTTGCATCCTTTTTTCGTATGATTTATAAAAATTTTCGAGCTTTAAACTGTCTTCTGCAGTAAGAGTTAAACCAAAAGATACTACTGTATCAATGAGTTTTCTTATTTTTTCTGGACGATTTATAATATCAGATAGATTATCCCAGATTACTTTGCAAATAGAAAAGTGTTTTAATGTAATCTCCATAATGGCAAATTCACTAATAAATCTGCATATTTATAAGGATACTTATATATAGAAAAAAAATATTTATATCAGGTAAATGGTGACAGGCAAAAATGAATTAAAAAATTAAAATTTTTGCTCAAAACCCCCAATTTCATTCAGTTTATTTTTATGACCTGTAGTGTTAAACAGGTACGTCAAAAAATGTACCTATGCGATTGTAAAAAAATCATTTTTGTTATAGTACATTAATTAAGTAGCTAGGTAAATTATTTAAAAACTTTAAAAAATTTAATAAAAAACTAAGGAAAATATACTTATTTATGTACTTAGGTAATTTTAAAAACCTTTTCAGTAGAAAAAAATTATGAACACTTTAAATAAATTCATTAATAAATATTATTATCTCGTAACAAAAATAAGCAATGCAGTTGAGTGTTACGTATACACACATATGGAAATACGGAACAAAATAGTGAATTTTGCAACTTTTGACGTGACTTGGTAGTTTTGAGGCCATTATATTACTATTATTAAATGACCTATATCAACATTTTATATATCGTTGAATTGGTAAATAAGTCTATTTTTATATTCTTTTAACATTTTTAAAGTATTTGCAAAATTAGTGGAGTTGTATTAAAAAAATTAAATTTTTTTGGATTTTCAGCTATTTTCTGAAAAAAAATTTATTTTTGAAAAATTACCAAAAATAGGTTATTGGAGCTATTTTATTGATTTTTTTAGGAATGAAAGCTTGATTTGTGTTTTATACATTACATAAGAAATAATATTAAAAATATTATGTTAATATGCTTTTAATATGCTTTTAAAAATAGTCGTTAAAAAAACTGACTTTTAACATAAAATCTCCACTCCAGCATTCGTTTTTGGCCGGGCGGGAAGTAGTTTAGTGTTAAATCATTCTAAATCTATTTCTATAAAAAATGAGGCTACCAAATTTAAAGAAGCTCGCGTGACATTTTTTTTATTAATCGATAAAGATGAAACTATTTTTTAAAATTGACAATTTTCGGCCAATGCTGGATGTAGGGTGCAAACTTAAATCAATTCAAAATTTCTTTATTAACCATTTATGAAGCCTTATCTTTTGAAATTAATAAGGAAAAATTTTTTTTATTAACGGAACTTTGAGAAAAAAGTGAATGAATTGTACTATATTTTTGTAAAAAAATTGCCATTTTTCATGCCAATTTCAGATTGCTGACTTTGAATATTTTTCACGTCTAGACGAATTGAGATAATCCAAAAATTCTTTCAGCATATTATTTTGAAATATGGAGCAAATTACAGAATATTTTTAAAAAATTTTTTCCTCATATATCTCCGGACTTATTCCCGAAAAACGAAAGAAAGTCGAGCCAAAAAATCAAAAATTCAAAATTCAAGCGTAAATATCTTTTTTACTGTAAGAGATAACTTAGATGAGTAAGGTTGTTTTTTCTTTATCTTGCCAAGCACTTTCCAGAAATATAAAAATCTTTAAAATCGGACTTCATTTGTACAAGTTACGATTTTTTTTAACTTTTACATACTCGAGGTAGTCAACTTTGACTATCTCGTGTTATCACAGGGTGACTACAAGATGATTTTTCTGAAAGCTTAGGTCCTCCTCTACAACTCGTCCATACATTTCAATTTGATCCGACCAGTAGTTTAGGAGATTCAGATTTATTACCAAAAAATTTGCATTTGACCCCACTGTGCGTTACATCATATTTTTTTCCGTAATTCCATCGTATACATTTTAATTGCATTTTAACTTACAACTATATTTTAACTTTAATTTTCAATAATTTAATAATCATTCGTATTTAATTTATGTTTTGTTTAAATTTAATTCTTCGCTAAAAAGATCATTATGTCACCTTAATTTTTTCTTCATTACTGAAAAATATCTATGTATAATAAACTCATAATTTAAACTGCATTTAAACCTAAAACACTTATAATAACTTAAAACTCTACGTTTACACAACATGCACTCTTAAACACATTATCAACACATATATACATAGAAGTCAAACTTCTAATCACACTTGCACACTTAAACTCATAACAGTCATTTAATTTCTCCCCTGCCAACATTTTCCATCCAAATTTGAACTAACGAGTAACCTCAAGTTGTTTATAACAGTCGAATATGATATCATTTTCTTATCGAAGAAGAGTCACCGTGCGGGAAGAAGTGTGCAGCAGTTCTAATACTTTTTTAATGACACTATTAAGTGCTATTATGGACAAGTAAGTGCAAATTGGAGTCATTTTGAGAAACAGAAAAAGTCACTATTTCTGTCGAAATTCTAACTTAATACTATCAACATTATTATCCAAACTTTGACTAAATATTATCCATATTTATTTTAAAAAGTTAAAGAAAAATAAGTTATTTTCCTATCGAAGAATAGTCATCATTCGGGCAAAACTGTATCGCAGTTTGGATACTTTTTTAATGACACTATTAACTGCTTTTTTTGTGTGACGAATAAAGCCATTTAGGGTTATAGTTAGGGAAAATTAAAACAACTTACCTTAGTAAAATAAATTATAGATATATTTTGATAAATTGGAACAGGATATTTTTGATTTCGAAGAGCCTAACAACTTTAAAAATTTAGTTGAAAGGTTTGATGAACATGCATATATGGGTTCACTTTCACTAAAAAAATATACATATTTTTATGAGCGAAACGCAATTTAGTTCGAAATTTTATATTATTAAAAGCAAGAAATAAAACCAAATTTATTTGTTGTCTCCAAAATGAATTTTCGCATTTATTTTTTTATTAACATTTATTTTTTAATTAATTTAATTTAAAATTTAAAAAATTTTTCCACAATTTTGTTTTCATTTTGTCTTCATTTTAAACAACATTCACTTTATATATATATATATATATATATATATATATATATATATACTTTGGAGATTTTTTACATTCCAGACCAAAGAAAAAGAACAAGCATGACATAATTTCGCACAGTAATATATAACTTTTAAAGTGATCAATGTTTTTTAAGTGTTAAATAAAAAATGTATTAATGTAAAAATTGTTAATTTTTAATTAGTGAATTTTGCCTTTAAATATTTCACATTTAATTTAAAGTTATAGGGAATTATTAATTTAGTTTAAAAATATAGTGAGTTATTATAGTGTGTTTGAATATAAGGTAAGAATTTAGATCAATTATAATTAAAAATATTCACGATAAATATTTCAACTGTATTAAAAACATGTTTATTATACAAAAGCGATTATATTTCGATACTTTCTTGATGTATTTTTTTACTTTTCTAAATAATAGACATCCAAGGAATGCACAAAATAGTGTCATTAAAAAAGTATTAGAAGGGCTGCACACTTCTTCCCATACGGTGACTCTTTTTGGATAAGAAAATGACATCATATTGGACAGTTAAAACCAATTTAAGGTTACTCTTTAGTTCAAATTTGGATAGAAAATGTTGGCAGGGTTTCTGATTATGAATGTAATGAGTAACGCAAACACACGTACAATATAAACCTTTAACTCAAACGCAAATACTTAAATCATGCTGCGCAATGTTCTTATGTTTGATCTAAAAAGTAACATCAAGTTGTTTTAATCATTTTATTATCCAAGAAGAGTCACCGTGCGGGAAGAAATGTGCAGCAGTTCTAATACTTTTTTAATGACACTATTTAGTGCACTGCTTGCGTGTCGAAATACTATTATTTAGAAGTGTAAAAATACATCAAGAAGGTATCGAAATATAATCGCTTTTGTACAATAAACATGTTTCTAATGCAGTTGGAATATTTCTCGTGAATATTTTTAATTATAGTTGAGCTTAATACTTACCTTATATTCAAGCACACTATAATAACTCACTATAATTTTAATAATTAATAATTCACTATAACTTTAAATTAAATATGAAATATTTAAAGGCAAAAATCACTCATTAAAAATTAACAATTTTTTTATATTTACAAATTTTATATTTAACACTTAAACAACAACATTGATCACTTTAAAAGTTATATATTATTGACTGAAATTATGTCGTGCTTGTTCTTTTTCTTTGTTCTGTAATATTTTTCTTTGCTAATGTAATATAAAGTCAAATATTTTAGATCAAAATTCAACACTAATGTATTTTTTATTAAAAATTTGTGTATTTTCTACTTTTGAACATCCAGGAGTGTCAAATAGAGCCACTTTTTAGTGGATGGATGCAAAAACTCTCTTCCAAATGCTGCCAGGGCGGGCTCGTGATGACTTCGTGGGACAATGCTAAAGTAAGTTGAGTTATTTTATTTTATTATCCTTCATATTTAAAAACTTTCCCTTACACTCAAATTTGTGGTAATATGAATGTTTAAATATAATTACTCAGTTTATATTTTAATTTAGTTAAAACTCATAGGCAACATACAGTTGATATATATTTTTGTTGGTTTTTAATTTAAATATTCAGATATCGACATGCGATACACACTATACACACATTAATAAAGTCACCAATATTCTCATGTTTTTGTATGACAATAATATTATTTTTTTATATTATTAAATGTCTTAAATGACATTTCATTGATTGAATGCAAATAAAATTAAATATTTTATTTTATGGCCAAATTTTGATATTATATAAAAAATTTCATTTTATAATTTAAAGTATTGAATTAATAATATTATTAAATTTTTTACTTTTATTTTTTTATGAGTTTTTTAAATTAATAAAATTTGGCTAATATTTATTCTAACATGAATTTTAAATTATCTCTTTTATTACGAAATTTGAAGTAGTGTATGGACAGATAAGTAGGCTTATTTATTTTTTTTTTCTTTATTATTTGGACTGACAACAAATTGTTATGTTCCTGTCAGCTCGGCGGGTGGGTGACAGATTGGATGTAGCGTATTCTACCTCAAGCTACACTTCTATCATCAACCGCTTCTTCAACTATTTCTTTTCTTATATTTTTGTCATGTCCATCTGGTTACTATGCTATATAAATTTAAATTTTTGTAAAAAATTCACGTCACTTTTGTTAATTTTGATTTGGGAACACATCACACCCCTCCCGATATGAATTCACCGAATCAGAGAATCGTTATAGAGTATTTAAATATTTCACCTCTTTTTTCCCCATGAAAGATACATTTGTTTTTTTTTTTTTAACTCTATTTAATATGATTTTTTTGCTATTAAAATAATTTTCCTACATCCGTTGTCGACTTCCTACCCAATAACGACTCTGATAAGTGGTCCATATCCTATAAAACTTTAAACTCTTGAACGTATGATTAATATTTAAATTGAATAGCAGCTACGAGTAAATATTACGTATACGTATCCAAAATTAAAGCAAGTTATTAAAATTCATATAAAAAATTCAACAAAATTTGTTGAATTGCATAATTTTTAAAGAACTTCTTTAAAATCACTTCGTTATAAAATTTCAAGATAGTTATTAAAAAGAAAAAATAAAAGAACAAATACTTACAAAATTGCCTTTTGAACTAGCACAACATACCTGCAATGTAATAATTGTGAATATAAAGTCATTAGCAAATTTTACGCATTACTCTTAAACAAACTTAATTATGACAAATTGCCAAGAACAAAATAGAATATATTTTTAATGAATATTAATTGCGAAAAGAAAAATAAGCAGAAACTTTTTAATGACATTTTTAAGTTCATTAAAATAATAAGTAAAAGTTTCAAGTTAATTTAAAGTATTTATGAAAAATCGCGTGTTTAAAAGTGAAGACAATCTCCGGAAAAAGCCTTAATAAAGCAAAAAAATGTTTTTGGGTAAATATACTAAATATCAAAAAAGAAAACTAAATTCAAACAAATGACAATATGAAATACAATATGAAATACATAATTTATTGTTGTTTATACACAAACGAATGCGCTAAATAAGGGAAACTTTATTTATTTTTATTTTTAATTGAATAATTTATAAATATAAATAATTTATACGTTTATTCAATGGCAAAAAATACAGTTTAATTTTCTTATTTGAATTTATTTATTTTATGAATTATTTAATTTTAAATAAATACCAATTTTGTATTTAGCTTTTACATACACATTTAGATTTAGGCTACAAATATGTGATGATATTATTTATAGCATAGTTTAAGGCATTATATTGATTCAAATACAAGAAGTATTATTCGATTGTAGATATATGTATAATCAGAATATCATTTCAAATCTATATAATTAATGAACAAATACCTTTTATGTAATCTCTTTTACGTTCACAGTATATATCCGATTTTAATAAAAAAAATATATGGTTAGAAAAGTATCTACTAATAGAAATGCAGAATCCAAAATGTATTAAAATTCGTTTGGTAATTTAGAAGCTATAAGCCATTGATTAATAAGTAGATATTTATGGGGGAGAAAAAACCTGATTCAAATATCAAAAATCTAATTCATGCAGCAGCAAAATACATGCAGTCATATATATTTTGTATTTGTGTTCTAAAAACTCCTACTTGTTCTCTATGTTAATAGCGATAAAATTTTCTACTAATACATATAAAATATATAAGTACCAAACAAAAGAACGACTCAATTTATTAAGCTCACCTCCTTTTCATTTATCACGCATATCATACAACTCTCTCAATTCAAAGCAATGTCATTGTTGTTATTTCTTTACAAATAATAACAGTGTATTAGAGTTTTTTCCACTATCAATGAGAAAAGTTGTAAGAGAATAATTTTAAACAATATAGAAAAAGAGTTTAATACTCAGAATTGCTTTGCCTATTTTTTGTCTTATGTATAATGGAAACAAAGAATATATATATGTAGGAAATGAGGGAAGATCATCTAGGTTGACAAATTAGGGATTGCCTTTTAGTGGGTTGGGTTTAGGATGAACGGAAAATGATATAAAAGACCGACGTTACGGACAGAAAACATCAATTGTCCACGAGATCAAGTGTCAAAGGATCATCAAGTATCTTAATTTTGTTGAAGCGAACGTTTAACTTCTTATTTTGAAAATGTTACTCTTAAGTTATTAAACATGTAAATAGTGTAAATAGTTTCTTAATATATAAATAAATATTATAATAAATTGAGAGCGCAGCTGTGTTTTAAATTGAAGAGGAAAGCAACAAAAATTAGAAGTAGCTAAATTGTTATCAAAAATACTTTAAAACTAAAATTGGGCGCTCGTCCGGGAAGATCCCACTGAGACAGTGTACTCAATAAAAAACTTTTTCAAAACTACATATATTTGCTTTGTTTGCTCTATTTTTGAAAGGTGTTTTTTTTTTTGTTTTTATGCATAAATGCACTTTTTTAAAAACAAAAATTAAACTTACTTTATTGTTCTTCAACTTTTGGATATTTAAAATCAGGTTGCGTAACTATTATGACTTTTACCGTAAAGGTCAGAGGAATATTTTGTTAGAGATTATTTTTAATTTTGGATTCTTTTCCCGTTTTGGTATTTTTTCCGTTTATTTTTAAAAGATATAATGCTTATTTCCAACTTCATTGAAAAAAGTATGCACATTTTTTTTTTCTTTTTTTTTTAATTAGAAATTAAGAAAGTAATATTTTTCACTTTTAGAAATGTTTCATTTAACTTTTTTCATTATATTTAGTCAACGGAATAAGAACTAACGTGAAGCATATTTTCTTATGTCGTCAACGGGTTCAAATTGTAACGCGATGGAAAAGTTTCATTAAACTTTCTACACTATATCAAGCCTAATGAATAAGAATTTTGCTGAATTATTTTTCGCGATTTTATTGACTTTTGTTATTACTAATTTGTAAACAATACCGTTAAGCAATTTATACATATTTATTTAATATTTATAAAACAATTAATTTTAATTAGTTTAATAACATTAAAAAAATAAATAAATAAATGCATGACTACTCATTATTTTTAATAATTCTAAGCTAATTATATTTTATGAAAGATTTATTTTATAACTTTTTAGAAAAATAGTATTTTATATAAAAAAAATTTAAATTATTTCGCTTAATTAATATAATAATAAATAATTAAAGTGTTTACTAAAACATACATACATATAGTTATTACTGTATATTTTATCAATTAACATAGTTGTTTCATTTTCCATCTAAATTTATTAAATATATACAAGTAAATATAAAATCAGAATCACAATATACCGAATGCTCTCTGCGTGGAGGCGTGAAAACGCTGCCCCCTTTTTAACATAAATAAAAAATAAAATTTAAGTAAAAATTTACTACTCACTTAAATTTTTAATTCATTCAATTCATTCAATCATCTACTTGAGTGATTTTATCAATTTTTTAATTGGAAAAATTTTTCTGTTCTTCATTTTTTTACAGGTTTTAGTAATTAATATAATATAATTTTAATGAGAGGTGCAAACTTAAAAAAGTTTTTAACTGAATGAATTATTTAGTAATATATTTGGTAATTGGTGACTCTTTTCTGTGTATAGTCTAAAAAAATCATGTTATGAGACACAGAAAAAAAATAAATAATAAAGAATTTTAATTACGCAATTAATTAGTGAAAAAACACTTGGAATGTAATGTACTACAGTTTATAGCTACAAGTGAGTAGATTATTTTGTTATATTTAGAATTTTCGATGTACCCCAAAAATTGGGAGTTATATCCAAAATTCACAAATTAGTTATTTTTTAATTCTTCATTCGTATTTTTTAGATTCTACAGCCAGTTTTGGCCCACACTTTATTAGAAAGTATATGTATTTCTTTATATGCTTTTTCCAGATACTATATTTTATTAGGAATAAAATGAGCTATCTCTAGAAAAAGTCAGCTCCTAAAATTACATTAATTTACGTGTAATTTGTTATTGCCATTTTTTTCATCATAAAATCATAAAAAAAATAGGTTTTCTTAAAAATTTAGGGTCAAAAATGGCTTTAAAATCCAAAAATATGAAAAAAATAAAAGATTTATATTGTATTCTGAGTATCTTACACAGATCTGCTGTGAATAAAAATGTGTATATGGGCTATTATCAAATATGTTTAACGTGATTGAAACTGACTTTAATCCTTAATAAGTTTTGCGATAACAATATTTTAAACAAACAGCTTACAGATGTTAACTCACAAGACTTGAAATTAATAGAGTGCAAAATTTTGCATCAAGGGTTTCATGAATGTTGTACAAAGTTCAAAAACTAAGATAAAAAAATGCTTAAAATTACTTAACTTTTTCCCATTCGCCCCTCAACTGAATACAAATTTTGAAACTGGGATTAATATCCATTGTAATTATGCTTACTTGCGCCATATCTCATTGATGTACCTTAAATAGTCAACGCAGTAGATAGTCCAAAAATTTGAAAACCAAAAGCGAACATTTATTTAAAAATTTTGGTTCATATGGAATAGCATGGGTCACTATGTGAACTAATAAGTTCACACACCACCATAGGTGGTTGGAGAATTATGCGTTTGTGTTGATGTTTATAACGCACAGAAAAAATCATCCAACACTCATCTTAAAATATATCATTCAACTCAAAATCACTTTTTGAGTCGTTCTAACAATGTCCGTTCGTCCGTCTGGCTGGATGGCTGGATTGCTGGATGGCTGGCTGGCTGTCCAAGTAAACCTTGTACACAAAGCACAGGTCGCAATTTTTGAAGGTAAGTCAATGAAATTTGGCACGTAGGACTTTCATGACACTAGGACGAATCCTATTGAAATTGGTTATGATCGGTACATTATTTCTCCTAGCCCCCATACAAATGTCCTCCGGAATAGGATTTTAACGGTCACAAATGCCTTTAATATAGCAATATTTTAATGAAATATGGTGTAAGGAAGTCCTGTGTAAATATCAATCTATGTGCCAAATTTCATGAAGATCGGTCCATAATTGACCAAAGCTCCTATATAAAACCCTCTTCCGAAAATCACGTATATATTTTAGTATAAAATTTATATTCGGGAGTCACCCTAAATTGCATAAATTCATATAAATATTAGTATTAATGTAATAGTCTGTATTCGTGTACTTTATTTTACACTTAATAAAAGTATCGGTCCAAAATTGTCCACATGTCTAACATGTCCACGAATTTTGATGAACCGTCTATATCTTTCTTCATTGTTTATTCAATAAAAATGAGGTAGCATTAAAAACAAATTTAGTAACAAAAATTTTATCGATTTTTTGAAAATTGTGCAAAAATTGCGCTTTTTCTTTTGTATTTTTATAGAGCAAATTGCAATTTGTATAAACCTTTGATATATAGATATAAGATATTATATAAGATATAAAGCGATGAATGTGATTGATGGGGACTATAAAATTAAGTCGTGTCATTTAAAGTTGAAATGGGACACTTTTTGTCAAAACAGGTTTTGCTAAGGCACATCGCATTCACAGCACGAAATGGCGTAATTGCGTAGTGGCATAGTAGTGTTAAAGGATATGAAGAGGCACAAAAAAAATAAAGTAAAATATAAAAAATAAATAAAAAATAAAAAGCATATGGACTAATTAAAATTTACTTGGGTTAAAAAAGGATGACAATTTTAATATTATTTTTTTGTAATAAACTCTAATAATAGACGAAAAAAAAATGAAATCTTCATCTTAGCGTTATATACTGTTAAAAGACAAATAATCACGTATAAATCCGTTTTTTATCCTTTCGCCTCGAATTTCTGTGACTTTCATTAGGATATGTAAGATGCCAAGACGAAAATATATCTCAATTTTCGTTTCCCTCTGTCAAATTTTATAACATCAAAATTTCATTTATTTAACTAGAAATTACAATAATATACTCATTTATGTAGTTTATGTATAACATACATTGAATGTGTGAAATGTTTATGCACGAGTTCTTATAAATAAATTTTAATACATAGTATATTTATATTTAATTCCCGAAAACATATCGTAGAAACTTAGCATAATATCTCAATAACAACATTTAAGAATATGACAGATGTTTGATCAAATCTTCAAAAACTTCCCGTACCAGTGACTGAAACATCTACAAAAATATTGATATGATTTTTCATTTTATAGATATAATGAGTGCAAAAAAATTTTAAATAGTTGAAAATTGATTTAAAGCTATTTTATTTCTATATTTTTATTACGTTAGGTTAAAATAAATGACGTCTTCAAGCCTCTACCCAGAGACCAGTCGGTTCATTATCACCCTTTAAAAAAGGCCAAAGAAAGACCAAGAAAGAAAAAGAGAAAAGAGGCAGAGAAAATAAGTTAGAGACTTTAGTAGATAAACCAATGGAAGAGTGTGGAACCTGCAACCTAGTAATCAAGAAAGATTACCTCTAAACCACTTTATTCCCATCAGGTTACTATATTCTTTGCCGTGACCTCTAGTTCGTGTAGTATGTTGCTTCCAAAAAACTTCAGACTACTACGCTGAAGCCCCACACAATGACAAAGTATATGCTCTACTGACTCTAGCACACCCTATTGCGTAGTGATTATTAATCATGCCCACAGTGACCCTTAGATTCCCACGACTTATGCCCGGAAGATGTTTCGAATATGCTAGTTTAATACTAGGCCATAGCGCTCTAGGTACCTTGCAATCCATTCTATTCCTCCATGTTTGACTCGTTCTGCCTAAATTCCATTCCTATATATCCCTGACCCAATTGAAATCCTAGCCGATGCCTCCGCAAAAGACCTGCCCAGCACTGAAACCCTGCGAGCTAGTTCATCGGCTATTTCATTACCGAGAATGTCGTAGTAACCAGGAACCTAACTGAGTCTTATCCTCTAGGCATCTATTAACCTTCTCAATTTCTTTCTGCTCTCAAACATTAATCTGGACCTAACACAATGACTTGTCGTTGCCAATAGCGCAGACTGACTATCCAAAAAACTCGACTTTGTTAAGTATGCTAGTATGCCCCGCTCTGAAGTTCTCTAATAATCCTAATTCCTTCAGTCTAAATAAGCTCCATACAGCCATTCCTCTCACGAACTCCTCAACTAAAAGAAAGTGGAGAATGGCGTCTAATGCTGCCTCACATCCGATGTGTATATCTAATATACAATTATCGGCTTGAGACCCCAGTTCTTCCCTTCCTGGCCTTTCCCTGAGTATTTCTCCTCCAAGCCACATCACTGTCCAAGTAAACACCCAGGTATTTGGCCTTCCTTGGTTGACCCCCAATCCATTAATGTTGGCCCAAAGAGACAGTTCTCGTAGCGCCGTTAGTGTTTATTATATATTTCTAAATGATTTTTGTATTTACGAAGCCACTCGAATACCAAGATTTAAGTAAATGATGGAAGCAGATAGGTAATAACTGATGAAACTAATAGAAAATAGTAAAACAAAATTTTTAAAAATATATACATGTTCAAATCGGTGGTGATTAAAACAATTATTTACTATATTTTTAGCAAAATTAGAAACAAATTGGTAAAAAATTTGTTAAATTACAGATCGCAATTTACCTCAATATATTTTGTCTACATTATTTTGTATTCAACGATTTGAAAGTGCACTTGATTTAGGTATCTTCCGCAGAAACATCAGCATTAAAAAAAAAGCTTTGTAAGTATATTTTAATTGCTTATATAAATATAATAAAATCAGAGATTTCATGGGTGAAACGTAGTGCCAATAATGACAAAAATTTACCAGTAACTTTTTTTGAAAATAATTTAGAAATACCCGAAAAAGGTAAAATTTTCTTTATTACCCCATAGGCCACAAAACTACGCTTTCTCTTACCTATTAAGAGAAGCTAATTTTAAAGAAAAGAATATTCAGTTTTCTTAATTTTTTTGTTTTCTTTATCATTAAAATAATTTGATTACAAAGAAAGATGCTTTTAATTGGTTTTCACTTTGAAAACTGATTGTTTTCAGCTTGTTAAAATAAGAGAAAACAAGTTGTAATATTTTATTCGGCAGTGAGGATTCTTACATGCCCTTCGCCATTTTCTTCTTTCTGTAAAATCCATTTTTTAATACTATAAACAAAAAAGAATGACAATGGAGGTCAGATCTATAAAAGAACGAAACCCATAGTGTATGTGGGGGGGTTTAAAAAGTTTAGATATAACGTAGCCTTTTATGGGCCAATGTATCTCATAACCCGTTAACCCACGTTTTCAGAAAACCTATTCAACAGACCGCCAGAAACACATCTTTGGATCTATGGACTACAGAAAAAATATTATTCATATTAAAAACGGAATAACAAACTTATAACCAGAGCAACTAAATATATGCAAAAAAATATTTTTTCCTCAGTTTCAAATGAAAAAAAGTGTTAGTTATTTATCCGTTTCGGACAATTTTAAAAACTTTGGCATCGATTAGTTGTAGCATATTTTTACATATTTTGGACTTAACAGCATATTTTGTCACAT
This sequence comes from Protocalliphora azurea, assembly GCA_932274085.1. Lineage (NCBI taxonomy): Eukaryota > Metazoa > Arthropoda > Insecta > Diptera > Calliphoridae > Protocalliphora > Protocalliphora azurea. The sequence goes on from OW026520.1 coordinate 126,243,080, forward strand.
TTTCATAGAAAATCCTTATTTTAGAGCATATTTTTGCAATTTAAATGATATATTTTTATATTTTATATGAATACGTAAGAGCATAATTTTTCATATTTTACACTTAAGAGAAAAATTTTGCTTATTTTGCATCCGATAGAATTTTTTGCATATTTTGCCTTAAATGAAATGTTTACTTTACTGTTCCATACGTTTTTCAAATCCGATTCCCTAATAATTTCATCTTATAAATTGTTAGAAATTTTGTAATTTTTTGATAAAATGTACCTATATATTAAGCAGAAAAAAATATCTTTTAGCAACTGCTAATAAAAAACAAGTTATTTTTAGCATGAATAGTAGATAATTTAAAATTTAGTCAGAAAAAATAATACACATAGAAACCAGTCTCGTTGTGGCAACCTAATATTTTTGCCAAACGAATTTTATTGGTTACACCAAGTAACCAACAACAAACAGTTACGATTACTGAATATTTCATTTAAATACATATAGCAACTAATATGGTAGACATACATCTTTTATCAGTTAAGATAACTAAAATTAATAGTAGATACAACTGAAACAATGCTTAAAAATTCGGTTTCTCAAATAGATTTTTTTTTTTATCCATAACAAAATGTTGAAAAAAAAATATTTTCATATTTTATTTATTATTAATTAATTAATTTCTATCTTTATTGGTAAATAACAATATTATAACTATACAATAATTAATTTTATAAATGCAAAGTTGAATCATTTATGACTTTTCTATTTTAAAATATTATGTTTTTATAATATTATATCTAAAGAACTAATTTTAATAATTTTCGGGAAAAAAGTTCTATAAAACCCAGTAAGAGAAAAAAAAATAATAATAAATAATGATAAAATAAAAATTTATCGTAGAATGGGATAAAGTTAAAAATTAAAAGAAAACCGTTTAAGGACGCAAGAACGAAATGTGATTGTACGAGGAATTTGCACACTTATTAAAAATTTTTCAGTTATAATATTTAGTCTATTTCTTACTAATAATATATTGGAAAATGTGAGTAGATGTGACGTAGAAAAATACGGTGGTAAATTATTGATAATTTTAAAAAGTTTATTCTGAGTAAAATTCAGAAGAATCATTCCATACAGGTGCTGTATAAAAAAATATTGCTTGGAATATAACTTTGAAGATTATTAATTTACTCTCAATACTGAGCTTAGATTTTCTGTTACTAAACAGAATACAGAATACAGATACAGAATCTTATTAGTTATATTTACTTTATTAATAATGTAGCTAATATGGTAATTTAAAAGCATTTTCCTATCCAAAATTACTCCTAAATATTTTACATTGTTGTTCCACATAACTTCTACCCCGTCAACTGTAATATTATGTTGCGGTAAAAAAATATTTTTCCTTCTTCTGGAGAAAAATATGGCTTGAGTTTTTGAAGGATTGACAGCTATTTTCCATTTTTTTAAATAATTGATTACAGTATTCACAGATATTTGAAGACTACTTAAGATTTCATCTGATATGATATTTGAATTAAAAATAGCTGTATCATTAGCGAATATATTTATTATTGTAAAAAAAGTACACATAAAATATAAATACATATGTATATGGTTCTTCATATAATTGATGGCAATTTGTATAGAAAATACGATGATTAGGCACTTTTTATACATGATTTGAGTTCGTTTAAATATTCGATTATCCTGCAAGGCGTACCAAATTTGTTCAAGCAACGATTGATCCTGTATGAAACTAAATAAACAAATTTTTACAATTAAATTCATTATGCTCTTCCAGTGCTATATTTACCTCGTCAAAATTAATTCCTTATTCCAATAATGTAATCAGAAACTTAATATTTTCTTTGTTAAAAACAATACATTCAATTTATTTTTCACCATTGGATCTATTTAGTGTGTCTACTAGCTTTTCATATTTTCTTATATTATGTATTTTTTTAAACAGAATAATTTTTTAACATTTTTCTAAAATATTTTATATTTAGTTTTTCTTTTTTTTAACTGTTTGAGTTCCAGTTATTCAGTAGAATTCTGGTTGCCGCTACCGATATATGTTACATTTAGGTACATTTAAAATAACTAAATTTAGCTATGTCAACTGAATTGATAAATTACTAAATAATTGGTCAATCAACTATATTGTTTCTTGTAGTAATATATATTCAACTTTGAGGATATTAGTATTGTTATAAATATATAAAATCTTCTAGATTTATATATTTTTAATACCCAAAATAAAGTTTCGTTAATTTCTTTAATTTTTCATAATATTAACCATTTTCCATTCAATCTTTTTCCGGTGTGTATTTTAAGAGCATATTTTTTAATTTTAAGGACATATTTTCGGATTTTAAAACGCATTTTTTTATTCTCATAAAACATATTTTTGATTTCCCTTTATTTCCTTATATCACAAATGATATAAAAAAGGCGAGAAAGTAAACTGATGTACACATACATAAAAACTTTACACAAAATAACAACAACTTAGCAAAAAAAAAAAAAAATACATGAAATTCCACTTCATCATTCTAACCATGTTAAAAAACCATTTGTAATTTATGTTTTGCCTGAATATGAAAGTACATATGTATATGTAGCACAAACGAACACAACCCGTTGTTTATTAAAGCAGTACAAAAAAACATATAGATAACACACACACAAACACTTATGGACTCCATTCTAATGATTCTCCTACTCAACACATCATACACGCAGAGAAAAAAAATTTTGGTTGTGGTGACCATAATCTATGTGCAACATGTTATGATTGGAAAATATGATCACAGCAAAAAATAGAAATGATTATAAGTAATAATTATTGTTATCATATTGTGATTATATCTTTACATATAATTGAAAAATCTTACTACATCATTATCACATTCTATCAGATTATTATTGTGCTATTCTTCATAATATTATTCCATTTTATTATATTATTATCCCATATAAAGCAAACACATAATGAATTTTTTTAGTAAGTTTGTGACAAGGGTAAGTATTATATTTATTTGAAACATTTTATTGTCATGGGAATAATAATATTAATATGGTTTAAAAACAGAATATAGTTTAAGAACAAAGAAAACGACTTCGAATATTTAATTGTTGTAGAATTAATGATATTTTTCATACTTCTACAACCATTTTATTTCTGGTAAAAATATTTAAAAACATATAATTTTTGCAGTCAACCATATTAAAAATTTTATTGAGTGTAAACATTAAATGACAAAATTTAAACAAAAGCATTGTTATCATGAACACAGAGTTATTAGAATTCAAAAATAAAAAAAATAACCGTGTGATCATAATATTGTTGTCGTGACAATTCTGTAACCATTTTTCCCCCTGCGTGTATACTGTACACACGCAGAGAAAAAAATGTGATTGCGGGAACCACAATCGAAGAGCAATATAATATGATTGTACTATATGCTTTTAAATAATAAAAAATATGAACACTATAATCATAAAATAATCTAACTTTTCATATTATGATACGAGTTTTTGCATTTCGTATTTAAATATTTTATAATGTTATAATCCGATTATAAAATTATGCTCTGACTTTCTCATATTATGACTCTCCTTCATCATATTATTTACCTTAAAATACCTTTTATAACATGTTCAAAATTACTCGTAACAAGTTTCATATTTATCTTAATATATAAGTATTTATTCATTAATTAAGTTTGTTTATTTTATTTATATATGTTGTGCAAGATAATACAAGGAATTTTCATTAACAATTAGAAGTCAATAAATATCTTATACTGCTTGAATCACACCAAATAATCTTGTCTGTTACATAAACTAAATTAGAATTATAATGAAGTTGGAAAACAAATATTAAAAGCAACATATATTCAAAAGTAAACAAGTAGTGTGTTTTTCGACTATATTTGTAAAAGGTATATGTATTATAATTATTTGTTACATTCTATTGTTATGAAAATTATAATATTAATATGGTTTGAAAACAAGTTATGAATTAAGAACAAAGAAGAATATTGGTAATATTTAATGGTTATAGAAATAATGGTATTTATTCATATTATTGAAATTTTGTTTCTGGTAAAAATATTTAAAAATATGAGATTTTTGTGGACAACTATATTAAAACTTTTATGGAATGTAAACATTGAATAATAAAACTGAAACAAAAACATTCTTACCATGATCATAGTATTATAAAAATTAATTAAATTAATAAAAATTAACAATCAGAACATAATAATGTAGTGACAATGCCGTAACCATGTTTTTTTCTCTGCGTGCACACTATTATATTCGTTCATTCAACAACAACAACTAAAGTTGCTGCCATAAAAAAGTACAGCAGTAAAATGTACTCAAAATTAATAACAGCAACAAAAAGCAAGAACATATATGTACCAGTAACGCAGTAAACAGCATATAAGCAGTTGGTAGCAACAGCAATACCACCGCTACTTATACCATTCAATCACTCATTCATTCATTCATCCTTCCAACAAACCAAACAACCAACCAACCATTCATCCAGCTAACTATTCATCTATCCATTTCTTCACCTATTTCAGAAGAATGAATTAAAGTGGTAGTTTATCATATGATTCAGGGCTGCCAGACTTGGGGTTTTGAATTTGGAAAATTTTTGTTGCAGAAAATAATGAAAATGTTGGTTTGAAAATTAGGGAATTTTTTGGGTATATTAGAAACATTATGAGGGTTTATTTGATGAAATTATCTAAAAATTGCACTTTTGTTAGAATTTTGAACAAAAGTATATATATCATTTTATGTCATTATAGAAAACTTTTTCAAGTAATTCTTAATATGCTAAAGATCCCTACAAGCACCGCATGTGTAGACTGCATATTTTCGGTTACAAAAACCAAACTTCCTGATAGAATGCAGTTAGAGTTTTGAATTTCCCGGGAATCGGAATTTTATTTAAGGCATTCGGGTATTTGGGAAAAATACTATATTTTTGAAAAACATGAATACTAAACAATATATATATATCTGCTTTGAAATATATATGTTAGAAGATGACTTTTTTTATATAAGTAAATAAATAGTTTTTATAAACGTTTCTGTTGGGTAATAAGTACTATATGCTATATATTCACAAACAAATTTTAAATTACAAATACATTTTAGAGGCATAATTTTTATGGAAAATTTATTTTAAAGAGCATTTTAAAATTGAAAATTGTTTGTAATTACTGGTGTTAGTATTTTTAAAATGCTTGTTTGGAAATACTTTGTTATTAAAAAATATATTCAGATCTGCATCTATTAATATAAAGAATAAAAATGTTTTACTCTTTAAGCATCTGGATATTCATCATCTACAATAAAAGATCAAAGAAAGAATCCTGGACATCGTTCGTCATAGCCATAGAACATTTTTTTAGGAAACCACAAATAAGCATGTCTTCGAGAATTTTTTTTAATCTCATTTGCATCCCGATCGATTTTACCAAGATTTAAAAATAATATTTTTTTAATCTTAAATATAGAAAATCAATGTACAAAAATTGATGGAGTTGAAAGGTCTTAGAAAACTGTGACGTGCTTTCATCTGGCATTCTTAATTTTGTATTCTACACACAGGGAAAAAATATAATTGTAGTAGCCATAATCTAAGAGCATCATATTATGATTGAAATATGCGATCACAGTGAAAAATAGAAACGGTTATAAGTAATATTTATTATGATTCCATTTTGTCATATTACGGCCGATTTTATGGTTTGTTTTTTCATGTTACGATTCCAGTTTTACATATAATTAAAGAATCTTACTACAACATTATCCCATTCCACCAGATTATGATTTGATGATATTATATTATTATTCTACCTTATTGTATTATTATATCACATTGTCATATTATGATTCCATCTTATAATATTATTATGCCTTCTTCATATTCTTGTAAAAATATTTAAAAACATATAATTTTTTCAGTCAACCATATTAAAATTTTTATTGAGTGTAAACATTAAGTGGCAAAATTTAAACAAAAGCATTGTTATCATGAACACAGAGTTATTAAAATTCAAGAAAGTTAACAATGAGAACATAATATTGTTGTGGTGACAATGCTGTAAATATGTTTCTTCTCTGCGTGTAATAGCAGTGGTTTTAAAGAGAAAGAATTTTCAAATATTAATGTAGTTTTGTCATTTGAGTATTTCTTTGTTCGTAAATTATTTATTTTAATAAACACTTTAGAGTTAATTACATCGAATTGAGTGCAAGGTAATGTAATCATCTAATCGTATATTTGGTTGATTTTTAAAAATTGCAAAAATACATATTTATTGACAGTTTTTAATTCCCAGTATTCCCGCTAAGAAAAACTAGAGGAATCGGGAAGTAAAAAATTGGCAAAAAAAAAACCCTACCTGCAGTATAACTTCAGGAGGTATCTTAACTCAGTAATATCCATTGAATCTGATTGAGTGCAGTTGAATTATCGGCTGTTATTTTTGAAGAGTTGCAGTTTCTTCATTTCTTATTTAAATAAGTAACAAACAGCGATTTTAATGTAATCAAAAATTTGAATTCGTTAATGACAATATTAAAAAGTTGATTTTCACTCTTTCAGAAAAGTGTCCAAAAAAGGGGATTTCAAAACAAAAAGTGTTTCAATATATAAAAACTTCTTATAAATTTGTTTACTTGATAAAAAAAACAAAAAATGTCATATTTTAAGAAAAACTACTTAATCCAGCGTTATCAATAACAAAATAATTATTTATTTATAATTTTTATTAATGCAAAAATAATGATTTGTTCATAAAAATAGTTAATAAAAAATTCTAATTTTACTAGTTAAACTTTATAAACTTTTGTACGAGGGCTTCTCTCGGACTCAAGTTTTACAAATCCTCATCTAACAAATTTAAGATTGAAAGCTGACCTTAAGTTTGTTAGACATTTTATTTTCCATTAGTGATAATTTCGAAAAAAGACTATCCATTTGGGCACTGCTGTGAGCCAAAGTAAAATATAAATTAGGATATAATTATACATCAAATCTAGCTTTTAATTTTTTCAATCAAGTCCAAAAAGTTTCCGCATTTGGTATTTTAAATAGTTGTTCATAACCTTATCATTAGATTTAGTTTTTAACATTTTTAGTTCACTTATAAATTGTTCGGGATTTTTTTTTTATATCACTATGTTGTGAAACAATCTCAATATAATTAATTCCTTCATTGGGTCGAGATATTTCAGAAAACTTAGAGTCTCGTCATTTGGTCTTAAAAAGGTAGCCATTTAATTCAATTTTAAAAGAGACGCCAAAGAAGTGGCCAGATGGTTGAAAAGGATGCAATTGGCAATTAAAGTCACCAAACGGTAATGCTGAATGAACATCATTTAGAAATTTCTTAAGTTTTCGTGTTTCCCAATATTCTTTCAAATTTGACATTTTTGATAATATCCCAGAAAAAACTTTTCTTTCCTGGTAAGCTAGCAGATATAATTGGAAACAAAAATAAACTACTTCAGTGAGATTTTAACTTAGGCACAAATTAATCATACGTTTTTGATGACTAACGTCTTATACAGTACACGAATTCGCACTTAATTTTCCAAGTGGCAAAAACTTTTTTTAGTTCCTTTGAAATTTTGTTAAAAAAAAGAACTAACAGCACCTGAATAGAGTTGTTAATCCAGCGCTTTAGCTAACTGATCCATGTGATTGCAATATTACTATTTTTAATGTAATGATTCTATTGAGTACTTATTTATGTAACACAAAGTAGACAAATAATAATGACACCTCATTACCAAGAAACTACTTTATTTAATAAGTAGTTACCATTACCGATAACCAAAAATTTTTTTCTGTGATGATGTTTTATTATTATATATAAAATTTGAGTGTTAGATATTTGTTACGTCCCTGTGTAAGTTCATTAATGATCTTCCAACTTCTGTGCTAAAGTAAAGCGTTTGCAAAAAAACTTTAACATTAATTATTTCCTAATATTTTAAGGAAAAAAATATTGGCACAGGAAAGTAAAAATGCAATGCAGATCAGCCTATTGGTCAAAATTTATATATAAAAAATAAAAAAAATTAATTTGGATGCTAAAACATCTATTTTGTTGAGTGGGAATTTTTGGGGAATTTTTTTTTTTTAATTTTGGCGTTGGTCATAAAAAGTATCTGGCAGCTCCGAAATGACTGGCTTTTAAATTGTGAGCTCGTAAATATTAAGAATTATATGTAAAAGTATGAAAGCAGAGAAATAAATAAAAACATCTGTAACAGCAGTAACACCACTAAGGCATAATAATCACATCTTGAACATTATGCACTGCATCGCACATATTCAAAAAGGTTGTCCAAGAAGCCGTATAATGGTACAAAAATAGAAACTGTACAAATAACTTTTTTATATAATTATTATTTTTGATTTATGCGTGCAACAAAAATTTAGCTTTATTTTATATAAACGTTATTAGTGTTAATATTTTATAAATAAGAACATTAAATTTAACAAGTTTCTAAAGATTTGACTTTAAATTTATATAAGTCTATTACGTATAGTTTGATAAGTGCTGCCACTTTTGAGCCAACATCACAGATATGTATTTTTTCCTGTCATCCCGGTCAGTAGTGGATCTTATTAAAATTAGTTTCGATATAAAATGTGTTAAATTTTTAGCACTCTAAATGTAAGTATGAATCAATCAAATGATTATATAGAATTGTCTGAAATTTTGTTTATTGGCTCGGCGAATACTCAAAAGTATAGAGGCGAGTCTCTAAAAGTGTGCAATATAAAAAATTGATCTTTCTCAAACATTAGCTCGGTGAAGTGGACTAGCTGAAAGAAAGTGAACATAGTCGACAACGTTTGTTGGCTACCTGGGTTGTAGAGTAGATCAAGTTAGGGGAATTTTGGCTTGTTGACATAAACATTACCCCTTGCCATGGGACTATGCCAGATCACACTATATGTACTAATTCACAGGCGATGTAAGTATTGTTTTTACTTTCAGTAAAGTACGTTGAACAGTGTTTCGAATTTTGTAACCTTTGAATCGATGAAGATATCTGAATACAACTTCTTACTGTCAGAGCTAAGGTGTTCAAGCTGATTTGGTGGAGCACAGTTCTCTATCGGGTAAAAGGGGTTAACAAAAATTAATTTATAATTTGATTTTTGTTTTTTTTTTTCTTTTGGCAATCCGTATTCTTAACAACTAAATTCTTGCAATCCGCTATCACCTATGAATAGTCTTGTCTAAACTTGATATAGAGCATTTTCTAAAGTTATAGAACTTTTAATTTCAAGGAGAATAAAGGAGAAATAAAACATTAATTTCATGTGTTTTTTGTGTAGCCAGATGGCTAAATATCGATCTACCGCTTTAGATAACGGCTTAGTCAAATAAGTAAGAATACTAATTTCATGACCGCTAACATATGAGTGTGAATATAAAAAACAATATAAATATTTCTTCTCAGCCCCATGGCGCTACTTGCACATCCATCATCAACATCTCATAGGTGGACAAGTACCGGATTAAGTTTATATTGAATCTAATATACACAACTATTTAAACTTCTTTTAAAGTAAAAAAAAATCTTTGAATTTGCCGCAACATGAAGACCCGAATATGTGAACTATTCAGCAAAGTGAACAAATTTATTTTTACACAGACTATTTTAAAATGTGAACAAAACTTAAAAGATCAAAAACGTGAACAATATCGCTCATCGTTTTCTAGTTCCACAATACTTGGTACATTAACGTGAAGACAAAATTTTTTTTATTAGCAAATAATACTGAGAATAATAAATAAAAAATAATTTTAAATTAACAAAATTATCTTTTTTCTGGCCTTTAGTAGATTCGATTTTGGAAATTTAGCCTATAAGCATAAACGCAAAACATTTCATTTATCTCCGCTTGCACCCAAAGAGAAAAAATATAGTTATAGTGATCATAATTTAAGAGCAATTACAACATATGAATACAGCGAAAAACAGAAATTATTATAAGTAGAAATTAATTTCATTTTGAAATATTTTGTCCGTTTTTATACTTATATATATATATATATTTAGCCTCAAAATTTTTGCTTGTACCTTCTAGATTTTTTTCAGCCTTTTTTGATTCTTAATGTTAACCTAAAAAGGCTGGAATATTAGTATTTCTACAACGAAAAAAATAATTTCATATTTGCTATTATTAATTTAATTTTTACAGAATCATCCATTTAAATATTTTTGTTTATTTGTTCGCATAAAAAATTGGGATTATTATACATAACAAAAATTATGAGTGATCAGAATTCAAGAACTTTATATCCCCGACTCTTTGCATGTTATTCTGCACAAAATAAGTTATCGCACATAATAAACTAATCAGTAAAAATTTACATATATATATATATATATATATCGTTCTACCTATAGTCCAATCCCTTATGGCCATGAAATATGACCCAATCGGAATACTAACCGATACCTCCACAAAACACCTGTCCAACTTCGAGCCCTTACGAGCTAGCTCATCGACTATTTCATTGTCGAGAATATCGCAGTGACCAGGAACCCAACAAAGTCTTATTCTGTGGCATCCATTAGCCCTCATTGCCATCAGTGCTGCGTGACTATCCACATAGTTACCTCATTGTCCCTCTCAACATACTCCTCCTGTAATCCTAGTGCCTTCTAAATGCCTAGAGTTTCTGCCTGGAAAACGATACAACTATCAGACAATCTAAAACATCGTTTGATATATGATGTAGTACCTACATAATCCGGTTGGGTGGCTAAGGATAATGTGTGACCATTCAACTTGACTTCATTAAGTATGCTAGCATGCCCAGCTGTGAAGCTCCATATTAATCCCAATTCCTTCTAAGTCTAAATAAGCCCCGCACAGCCATACCTCTCACGAATTCCTTAATTGGAAGAAGGTGGAGAATGATGTCCAGTGCTGCCTGAGATGGATTTCTCGCGGTACCCGTAATGCCAATTGAAACACATCTCTTCCTGAGTATTTCTCCTCTAAGAGAATTTGCTGTCCATGTAAATGCCCAGATACTTGGCCTCCCTCGACAAATTGAGTTCCGTCCCACTCAGAACTGGTAGACAAATTTAGGGTTGACTCATTGCTAAACGACATAATAATGGCGAAAGAACCCCCACTTAATATGTGCCCCTTGGCACAAGCTTCTTTATGCAAGTGTCTTCCATGCTCGAGTTGATAACCCTGCTGCTTACTTAGCATCAGGGTGATTCACTCTATTAGGAATACACCAATACCTAACGAAGCGAGTGATTCCTTAATCGCCTCTATCCTAATGTTGCTAAAGGAACCTTTTATATCGAGGAAAGCTGCCAAGGTATATTCCTTATGCAACAGACCCCGTTCAATAAAATTCACCACATCATGCCGAGCACTCTCAAAAGACTTATATAGGCGTGTTGAGAGTTGCTGAAGCCATGTGTTCCCATACTCCTCCTCAGATACAGATCGATCAGTCTTTCTATTGCCATGAGTAGAAAAGACGATAGGCTAATCGGTCTGCAGTCCTTGGGCTTCCATAGCGTCACATCTATACTTATCTTTCGTTCTAAATATAGGATTATTACCCCTATTGCAGATATAAAGATTATAACTAGTTACAAATTCAAATACTAACTCGCCCCTCTTGTTGGTGTCACTGCTTCCCCATTGGTAATGGTGAGCATTCGCATCACATCCAAGAATCATGTACACTCCTCTCCTAATGCAGTGCTCTTCCAGATGCTGCAAAGCGATGTGCGGTAGATTGCCCGCCGTATGGCATGTGAACTGATGCCAGTATAAGCCTCCAGTGGCTTCCCATTGGACAGTTGCTAAAGAAATGAAGAAGATTAATATTCAGATCATTCCTAGTTAATATACATGTTTGTACCTTCTACAATATGGGCGATATGAACAGGTTATACCACGTGGTCCATGAACCACATACCCTGGTGTTGTTAATCTAGGGTTCCTTGATAAGGGCCACGTCCACTTGGAGTCAATGAGAAGCTTTTTCAATTCTGTTGAGGCCACTGACAACCTCTTTGGGTTTACCCGATCTATCATATCTAAATCTAAAAGTAATATAATTCATAAAAAATACTTAAAAGTACATTTTCCAACATATGAAAACAACTAAAACAAAGCGTGTATTTGTTTTAATATTTTTCGTGTGTAATGATGCCTATATTTAGGCGTTTAAGTAAATCATAAAAACGTATGTTTAAACAACAATAACAAAATAAATGTATAAAGTTAGTGATTGAATGAATATAAGAGAATATATGAGTGTGTGTGTGTGTGTATTAGAAAATTATAATGAAATGATATATGTGATTTTTTTTTGCATTTGTTTACTCGTGAGTGTTGTGGCTTATTTATATAATATGTATAAAAATGAAATGCCACTAAAAGGTCTCGTTAGAATTACTCACACACACAAAGTAGGATAAAACAACAAGAACCCAATAATATAGTGGTAACACGGAAATATTAAATACAATATGAGAGTGAAAAACAAAACAATGCCAACAAATACAGCAACGTAAAAATGTAAACCCTCTTTGTTTAAGTGCTAATTAAATAATTAAACCTGATAACTGAATGTTCACATTTGGCATATTACTGATATAAATACATAAGTAATATAACTGCTAGTGTGTGTGTTTTGAGTTACAAAGTAGATGTACATTACATATATGATGGTGATAGCAATGAGAATGGTTGATGTTCTAAAATATACACCATAGAATTAAACACAAAAAAACATATTTGCCAACATAAGAACATAACTACAAACACACACGTATGTATATAGAAACATATATTTCCATATTCACGCGTACTCAACATCAATATGAATTATAGTGGAGTTTTTGAGGCATATAATTTGCACAGTGTTTTACTAAGAAAAATTTTAAATTTTCCCACAAATTAGCACAAAAACCAAATAATTTCAGTTCTTACTTTACTATTTAATAATTTTAAATATGATCCTTTTTTATTCTTTTTTTTTTCTACTCTCACTTGAGTGATAAACGTATGACAATATCAACACATGAGGGACTCATAAAAATATATAAACATGCCAGTAACATCTGATATGGGAGACAAGCCAGAGGGTTGAACATAATATTAAACGGAAAAAATAAAATGTACAGATAGGTATAGTTGTACATTAGAGTGTCCAAAGGAAATGCTTTTTGATATTTCGATGTAGGAAAATCCTCAAACTATGCGTATTGATGATCTGAGTATGGAAAAAATATTTAAAAAATTTTTAAAATTCATCTTCAGTTCCCTATCAGTTATTGAAAATATTAAGTGTAGTACATTTTGGCCAATGAAAAGTTTTGAGTTTTTTCAAGAAATGGGTCTCACAAAAAATGTAAGCTTCAGCTTTTTATGGAAAAATATTTTAGAATTTTTCCCTACGGGACTATTTTGTTCCGCTAGAGGATTTTTTAGTGCATTTTGGTGAAAAAAATTTTTTAAAAATAATTTATTATGAGGCATACTTACTACAATGTAAATTTTTAATTACTTTACCAATAAAAGGAACAAATTATGATTTTTTTTTTACGCATGCGGGAAAAAATTACAATAAAATCAGATATGCTCTAATTTCATCAAAAATTAACAAAAATCTTATATTATTCTTTAAAAAGGTAACTTATTACTTTTGTGCACTTTTGGAGCACTTCTGAAGGATTTCTATGTAATGAGTTTGAAAATTCGATACTGGAACTTCCTGAAATTATTGTTCGGATCCTAGTTTACCTTGGAATTTTGTCGAAAGGATTCTACAAACTCTACTGTGTTTAAGTTGGTCCAAAACTTGTTCATCGATTTTAATTTAATTTTATTTGGATATTTTTCATTTCAACAATTTAATTTAATTTAGAGATTTTTCTTACCCCCAAAAATAATTCTGTCATTATATTCAGATACTGAAATTGTATGGACAATATGACTCGATATTTCTTTTTATGCAATCAAATCAGAATTTTGAAAAGATAAAAATTCACCACAAACTGACTTTGATCCATAAAAGTAATAATAATATTTTACCCTCATTGCCATCTGATTTAAAATATAAATTAATTTATGTGAGGTTAATATAAAAATTATCTAAAAAAAAAATACAATTTTTTGTTTAAGTTTGTTCCGCTTTTGTTAACATTGTAAAGAAAAACTAGATTTCCTATTTTCATACAAATTTACACATTATAATGAGAAAACATGTAGCTATGCAAAATAAATGATAAAATGTCGTTATCATAAGTACACAATTATTAAAAAATGTAAGTCGAATTAGATTTTACGATTATTCCAAAAAAATACTCTCAAACTAAATTTAACCCACAAATATTTTTTTTTTCAAAAAATTTTGGCAGTAATTTTTCTATTTTTTCTATTAATGGGTCTATATCTACCAACAAAAAAAATATTTAATTTTCGTTGCCAGCAGAATTAAAATATAAATATTTTTGTAGTGTACACACGCAGAGAAAAAATATAGTTGTAGTGACCATAATCTAAGAGCAACATATTATGATTTGGACATATGATAACAGCCAAAAATAGAAATGATTATAAGTAACAATTATTATGATTTTACTTTGTCATATTGTATCCGATTTTATGGTTTGTTTTGTCATGTTATGATTATAAAATTGAACAATCTTATTATATTATTATACCACATTTACATACCACCGTATGTAGTTCAAATGTAAGATTCTTATATGGTATAACCAAACCTTGTCTATTTATATTTATTCGTATATAAACTAAATAAGAATTAGATTGAAGTTAGGAAACATATATTAAATTATATATATATATATATATATATATATATATATATATTTAAAAATAAACGAATATTAAATTTTTCCACTAAGCTTGTGGAAAGGATAAGCAACATTTTAATGTTATAGGAATAATAATATCAATACGGTTTAAAAACAGAATATGGTTTAAGAATAAGGAAAAATACTGCAAATATTTAATGGATGTGGAAGCAATGATATGTTTCATATTAACAAAATG